>JALMGJ010000038.1:0-600000 GCA_023362775.1 Charina bottae | reverse complement strand
CAGTTTGTAATTCAGTTGTTCTGAAAAAGTGGTGGTTTTATTTTTCAATATGTGGGATTGTGCTTTGCTCGTTTGTTTTAATGTTGGCTGGGTATGAAGACAGATGGGTCTCTAAATAGCCTTTCTCTTTATAGTCGGAGTTGAGTTCGTGTTCTTCTAGGTTCACAGAAGATCTTCATTTTTAAAAAATTACATAGCTATAGGGGGTAGTTTAAAAATTGTAATTTAATATTTCCTAATTTATCTGCAAGACTGGCTTAACTAGTCTTTTTCCTTGTTTAATTAAGAATACTAGAAGCTAGTTTTAAAAGGAAATGGATGTAGCCATCCATTTAAACTCTCAGGTTTTGCACTAGAGGCTGTAGTACAGTTGCAGGTTTCTATAGTCTTTGTTTATGGCGGCATATGAAGGATCAGAGGGGCATAAAGAAGATTATAACCTTGAGATCAGGAGCTAGGAAGCGGGGGGAGGCAGCAAGATAGGCTAAAATAGTTCACCGCAACTGTACTATAAGCTTGGCCACAGTTTAACATCAGCATTTGGAACATCACGCTGGCAAGGTATGCACTGCAGAAAATTTTGTCGTCTTCTCTTTTTGAAAAGGTAGCAATGTTAGCTTGTAAAAAAGAAAATCCACAGTTGGGCAGTCCTGTGGGTTTGAATCTTTTCAGAGGGGAATGTGGAAGGTCCTCAGATGTGTTATTTCTCTCCACCTTCCTAGTAAAAAGAATTGCTAACATCAAACCTTACAAATGCTTCCCTTTCCTGATGTAGCTACTTCTCTGTGATTCATGCATTGTGAAATACTTTGGAAATCCCTCCAGCTGTTACAACAGACTCACCTCAGTCTTTTTCACTTTGATGGAACTGTCCAGCAAGGCTGTTCCTGAAAAGAAGCCTCAGAAACTGGAGCTAAAAAGTTGTTGTAACTTTGAACAAGCTGGCTGTGATTCTTCTGAGAGCAGGACTTCCTCTGACCGCCTTTCTTCGTCTTGTCACATTTCATGCCGTCAGACAAGGCAATTCAGATTGTCAGAAAAATATTTACAGTGAATTCTGGAGGTTTACATTTCCTATTGACAAGATCTTAAAGTATTCCTGCTTTTTAGCCCCTTCTATAGGGCTACTTGACCTGGGCTGCAAAAATCTGGATAACCACTAGATAAATGCCTTTGACAGGCTTGGCATCCCCCCGTTTCTGTGTTAGCAGCTAAGAGTGATGTAAGTCTCCTTGGATGAAGCATCTCTTCCTTTAGAATTAGAATACAGGAATCAATTGTGTTAGCGTTTAGTGCTGTAGGTACTTGTCAGACATGACTGTAAATGGGAAATACAAAATCAGCTTTAACGTTTGAGAAAATAGCCCTTGGAAAAGAATGGGTTAGAAGAAGGGAAATCAGAGCTAGCATTGTGTACAGTACCTGTTTGGGAAAGCTATAGCCACCAGATCTGCACCATAAAAATATGGACAACCACTAACAGGCAGAAAGAGATCAGAGTTCTTGTGTCTCATTGCTGCAATCTAGTGGTTATCCAGATTTTTGCAGCCCAGGTCAAGTAGCCCTATAGAAGAATTAATTATAGAAGATCAAGAACTCTGATCTCTTTCTGCCTGTTAGTGGTTGTCCATATTTTTATGGTGCAGATCTGGTGGCTATCTCTTTCCCAAACAGGTACTGTACACAATGCTAGCTCTGATTTCCCTTCTTCTAACCCATTCTTTTCCAAGGGCTATTTTCTCAAACGTTAAAGCTGATTTTGTATTTCCCATTTACAGTCATGTCTGACAAGTACCTACAGCACTAAACGCTAACACAATTGATTCCTGTATTTTAATTCTAAAGGAAGAGATGCTTCATCCAAGGAGACTTACATCACTCTTAGCTGCTAACACAGAAACGGGGGGATGCCAAGCCTGTCAAAGGCATTTATGGGCAAGTCAGATTTGTGGGACTTGGGGTGATGACTTCTCACCCCCTTCTTCAAAAGTGTTCTCAGTACAACTAGATGATGATGGAAGATACAGAGGGTTCAGAGCTACACGGAGGAAATAGATCTGTTACAAGATCAGATAAGAAATTAGGTTAATGGTTGCTGAAGCATGAAACGTGCCAGGGTGCCTTTTCTTCCCTTCTGTTAAGTAGGAAGATAGAGGTTACCCCCCCCCCCAACTAAGGCAGAAAAAGCAAACTGAAGGGAGTTCATGGAGCTCTCACCATCTAGAAGATTTTGCTTCCCTCGTTTCCTTAGATCTTTTATACAGAGTCACATGGCTTGAGCAGGCACCGTGCAGCTGCCTTCAAGCCGCTGATAGATATTTTACAAGAATGGCCCCCTTTGTACTCTGTATCTTTATTCTTTTTGAGCTTGAGACTCACAGATTGGCACATTACCCTTTTACCGTTGAAGAAGCCGAGCGAGTATCGACTTACTCAGAAGCTGAGTTGGAAACAGTTAAGAGCCCCGCATTAACTGACTGGAAGTTCTCCAGAAGGAAAAACGGGATGTAATAATTCCAGGTTGCAAATCTTTCAGGGGCTGATGGCCCAGGCTCAGGTCCACCCTCGGCCATCTCCGTGCAGCTCCTTCCATCAGCTCTTACTCTCTCCTGCAGGGGCTGAGGAGGTCGCCTTGCTTTAGCCATTCTCGCCCAGGGATCGCCCAGGCTCAGGGAAGGAGGGTGTTTGCCCCTCCTCCCTTGTTCCAATGCCTCTTTCTAAGCAGACTCTTCCAAAACGAGACTGCCAAGAGCACAGGGGCTCTGCTTTTCTTCCCCAGCCGCGTGAGGCCATGAAGAAGCATGTAACAATCCTCTACCTTTCCTTCCTAGTAGGCTGTCTTTACTTCAGCATTGCAGTTTGTTTTCTTTCAAGGGGTACTAAATACAGACCCTGCTGACAGCATCCAGCCTCTGATTCATTGGGCTGAATGGAGACTCTCCAGCTGCGATGGTAGTAAGGCAAGAATATGTGGCGGGGGGCAGCTTTATTCAGAGGCGACTGGTTTGAACCTCCCCTCTTGGGTGGGTTTTATTTGTTTTTACTTTGGATGGGATCTGGCACTCCAGAATGCAGACATTCTGAGAAGGTTATAGAGCAGTAATGGCGAACCTTTTGGGCTCGGCGTGTCAACAATTCGGAAAATGCCTAACTTCACTCTGCTGGCGTGCCCCCCACAACAAAAGAGAAACAATTCTTTACGTATTCATTTATTTTTAAAAAATCCAATCCAATCATGTGTGGTGCGGTTTGAGTTATCAAAGAAACTGAACGAACGAAAGGCACTGCAGCTCCCCGCACCCACCTGTCTCCCTGCCCATCTCTGCCCTTTTGGCTGCTCTGCACCCTGCCTTGGGCAGCTGCAGTGCCTTTCGTTCGTTCAGTTTCTTTGGTAACTCAAACAGGGAGAATAGTTGTTGTCGGGTGTTGGTAAACGCTGGCGTGGCGTGGCGTGTCACCTTTGATACGCGTGTCATAGGTTTGCCATCACTGTTGTTGTTGTTTATTCGTTCAGTCGTTTCCGACTCTTCGTGACTTCATGGACCAGTCCACGCCAGAGCTTTCTGTCGGCCGTCACCATCCCCAGCTCCCCAATGGTTGAGTCTGTCACCTCCAGAATATCATCCATCCATCTTGCCCTTGGTCGGCCCCTCTTCCTTTTGCCTTCCACTTTTCCTAGCATCAGCTTCTTCTCCAGGGTATCCTGTCTTCTCATTATGTGGCCAAAGTACTTCAGTTTTGCCTTTAATATCATTCCCTCAAGTGAGCAGTCTGGCTTGATTTCCTGGAGTATGGACTGGTTTGATCTTCTTGCAGTCCAAGGCACTCTCAGAATTTTCCTCCAACACCACAGTTCAAAAGCATCTATCTTCCTTCGCTCAGCCTTCCTTATGGTCCAGCTCTCACAGCCATAGGTTACTACAGGGAATACCATTGCTTTAACTATGCGGACCTTTGTTGTCAGTGTGATGTCTCTGCTCTTAACTATTTTATCAAGATTTGCCATTGCTCTCCTCCCAAGAAGTAGACGTCTTCTGATTTCCTGGCTGCAGTCAGCCTCTGCAGTAATCTTTGCGCCTAGAAATACAAAGTCTGTCACTGCCTCCACTTTTTCTCCCTCTATTTGCCAGTCATCAATCAAGCTCGTTGCCATAATCTTGGTTTTTTTGAGGTTTAACTGCAACCCAGCTTTTGCACTTTCTTCTTTCACCTTCGTCATAAGGCTCCTCAACTCCTCCTCGCTTTCAGCCATCAAAGTGGTATCATCTGCATATCTGAGATTGTTAATGTTTCTTCCAGCAATTTTAACTCCAGCCTTGGATTCATCAAGCCCAGCATGTCGCATGATGTGTTCTGCGTACAGGTTGAATAGGTAGGGTGAGAGTATACAACCCTGCCGTACTCCTTTCCCTATCTTAAACCAGTCCGTTGTTCCGTGCTCTGTTCTTACCGTTGCTACTTGGTCGTTATACAGATTCCTCAGGAGGCAGACAAGATGACTTGGTATCCCCATACCACCAAGAACTTGCCACAATTTGTTATGATCCACACAGTCAAAGGCTTTAGAATAGTCAATAAAACAGAAATAGATGTTTTTCTGAAATTCCCTGGCTTTCTCCATTATCCAGCGGATATTGGCAATTTGGTCTCTAGTTCCTCTGCCTTTTCTAAACCCAGCTTGTACATCTGGCAATTCTCGCTCCATGAATTGCTGGAGTCTACCTTGCAAGATCTTGAGCATTACCTTACTGGCATGTGAAATAAGTGCCACTGTTCGATAGTTTGAACATTCTTTAGTGCTTCCCTTTTTTGGTATGGGGATATAAGTTGATTTTTTCCAATCTGATGGCCATTCTTGTGTTTTCCAAATTTGCTGGCATATGGCATGCATCACTTTGACAGCATCATCTTCCAAGATTTTAAATAGTTCAGCTGGGATACCGTCGTCTCCTGCTGCCTTGTTATTAGCAATGCTTCTTAAGGCCCATTCAACCTCACTCTTCAGGATGTCTGGCTCTAACTCACTGACCACACCGTCAAAGCTATCTCCAATATTCTTATCCTTCCTATACAGATCTTCCGTATATTCTTGCCACCTTTTCTTGATCTCTTCTGCTTCTGTTAGGTCCTTACCATCTTTGTTTTTGATCATACCCATTTTTGCCTGGAATTTACCTCCGATGTTTCTAATTTTCTGGAAGAGGTCTCTTGTCCTTCCTATTCTATTGTCTTCTTCCACTTCCGCACATTGCTTGTTTAAAAATAATTCCTTATCTCTTCTGGCTAACCTCTGGAATTTTGCATTTAATTGGGCATATCTCCCCCTATCACTGTTGCCTTTTGCTTTCCTTCTTTCTTGGGCTACTTCCAGTGTTTCAGCAGACAGCCATCTTGCCTTCTTGGTTTTCTTTTTCTTTGGGACGTTTTTTGTTGCCGCCTCCTGAACAATGTTGCGAACTTCTGTCCATAGTTCTTCTGGGACCCTATCTACTAAATCTAGTCCCTTAAATCTATTCTTCACCTCCACTGCATATTCCTTAGGAATATTAGTGAGCTCATATCTAACTGATCTGTGGGTCTTCCCTATTCTCTTTAGTCTGATTCTAAATTTTGCAATAAGAAGTTCGTGATCTGAACTACAGTCAGCTCCAGGTCTTGTTTTTACCGACTGTATAGATGTCCGCCACCTTTGGCTGCAAAGGATGTAGTCAATCTGATTTCGGTGTCGACCATCTGGTGAAGTCCATGTATAAAGTCGTCTTTTAGGTTGTTGGAAGAGAGTGTTTGTTATGCACAGTGAGTTGTCTTGGCAAAATTCTATCAGCCTATGTCCTGCTTCATTTTGTTCTCCCAGACCATGCTTGTTCTCCATCAAGCATTCTCCATGATGGCTTCAAGCCATCACTGTTACAGAGAATAAATCCATGGGATGGGTCCTTGCAGATGAGTGTATTCCCTGAGATGAGTTCCTGAGCCCTGGAAAAACACTCTCAGTCTGCTGAGAGATAAAAAAAGCATCTGATCAGCACAGTCTAGTGGTGAAGGTGGTAGACTAGGAGCAGGGAGTCCCAGATTCTAGTTCTCCCTCAGCCAAGAGAGCTCCCTGGGGGATTTGGGGCCAATCTCGCCCTCTCCACCCAACCTACCTCGCAGGATTGTTGCTGTGGGGAAAAATCAGGGGAGGAAGGGCGGTGTTTCCTGCCGTAAGCTCCTGAAGGAAAAGCAGGATGTGTTTAACAAATAAGAGAGCCAGGGTGGTGTCGTGGTGGCAGTGTTGGGGCCAGGATCAGCAAGACCCATGTTCAAGTCCTTCCTCAAATATGGGAGCTCCCTGGGGGACCTTAGGCCAGTCCCTCCCTCCCTCCCTCTCAGTTCAAGAACTGTGGGGAGGGGGATTAATGGTGAAGGTGCCGGACTAGAAGTAGAGATTCCCGGGTTCTAGTTCATCCTCGGACATGAAAGCGCCTTGAGGAACTTGGGGCTGATCTCTCCTCCTTCATCCACCCTACCTTGCAGGGTTGTTGCTATGGGAGAAGAGAATGCTCGGTATTGAGCTCCTGAAGGAAAAGTGAGACAAAAATCTAAGAAATAGGAGAGACCACCCCATATGCCTCCTTGAGCTCCCAAATGAAAGCTGGGATATAATTCAAATAAATATCGGGTAAGATAATTCTTATATTGCTTGCCCATTGATCTTCCTTGCAACAGGGAGGGGTTTAACGTTTACATAACTTCCCAGAAATGAATTTTCCCAGCAGCCGTCTTGGGCAGACAAGCCCTTGCATCTCAAAACATGACATGGCCAAGATTGCAGTGTGTTCCCAGGTTTCAGTCCTTTAGTGCCGCCCTCCCCAACTAGAGGCTTTCCATACAGGTTGCAACAAAAGCTCCCTAAATTCTCAGCCAGTATCACCCCCGGCTTGGAATTCTGGGAGCTCTATGTCCCGACCCCTCTGGAAGATTGGTGGAAGGCTGCTGTACATATTTTTACTAGGAATAATTCTTACTGTGCTGAGTTGGATTGCTAAGAGACGGGTGTGCATGGAATATGAGTGAGTATCCTTGCTGAGAAAGGGGACTCATCTGTATGCAGTTTAATATACCTACCAGGAATTTCTCCATAGTAGTGTAACAGGGAGACTTGGAGCTGTAGGATGACTTTCTTTTTTAAGTGAAAGGCTTGGGAATCTCTGCAGGGTTTTTCCTCTTTAAACAAACATCATTTTCCTTTGCAAAGCAGAGGATCCAGCTTCAGCTGAATTCAAAGCAAGGGTGCACTAAAGAAGAGCTCACAGGAAATCTGAACCTTTAATCTGACATAATTCTGCCTTGAAAGTGCCTGGCTAAATGCTTTGGATGGTTCCTGCGAGCATTCTGCTTGGTAATAAATCAGATAAAGCGGTTTCCCAAAACATTAGCAAAAACTGGATTAAGCTGCCAATTTCTCATCTCAAGGGCAAACATGCAGTTGCTCATTCAGGCTATTCTGCAAAAGAGATTTAAGACCACGCAGGAGATGCCAAGTCCTGTGGAAGGTTAAGAGCAGGGGAGATACCCCAGGGTTAGTATTGATAGGTTTTATACAGGGGTTTTTAGAGCTTGGCTTTCTGGTGGACAGAATGGGATATTAATATAGATTTTATTTAGGTAATCAGTTCATGCTGAGTTGCTCTGGAGCCAACCCACAGCTTACATATTTCACTGAAATTCTTGGCTCTTGTGTCCCCGTCATCTGCCCCCGCCTGGCTCCCATTCCCATAGGTACAAAGATCTTCTGACCTGGTCTTTTATCCGTTATTTCTCTCATTGCTGAGGAGTGAAATTTGCTTGCTGCTTGAGTTGCAGCAGAATGAGGATCCATCCTAAAATTGATGCTTACAAGACATCGGTTTTGCAGAGGTGAAACTCCGGGGCTGACATATCACATAGCTTTCCCCAACCTGTTGCTGTTAAACTCAGGTTAGATGAAAAGATGTAGGGCAAATCTTGGAAGCCACCTGGTTCTGACATCAAAAAGTAGTTGTTCCATTTCTCAAGGGCACATGAGAAGGGGCTTGCATGTTTTTGGACTAGTACAGCCTGTTTGAGGGGGGTGGGGAAGCATCTGGAAGGTCCCGAGGAAAAGGCTGATTATGATCAATATCTGTAAGCTTGAATTTCTCTCTGGAACGATGGTTAGCCAGATGGTTTGGGTGATGAACTTCACATTCTCATTTGCAATATTCCTGCTCTTTCAACCAATATTTGCCACAGGTGGGTGGGGGCAGAGCAATAGAGCACTTTGACCTCCTTAGACTCTACCTCTACCTCTCAGGGCCATGCATAGCCCTTAGAACAAACTGATGGTTATTGAGTTGTGCTTCTCTTCCCTGGGGCAGGGCAAAATGGAAAAATTTAGGAGGAGAAGATTAGTAGCAGGGTCCTTGTTCTGCACTCTAGTTTTTCTTCCAATCCCTTTCCTCCAGTAGATTTTACAAAAGGCTGCCCTGTTTAGGAATCTGTAAGGCAGCAGAGTTGGAATGGTACCAGGAATGGCTGGCAAGCTAGTTCATAAATTCTCCAGTTAGCTGCTGGCTCCTTGGGTACTCGGGCACCGTCTGACTACAGATGTGATCTTTCTTTACATACAAACATTTTCCCAGAGAACACAAACCTGTTTGCTGAAGTAGCTGGGAGACAAGATCATTCTCCATCTTCATTGAGAGTGGAAGGCTACATTGGGCAGACACCTGATTCCTCTGGGGCACTAAACCATCTCTATCAGATTAGCTAAAGCTGTCTATAAAGCAAGTTCCATCTCCAGTTTGATAGCCAAACAGAGATGAAAGCTCTACCATCTGTTCTGAAGCATCAGTTCAAATGTCTGGATGATGTCTCAGAAGAGGAGGAGGTACAAAATACTCCAGTTCTTGACGTAGCAAGTATCTCTCTAGTGGGCGGGAAGGAAGTTGATAGAAGTTTCCTCCAGTGGCAAAGTTATATCCAGTGGCTTTTGGGAAAGGAGGGCTGATAGGAGTTGGAGGCAGCTGCAAACAGCTTTTAAAATCATCCTGAGGGGCATTCTTTCACACTCCAGGTATAGTAAGTTGGGTTCTTCAGTAGAAACCAGGATGAGATAGCAAGTAAATGGGCCTTCTGGGCAAGAGGATTTGCCTCACGCCGATCATTTCTTGCCCTTGCTTTGAACACAGCCCTCCTTTACAGAGTTTGCCAGTTAGTGCATCTACACATCTGGGTTGTTGGGTGACTGACCTCCAAGGCCTGTTTGCTGATTAAGTTCCATTTGGAGTTGCTCTTTCCTAGTCATCTGTTTAAGCAGTGCTCTTTGCATGAATGCGTTTGGGGGAGATCTCTGTGCCTTATTTTACTTTATCTGTAACAACAGAGGGATTAGCAGATTTCTATTCTATTCCACTCCACCTTGTGATTCTTGGCAGTTTAGGGATTTTTCAACTGACACCACGATCTGTGTGAATGAAGGAGGTAGGCAGAAGGTAGGCAAGCTTGCCTGCAATAATATCTGGTTCTCTGCAGTGCCACATCTATGAAACCAAGCGTGCAATAATTTAGACAAGTCCTGAGTGCAGATAGCGCTGTAATTTTATAGTCTTTACCTTCAGGCAGTCTCAGGTACTGTTGGCTCCTCTGCTCTTACATTGTCCATGGGCTTAATTTCACCTCCCATCATCCCCAGACAGTATGCTGCAAAAATACAGTGCTGGCCTAGTCTAAGAGTTTGGGAAATGTCCCCAGAAGAAGAATGTATACCTAAATATGTTCAGTTTCTTTCTTTTTTTTTGAAGTTGCTGCCTTGTGTTTGTTTGCAAGGCACCCAACATGGCTTTCCAAATGCAATAAGCCAAGACAGACAATTGAAAACCTAAAACAAACAAAGTAGAGTAACAACAGCAGATGGCAATGTAAGTGCCTGGCAGATAGGGTCTGTCAGGAGGACGGGAGCCTTCAGAATAGGCCTCCCTTCATTATTTTAATATCTGGGCAGGATTTAGTTATTTATTTTACTGGGCTTCTAAGCTGCTCCAGTCATAAAAGACTCTGAGCGGCATACATACCCAAGACAGTAATCGGATTAAAAGCAGATGCATAAGAAATATAAATCCCAAATACCCCAGGCACCATTGATAGCAAATCCCACATCGTCATTCGCCAGCAAGGAGGATCAAATAATATATCAAGTCCTAAAGGCCTGCTAAAAATGTCAGGTCTTCATAGCCTTCCAAAAATTCAGAGCCTAGGAGCCAGTCTTGTCTCTGAGAAGGCCATACTCCAAGGTCCCTGCAGATAACGCTTCTCAGGGTAGGGGCCCAGAGAGAACCTTCTCTTTGTGATCTTAATGGGCAGGCAGAAATCAACATTTGGAATTACAGTTAGAAGCAGACCAAAAACTAATGCAGCTCTTGGTTAAATCAATTGGCATCCATAACTGCCTGGGCCACTGCGCTGTGGACCAGCTGAAGCTTCTGACTGTCTTCAAGGGCAGCTCCCTGTAGAGCCATTGCAGTAATCCAAATGAGAGATGACCAGAGCATGCCTGACAGTGAGCAGAGCTGCTCACTCCAGAAAAGATAATTGACCCACGAGATCAAGTAGTGCAAGGGCCCTCCTAGCCATAGTTGCCACCTGCTCATCAAGTCCAGGAGTTGCTGAGAAGTCTTCCTCAGCAACTCCATCTTTTGGGGATTCAGCCTAAGCCTGTTCAACTCCTCCAGCTTCCAGGCATTAGGACAGAACCTCAGTTACATCTCAATCACATCAACAGACGACAACAGTTGAGATTTAAGGCTGAGTATCATCAGCATACTGATGATACCTGACTGTGCCAGCAGATTTCCTCACCCAGAGGCTTCATAGAGATGTTTGATATGGAAGTGTCAGACCCTGTGGCATCCAACAAAGGAGGACCCTAGACCTGGACCTTTATCCTTCTGCCACCCTCAATTGTAACTCTGGATTCAGGAAGGAGAACCACTGAAAAATGTGGTTCAGGTGATCCAGAAGGATATCATGATTGATGGTGTCAGAGGCTGCTAAGAGATCAAGCAGGTCCAAGAGGGTCCCCTCCCATCACAGGACATCCACAAGAGCAATCAATGTGGATTCAGTTCCATATCCAGGCCCAAACTCAGAAAAGGGTCCAGATAGTCTATTTCCTCCAAGCCTCTCCTCAACTGCGGGTCTATCACAGTCTGGGGATTATGTAGGTGTGGGCCTGCATAATCTTGCCTGCTCTAAAGAGGACAGAGCTGTTGGAAGAAAGGTTCAGTGTCTTTTCAGTCCATCACAATCTTTGAAGATGGATACTTGGACGTTATGGCTCTTGTATGACTCTCAGGTGCAGAACTCCGTATCCTAAAAGAAAATTGGAGGGTTTGCCCAAACATCTGTGAAGGAAGCATATTCCAGTTCTTCTGGCAGACGGTTATCAGTGCCAGTAGAGCTGGAGGGTGGGTTTGGAAAGGGACTTGAGTGGCCCCCAGGTAGGAACCAACACAACTCAATTTCACCTTCCTACAGTGCAGAGCAACAAGAATTGTTTGGTGAAATAAATGGATGAATAATGCTTGGATAACACACACAGGTTGCACTTCATAGGTGACTTTCCTGTGGTAACTTTGGGTGGGGCGGAGGGTAAAGGCTGATTGTGTAGAGCCCCCACCGGCCTGCGATGCTCCGTGGAGGGAAGGGTGAAGGTAGAGGGTCGAGCAAGCATTTACCCATCCCTGGTGCTTTGTCAGCAAATAGAAGCTTGCTCCTTTGTTGGCTTTGAGGCGGTGCTTGTCTCAGCCACCCTCCGGCCTGATCTGAATTCTTATTTTGCTCGTTAGATGCAACAATTCAGTAGGAGTCCATTGTGAAATCTCTTGAGATTAACTCTGCCGCAAGAAAGCCCTAACTGCATTCTTCTGCTTTATTAGAGTCCAGGAGAATTGATGGAAGGTGCCTGTTTCAGAGTGTATAGGAGTGTCAGCCTTTGCGTACAGTGTGTGTGAGGCTCGGGTTTAGCAAGGGAAGCATCCCCCTTGCCCCACTCTCTGTGGCCGAGAAAGAGAGCGGTTCGCAGCTGAAAGGAGCTAGCCTGATCTCCCACTGCACCAGTTCAAGTTTTGTTCCCGCTGCAAACGTAGGTCCTTAGGGGCTAGCACAGACGCATGTCCTACCGTTGCCATGCCATTGGTATGCTCCTGGAAGGCTGTCGGGGCTTCTGCTGCAGAGAAGGCATTTCTAGAAGTCAGGCTGTTCCAGGAGGTTTTATATTCTGATGCCAGCATTTGGCCTTGAAAGACAAAGCCCATCTCTACCTGTCAGTATTCAGCCTAGGTTCCCCCCTGTTAGTTTCTACAGGGCAGAGATGATCCTTTGGCAGGATCACCATGGTAGCCGTGTGCCATTGTAATTGGCACCAGCCACTGTCCCTGGTGAGCCTGGCATATTGCCTTTGCTTTTTCTCCCAGGTCTGCTGAGAATGCCAGGTAGGGGCGAGACCTCTTTGTTGATCTTCAGGAGAGGAAGACGGGTTCCTTGTCAGTAGGGGCAGTGCTGTGCTTTTGCTCTGTGTAATGGAAACCACGGGAGGTGGGTGGTTCGATGATTTGTCCTCTCTCGGGAACTTGGAGGACTTCCCTGAGGATGTGCTATGTGTCCTCAGACGTGATCTGTGTCGCATGCTCAAAGGGAGCCCTGTTGCAGCAGGAAACACTCATGTTCTCCAAACGCCGCAAACAGGTTTGCTTTAAAGACTTATCATGAGATGCACAGTCTTGGGCTGGTGGTAGAGTTCGTAACATCCTGTAAGCAGTGAGTCTGTTTTGTAGCTTGCTCAGGAAATACAAGAAGTTGCAAAGTGATCGTTCATTCAAGAAAAGCATAGTGACTTCTGCTGTCATCTTGTTCGGTTCCAGTAATGTAACTAACTACTATAATATGGAAGAAATCCCAGTTCAGTGTAGCTTGAATTGAATACATACAATACATACATACAATTTGCTGATAAGCTTTAGTAGAACATAATTAGAAAGTGGTATTATTATTAACCTTAATTAAACTTAATTATTATTACGTATTAACCGCCCAGAGTCCCCTCCGGAATGGGGGGAGATGGGCGGTGATATAAGTTAGAAATATATATATATATATATATATATATATATATATATATATATATATTCACCACAACAGTAACGGATGGATGGATGGATGGATGGATGGATGGATGGATGGATATATATATATCCCCATCCATCAGTTACTGTTGTGGTGAATGAATCACACAGTTCTTACCTTGAATTTGCATTGCAGATAGACTGCTGCTCTGAACATTTCATTGGTCCCACCATTTATAATTCCCCACCCCCACCCCAGTCTGGTTTGGGTACATAGAGGCCAATATTTGAAACATTTGGAACAGGTATCTAACCCACAAAAAGAATACATTGCAATATGTCTATTAAGCTTCAAGTACCAATAGTGGAGTCCTTGGTGCTCTCTGAGCCTTGTTTTCTTGCAGACGTTTCATTGCCAGACTAGGCAACATCTTCAGTGCGAAAAGGGAGTGGGGCTTACTTTCTGTTTATATATCATGGCTTGTCCTGCTTGTGTTGGTGGGGGTGTTGTTCTCTCCTTGGTAGTTCCTTGATTGGGTTGTTGTTTGCTGCTTGGTTGATTGACTGAGTTAATAGTTCCTTGATTAGGGTATAATGTACTGTTTGATTGCTCATCTGGTGTTAATCCTGGTGTTAATCTTTGCATATCTGGGTGTTGATTGCTGGTGAGGAGGTGTTCTGGTCTTTTGGGTTTTTGGCTGCAAACACCAACTAGCAGTCAGAAGACACCATGAAGACTCCTTAATCTCACAGCACATGGACAGACTCAACCATACTTTCAACTGGGAAACTGTGAGCATCCTAAACCAAGCCAAATCCAAAAACGCTAGAGAATTCCTGGAAGCTTGGCACTCAGACAAAGCAGCCATCAACAGACACATAGAGGTAAACAACATTTACATACCATTCAAAAGAGACAATAGGAAGCTCAGAAAACACCAAGAACTCCACAGTTCAACCCTGAGCTACAAATATTCTCTTCTATTAGCACCAATAGTCTCTTGCAACACAATTAGTAAAGAGGCTGGGTTTATCCATCCCACTAAACCAAACTCTGTTGTGTCTGTGGTTATCCCAATGGGTGAACCTACTCATTGTTAAATAGAGATAGTCCTCTGGAATCAACTCTGCTGTTTTCTGGAATTTTCTGGATGATGGATAGCCAGCTGGTAGGTGTTAGGTTTGGGGATCCTTCTCATACTGTGGCCCCCTAAAATGATGCAATGATTTTTTTTGCAAACCACTGCTCCAGTGACTCAGACTTATGATTTCATTGGAGTTAGGGTTGGGCAAGAAATAAATATGCAACTTATTTTCAATAATTACAATTTAATCTCTTATGGAGAGCTCTCGTCCATAAAATCGCCACGAGTCGGACACAACTGAATGGTTAAAACTAACTAACTACCGGTAACAATTTAATCTATTCATCAAATAAAACAGTCATAGGCCCTTATAATTTAGAAGAGCCAGTTTGGTGTAGTGCAGAGCTTTCCAAACTCTGTGTCGCGACACAAAAGTGTGTCGCCACACACAGAGTGGTGTGTCGCCACACCACCCGGAAGCGGCGGCGCGTGCGTGCACGGCAGCAGCGGCGCGGCATCAGTCCTTCTGCGTTTTAGCAGAGGCTGCAACCGCTGCCGCTGCCGTGCACGCGCGCGCCACCGCACGCCCCCCCGCGCCGCCGCCGCCGCCACTGGTGTGTCGCCAGCGGCAGAACTTTGGAAAGCCCTGGTGTAGTGGCTAAGGTGCTGAGCTAGAAACCAGGAGAACCCTGAGTTCTCTTTTAGGCATGGAAGCTGGCTGAGTAACTTTGGGCCAGACCCCCTCTCAGCCCAACCTACCTCACAGGTGGTTGTTGTGGGAAAATAGGAGGAGGAAGCAAGTATGTACACTGCCTTGAGTTGACCACAATTAAAGGCAGGGTGAAAATCTATTTCCAATTCCAAGTTGTGTCATTGGATATAAGCAATAAAATTAAACCCCTATGCTGTGATGGGAAGGATGAGATTTCTTACATTTGCGTAATTCCTGCAACCTGTGTTTCAGTTTCAAGACAGCCCGCTCTGATTAATCGGGGGGGGGGGGGGCGCAGAGAGGGCACAGTGGTGTTTCCTTGCCCTAAATCAGCTTCTCTTAAAACACTGCAGCATAAGGACACCAGCAGGCTGTGCGTTGCTCTTGATGCATGGAGATTACAGCAGCAGCCCGTCTTCTCTCTGTAGCTTGAATCATGTCAACTGGATTTCTATTTTCTTAGTAGAAACGTTTCGCTCCTTATCCAAGGAGCTTCTTCAGTCGTCGTCTTCTTCTCTCCCTTCCAACTTGATGCTTGCAAATATCAGCCCCACTCTTGGAATTTCTTCCTCGCTTCGTCCCTCCTCCCTTCCCAAGAATCCTTATCCCTCCTTTAAAAAGAAAACACACAAAACAAACCAGGACAATGGAGTCCCCCCCCCCCATTCCAAAGGACTTGGGAGAAAGGCTTTCTTCCTGGCAACCCTCCGCCCATCGTTTTGTGACCCACTGAGAGGTGGTAAACCACCCTTTGAGAAATGCGGTTTCAGGTAGTTCCTAGCCCACGAGCGACGTTTTGGGACTTCTGGCAACCCTGCCAGGTTTTATTTAAGGATGACAAGAGGGTTGCCTGCATTTTACAGCTTATTTAGTTCTTTTGCATCTGGCCTCTTCTCAGAGTTCAAGGCAGCATGCGCAAGGGCCTTTCTGAAAGTTTACCTCCACAGCAGCAGCTTTGTGGGGGGTGTTGGGTTGGGAGAGAACAAGTGCCCCCAGGTCACCCAGTGACCTCCAGGGTGAAGGGAGGAAGTCGAAATCCAGCATCCTAGCCACAGTTGTGTTTTCAAATTGTGGGAAAAGGGACACATTTCATAGTTCAAACTTAGGTCCGTCTGAATTTATCTGTAACATCTTAACTATCCCAAATTTCTCTGTTTTCTGGACTCTGTCTTTGTCCACGCTTTCATTCCCTGCACATTCAAGAGACCCCAAGCTTGTCCTTAAATAGCTGTGGCCTTTTTTTGTCCTCTGGAGGAGCACGGCTGGTAAAAGCCAGCTTTGGCTGTTGCTGCCCCCTGAAGATACTTTTGTTGGTTCCTTAGTTCTGCCCAAGTTTCTCATTTCCATGCCAGGAGTGTTGAAATGTTTTGGCTGCGGTCTTGGAAAAACTCTGGCATTGTAGAGAGGAAACGTCGAGGAGCTCAGAATAGTCAGAAGCGAACCTGACAGTGTTGCTATTTTTGCAACTTAATTAGGGGATTGTTGGGAAGCCGGAGGGATACAAGTGTGCAGGTGCTGTTGGATGCACAATGAAAGCGACAAACCAAGTGAGGGATGGTCATGGAAGCAGTTAACATGATACGTCCTAACAGTCTCCAAAAGGTAATTTCTGTTCTGTCTGGGAAGCCGATATTTCAGAAGTCCGTGCTGGCTCTCAGAGAATTGAGACTGGGGTCTAAGGACAGGAAGGGTCAGCCTCCCCCCAACACAACCCAAAATCTCACATCATCATCTTCTCATGTCTAACAACCAAGACTAGAGAAATCTGGTCCTCTGGGCTCTTACGAACACCCCACACCCACACACACACACACTTACTTTTCCAGCTCTGCTAGTACGTTTGTGGTATTTTTCTGAGTTGGGTTGGCTGAGAATTAAGTGGACTGGCTCTCGAGGTCCCTGGATGAGATGCTGGCTGGAAAACAGCAGTGTCTTACGGAAGGGATGCGGGAAATGGTGAGCCCAAAGGGGCTTTGAGGGCTGTTATGTCATCTTTCAGAAATAACCCCTCCCTCCCCTTATTCCAGGGAAAACTGCTTTTGAAATGGGCAGGAATTACAAAAGAGGTTTCCTTGTGACCTTTTTTAAAGGGGAAAAAAAACCCTGATTGCTCTTAATCTGTAACAAAAGGGGGGAAAGCTAAATAAAATAACACTAGAGAAACAAAATATAGAATCAGGTTTCTTCAACTTCGTTCTTCTAAATGGGTTGGGCTTTAAGTCCCACAATCCTTAGTATTAGGTGTGCTTGGTAGGTATTATGGGAGTTGCAGTCCAGCCCATCTAGAGAACACTGGATTGGGGGAGCTTGACTTAAACTGAGCCAGGGTGATGGCAGTAGAGCCTAGGATTTGAGTCTGCTCAGCTGTGAAGCAGGGCCAGTAGCTTCCCCCCCCCCCTTTCTAGTCTGCCTCATGTACCTTGCAGGGCTGTAAGAAGTGAAGGGATGACAAAGCTGTTCTGTGATTGCCACCTTGACCTCTTTGGGGGATGGCAGATGTGCTGGTGATGAAACCACAGTACTGTAGCCTTTCCCACCCTGGTGCCTTTAAGGTGGGGAAAGCAGATCTAAAAATCCTTGAGTCATTGGGCCACCCCAGTGTGAATGCCCTGCACCTGATGTCTGTGTAGCTCAGCTCTCTCTCCACCTGGGCAGGCTGAAAGGAAGGCTGATAATACAGAGTAACACCAACAACTATTCTGAGTTGGTGGCTTTCTTTCTTCTGCCGCTTTCTGTCCCTAATGAACTCTGCAAATGAGCCCCAGTGAAATGGGCAGGTGCTGCTCAGTGACCCACTGGGGACTGCAAACGTCCACGCGTTTTTTGGGGATCCTGAAGGTAGAGGCATCCTGCTACCCAGGCAGGCTATACTGCTTTGCAAGAAATGTTCTGCCTATTGTGCACTTCCCTCCGCCCTCTCCCCAGATTAGAAACTCACTGCTTTGGAAGTTTTTATGTAATGATGCGATGTACCCTCATTTTGTTCAGAGCAGAGAATGGAAGGAAATGAGCCACTAACGCAGAATTAATGCTTCTGGATTCCCTCTTGAAATCTAATGCTTGTAGCAATTGTTGCTCCTCTACCACTCAGGTTCCTTTGGTCTTCTAATGCTTTACTGCAGCCTTCTTCCCCAGTCCAGACCCGTTGGACTTCTACTTCCATGTGTCCCCAGCTAATACGGCTAAAGCCTGGGTGCCTTGGGAGCTATATTCTAACACATCTGGATGGCATTAGCTTGGAGGAGGCTACCAGAAAGTGTCCTTCCTCTTCTCCCTCCATGGCTTGAAGCACAGCTGAATTTCACTCGCCTGGTGAAAATTCCTGCTCTTGTGTTGGGAAGCAACCCTGCAGACAGTGGCAGAAAAAAGCCCAAACCTTGATTGTACAGTACATCTCAGCAGGAGCAGTTCCAGCAGCCATTCCGGATGAACAGAGGAGTTCTGGGAAGAGGCAGCCTCGGGATCTTCCGTTGGGAAAGGCTGATGAACTGTCTGGGGCATGAAAAAGTCCTCCTGTCCAGCCTTTGTCAGTCACCCCTACTTTCAGAAAGAGCCAGGAGGAGACCAAGCTGCCTGCTTCCTCATTTAGGAGATTTTGCTTGAGGTGCATGGATGCACCTGGTGACTGATCTCAGCTCTCACCCTGTGTTATGATAGTTTTTATTTATCATCATATTTATATCCCGCCCATCTCCCCCGCAAGGAGGGACCCTGGGCGGTTGATCAGGAGTTGGATTACTGATCCAATTGGCAGTATCTAGCCAACCTGGGTTGATCCTAAAGTCAGAGGAGAATCAGAGCCAGTTAGTACTTAGATAGGAGACTACCACAAAACGAAGAGAATATTTGTAGCTCAGGGTTGAACTGTGGAGTCCTTGGTGCTCTCTGAGCCTTGTTGTTTTCTTGCAGACGTTTCATTGCCAAGCTAGGCAACATCTTCAGTGCGAAAAGGGAGTGGGACTGGCCAGGGTATAAACAGAGAGCAAGTCCCACTCCCTTTTCGCACTGAAGATGTTGCCTAGCCTGGCAATGAAACGTCTGCAAGAAAACAACAAGGCTCAGAGAGCACCAAGGACTCCACACTACCACAAAAGCCCATGGCTGTGGGCCAAATGGTGAAGTTGAAATGCTATCCCAGAAGAAGGCCATGGAAAACCACCTTCATCATGGTGCCAAGAAGACAAAACATGTTCTGTGAAGTCATAGAAATCAGTCACCTTGAATGTGTCTTCACCTTTTTAATCAGGAGAGGAGAAAGACAACTGGGTGGTTCTTTCTGCAGCTCTTGAACGTTTACACCGTTTCTTCATTCTCTCTTTTTAGCCAACAAATTATTTCGGTTGGTAAGAGGCTGGGTTTGAAGGAGCTATTTATTTCCTTAGCTTTTAAAGGGAATCGAGGCTTGTTGAAGGAACAGGATCGATGTGGTCAACTTTATGCATTTCTGCTGTAAGCTATCTTTGGAGCTGCTGAAATTGAGAGGTGGAGTAATACAAATATTTTAAAATATAGAGCAGAAGTTGTGTGCTCATGCAAGACTAGCTTGTTGTAAAGTTCTGTGAGGAAACTCAGTGAAATTTGCCTGAAGATGTATTAAAGCTTTGAGTGTTTCTCAACCTTGGCCACTTTAAGACGTGTGGACTTCAACTCCCAGAATTCCCCAGCCAGCAAGGCTGGCTGGGGAATTCTGGGAGTTGAAGTCCACACGTCTTAAAGCGGCCAAGGCTGAGAAACACTGAGCTAGGCAGAATATTTCTTGCTGCTCATCACATGAGATCCTAGGGCTGGAAGGTGCCACTCAGGCCACCCCGTCCACATCTCTACTCAGGGCAGGAATTTAAACTGAAATATTCCTAACAGGCGGCTGTCCAGCCTCCAGTGAATAGGAGCCCAGGATCATTGGTGCCACCATCCACCGGCCAGTGGAAGAACCCCGAGGAAGCTGTTCCTGGCCTTCAGTTAGAATCTGCCTTCGTGTAACTTGAATCTCTTGTCCCAAGCCCTGCACTGCGGAACAAGGGAAAGGAGGGCTTGGCAGTCTCACTGTCTCTCTCTGCTTAAAGAACGAACAGCCGTTGACCTTTGGCATCTGTGGCACGGTGCGTTTCCTCTGATGACCATCGGCATCCGCTTCGTGGCTTGTTCCCCCCGGGGAAGCCACCATTCCGGGGGCTGTTCTCCTTTCTCAGGTCCAGATCAGCTCTTTTGGGGGCCCTCCTCCAGACTACTCCGCCAGCCTTGCTTAAAGTAGCACGCTGATTTTCAAGCCTTACTGACTAACCTGGTCCCTGGATTCTTCCTGTGCCTCCCCACTGCTCTTTTGCAGATAAGGAGCTACTTTTAGCAACAGCCTTTCTCCCACTCAGATTTTACAAAAATACCACTCAACTCAATTGACCTATTAGAAGATAACCATATATAGAATTGCCCAATATGTTTTAATACCTCACTTACTTCTCCGTTAAGCTACTGACTGGTTTTGCTAGGTGGCCGTTCCTGCACCGCCTCTTCTGGCCTCCATCTTCCAAGGTTCCTTCTTCCTTTCCCTGGCAGGCAACCCCAGCTGCCCTACAGCCACGTCATACAGCCATAGGTAAAGGTAAAGGTTTCCCCTGCACAGTCGTGTCCGACTCTAGGGGCTGGTGCTCATCTCCGTTTGTTAGCCGAAGAGCCAGCGTTGTCCGAAGACGCTTCCGCGGTCATGTGGCCGGCATGACGCGTGTGGAACGCTGTTACCTACCCACCGAAGTGGTACCTATTCATCTACTTGCATTTGCATGCTTTCGAATTGCTAGGTTGGCAAGAGCTGGGACGAGTGCGGGAGCTCACTCCGTCACGTGGGGCTAGGGATTCGAACCTCCGAACTTGCGATCTTCCGATTGACAAGCCTGGCGTCTTACCCGCTGAGCCACCATGCCCCCTACTTTATTTATTTACGCCCTGGTGCTTTATTTGACTACAAATGTGGCAGAGGAGTGCCTCAAGTTAAATGGGAACCAGATCTGTTCTGGGAGTTTGGATATCTGTCCTTTTGGGCAGAATGTGAGGCTCTTCCTTGCTGGACTGGGCAGAGCAGAAGTCCTTTGATGTAGCTTTTCTTTGTGGCTGTTTTGATCTTCCGATCGACAAGCCTGGCGTCTTACCCGCTGAGCCATCGCGCCCCTCATACAGCCACACCTGTGCCCTTATCTTACAGCAGGTTTGGTGCCTGACTCCCCCAGTTAGAAGGATGTGGATCCACTGCTATTTAATTCTGAATTGGGATGGATGGATGGTTATTGTTATTGTTGTTGTTATTTAATAGGCCACATGATGTAAAACTTCATATAAAAATATCTTGCTGATTTGATTTCATAGGTAAAAGGTTGTTATAGGAAGTAACTTCACACTTTCCAACTTGCTTAGTTGGAACAGCACAGCCTGCCTTTGTTTTTAATCCCTGCTGATCGCTGCATGACTGGCAGCTGCGGAGAGCATTCAGGTTTGGGGGAAAGGGGCTTTAACGCCGAGTGTGCCTCTTCCCAGATCCATGCTTTGGGCCTCAAGAAGCGGCTTCTCCTTGGAGCGGGGAGCTGGTGCGAATTGCTTAATATCGCAGATGGGCTTTTGTGGGTACAAGGCAGCTTCTTAGGGGGCCCCCGTCACAGGCTGGAACCATTTTGCCTGTTTTCACTCTGACACATCATCCTTTCCATGTGCTGGGAGAATTTGACAGTTCAGAAATGTGTTTCCTTTTGTTTTTTTCGTCCTTAATTGTCGCACGAACAGAAATTGGATGAATCTGCGGGATGCAGAAACCGGGAAAATTCTCTGGCAAGGAACGGAAGACCTCTCTGTCCCCGGAGTGGAGCACGAAGGTACCGTGGGGCCGCTGGAGTTTCTGGGGGGATAGAATATCGTGAAGGACTAACCAAGTTCAGAGAGGCTTCCAGCGCTGTGCCCATTCATACGATGCCTTTAGTAAGAAAGCTGAAAACGATATGATATGCGGGGGGATTGGTCCGCTCCAAGGCACTCACTCGCTGTCTAGATTGGAGCTGTGGGGGAGAGTGGGGCAGTGAGGGTGAGGGAAAGACTGTTGCCTAAAGCCTTTTCTCCCACTTGGTGCCCTCTAGATTTGTTAGGTTTCAACTGGCAGCTTCCCTCGTCAGCCGTTGCTTTTCCCACCTGTTTTCTGGCTATTATAAAATGTAGTTCTACCAGCTCGATTGTTCTGGTCAGAGTTTTGGAAAAGGGATACGTTGGTGCCTTCTGAGAATGCCAGTCTGCAGATGGAAGAGAGCGCGTATTGGGAGCAGGAAGAGCCACAGGGCCCGATTGTCCCCACCGACAGGGCTACGCCAACGTAGAGCAAGGGCACAGTCTAGGCTAGCTGTTCCCACCATTGCTGGCTGGAAACGATGGAAGGTCCACAGCTACCCTCTTGAGTTCATTCCCCACTATCGTATAATTAGTAGCCGTCAGTAAGATCTATCCTCCACACGTGTGTTTCACAGCCCTTGAAAGATGGCTGCCACAAGATCTTTGGGGAATGGGTTCCCCTGCTGAGTGCTGAGCATCCTCCTTTGGTCTCTCTGGAATTGTAACCCTGGTCAGCCCCCTTGGATGACCTTATCCAGGTTCTAATACTCGTCCTCTTGCCCGTTTTTATCCCCCTTTGTCCTCTCGCCTTCTGCCTAAGCAAAGCAGCCTTGGCCTTTTCCCCTGCAAGGGAGTCATTCTAACCCAGGGGTGGGCCACGTCAGGCGGCCCGCGGGGCTCCCGCCCGCAAACCCCGCCCCTTCCACACGATTGGCTCCCGCCCGCAAACCCCACCCCCCAGTGCTTGTGATTGGCTCCCGCCCGCAAACCCCACCCCCCAGTGCTTGTGATTGGCTCCCGCCCGCAAACTCCGGCCCCCGGTCTGCGGAAATCCCAGAAACCCCGCCTCCCACCCCCCACCCCCGGTCCCCAGTTATAAATATCCAAATGGCCCTTGGCAGAAAAAAGGTTCCCCACCCCTGTTCTAACCCCTTGTGGCTGCAGAGGTCCCCCAACGGGGGCTGGAGCTACATTAACCCACGGGACGAACAAAAAGAAACCATTTGTGGTGGTGTGGGACAGCTTTCACTTGCTAAGCAGTAAAAAAGGTGCTGTTTCTTTCTGTCTAAATTAATATTGGTGGCTTGTCAATAGCCTGAATTTAATGGCTCGGCTTATTGATGGTTTAAAAGGCTTGTGATTTATCAACTAAATGCTTTAATTAGCTGGTAGCCTGAAATTGCTGAATGAAGTCTTCACTCAGGCTTTGCTTCTAAAAGGCTCACTGTATAGAGAAGATTTCCAGTGCAAGCTCAGTTAATCCAACATGAACCCTGGACCCATTTCAGTCGGGAGCTTCTGAAACACCATCTTTGGGAATCGTATCCTAAATAAGTACTTAGTATTACTTGTAAGTAATAGTACTTACTATTACTATTACTTATAAGTAATAGTACTTACTATTACTATTACTTATAAGTAATAGTACTATAAGTAATTTAAAACGTTATGGAATGAGGAGAAGGCAGGAGCTGTTGCTGCATCTCCCACCTAGATCCAGAAGAGACTTCTTAAGAGCCAGCCTGATTCTTCTCCCAGGCAAAGCGAGTACAGGACTGTGTTTGAGTCCTGCTTTTCGTCCTGAGTGTTGTGAGGCTAGTCCCTTTAATCATTCAAACACTCCAGTCCTGTGAATCGACCTAGGCCAACGCCGGTGTGCTGAGCCCTGGTTATTCAGGGCATTTCTTGGCTTCGTGGGGATTTGGACTCTGGTCCTCCAGCAATTGGGTGATCCCTGGGGACTTCCGGTGAGTCAGCATCTCTTGGTGGACACTGCTTTGTTTCTGGCCACCACTGAGGCTTGCTGCCTAGAGCAATTCAAGTTCAATTTTTGCAGCCAAAAAGGTTGCCCATACACACCCCTTGGTTCTCTGGGGATCCTTTGCCCCTTTATTTAATGCAGTTGGCGTTGGCTCTTTTGTGTCTTTGGTGAGGACATCTGTGGGTCTTTCTGGAAATGCAGAGTCGGGCGGAGGCAGTTGTCTCGGCAGGCCATTAATCTGGCCGTTGGCTTTTTTCAAGATCCGCGTTAGCTTCCAGATCCCACAGCCTTTATCGCGCAGACCTTTTTCTCCCCTGAAAAATCACTTTGCTACCCTGCTTAATAATTTACAAGGAGTTGATGATGCCTTCTGAACTACGGCCCGGTTAAAAAGCTAAAAATATGAAAGCCCAGAGAGTGCATTTGGACATGACGATAATTCAGGAAGACCTTTCATGTGTCCTTTGAGAGAAGGGGTGCATTGAAAGAGATTACCACTTTTTGATTGTGGGGCTGTGAGATCTTTATCACCTTTTGAATGAAAACCAGATTTTCCTATCTTTGCTCTTTTCATTTCCCGGCAATAGTCAAAATTCCACTCAGGGTGACAGCCTTGAACTCCCCACCTTAAAAGGCTTGGCTGCGTGTATCTGATTAACACACCCAGCTGCCTGCTGTTCAGGGAGGCTTAAAATATTTTGCCACCCCTAGCAAAATGTTTTAAGCCTCATTGTCCAGCGGGCAGTTGGCCGTGCACTGCAATGCCCATTAAAAGAGGCAAGTCTCCAAGGGTATGGTCGCAGCTGCCATCTTGACTTTTTTGACACACTCGGCAGGCATCCCTGCATCTTGCCGGCCCATTTGGGGAGGGATTCCTTTCTGCTTCTTTCAAAAGCTGACAAACCCCTTGGAAACAACTTTGCATTTGGCAAGTCTCTCCTAAGCCTTGACACAGAATGAAAGTCTTAACTGAAAGTCTCCAAACCATACAATCCTCCTCCACCCCTCCCCACTTCCAAACGATGCAGGGAATGGTGGTCATGCATCTCTTCCATAATTATTATAGCATTTTTAATCTGGCTCCACATTATGACAGTTCTAAGGATCATCTCAGGGCCGTCTTACATTCTGTTGGTTTTCTTACTTGCCTAGGAGAGCAGATGAGAGATTTCTTCATACCGTATGCATGCTTGGAGGGACTGCCTGCATTGGTACAATTTTGGGAAATGCCTCTTTGCTTATGCTGAACTCTGAGTGCCTTTGGCCACAGCAGGCCTTGTCTTAGTATTTGGCATGTTAATTTCCATCACCACCCACCCTCCCTTCTTTCTCTCTCTCTCTCTTTCTCTCTCTTAGCTCGAGTTCCTAAAAAAATTCTGAAATGCAAGGCTGTGTCTCGGGAGCTAAATTTTTCCTCCATGGAGCAAATGGAGAAATTCCGCCTGGAACAGAAAGTTTATTTCAAAGGACAATGTCTAGAAGGTGCTGTTTTACTCTTCTGGGGAGATATGGGCATGTCTTCAACAGGGAGGAGGAGAGAGGCAGGCAGCAGGAGGAATTGACGTTTCTCTGTCCTACAAGAAGTCATTCTTTAAGGCAGCTGCTGAATACTCAATTGTCTGCCTGTCTTCCCCCACCTTGCCACCCTCCAAGCTGGCTGGACTACATTTTCCCTTATCTGCAGCCAGCTTGCTCAAGATTTGAGGAATTGTAGGCTGCCCCACCTGGAGAGGATGCCCTGTTGTGGATCCCCTGCCTTACAAGGACTTTGCAGGAATCCACGTCGCATGAATAGCCCCAGCAGTGACCAGCTGGACAGGAGGTGATTCCCTTGCAATGAGTATTATGCTTCTGTTGATACGCAGGGCCCTTCGAGGTTACTGAAAGGCGCCACCGAGAAGTTCCCCAAACAAGTGGTCCCAAAACAGCTATCCCATAGTCGAATCAGTCTTTTCCTTGCGTGTTGGCTTCCACTTGAACACATTTGTGGGAACTCTGGAGTTTCCTGTACTTGTGTGCACTGTCTCTCTGAGCAAGGAAGCAAATAGTTGTTGGATGAGTCTCCAGAGCAATGTTTCATGGCTGGGGAATTCTGGGAGTTGAAGTCCACCCATCTCAAAGTTGCCAAGGTTGAGAAACACGGCTCTAGACCATTTCAAGTCCTGCCCCTGCGAGAGTCTTGAGTGCAGGGGGTGGCTAGCTTCCAGGCCGTTCCTTAGCTGGGTGGCAGGTGTAAAGGGGGAGCTTAGATATTTATGACACCTCACCCGCTTCCTCTCTCTGCAGAATGGTTCTTTGAGTTTGGCTTCGTCATCCCAAACTCCACCAACACTTGGCAGTCTTTGATAGAAGCAGCTCCAGAGTCGCAAATGATGCCCGCTAATGTTCTCACGTGAGTCCGGTGCTGCAGTTATCTCCTCCCTCACTCACCCCCTCCCTCCCTCCCCAGATAAAATCAGTGACTTCCTGGAACTTGGAGAGGGCAGGAATGGGGAGAGGGCAGAGGGGGTTCCCAGTTCGGATGCTGCCATTTCCAAGGCTGTGTCTGTTGGTTAAAGAAGTCAGCTGCAAGCTGAGTACTGTGGCTCAAATCAGTTGTGGAGTTTGCAGGGCACCACCTAATTTGCAGGGTTTTTGGGTAGGGGGAGGGAGTTGCCAGGCATCTCAGCTTGAATTCACACGTGGGCTTCACCTGATTTCTGAATTGACTTGTTTTCTGACCCCAGAGAGGCTGAGTTTGTACAATACACTAAGGTGCATCATCCCCCAAACAGATTAAGATGAGCCAAGCCTATAGTGGGATGCATATCCGTTATCTGACCCGGTTCAGCAAGTTGTGTGAATGCAGCTGCACTACAGGAAAGCTATAGCTTAAAAGCCTAATTTTACCATTTTCTTTCTCCTAACTGCTGATCTGACATGCTGTCTAAAAGAAAGAGCAGAACCACAATGTAAACGTTCCACAAAACTTTCAACAGACATTCCAGGCAGCTGTCAAAATTACCTATGCCAATAAAGCAAAGAAATAATGCTTACAGTTCTTTTCCAGCCAAGCTCATTGGCCGCTGTGGCAGAAGGACCAGATCTGCTGCAGCAGCCGATGAACCTCTTGGCTGGGGAACTTTTCCCTTGGTGTCCCAAGCATCAACAGGTGCTTGAAAAGCAGAAGTCAAGAGGGGGGCCCTTTTCAACGGCATACAGGTAGTCCACAAGTTATGATCACAATTGGAACTGGAACCTCCATTGCTAAGTGAGGCGGTTGTTAAGTGAGTCACGCCCGATTTTACAGCCTTTTTTGCTGTGGCCATTAAGTGAATCACCGTAGTCGTTAAGCGAATCACCATGGTTGTTAAGTGAATCCGGCTTCCCCCATTGACTTTGCTTGCCAGAAGCCGGCTGGGAAGGTTGCAAATGGCGATCACGTGACCCCGGGACGCTGCAACCATCGTAAGCGGGAGCCGGTTGCCAAGTGCCTGAATTTTGATCATGTGACCACAGGGGTGCTGCGACGGTTGTAAGTGCAAGGACCGGTCATAAATCACTTTTTCCAGCGCCGTCGTAACTTCGAACGGTCACCAAATGAATGGTCGTAAGTCGAGAACTGCCTGTATGCTGTTTTATGTGCCCTTTGGCATATTCAGTTTGCATATTTGTGGTTGGCTCCTTCAGCCCTGAGGTGGTAAATTCTTCCAGACTCTTCCATGTGCAAGGTAGAGCCAGACTGGCCAGGAAAGGAGGGCCTCGCGGGGCCCTTCCGCAGCCACGACTCCAGCAGGCCCCTTGGGCCCTTAATGCGCCTCTCCTGCCGTTTAACCGCCACGTTTTTCTCTCCTGGTCCCTCCCTCCTTTCCCCCTCTGCAGTGGGAACGTTATCATAGAAACCAAGTTTTACGACGACGACCTCCTTGTCAGCACTTCCAGAGTAAGACTGTTCTATGTTTGAGAGCAGGCCAGGCCAGGGCAGGGCTCAGGCCTGGCTCGGCTCCTCCCCGCCCCCGATTCCCGGTGCCGAATCCCCACCTCCCCCGAAGGCATCAAGTGGACGGAAGACCCTTCCGGAGGCCCGGACCGTGGAGAGACTTGCACCCTTGGCCCGCCCTCTGCCGTCCCCCTGCCCGGACAAGGCCGCGCTGCAGCGCCTCGGAGCCACCCGCTCAGGAGTTGGGCGAGGGAGGGGAAGGACTCTCTTGGGCACCCAAATGGGCAAGAAGGATCAAGGTTGTAAATGATACCTAGAGGTTTTTTTAGACCTTTATATGTCTCCGTACTTAGTGGCCTTCTTGGCAGGCCGTGGGTCGGCTCAGTTCTTCATCGGTGGTTTATTTGCTTTAAGTTAACCTGCTCTGCTCCCCGCCTCTTTTTCGTTTTTTAATTCCCTCCCTCCTCTCAATTTAATTGGTCCAGACTCATTTCTTCCACCGTTCTGTTCCTTGAACTTGTAAAATAGACTGCAATATTCTTACATAATGTAATTAAAATACATTTCTGAATGAAAAAGCAAACGTTCCCATTTTTCTCCGATTTTATTCTTTTGGTACATTATCTGGGGCGATGAAGGTAGCACAAAATGATTCGGTCTTCAGGTTTTCCAGCCTTGTCCTCAGCTGGTGCGTTCCAGCTGTGCTGGACTCCCAGGCAGAACGCAAAGGGGAAACTTTCCCACGCTAGTCTCCCTGCGGGGCAAAAGTTGGTCTACTTATTTCCAAGTCATGACAGCCCTGCAGAAGAGGAATGACACATCAGGGGGCATGTTCACACAACCCACAAGCTCTTCTGCAGAGATGCTATCCATCCTCATTGTCAGTTTGGAGGCCCTTAGCGTGCTCCATGTCTGATGGCCCCTTCCAGCCCTGAATTCTAGGAAGGATCTAAGTAAGGAAGAAGTCCTGTTATCCCTGAGATCGTTCCCTGAAATTCTCCCAACCATGGCTCTCTAGGTTCCCAGAAAACAGGCTGCGAATACATGGGTGTGTCTGTGTGTGTGTGAGAGAGTGAAATCACTCCCTTTCAATTCAATCGTTCCTTGAATGAGGTGCTGTGGAGAATTTACAGAGGCTGTTTCCATATAACATCCTTAGGTAAAGGTAAAGGTTTCCTCTGCACAGTCGTGTCCGACTCTAGGGGCCGGTGCTCATCTCTGTTTGTTAGCCGAAGAGCCAGCGCTGTCCGAAGACGCTTCCATGGTCATGTGGCCGGCATGACGCACGCGGAACGCTGTTACCTACCCACCGAAGTGGTACCTATTCATCTACTTGCATTTGCATGCTTTCGAATTGCTAGGTTGGCAAGAGCTGGGGCGAGTGTGGGAGCTCACTCCGTCACGTGGGGCTAGGGTCTCGAACCGCCGACCTTCCGATCGACAAACCTGGCATCTTAACCACTGAGCCATCGCGCCCCTATATCCTTAACCCATAACCCTATATCCTTAACATCCTTAACTCAGTTTTTAAACCTATTTTCTGGGGCCACACAATACACCGAATCATAAGCTTGCCCCACAGGCTGGGTTCCTGCAACATGCTAAATCGCAACAAAACAAGGTTAATGCTAACCAGGCTTAGCACACTGTCTGAATATGCCTGCTATATTTTACCTGACCCTGTTAAATATGTTGTGTAAACCCCCAAAGGACTGGCTTCCCACAACTTGTTAAATCCAAATTAAAAAGGCCTGTATACCATATTATGCCTGAACAAATTAAACCTTAAGTCGATGGCCTGGTTCACTGAGCACGTGGGTCCATGGGATTCTACTCCAGACTTTCTCAACCGTGGCAACTTTAAGGCATGTGGACTTCAACTCCCAGGATTCCCTGGCCAGCATATGTGGTCTTCGACTCCCAGAAATTCCTGGGAATTGAAGTCCACACAAAGTTGCCAAGGTTGGGAAATGCTGCCCTAGACCAATGTATTGTGCAATCCCAGCCCAGCCACTGCTTCCCAAAAACGTATACATGAATTCAAGTCCAGCAGGTACAACTAGTGTGGATTCCAAGGAATCTCAGACTCCCAATATTTCCTGCCAGCGCTGGCTAAATTCAGTATCTAGAGCAGTGTTTCTCCACCTTGGCAACTTTAAGATGTGTGGACTTCAACTTCCAGAATTGCCCAGCCAGCATGGCTGGCTGGGGAATTCTGGGAGTTGAAGTCCACACATCTTAAAGTTGCCAAGGTGGAGAAACACTGACCTAGAGAGTGCCCAGTTAGGTCCAGAGTACCCTTTCTTGGGCAGGGGCTGTGCTGGGCGCAGACTGCCTGCTAGGTAGGATGCTTTGGGACAATACAGAAATCAAGCGGAAAGGACACGTCTGCTCCGAACGGGGGTCGGATTCAAATCCTCAAACGCTTCTCAGCAGAATCTTAAAATGGGACTCCCAGAAGGACACGCACATCCTAAGTTCATGCTTTGGCTGATACAACAACACAGTGACATTGGGGAATGTACTATCCTGTTTGCTTTTTCTCAAACCTGGCCCTCTGGCAGGAAGCGGGCATCACCAGAGTGGAGATAAGTTTGTGTGTTGCCTAAGGACATCTTTTGCAATATCGGCCGCCTGAATTCCAGCTTATACGTTTAACTGCTGCTGGGAGAAATCGCTTGCCAAGAAGTTGAGTTCTCATGGCCTCTCTAGTGCAGTAGTATTGATGCTCAATATTGATATAGTATCAGTCTGCCTTTCCTCCAGATGCTCAAGGCAATGTCAATAATCTCCTCCATTTCCCCCCAAAAGGACAACCCTGGGAGGTAGGTTAGAGCTGAGAGTGACTTGCCCAAAATCGCCCAGAGAGCTTCCATGGTTGAAGGTGGATCTGGGCGTCCTGGTCTAACACCTTAATTGCTGTGCCATGCTGGCCTTACAAGTCCACACGCACGCACGCGCACACATTCACCTTGGCATTAAGGATTCTCCTGTAATTTCATTTAACACGCGGGCATTATTTTGCTTCTTGGACTTGGCAATCAAAGGACAATTGATGGACCCTTGGGGCCCATCTTCCCAAGATTTCTCCAAGACAGCAATGTGTTTCTGCTGCCATCTTGTGGCACTTGGTAGAAGTAGTGCCGACCCAGAGTGGTTCATTTGCCTCTAAGAATGGGGGCTTCAGCCAACAATTTTAGCGGTGACAAATCTTGGCTTCCAGAATGGATGTCCCTGAGACCCCCTTTGAGGGTTGGAAAGCTGTAGGGCATCTCTGATGGTGCAATTCTAGGTGGGGTGCGTCCTGTTCCTTTGCCAACCTCCTCAGCCATGCCATGTGCACAGAACTGGTTGGCTCAGTTTCTGTACCACCACCACCACTCCGTCCTCCTAAGGACCCAACCTTCTAGGCAGAGGTCAGCCTTTCCCAGCCTGATGTCCTCCAGATGTATTTGGACTGCAACTCTCAGAAAGTGCCGGCTGTGTTGGAAGCCACGGAGATGGCCTTGGAGAAACTATGCAGAAACTGTTACAACAATAGGTGCCAAAACATGCTTTGAGCCTGGGAAATAGGGAAAATATTAGGAAGAGTCTGGCTCCTCCCTGGGGTATGAGACGGGAAGAAGAGAAAATGCCGGCAGACTTGGAGGATTCTGTTGCAATCACCCATCTCAGCTCTAGTCTTCAGCCAGGACCCGTTTCCTGACCTCTTCTACCTTGAAAGGCTGACAGGCTGTGATTTGGTCAGCTGCAGTCAAAACAGGTCTGGAGTCTCAAGCCCTCCACACCACAACTCCGACAGGCTGGTTCGCACAACACATGAAACCCTAACCCTGGATTTTACATGTTTTGTCCTGCCCGGTACCAGGAGGGGATCGTTTTTGCTCCATGTCTCCTCCCCATTAGGCAGAAAGCAACGGGGGCTTGGCTTGGTCTCTGAAGCTTGCTCACACATGCACGTATACCTGATCGTGAGCTGGGCTTGTTCTTTAGCGAGCAGGAGTGAAACCATCCTTCTCCAGGTATTGCACCACAACTCCTTTGACCCTGTTATATGGCACATACCTAATGCATGGGGGAAAAGCAGATTACAGGTTGTCCTTGGGTTATGACGGCAATTGGCAGTCCCGGTTGCCGTCCTAACCCCAAGACATCGGGTCATTAAGTGGGAAGCGGTGGGAGTCCCAAGTGAGGAGCGCGGGGGTGCCGCAGGGGGTGGGGGTGGCTGGGCCCTGGGAGGCCTGGTGCAGGCCGCGCGCAAATTGGGGGAGGCCGGGGGAGGGGGGTACTGTGGCAGGACACGTGTGCAGGAAGGAGGGACTTACCGGAGCGACTTGCGACCTTCCCTGCCGGCTTCCCCATTGACTTTGCTTGTGGGAAGCCGGCTGGGAAGGTCGCAAATGGCGATCACGTGACCGCGGGATGCTGCAACCGTCGTAAGTGTGAGCCAGTTGCCAAACACCGGAATTGCAATCTTGTGACTGCGGGGACACTGCAATGGCTGGAACTTCGAGGACCGGTCGTAAGTACCACTCGTTCAGTGCCGTCGCAACTTCAAATGGTCACTGAACGAGTGGTCGATAAGCGAGGACTACCTGGAAATTTATATACTGTATGTCAGTGGAGGAAATCTGATTTCAAAAGATGGAACTTCAGAAACAAAAGAGAATTAGTAAAAGTTTCATTTCAAAGGTAAGACAAATCTATCTGGAAAATTTCTCAAAGTCGCAAGAAAGGTATATTCTGTGAATCAGGAAAATTACCACCACATCCAACAGGTTACCACCATGGTTAGCAAGTAGGGTGAGAAAAACAGGATAAATATTTGTGGATGCCTCCAGGGGTGTCCACTGGAGAGACATGATTTACAACACGGCAGGCCCGGTGTCACAATCCAGGCCCGCCTCTTTTATATATGCAAGCAATGCATCTTCAAAAGAAGCAGGGTAACACTCCGACCTCTTGCAGATTTTTGGCATCCCTAGATGTCTCCCTGGCCCTTGCCAGACTGTCTTTCCCACCTGATTGATTGATTATGTGCCATCAAGTTGTTGTTGACTCTTAGCGACCATAGATTTTCTCCATGACGATCTGTCCTTAACAGGTCTTCCAGCAGTGCCCCCATCACCACTGTAACTGAGTCCATCCCCCTTGCTTTGCTGCTGGTCGTCCTCTTCTTCTCTTTCCATCCTCCTTTCCCAGCATCAGAGCCTTCTCCAGAGAGCTGGGTCTTTGCATAATGTGTCCAAAGTAGGATAATTTGAGCCTGATCATTTGTGCCTTGTGGGAGAACTCTGGATTGATTTGTCGATGAAGGTTCTCAGTCATCCAGGTGGAACAGTCTGTGGCTTGAATCATGTCAACTGGATTTCTATTTTCTCAGTAGAAACGTTTCACTCCTTATCCAAGGAGCTTCTTCAGTCTGAGTAAAGTTAGTAAGGGAATCCTTAAATATGTTTCTAGGGTGGCTGAGTGACCTTGCACCTGGGGCTAGGTCATGGTTATTTTTGAGATGTTTATTTTTAAGTCCCTTTATCATCTAAAGGAGGATCGTTAAGATTACCCTGCTGCTGTTGAGCTTGCGAAATGGTCTTAATCTTCCTAGGCACAGAAGACAAAGCAGGAAGGAAGATAGGGGAAAGGTTGTGCCTGAGGCCCCCACCTCTATTCAAGGAAGGATTTTCCAAGTTGGCATAAATGGATTCCTTGACCCCTCTCTCAAACCACCTATCTTCTCTGTCTAAAATGTGAACATTAATGTCCTCAAATGAGTGTCCTTTTTCCTTTAGATGAAGATAAACTGCTGACTCTGGTCCTGTGGTGTTACTTCTCCTGTGTTGGGCCATCCTCCTGTACAAAGGTTGTTTGGTTTCTCCGATGTAGAGTTCAGAGCACTCCTCACTGCACTGGATTGCATACACTACATTGCTTTCCTTGTGTTTTGGAGTTTGATCTTTGGGGTGTACAAGCCTCTGTCTCAGTGTGTTGGTGGGTTTGAAATATACAGGTATGTGGTGTTTGCCAAATATCCATTTTATCTTTTCAGACACGCCAGCCGTGTAAGGAATGACCAGGTTCTTCCGTTTACTCTGAGTCTCAGCCCTATCTGTCGCTGTTTTAGGTCTGGTAGACTTAGATTTAGTGAAGGCCCAATTTGGATATCCACAGGCCTGCAGAGCTGTTCTCAGATGCTGCTTTTCATTCTTTTTGGAATCCATGGAGGTGGGGATGGTTTCTGCTCTGTGTGACAATGTCCTGATGACTCCTAGTTTGTGCTGCAGTGGATGGTGGGAGTCAAACATCAGGTATTGATCTGTGTGTGTGGGTTTCCTGTAGATCCCTATTTCTAGCTTGCCACCGGTCCCAATGAGGACTTCACAGTCTAGGAATGCCAGTCTGTTGTCCTTGGTGTCTTCTCTGGTGAACCTAATGTTGGCATCTATAGTATTTATATGGTCCGTGAAGGCCTGTACTTCCTGGGCCTTGATTTTGACCCATGTGTCATCCACATACCTAAACCAGTGGGTGGGCACCGTTCCCTGGAAAGTGTTGAGTGCTTTCTTCTCCACTTCTTCCATGTATAAATTGGCCACAATGGGTGACACAGGAGAACCCATGGCACAGCCGTGTTTTTGTCTGTAAAAGTCACCTCTGTATGAGAAATACGTGGTGTTAAGACACAGGTCCAGAAGATGGCAGATCTGGTTTGGGTTGAGATGGTTTTGTAGCGGGAAAACGCACCTTCCCAATGACAGGAGACGAGACCAGCAAGGCAGAGAATACAGGTTTATTGCTAGTAAGGTTCAGAGTAATAACTTGGCAAATTCTGAACCCCGAACTACTCTCAGAGTCGATCTTTTATAGGTTTTGCAATCAATATAATCAGGATATGACAAGACCAGCAGGTGGTATCTAAAATATCACAACTCAGCTTGTTTATACATAGAACATAAAAACAGGATAACAAGAAAAGGGGGAGTCATCGTACACCATCTGTAGCATTTTGGGGAACTTCCAAGAGTCCATGGCGTTCTGTTCCAAAGGTCAGGATGTGAGTAAGAGCATTTAGCCTGTTACAAAGGTCAGGATGTGGGTAAGAGCATTTAGCCAAGAGGATATCTGCTTGATTGGATTTGATTAGATATAGAGTGGAATAGAGCAGAACCCAGGCCTAGTAGAAAACTGAATGATTCTGGCCTGCCTGCTTCAGTTTCTCCTTTCAAGGGTGCTGTCCTCTTCTAGTCTCTTCCTGACAGCGGATAGAGCATGAGTGGTGGGGATGCTGGTGAAAAGGGAGGACACATCGAAGGAGACCATAGTTTCATCTGTATCCAGTTTCAGGATCTTTGCTTTGGAAACAAATTCTTCCGAATTTTGGATGTGGTGTTCAGAGTGTCCAACTAGAGGTGCTAGTATGGTAGAGAGGTGTTTGGCAATGTTGTATGTTACCGAATTAATGCTGCTGACTATGGGTCGGAGGGGTGTTCCTTCCTTGTGGATCTTAGGAAGTCCGTAGATGCAAGGGATGGCTTCTCCAGGATACAGACGGTGGTAGGTAATCCTATCGATGAAGCCATCATGTTCCAATTGTTTCAAACTGTCTATTACCTTTTTCTTGTTATTGCTGGTGGGGTCTCTTTTCAGTTTTTCATATGTATGGTGATCCTCCAAAAGTGAGGTAATTTTATTGTGGTAGTCTGCAGTGTTTAGAACCACTGTACATCTTCCTTTGTCAGCAGGTAAAATGGTGATGGTTTCATCTTTGCTGAGGGTTGTCAGGGCTCTCCTCTCTTGGACGGTAAGGTTGGGGGGAGGAGGCTGAGCACTGGACAGAGCTGCAGATATTTTAAGCCGGAGTTGTTCCGCTTCCTCAAAAGGTAGGTGGTTGTTGTGGATGGCCGATTCTGTGGCTGTAATGAGCTCCACCACCGGAACTTGCTTGGGAGTGATGGCAAAATTAAGACCTTTGGCTAGGACATCTCTCTCTGGTTGGGTGAGTTCTCTGTCTGAGAGATTTTTCACCCACATGTTCTTTTTGTCCTCTGTGGTCCTGTTGTTGTTGTTCCTCCCAGCGGTTTCTCCAGTTCCTTGTTTCTGCTTGCTGCGAGAAAGAAGAATGTCAAATTTCTTAGTTTGCCTCTCCTTGACCTTGTGATGCTGGGCCAGCTGTACTTTATTGCCAAGCTGAATAACTCTATCCTTCCTTGAATAGAGGTGGGGGCCTCAGGCACAACCTTTCCCCTATCTTCCTTCCTGCTTTGTCTTCTGTGCCTAGGAAGATTAAGACCATTTCGCAAGCTCAACAGCAGCAGTGTAATCTTAACAATCCTCCTTTAGATGATAAAGGGACTTAGAAATAAACATCTCAAAATAACCATGACCTAGCCCCAGGTGCAAGGTCACACAGCTACCCTAGAAACATATTTAAGGATTCCCTTACTAACTTTACTCAGACTGAAGAAGCTCCTTGGATAAGGAGTGAAACGTTTCTTCTGGATTGATTTTTTTGATGATCCATCGCTTTGTTTTCTTGGCTGTCCAGGGTCTTCTCAGGAGTCTTCTCCAAAACCAAAGTTCAAAAGCATCAATGCTCTTCCTCTCCTGCTTCTTCCAAGTCCAACTTTTGCTTCCCTAGCCTAGAGCGTTATAGGGAATACCACGGCTTGCACAATTCTGATCTTTGTAGGTAGAGACAGGTCACAGCATCTGAATACGTTTTCCAAGGCCTTCACGGCTGCTCTACCAAGTGCTCGTCTGTGGCATATTTCTTGACTGATGGTTCCTTTGCTGCTGATGTTGATCCTAAGAGGCAGAATATCTTCTTTGTCAATTCTAAGGCTGTTGGCTCTGCCTGTTCTCATTAGTTTGGTCTTCTTTATATTTAATCTTAGTCCCATTTTTTCACTGTGCTTTTCACTTTTATTACTAGGGCTTGCAGATCCTTTGCATTTTCAGCTATTAGGGTAGTGTCATCAGCACAGCGCAGGTTATTGATGTTTCTTCTTCCCATTTTAAAACCACACTCATCTTCTTCCAATCCAGCTTCCCTTAATATATATTCAGCTTATAGGTTGAATAAATAAGGGGAGAATATACTGTATAGGCTCCAGCAAAGGAGATCGTTACCTTGTCGTGGTGCTGGAGCTTGAGCACCTCAATGAAACCATGAGCTAAACCGTGAAGGGACACCCAAGACGGGAAGGTCGTGGCAGAGAGGTCAGACTAAATACGATCCCTGGGGAAGGTAATGGCAACCCACCCCAGTATTCTTGCCATGAAAACTAAATGGATCAGTACAACCAAAGATATGTCGGTATACCATCGGAAGATGGGACTCCCAGGTCGGAAGATGGTCAAAATGCTACTGGGGAGGAACAGAGGATACGTTCAACTAGCCCCAGATGTGATGACGCAGCTAGCTCAAAGCCGAAAGGACGGCTAGCGGCTGACGGTGCTGGTGGTGAACGACGAATCCGATGTTCTAAAGATCAACACACCATAGGAACCTGGAATGTAAGATCTATGAGCCAGGGCAAATTGGATGTGGTTATTGGTGAGATGTCAAGATTAAATATAGACATTTTAGGTGTCAGTGAACTGAAATGGACTGGGATGGGCCACTTCACATCAGATGACCACCAGATCTACTACTGTGGACAAGAGGACCACAGAAGAAATGGAGTAGCCTTCATAATTAATAATAAAGTGGCTAAAGCAGTGCTTGGATACAATCCAAAAAACGATAGAATGATCTCAATTCGAATTCAGGGTAAGCCATTTAACATCACAGTGATCCAAATATACGCCCCAACCACAGATGCTGAAGAAGCAGAAGTAGATCAGTTCTATGAGGATCTGCAGCACCTACTAGATAATACACCAAAAAGAGATGTTATTTTCATTACAGGAGACTGGAATGCTAAGGTGGGTAGTCAGACGACACCTGGAATTACAGGCAAGCATGGTCTGGGAGAACAAAATGAAGCAGGACACAGGCTGATAGAATTTTGCCAAGACAACTCACTGTGCATAACAAACACTCTCTTCCAACAACCTAAAAGACGACTTTATACATGGACTTCACCAGATGGTCGACACCGAAATCAGATTGACTACATCCTTTGCAGCCAAAGGTGGCGGACATCTATACAGTCGGTAAAAACAAGACCTGGAGCTGACTGTAGTTCAGATCACGAACTTCTTATTGCAAAATTTAGAATCAGACTAAAGAGAATAGGGAAGACCCACAGATCAGTTAGATATGAGCTCACTAATATTCCTAAGGAATATGCAGTGGAGGTGAAGAATAGATTTAAGGGACTAGATTTAGTAGATAGGGTCCCAGAAGAACTATGGACAGAAGTTCGCAACATTGTTCAGGAGGCGGCAACAAAAAACGGCCCAAAGAAAAAGAAAACCAAGAAGGCAAGATGGCTGTCTGCTGAAACACTGGAAGTAGCCCAAGAAAGAAGGAAAGCAAAAGGAAACAGTGATAGGGGGAGATATTCCCAGTTAAATGCAAAATTCCAGAGGTTAGCCAGAAGAGATAAGGAATTATTTTTAAACAAGCAATGTGCGGAAGTGGAAGAAGACAATAGAATAGGAAGGACAAGAGACCTCTTCCAGAAAATTAGAAACATCGGAGGTAAATTCCAGGCAAAAATGGGTATGATCAAAAACAAAAATGGTAAGGACCTAACAGAAGCAGAAGAGATCAAGAAAAGGTGGCAAGAATATACGGAAGATCTGTATAGGAAGGATAATAATATTGGAGATAGCTTTGACGGTGTGGTCAGTGAGTTAGAGCCAGACATCCTGAAGAGTGAGGTTGAATGGGCCTTAAGAAGCATTGCTAATAACAAGGCAGCAGGAGACGATGGTATCCCAGCTGAACTGTTTAAAATCTTGCAAGATGATGCTGTCAAGGTGATGCATGCCATATGCCAGCAAATTTGGAAAACACAAGAATGGCCATCAGATTGGAAAAAATCAACTTATATCCCCATACCAAAAAAGGGAAGCACTAAAGAATGTTCAAACTATCGAACAGTGGCACTTATTTCACATGCCAGTAAGGTAATGCTCAAGATCTTGCAAGGTAGACTCCAGCAATTCATGGAGCGAGAATTGCCAGATGTACAAGCTGGGTTTAGAAAAGGCAGAGGAACTAGAGACCAAATTGCCAATATCCGCTGGATAATGGAGAAAGCCAGGGAGTTTCAGAAAAACATCTATTTCTGTTTTATTGACTATTCTAAAGCCTTTGACTGTGTGGATCATAACAAATTGTGGCAAGTTCTTGGTGGTATGGGGATACCAAGTCATCTTGTCTGCCTCCTGAGGAATCTGTATAACGACCAAGTAGCAACGGTAAGAACAGAGCACGGAACAACAGACTGGTTTAAGATTGGGAAAGGAGTACGGCAGGGTTGTATACTCTCACCCTACCTATTCAACCTGTACGCAGAACACATCATGCGTCATGCTGGGCTTGAGGAATCCAAGGCTGGAGTTAAAATCGCTGGAAGAAACATTAACAATCTCAGATATGCAGATGATACCACTTTGATGGCTGAAAGCGAGGAGGAGTTGAGGAGCCTTATGATGAAGGTGAAAGAAGAAAGTGCAAAAGCTGGGTTGCAGTTAAACCTCAAAAAAACCAAGATTATGGCAACGAGCTTGATTGATGACTGGCAAATAGAGGGAGAAAAAGTGGAGGCAGTGACAGACTTTGTATTTCTAGGCGCAAAGATTACTGCAGACGCTGACTGCAGCCAGGAAATCAGAAGACGTCTACTTCTTGGGAGGAGAGCAATGGCAAATCTTGATAAAATAGTTAAGAGCAGAGACATCACACTGACAACAAAGGTCCGCATAGTTAAAGCAATGGTATTCCCTGTAGTAACCTATGGCTGCGAGAGCTGGACCATAAGGAAGGCTGAGCAAAGGAAGATAGATGCTTTTGAACTGTGGTGTTGGAGGAAAATTCTGAGAGTGCCTTGGACTGCAAGAAGATCAAACCAGTCCATACTCCAGGAAATCAAGACAGACTGCTCACTTGAGGGAATGATATTAAAAGCAAAACTGAAGTACTTTGGCCACATAATGAGAAGACAGGATACCCTGGAGAAGAAGCTGATGCTAGGGAAAGTGGAAGGGAAAAGGAAGAGGGGCCGACCAAGGGCAAGATGGATGGATGGTATTCTGGAGGTGACGGACTCAACCATTGGGGAGCTGAGGATGGTGACGGCCGACAGAGGGCTCTGGCGTGGACTGGTCCATGAAGTCACGAAGAGTCGGAAACGACTGAACGAATAAACAACAACATACTGTATAGGCTTGTCTCACTCCTTTGCCAACCTGGAGCCAGTCTGTTTCGCCATGTTCTGTATGTACTGTGGCTTCCCGACCTGTATATAGGTTTCTCATGAGGACAGTGAGATGTTCTGGGATCCCCATTTTTCTGGGCACTTTCCACAGCTTGACCTGATCAACACAATCAAAGACTTTTCTATAATTGATGAAGCACATGCTGGTTTCTTTTTGGTATTCTTTGGCTTTCTCAATTACCCAGCATGCATCAGCAATAATGTCTCATATTCCTCGGCGTTTTCTAAAGCCAGCTTGAACATCTGGCATCTCTTTTTCCATGTAGGGCTCTAATCTGTGTTGGATGATCCTTAGCATTATTTTGCTAGCATGTGAAATTAAGGATATTGTACCATAGTTTGCATACTGTTAAGTCTCCTTTTTTGGGTATCGGAATGCAGATTGACCTCTTCCAATCTGTTGGCCACTGTGTCGTTCTCCAGATTTGCTGGCATAGCTTGGTTAGAACCTTGACTGATTCTTCTTCTGTTGCTTGCCCTATTTCTGTGGGCATTTTCTCAGTTCCTGTAGCCTTCTGACTTGGTTATGACTAGAGTGCTGATCTAACTTCATCTTCTAGTAAGTTTCTTGTAAGTAGGGAATATCTTCTGAGGTATCTTGGATGTTGACATCTCTACTCTGCAGTATTTCAGTATACTCCTTCCATCTTTCTGTGATCTTCTTTGAACTGATTACTACCTGTCCATTGTTGTCCTTTAGCATACCAATTCGAGGTTGGAACCTCCTTCTGAATTCAGAGATCTTTTGAAGACTTAAAACTACCAACTGTGTAAAAAAAGATGTCTGGTATGTGTAGGGGTTCTGAAATGTTAGTAACAGAAAAACCCAAGCAGCGTTTTGTTTAGTTTTAGCGGAGTAGAAAGCATCCAGCAATAAGCTTGCACAGAAAGGCTTATTTTTATAGTTCAGAGAAATAAAGACTCTTCACACATTTAGTCAGTGTAAAAAGGAAAATAAAGATTGCTTACAATTTTATTCGTAGATCTTGTTACAAGCAGTTTCATTGTTGAAACGGTCCCATGCGTGCAAGCGAGTTGTTCTGACCAAACCCGCTTTTGGCAGATTTGCTGGGTGCAAGTATGAGCCACGAGGAGAGAGAAGGAATTCCCCTCATGCCTCGTGCAGGTCCATGGAGAGAAGAGGAGAAAGAGGAAACAGGAAACCAGGATTCAAGCCCCTCCCACACAAAGCAGCAAAGCTAGGTTGCAGCAGAGCCGCCCCTCTCTTGTGTTCGTGTGAGACAGGCTTGGTTGAAACCCCATATTTCCAACAGTGTGGCCATGGAGAGAAGAGGAGAAAGAGGAAACAGGAAACCAGGATTCAAGCCCCTCCCACACAAAGCAGCAAAGCTAGGTTGCAGCAGAGCCGCCCCTCCCTTGTGTTCGTGTGAGACAGGCTTGGTTGAAACCCCATATTTCCAACATTGTGAGAAACTCATCCTCTTAGTTGTTGCATTCCTATCCAAGTTCTCACCCTCACCATGTCTAGTGCTCAAGGACCTTGCCCAGAATAGACATCAAGGTGACCAGACTGTAGTTTCCCAGGTCCTCCTTCTTCCCCTTTTTGAGATGGGGTGGACATTCCCTCTCCTCCATTCCTCTGGGACCTCACCAGTCCTCCAGGAGTTCTCAAAGATTATACTCAGCGGTTTTGTGATAACTTCTACTAGTTCCTTTCCAACACTGTGGGAGAGAGACAGCCAAAAATCAGGACTCACAACTAACATGCTACAGTTCTCAAAAACGCATGACTTTGTCAGTCTGAAAGGGCTCTGATGTCCAGTCCCTTCCAAGATGCCATTCGTCTGGCTCTAGAGAGCTGGATTAATTGAAATTAGTTAATCCTTCTTTTCCTTCCTCATCTGTCCTGAAATGAGCCCCCTTCCTCCCTCAGTGACATAACATGGGCCAGCCAGCTTTGCTCCCCTTCTAAGAGAAGACAGATGTAAAATGCAAGCCAAGATGTTCTGCCTTCTCCTTTTCTGCCAAGTGTCTTTTTAAGGCTGCTGTTCAAGGCATTTGGCGCTTCAGCCTTTCGGACATCGTTCTTACAAATTATAGTGAGCAGCCTGCAACCTTCTTCCTTCTGTCCCTCACCTTCCACTTCCTTTACAAGAAAGCTCTGTGTGTCCCCACTAGTCTCTTCAGATGTCTCCCATTTTTTCTTTTGAGTAGGCTTCTAGCCTGCCAAATAAATAATTTTTCAATTTCCAGCAATAACCCCCAACAAGCTAGATGACTGGCCAGCTCCAGGGCTGATAAACTGCCTGCTGGAAAGAGCGTCTCCTCCAAACTTGCTGTCTACTTAAAATTAACTAATGGTGGACCTTAAAATTAAACTTCTTCCACAGAGGTTGCATTCCCATGATTTGCATAACTTGGCTATTCAAGTCATTGATTTTCTAGATGTACAAAATACAGCAAACCTTAAACTAACCCAACAGGTTATGTTTACAGAGTACGTGACCCAATGAAACAGCCATTGAGTAATGGGATAATAAAACAAGAAGAGTGCTCTTAAGCACATGCAGAGAGCAGGAACTTCTTGGGAACTTCAGCAGCCCAGCTTGGATTACAGACAAGTCCTTCAGATGGGGGCATGGTGGCTCAGCGGGTAAGACGCCAGGCTTGTAAGATCTCAAGTTTGGAGGTTCGAATCCCTAGCCCTGCGTGACAGAGTGAGCTCCCGCACTCGCCCCAGCTCTTGCCAACCTAGCAATTTGAAAGCATGCAAATGCAAGTAGATGAATAGGTACCACCTCGGTGGGAAGGTAACAGCGTTCTGCGCACGTCATGCCGGCCACATGACTGTGGAAGCGTCTTCAGACAACGCTGGCTCTTCGGCTAACAAACGGAGATGAGCACCGGCCCCTAGAGTCGGACCCGACTGCACAAATGTGCGGGGGGAACCTTTACCTTTACCTTTTACCTTCAGATGGAAAGGGCTGATTTCCAAGATTACTTGGGAGTAAACTCCAGCATTTACTGGAACTGGCTTCTGAGTAGACCAAAACAGGAACGCATTATAAGTCAGCCATCAGACCCTCCATCGGCCAAACCCTTTGGCTGCTCACAATTATGGCCGCTAGATGGCACCGAAACACAACAGTTCTTCCAATGCCCAGCAAAATTGTACTGTAGAGTTTTAAGTTCCTTAATCAGTGTTCCTCAACCTTAGCAATTTGAAGATGTGTGGACTTCAACTCCCAGAATTCCCCGAATTCCGGGAGTTGAAGTCCACACATCTTCAAGTTGCTAAGGTTGAGGAACACTGCCTTAAAGGGTTCTGTGGGACTTCAGTGCCCGTAATCCCCATCCTGTATGGGCCACCCAAGAAAAGTTGTGGTAAGTCATACTACCCGAATGGCATTTTGCGCCCTCGTCAATCAACTGGTTTGCTCAGAAAGGTCTGAAGGATCAGCACTGTACCACTGATATTTACAAACTGTACAGGGGACAGCTCTGTGTCCCATTGAGTTTACAACCTAAAACTTCAGCAGGAGGCTTGAAGGGGAAACCGAAAGGAAGGACAGGCCGGGAAGGGAAGGGAGAGCAGTCCTGGGCCAAGAGGGGAGCAAGGAAGCTTAATGTCCAATAATATTGCATGAACAGTTGGGATGACAAGTTGGTGGTTCTGGCCTGCGTTTTTTCTTGATGTCTTTCCATCAGCAAAAGCTGCAACGGGCAGGGCGATGCCATGCAATTGGCCATAGCTAACATTTCCCACATTTGGGGACTAATGCTATAAAGGTTATCTTGATGTCCCCTAACCTTGCGCCTGCTGGACACACGGGTCCTCAGTTCCTCAAATCTCTAAGCAGCTGGCCACGTAATCTGGAAGGACAGGCTATTTTAACCCTGTGTTCAGCCCAATAGCAGAAAACTACGCATTTTGCCGCTGAATGTTGGTGCTTGTGTGTTGCTGGCATTTCTGCTAGATCCAAATGCTGGCTGACTTTTGTATTTGCAAGGAGCAGGTATGGTTTTTCAGTCCCTGGTTACAGCCAAAGATCATTTTGCTCCAGACACAGTCTAATCAAATCTAACCTAATTTGATTTGCAAAAGGCTTCCTCCCATCCGTTTGAGGCTCGAAAAAACGGCAGACCTCAGTGTTTTATCATCGGCAGCAATGTTTCATCCCCCCATCCTTGTCCTTTTCTCCTGTTGTCCTTTAGGATCCAGCTGTGATCAACCCAACTATGACAATAATCATCATCATCACAATATGAGAGGGAAATGAAAGGGGGGAAAAATAATCAAAGGCCTGAAAATTATGCTGGCAACAGAACAACTCCAAGTGTGTTGAGCGTGTTGCTTGGAAGTGTTACCCTTGTCCTGTGCTATTTGGCATCTACGTGCACGGGTGTCCTTGGGGGGGGTCAAAAAAGTGAAGATGGTGGCTGTATCTGTGTGATTGAAGTCCTGCCCCTTCTTACATCTGTTGTGTCTGACACCCCCATGTCCCTGAGATGTCCCTGTTTGTGTGAAAGCACTGGGGAAGACCATCCGGTGCTTTGGAGTTGGGTGGCATCGATATGCTGGTGACACCCACTTCTTTGCTTCTTAACCTCAGACTCCAAGGGACTATCCCTATTCTAGAATGATGCCTGCTTGTGATGACGGGTTGATGAAGGAGAATGGTCTGAAATGAAATCCAGACAAGGTGGAAGTCCTGTTGGTAGTTCTATCTTCATGACTGAGCCTATTCAAGATGGAATCTCGCTGCCCCAGGATTGCGGGAACAGCACATTTCCACGATTATGGGTAGTGTGCCAACTGCAATCTTTCCTGAGCTGGCTGGACCTAGCAACAGTTATCCACACCTTGATTCAACCCCACTCTTGACAACTGCGATGTGCTGTACATCGGGCAACACTTGAAAAATGTCCAGAAATGGGACTTGATGAAAAATGCAGTGGTCTCGTTGATGATTGTGCAAATACAGGGATCGTATGAATGGCTACACTGACAGATTTTGCATCAGCTCCAAAATGCCTCCCAGGTACAGTTCAAGTTGTTGGCTTTGACCTTGAAAGCTCTTAAAAGTTTAGGGACTGATTATCTGGGGAACCTGTTCTAATGGCTGTGTTAGTTCAGGCTGTTTTGTCTTGTTTTATCTATGTTATTTAATTGTTTTAATGTAGTATTACATTTTGTACGCCGCCCAGAATCCGCTGGAGTGGGTGACTGTAATAAATTTAATGAAATAAATAAATAAATAATAAGTAATCTTTGCTGGCTACTCAGATCTGCACAACAGATTTTATTTATTTATTTATTTAAAAGAAAGGTGTATTTTCAAAAAAGATAACATTAATAAATGGACAGAGAATTACTAAAGTTATACAATGAACGCTCAGTGTAACATTAATAAAAGATAAACCATGCCAAGCAAAGTACATTAAGTTGTTTTGACGATATAAAAAAGAAGTATGAATTTTTTTGAGCTTACTGCCAAAATCTCCATTATATTATTATTTATCCATGTTAAAAAAAGAGAAGAAAAAGAAAATAAAGAAAAATACACCCCTAAAAATAATATGGATAAGTATTTAATTTCTGACTCCCCCCTTCTCTGTACTCCAACCGATTTGCTGTCGGCGTAAACTTTAGGAACCATACTCTAAGCCGGTGTTTCTCAACCTTGGCAACTTTTAAGATGTCTGGACTTCAACTCCCAGAATTCCCCAGCCAGCCATGTTTTAGTTGGGTTTTTGTTTTAACATAATGCTCTCTTTTTGTTTGTTCACCACCCAGAGTTCCGTGGATAGATGGGCAGCCATATAAAGTGGATTAATAAACAAATACATTATAAAAATTACTCTCTATAGCTCCCAAAGGAATGCAAGAACCAATGGGTGGAAGCTGTATAGAGCAGGGGTCCCCAACCTTAGCAACTTGAAGATGTGTGGACTTCAACTCCCAGAATTCCCTAGCCAGCATTGCTGGCTGGGGAATTCTGGGAGTTGAAGTCCACACATCTTCAAGTTGCTAAGGTTGAGGAACACTGGTATAGAGGGAGACCCAAATTAGAAATAAGGAGGAATGTCTTGACTGTGAGAGCCATTAAGCTGTCTCTCCTGGAGTCGTGGAGGCTCCATCACTGGAGGGTTTCGGCCAAAGGTTGGACGCCATTGGTCTGGGATGCTCTGAGGGTCTAGTCCAAAGCAACGTTGGACTAGAAGACCTCCAAGATTCCTTCCCAGTCTAGGATTCTGTGATTCAACAAGAGGATAGAAGTAAAGACCCTTCTCCTCTCTTACAGGAGCTGAGCTTGGACGGAATCCCTTTTGGACTTTCTCCACCAGCAACTCAGGCATTGCTTCAGCAACGTCCTCTCCCAGGAAACCAGGGTGTGCCCTGGGATCAGCCAGCTGAGTGGGGTGGAGTCCATCTTGCCTCCTGTGGCTAGTGGCCAATCAGACCAGCCTGCCAGATGGTTGGGAAAGTCCTCAAGCCCCTTAGGAAACCCTCCGGGTCCATCCGGTGCCCAGGGCGGGCCAGTCGAAATAAACGAACGCAGGCCTCTGCGGCACTCCATGGCTGCAAATCAGGTGTGGATCTCTCCTCCCAGCGTCGTATAACCATTCTTGTGACCTACCCCCCTGCCCCTCATATCCACAATTCTTGTTATTCTGAGATGCTCTAAATACTTGGGAATATAATCAAGAAGAATATTATTATTTATTTCAATTTATCGGCCGCCGAACACCGGTGGACTCCGGGCGGCGTACAAAACTAGAGAAAACATAAAACCGGCTAAAACGTTAAATCAGACAGCCCAGGCTAAAATAATCTCATAGGCAACAGCAAAATCAACAAAACGAAACAGGGGACATTGAACAAATAATCTGTATACATCCTAAGTCAAGGGTCGGAAATGGCGGCTCGCGAGCCAGATGCGGCTCTTTGGCCCCTTGAGTGTGGCTCTTTTACAAAATACCACGTGCGGGCGCGCGTGCGCGCACGTACAGTCGCCGTCAGCCTCCCGGCTCGTTTCGCTCCTGCCGCTGCCAGAGCCTTCATTCAGCTCCACAGCAGTTCCGGGGCATACCGCCGGTGAAAGCGGAGGCCGATCCCTGGCCTCCTTCCCCGTCTGTGTAGGTCTCGTGGGCTGAGTTTCCTTTCTGCGCTGCGGGACGGGGGTGCTCCCTGAAAGAGGGGCGCCGTGGAGGCTTTTGTATGTGATGTTGCTCCCAGTGCCACAAACTTTTCTACCCTTTCTTTCCTTTGCCTCTGGCGGGAAGCCACTTTGTCCCGGCAATGGGAGGATCAGGGGATGGGGCGAGTAAGGCATCCCCAGCTGATTGAAGTAAATCTTGGGGGTGGTAGTTGTCCTCCGATTATGGGGGGGCTACTGGGGGGACAGTTTATTTCCCTCTCCTTAATTTCTGAAGGCAGGAACAAAGAGGCCGGCGTTGCAAGCAGCGTGCAGGCATGGGAGAACTAAGAATTGGGGGTGGCTCACAGCGTGTGCGTGTGAATGTGTGAGAGGGTCGGCCAGATCCGAGCCTTTCCTCCCCGATGGGGTTCAGGGTCTGAACAGGCAGCATGGCTATGGGGAAGAGGAAGGCTCTCTGTCTGGCTGGTCGCTTTTTCGCTTCACCCCCGGACTCGGCGGTGAGGTTTGGCAGCGTTTGAGACTGGGAGCCGGGCGGAGGGAGAGAGAGGGAAGGGGGGGCGTCTCGCTTCTCTAACCTACCTGCTGCAGGGGCATTTCCAAGCCTAACAATGCCTCCCCACCCCACAGCTCCAAGAGTTGAGAATCGGGAAGGGCCGGATCTGGCCGGCCCTCTCACGCATTCACACGCACACGCTGTGAGCCACCCCCAATTCTTAGTTCTCCCATGCCTGTGCGCTGCTTGCAACTCCGGCCTCTTCTCTCACACACAGAGACACGTGGCCCTTCCCGATTCTCAACTCTTGGAGCTGGGGGGGGGGGAGGCATTGTTAGGCTTGGAAATGCCCCTGCAGCAGGTAGGTTAGAGAAGCGAGACGCCCCCCCTTCCCTCTCTCTCCCTCCGCCCGGCTCCCAGTCTCAAACGCTGCCAAACCTCACCGCCGAGTCCGGGGGTGAAGCGAAAAAGCGACCAGCCGGACAGAGAGCCTTCCTCTTCCCCATAGCCATGCTGCCTGTTCAGACCCTGAACCCCATCGGGGAGGAAAGGCTTGGATCTGGCCGGCCCTCTCACGCATTCACACGCACACGCTGTGAGCCTCCCGGCTCGTTTCGCTCCTGCAGCTGCCAGAGCCTTCATTCAGCTCCACAGCAGTTCCGGGGCATACCGCCGGTGAAAGCGGAGGCCGATCCCTGGCCTCCTTCCCCGTCTGTGTAGGTCTCGTGGGCTGAGTTTCCTTTCTGCGCTGCGGGATGGGGGTGCTCCCTGAAAGAGGGGCGCCGTGGAGGCTTTTGTATGTGATGTTGCTCCCAGTGCCACAAAGTTTTCTACCCTTTCTTTCCTTTGCCTCTGGCGGGAAGCCACTTTGTCCCGGCAATGGGAGGATCAGGGGATGGGGCGAGTAAGGCATCCCCAGCTGATTGAAGTAAATCTTGGGGGTGGTAGTTGTCCTCCGATTATGGGGGGGCTACTGGGGGGACAGTTTATTTCCCTCTCCTTAATTTCTGAAGGCAGGAACAAAGAGGCCGGCGTTGCAAGCAGCGTGCAGGCATGGGAGAACTAAGAATTGGGGGTGGCTCACAGCGTGTGCGTGTGAATGTGTGAGAGGGCCGGCCAGATCCGAGCCTTTCCTCCCCGATGGGGTTCAGGGTCTGAACAGGCAGCATGGCTATGGGGAAGAGGAAGGCTCTCTGTCCGGCTGGTCGCTTTTTCGCTTCACCCCCGGACTCGGCGGTGAGGTTTGGCAGCGTTTGAGACTGGGAGCCGGGCGGAGGGAGAGAGAGGGAAGGGGGGGCGTCTCGCTTCTCTAACCTACCTGCTGCAGGGGCATTTCCAAGCCTAACAATGCCTCCCCACCCCACAGCTCCAAGAGTTGAGAATCGGGAAGGGCCGGATCTGGCCGGCCCTCTCACGCATTCACACGCACACGCTGTGAGCCACCCCCAATTCTTAGTTCTCCCATGCCTGCGCGCTGCTTGCAACTCCGGCCTCTTCTCTCACAGCGTGTGCGTGTGAATGCGTGAGAGGGCCGGCCAGATCCGGCCCTTCCCGATTCTCAACTCTTGGAGCTGTGGGGTGGGGAGGCATTGTTAGGCTTGGAAATGCCCCTGCAGCAGGTAGGTTAGAGAAGCGAGACGCCCCCCCTTCCCTCTCTCTCCCTCCGCCCGGCTCCCAGTCTCAAACGCTGCCAAACCTCACCGCCGAGTCCGGGGGTGAAGCGAAAAAGCGACCAGCCGGACAGAGAGCCTTCCTCTTCCCCATAGCCATGCTGCCTGTTCAGACCCTGAACCCCATCGGGGAGGAAAGGCTCGGATCTGGCCGGCCCTCTCACACATTCACACGCACACGCTGTGAGCCACCCCCAATTCTTAGTTCTCCCATGCCTGCGCGCTGCTTGCAACGCCGGCCTCTTCTCTCACACACAGACACGTGGCCCTTCCCGATTCTCAACTCTTGGAGCTGTGGGGGGGGGAGGCATTGTTAGGCTTGGAAATGCCCCTGCAGCAGGTAGGTTAGAGAAGCGTGCGGGCGCGTGGGGGGGGGGCGTGGGGGGCAGTTAAGGTGCTAGCTGCAACAGCTGCCCCCGAAGTGACCGTATTCCACTCTTCCAACAGAAATTCCCCCAAGGAAAGGGTCGCACTTTTTTCTCCAGGGAGGGGATATGAAGTTGGGGTACTAACTTACCCTCTAAAGTGTCTCCTCCTTTCCCTATGTGGTCCTTTTGCTAAAATTACCGTCATGACACCCCCCCCCCATGTTTTCCTCTGGAGTTGAGTTCTGGCGTTTCTGCTGTCACTGGAGATGGCTCTCTCAAAGTTGGACGGTTCAAGTAACTGCTTCAGGCCACCGTTGTCTGCCTGCTTATTGCCGCGTGTTTTGATCGCGATTTTAAACGAAAGGAGGGGGGTTGTGTGCGTCCCGTTGGATAGGATCCGAAGGGCCGCTTTGGAAACGCTGCCCGACTCGGGCGAAAGTTGGAAGGCTCCCGAGGGCGGGAGGAGGAAGAATCAATCGCCCTCCTCCAGCGCCGGCCACCAACGTCTCCACCCGCAGCCTTTGGAGCCTGGTTTTAAACGGGCGCTCCTCTCCGCCCCGGCCGCCTCTGCCCGGCTCAGCTTTGTTTCCTCCGTGCACGCCTCCGGAGAAGCAGCCCCGTGAGTGGAAGTGAAGTGCTAATGTGGGACGAAGAGTCTCGATCCCGACAGGCACCCCGTGCATCTACTTCACAGAGTAGAGAAAGAGCGGCTTCTCCCTAGCTTGCGCGCTTGCTTGCTCCCCCTGCCCCCACGCACGTGCGCATGCCTTCGCCCACTGTAGGGGGCATAGCCGCCACCTCAGGCCGCGCCAGTCTCGAGGGGGGCGGGAAAATACGCCAAACGGTGGAGGGAAAGGCATAGGACGTATGAAAAAAGAAAGCGGCTTCTTCCTCGCTTGCGCGCGCGCTTGCTTCGAAAGAGACAGGCAGACAGAAGACATAAGAAGGAGACAGAGACGAAATCTCTGTGAGGGGGAGGGAGGAGAAGGGGCAGAGGTGGGGCAGGGGTGGTGGGTGCCGGCGAGGGAGAGAAGAAGGAAGGCAGTAAGGAACGGCGGTGGGAGCAGCGAGGATGGAGGAGAAGGTCTTCACGAAGGACCCCGGGGGAGGAGGCGGGGTGACGCTTCGCTTGCCGCCCGCCCGTCGTGGCTTACTCGGACCCCGGGGGAGGTGCAGTGGCGGACGTGGCGGGGCAGGCGTGGCAGCGGGCATGGTGTGCGTGGCCGCGGCGGGCAATGCAGTGGGGGTGGCGGGCATGGCGGCAGCAGGCGCTAAGTGTGCGCGATTGGTCCCCGCCCGCAAACCCCGCCCCCTTCCACGTGATTGGTCCCCGCCTGCAAATCCCGCCCCCTTCCACGCGATTGGTCCCCGCCCGCAAACCCCGCCCCCTGGCTCTCGAGCACTTCAAAATGTGCACGAGCATATCAAAATGGCTCCCGGCAAAAAAAGTTTGCCGACCCCTGTCCTAAGTGAACCACAATTGTTCCAAGGTCATATCTGCAATCCTGCTGATGCCGGCCCGAAGGGCGAGAACAGAAGCGCAAGACTAAACCACATACCGTAATGTTCCAGTGCCTGAGTTATATCTCCAAGGCAATTGTAACTCGCCCTTATTAAGTATTCTCTGGTGCTTCCTGTATACATCAAGCAAAAGGCTTTAGCGTTATGTATTGGTACTTTTTAATTAGTTTACATAATAAAATTAAAATACAGGTAGTCCTTGCTTAACAACCATTCGTTTAGTGACGGTTTGGACTTACGATGGTGCTGGAAAAAAACGACTTATGACCGGTCCTGACCCTTACGACTGTTGCAGCATCCCCGCAGTCACATGATCACGATTTGGGTGCTTGGCAACTGGTTTGCATTTATGACCGTTGCTCCGTCACGTGATCACCATTTTCAACCTTCCCAGCAGCTTCTGGCAAGCAAAATCAATGGGGGACCCTGTGATTCACTTAACAGCCGTGTGGTTCGCTTAACACCCATGGTGATTCGCTTAACAACTGCCGCAAAAAAGTTGTAAAATTGGGTTGGATTTGCTTAATGAACGCTTTGCTTAGCGACTGAAATTCCAGTCCCAATTGTGGTCGTTAAGTGAGGACTATCTGTATAACAAAAGATCCAGGAGGAAGAAAACTTGTGATAACTGAGCTCACACAACTCAGTTAACCTGGTTACTGAATTAACCCATATTTTGGGTCCGCACAATGCATCAAACTAAGGGGGCGTGGTGGCTCAGCGGGTAAGACGCCAGGCTTGTCGATTGGAAGATCACAAGTTCAGAGGTTCGAATCCCTAGCCCCACGTGATGGAGTGAGCTCCCGCACTAGCCCCAGCTCTTGCCAACCTAGCAATTCGAAAGCATGCAAATGCAAGTAGATTAATAGGTACCACTTTGGTGGGTAGGTAACAGCATTCCGCGTGCCTCATGCCGGCCACATGACCATGGAAGCGTCTTCGGACAGCGCTGGCTCTTCGGCTAACAAACGGAGATGAGCACCGGCCCCTAGAGTCAGACACGACTGCACAAATGTGCGGGGGGAACCTTTACCTTTTACCTTAATGCATCAAACTACAAAAAAAAACTAGTTTAGTGTATTCTCCAGAGGCATACACTAGGTTAGTAACAAGGTTGGTTAAGTATGTTGTGTAAACACAATCCCATAATCTGCGATTATTTGAAAGGAGCTGCTTTGTTTATCTGTAGCAATAAACATGGGGAGGAATCTTATGGTTGCTTGAAAGTGGCTGCATTTCTCACGCCAGACGCTCTGGTGAAGTGAATCTGTGAGGTGGTGGGGAGAAGGGAGACCTGGATCATTTGCAGTGAGTAAGCCATAGCTTTCCAAACTGTGTGTCGCGACACAGTACTGTGTCGCCTGCGGGGCCCAGGTGTGTCGCGGGAAAACCTGGAAGTGCCATCGCGGCGGCGGTGCTTCCAGGTTTTTGCACGCCGCTGTGACTGCGGCGCTTCCAGGTTTTCGCACGCTGCCATTGTGTGTCACCAACGTGAAAAGTTTGGAAAGCCCTGGAGTAAGCGAAAGTGTCTAATGCTGAATTGTTTCGCAACCGAAACAAAAACACAATGTGTTTTTTTCCTCAGTTAGGCACCTGGCCTAGGGTGAATTCTAATTTTAGGGTTGAACAACTACAGGTTGAGTTTTAGAAAGAAATCTGAAAATAAATGCGTTGGTTCAGTCGGGCTGTATTCACACAACACATTAACCCAGCTAGGGTTCTAGCAGACGAGACATCACGCTTGATTCCTTTTTTAATGAGTCGGCACATCCCGTTCTACAACGCACGGTCGATTCCTGCGATGCGCCCAACACGGACGCTGCAGGTGGTGTTAACTAACCGGCATTTCTGGCAGAGAGGGCGTTGATCCTCAAAGGCTCCCGGAGGCAACTGAAAGGGCTGTTTCTGACCCAGAACGGCCTGCCTGGCTTGGCCCTGCGGGATCTCGCAATCCACCCGGCTGATCGATTTCCAGGAGCGGCTCCTGGTTCTTCCCTACGTCCATCGAGGGAGGCGGATTGGGGCACAGTGCTTGTCCCTTGGAACAGCCGCCCGGTCCAAATCAGACTGGCCCCCGCCCTGACATTGTTCACGGTTGATTCTGGCTAAAAGAAGGACCTAGGAAGCAGAATTTAGCTTCTCTTTGGGGTTGCATTCACACAACCTGTTCAGTCCTCAACCTGCTTAGCAAACCACAATTGCTATACTCATCCAGCCTGGGATCCCCAAGCTGAAAGCTTAATGCAATGGCCTGGTTCACTCAACAACCTGAGCCACACACAGCCCAACAATATCTTAGCTTATCAGGCAAGTTGGGAAAAACCATCCCGTGTGGATTTCAACCTGAATCTCACCAGTCCACTTGGTCTGCTCCAGGGGTATCTGGAGGGTGTGGTCAAAAAAGTCAAGATGGCAGCCACAATGGTGCAGTTGAAGCTCCAACCATCGTGATGCACATAAAAAATGGACAGAGCTTTAATTGCACCATTGTGGCAGCCATCTTGACCTTTTTGACCGCACCCTGTGAAAACCCACGGTCTGCCCAGTTCTGGGTGCTGCAACTAAGATGACTAGAGAGAAATTCCTGTGGGTTTAGAGAAGGGAACGAGGATGGTCGGTGGCCATCGCCCAACCTGTCCTGGGAGGAAACTGGTTGGTTTAGCCTGGAGACAGGAAGAAAATGAGAGTTTAGACCAGTGTTTCTCAACCTTTTTTGGTTGAATTCTGGGAGTTGAAGTCCACACATCTTAAAGTGGCCAAGGTTGAGAAACACTGGCTTAGACATTAGCAGCTGAGGTTAAAGAGAGATTTTGGATTAACATTAAGAGTTTTATGGCAGGTCAGTCTTGAAAAAACTAAGCAGTTAATGCTTGAATGGGAGACTACCTGAAAGCCCAGGTTTAGTTCCGCCTCCTGTTTCCCTCCCCGTTTTCATGTGGAAAATCTGTGAATAAGTCTTGATCGGCAAAACACCTTGGGCCTTTCCACAGCAGGGGATCTTAGCAGAACTCCACCCTTGCAGGGGTGACAAAATGTCCGGCCAGCACAAGGAAGCCTCACATGGGCAGAATGAGCCACAGCCGGATCCAACAGGGCTCTTGGGAGATTTTGAAGATCCAGTTGTCCAGTCTGAGTTTTGTGGCTGGCTTACAAAATGTTTTGTCCCATCTCAGCCACCAGGGGTCACCGTTGATTCATAAATCTAGCAAGTTACTTCCTGGGTGCCTTGAAATATATGGATTCAGCACCCCTTTGAACTGAAAGCAGCTTTGGATCTCTGTGTTGTCGTGAGGTTGGCAGCATTGGTAGTTCGCTGATGTATTTATGGCTCAGCTGGGCTATGGCTGAAAGTATTACAGAGTTTGCTTTTTAAGTTGGGATATCTTTTGGGGTTTGTGGGGTTGTCCTTACGGAAAGGAACTCTTCTCTCTCTTCTCTTCCCTGTTTCTATATATATATCCGGTCCTGTAAGTGGAATGTCGGCTTGAGGGCTTTGCAGCTCCCCTTCAATTGCTCAGATAAAAGGTAAAATGTCCTGGATTCCAGGTGACTCCATGGACACCCATGGAGTTTCCTTGGCAACAATACAAAAATGTTAAGGCTTGCTTTCTTTAGACTACCCTTTTTGGTCAACACTCCTGACATTCCCTAGAGCAGTGTTTCTCAACCTTGCCAACTTTAAGATGTGTGGACTTCAACTCCCAGAATTCCCTAGCTAGCCATGCTGGCTAGGGAATTCTGGGAGTTCAAGTCCACACATCTTAAAGTTGCCAAGGTTGAGAAGCACTGCCCTAGAGGTCTCCCATTGAATACAAACCCTACTTATTTCTGAACGCAGAAAAGGTTGGCCAAATTCTGCCTCCTGCTGAACCCAAACAAAAGGAGCAAGAGAGAAACTAACCAGAGTAGAGATGAGGGGATGTTTGTTTGTTTGTTTGTGCATGCATGCTGCAGGATCGGAAGCAGCTTGGGGACAAGGCAGTGATTTTTTGCTGCTTGTTGTCAGGCATGTTTGAATGGGCAGAAATCGATAATTGCACCCCAGGCAGCCTAGGAAACTAGTCCCAGAAAGAGTTTCATCAATCAGGTTTAAAGCCAGGAATGTGGGATTAGATTACAGAAACTTGAAAACTAGACTGATATATTCTAGTCCTTGTTTATTAGTGACCACGTTAATGTGGAGTCTCCTTGAGTTGCTGGTCCTCTTTCTCACCGACTCCTTAATGTACGTAACATTGGGTGCCAGTTTGCTTCCCGGTCCAATTCAAGGTGTTGGTTATCACCTTTAAAGCCCTTCATGGCATGGGACCAGGTTACCTGAGGGACCACCTCAACCCTGTTACATTGACCCGTCCCACCCAGTAATGCAGAGAGGGCATGCTACGGACCCCGTCCATGAGAGACTGTTGATTGGCGGGCCCCAGGAGGAGGGCCTTCTCTGCCATGGCCCCCGCCCTTTGGAACACTCTTCCCTCAGAGGTGAGGCAAGCCCCCTCCCTCCTGGCCTTCCGGAAAGGGTTAAAGACCTGGCTCTGCCATCTCGCTTGGGGCGGGAAGGGGGGTCGTCAATCCTGGGGGGGCTAGCGCCTTAAAGTGGTTCCCGTGTACTTATGAATTTAAATCAGAACTTTTAATATTGCCATCATGGATGCTAATTTATATTTATATTTATATTTATATTTATATTTATATTTATATTTATATTTATATTTATATTTATATTTATATTTATATTTATATTTATATTTATATTTCTTGTTTTTACTATATCTTAATCTCTTTTTAGCTTTACTGTAAACTGCCCAGAGTCCCTCTTTTGAGGGAGATGGGCGATGACAAAATTTGATAAATAAAAGTAAATTAATGGAGGACCGATGCTTCCTGTAAGAGATATGGCTGGAATGGTTCTCCTTTTTCACGTTTGGAAACTTTCTCTTTTTTTCCACGACTTTTAGGAGGTCGAGTAACCCAGTTCCCCTTAAAACAGATCATTTTTGCCATGACCTAAAGGATTACCGGTAGTCCTCATTTAGCGATCACAATTGGGACCAGCAACTTGGTCGTTAAACGAAGTGGTCACTAAGTGAAACCGTGACTGTGCTTATGATCTGATTTCAGCTTTCCTTTGCTTTACAGACATGGTCGCTAAACGAGGCAGTTGCTAAAAGAGGACTACCTGTACAAGGTCTCGTTTGTGCCCCAAGAGAAGCATTGCTTCTTAGCCAAAGTAGCTTTCATGGGACTTCTTCAAACAGGGAATAATCGTAGCTCCAAGAATCCATACCAGCACTCAGCCTTTGGAAGACAATCTAGAAATACCCCATCTGGACTGCAAATAACCAGATGGCAGTCAGCACTGAATTCTTGGTATAATTTGCTGCCACTTAGTGAACTAATGGGGCGTGGTGGCTCAGCGGGTAAGACACCAGGCTTGTCGATCGGAAGATCGAAAGTTCGGAGGTTCAAATCCCTAGCCCTGCGTGTGGAGTGAGCTCCCGCACTCGCCCCAGCTCTTGCCAACCTAGCAATTCGAAAGCATGCAAATGCAAGTAGATTAATAGGTACCACTTCGGTGGGTAGGTAACAGCGTTCCGCGCGCGTCATGTGGCCACATGACCGTGGAAGCGTCTTCGGACAACGCTGGCTCTTCGGCTAACAAACGGAGATGAGCACCGGCCCCTAGAGTCGGACACGACTGCACAAATGTGCGGGGGGAACCTTTACCTTTTTAGTGAACTTCCAGATTTTTGCACCCTGGTAACCCTCGTATGATTCATCCCATTGAGCTTCTCAGATGAACTGATTTCAGCTGGAAAAGAATCAGCTACATAGAAATCAGTAATGCACACACTCACTACTTTAAAAAATCCCTGAAGAACTTTTTGGTTCTTGCAAATGTGCAATCTCCCAATGTTTCATTCTAGTTAGCACTTTTTCATTGTGCTTTTGGATGATGGGGGTGCTTTATTGTATCTCCCCCCTGGCAAGCGCCTCTTAAAGTGTATAAACTGCTAATGTAATTGAGGACATGCAGAATTTAGAGGAAGAGCATTCCTGTAAGGTGCTTCCCCAATGCCCGTGCTGTTGTCTCTTGCTGTGCCAGTTTCTTTCTCCCCTTAATACACAAGACTGTCTGGCTAAATGGCAGAGGTCTGCCAGAACTCTGACAATTCCATCCATTCCCACTTACTGTACCTCCGATTGCTGCAAACAGAGCCTTTGAACTCATTTTACTCCTAATGCCTCTGATTTTATGGCTTACGTGCCGTATATCTTAGCCAAAGTTTTTAATTTAAAAAATGCAATGTTAGTTTTAAGGTGTTTGTAAGCCACCCTGGGAAAATATTGCTTGGAAGAACGGCATAGAAATATGTAAACTAAACAGCCAAATGAAGAAGCGAATTGTCAAGAAGGCAGCTGCATGCAAAGTTGGTCAAAAATGAAGCCATGGTTGAGATGTTTAATGGGGGAAGCTGGAAAATGGGTCAGTGTGTTTGTGTGTGTGTGTGTGTGTGTGTGTGTGTGTGTGTGTGTAGAGCAGAGCTTTCCAAACTGTGTGTCGTGACGCAAAAGTGTGTCGCCACACACAGTCTGGTGTGTCGCCACACAACCCGGAAGCGCTGATCATCATCAGCGCTTCCGGGTTTTCCCGCGGCGACACACCAACGGCGGCGCGCAAAACCCGAAAGCAGCAACAGCACTTCCGGGTTTTTGCTCGCTGCCGCACTTCCGGGTTTTCCCGCAGCGACACACCAACGCCGGTTGGTGTGTTTCCGCAGGAAAAACTTTGGAAAGCCCTGGTGTAGACTCAACCAAGCAACTAACAAATCACCAGTAGTTAAGAATTCTACTATTAACATTACAAAGAAAAGCAAATAAAGGGCCGTTCTAGGTAAAAACCCCTCTTCAAAACCACACCTGGGATAGAGAAGACTGCGGGGCTGGGCCTCCACTGGGGGGAGGGAGTGACATCATACACACGATGACGTCATCAGAGAGATGGCATCCTTTGTGCAGTGACATCATGACGTACATGCCATCATCGTAGCTTGAACCAGAGGATGATGAAAACACTTTTACTGGAAGAGCTCTTGAGACAATCGCACAACATTTGAGTTATTACTTTATGTTTGCTGAATTTTACCATGGTTCCCCCCCCCCCCTCAGCTCCATACTGAAAGCAAGGTGGATTAGTCGTAATGCATGGCTCAGCGGGTAAGATGCCAGACTTGTTGATCGGAAGATCGCAAGTTTGGAGGTTCGAATCCCTAGCCCCGCGTGACGGAGTGAGCTCCCGCACTCGCCCCAGCTCTTGCCAACCTAGCAATTCGAAAGCATGCAAATGCAATCTGTAGTTTGAATCATGTCAACTAGATTTCTATTTTCTCAGTGGAAACGTTTCGCTCCTTATCCAAGAAGCTTCTTCAGTCTGAGCAAAGTTAGTAAGGGAATCCTTAAATATGTTTCTAGGGTGGCTGTGTGACCTTGCACCTGGGGCTAGGTCATGGTTATTTGAGATGTTTATTTCTAAGTCCCTTTATCATCCAAAGGAGGATTGTTAAGATTACCATGCTGCTGTTGAGCTTGCGAAATGGTCTTAATCTTCCTAGGCACAGAAGACAAAGCAGGAAGGAAAATAGGGGAAAGATTGTGCCTGAGGCCCCCACCTCTATTCAAGGAAGGATTTTCCAAGTTGGCATAAATGGATTCCTTGACCCCTCTCTCAAACCCACCTATCTTCTCTGTCTAAAATGTGAACATTACTGTCCTCAAATGTGTGTCCTTTTTCCTTTAGATGAAGATAAACTGCTGACTCTGGTCCTGTGGATAGAAATCCAGTTGACATGATTCAAGCTACAGACTGTTCCACCTGGATGACTGAGAACCTTCATCGACATGCAAATGCAAGTAGATGAATAGGTACCACTTCGGTGGGAAGGTAACAGCGTTCCGCGTGCGTCATGCCGGCCACATGACCGCGGAAGCGTCTTCGAAAAAATGCTGGCTCTTCGGCTAACAAACGGAGATGAGCACCGGCCCCTAGAGTCGGACACGACTGCACAAATGACAGCATCTTACTTATGACAGCAAATAACAGCATCTGATTGGTTTACTGTTTGCTTATTTAAAGTGTTTATAACCCCCACCCCCAAAGGACCCTGGACAGCATGTAATAGCAAACTAGACGGATTGATTGATTATGTACCATTAAATTGGTGTCAACTCTTATTGACCACTGAGATAGATTTTCTCCATGACGATCTCTCCCTAACCTTTTCTTTCAGGTCTTCCAACGGTGCATTTATCACCCCTGTAACTGAGTCCCCCCCCCCCCTTGCCGCTGGTCGTCCTCTTCTTCTCGTTCCTTCCGCCTTTCCCAGCATCAGAGCCTTCTCCAGAGATTCAGGTCTTTCACCTGTGGTGTTGGAGGAGGCTGAGAACAAATATCAATCCAACGTTAACACGGGTCAAAAAATGCTTAAGGACTGTCCCAGAAACCAAGCTCAGCTTTCGGAAACGAGGCCAGCGCATCCTCCTCATTAAAACATTTGGTTGAAAATGTGATTGATCAGTTCCGCCCCAGTGCAAAAGTTCTATAATATTGCAAGGTTCGCTCCTTGTTGTATTTGAGGAATCAGTTAAAATGGAATTCTTAAAAGTAAGGGCATATTTATTTATTGCCCAAGCTGAATCCTAATGAAATCATTATTTTCATTCCTTGGGAGCGGGGGTCGCACAAATGCATCCACCACTTTTGCAAAGTTTGGGGATCCCTGGCTTAATAGATTGTGACACCTCCCCCACCCCCATGGGTTTTACTTATTTCATTGGATTGTATTCATTTATTAGATGCATATCCTGCCTTTCTTTTTATCAGAACACCAAAGCGGGAACCCAGTGGCTCACTGGGGTGTGTGTGTGTGTGTGTGCACCATCCGGATGTCTTTGTTTGCTCCCTCTGCAATGCAAATTCCTTCGGCCCTCCCCTTTTGTCCTGCCCTATATTTTTTGAGCCACGCTCAGCTGGGGATTTGTCCCACTTAAAGCTTCCCAGCTGCCCTTGCTCTGCGTTCCTCGCAGATCGAATTTATTCCCCGGTTCTTAGCAAACCTAAGCAGAATCTGGCAGGCATTAAGAGCACGGAAGTGGATGGAAGTCCTTTGTGGGGACCCGGGACATTTTTCCAGGAAAGGTGCAGAAGGACCAAATGCAAGCTGTCCACATGTCACGGTGGCCGTCTCGGCAATGCCCTGGGAAGCTGTGACTCCATCTTTTGCCCCTGATTGCTCTCAGGAGAGAAGACAAGTGTGATGGAGCCGGGAGCTGAGGGGGCAGAGAGCGCATTCCAGGCTGATAAGCGTTCTCACAGCTTGCACAGCTTGGACAGTGTGGGGAGGGGGGGCGAGGAAGAAAGTTAGACTAGCACTGCCCTAAGTTGCCAATGGTATTTTTCCCCTTTTAGGAACCTTTAGCCTGGCAAGATTCTGTGTATGGTAGAAACAATAAAGAAAGTAGAGTTGAACTTGACTCAGCGTTGTTTCTTCGCCATTTCCCCGACATCAAGTCCCTCTTCCCTAACCTGGGCCCTCCCAATCTGCTGCATTACAGGTAGTCCTTGCTTAGCCACCACAATTGGGACCAGTATTTCGGTTGCTAAGCGAAGTGGTCATTAAGCAAATCAGACCTGATTTTACGGCCTTTTTTGCAGTGGTTGTTAAGTGAATCACTGCGGGCGTCAAGCGAACCACGTGGTTGTTAAGCAAATCACGTGGTTCCCCATTGATTTTGCTTGCCAGAAGCTGGCCGGGGAAGGTCGAAGATGGCGATCACGTGACGACGGGATGCTGCGACTCTCATAAATGCGAACCGGTTGCCAAGCACCCAAATCGTGATCACATGACTGCAGGGATGCTGTGACGGTCGTAAGTGTGAGCACCAGTTGTAAGTCGGTTTTTTCAGCACCGTCGTAAGTCTGAACCATCACTAAACGAATGGTCATTAAGTGAGGACTACCTGTATATGCCTGTAACAGGACTAATAGCTTTTATGGGGGGGCACTGGGGGAAAACGTTGAGTAGAACAATAGGAAGCCAAGAAGGGGATGCTTCCCATTTACCTCTTTAAATCTCCTCCCTTGGAAGCTTAAATTTCATATATGACCTCCTTTTCCTTTGAAAGCACTGAATGTAGAGTCTCATGCCCACTCCAAGCCAGTGGCTTAGTGCGGGCAACACAAATGCCCGTGGCTAACTTAACCATGGTTTACTCAGATGACCCAGTTTGGAGGGGGACACGTGACACACCGAACCATCAACCACCAAGGGCTGGGTTTGCGCTGCATCTTCAACCGATTCCTGAAAAGCGTATTGGTGAACACATCAGATGAGTCGCTCATTGGATGAGTAACTTCATAGCATTTCATCTGCCAGACATGGATGCTGAAGGGGGTCAGTGCGTTCCCACGGCCTAGCCTTGGCTGTGTTCTTGATTTCTTGATTATTTCTTGTTAGATTTATGTCCTGTCCTTTGTTCAGGAGTTCAAGGCGGGATACGTAGCACTCCGTCCTCCCATTTTGCCCCCCAATAACTCTGTACGGTAGGTTCGGCAACTGGCCTCCAATCACCCGGTTAGAAGTCTTCCTCTGATTTTGCTTTCCATATCTTTGCAATCACTTGCTTTGCTAAAATTAATTTTGGGACAAGCCCCACCCCGCCCCCCTTTAGAAGACTCATAAAGAAATTTGTTGTTGTTGTTCAGTCATTTAGTCGTGTCCGACTCTTCGTGACCTCATGGACCATAGCATGCCAGGCCTTCCTGTCCTCCACTGTCTCCCGGAGTTTACTCAAATTCATGTTCATTACATCAGTGATGCTATCTAACCTTCTCATCCTCTGCCGTCCCCTTCTCCTTTTGCCTTCAGTCTTTCCCAGCATCAGGGTATTTTCCAGCAAGTCCTCTCTTCGCATTAGGTGGCCAAAGTATTTGAGCTTCAGCTTCAGCATCTGTCCTCCCAATGAGCAGTCAGGGTTGATTTCCTTTAGGATTGACTGGTTTGACCTCCTTGCAGTCCAAGGGACTCTCAAGAGTCTTCTCCAGCACCACAGTTCGAAAGCATCAATTCTTCGGCGCTCAGCCTTCCTTATGGTCCAACTCTCACAGCCATACATTACCACTGGGAAAACCACCGCTTTAATTATACGGACCTTTGTCGGCAAGGTGATGTCTCTGCTTTTTAATATGCTGTCTAGGTTTGCCATAGCTTTCCTCCCAAGGAGCAAGCGTCTTTTAATTTCATGGCTGCAGTCACCGTCTGCGGTGATCTTGGAGCCCAAGAAAATAAAATCTGTCACTGCTTCCATTTCTTCCCCTTCTATTTGCCAGGAAGGGATGGGACCAGATGCCATGATCTGGGTTTTTTTAATGTTGAGTTTCAAGCCAGCTTTTGCACTCTCCTCTTTCACCCTCATCAAGAGGCTCTTTAGTTCCTCTTCACTTTCTGCCATTATGGTGGTATCGTCTGCATATCTGAGGTTGTTGATATTTCTCCCGGCAATCTTAACTCTGGCTTGTGATTCATCCAGCCCGGCATTTCTCATGATGTACTCTGCATATAAGTTAAATAAGCAGGGTGATAATATACAGCCTTGTCGTACTCCTTTCCCAATTTTGAACCAGTCGGTTGTTCCATGTCCGGTTCTAACTGTTGCTTCTTGACCCACATACAGGTTTCTCAGGAGACAGGTAAGGTGGTCTGGTACTCCCATCTCTTTAAGACTTTGCCACAGTTTGTTGTGATCCACACAATCAAAGGCTTTAGCGTAGTCAATGAAGCAGAAGTAGATGTTTTTCTGGAACTCTCTTGCTTTTTCCATGATCCAGCGAATGTTGGCAATCTGATCTCTAGTTCCTCTGCCTCTTCGAAACCCAGCTTGCACTTGTGGTAGTTCTCGGTTCACATACTGCTGAAGCCTAGCTTGTAGGATTTTGAGCATAACCTTGCTAATCCAGTGTTTCTCAAACTTGGCAACTTTTCCACCTGTCTTATAGTTGCCAAGTTTGAGAAACACTGGATTAAACCAACTGGGAATTTATTCATTTACATAATGTGTACTCTCAAATATGTATTTTTTTTAAGGAACAGCATTTCTGATCCACTTTCTTTACCCCAAGGAATAGAACAAGAGTTTTTAAAACTCATATTTCAAGCCCATATGAAACTACATGGGCTGTATGGACTTTCACGAGAACTACAAACTTGCATTTTGATGTGCTTTATTTCTTCCTTGGACTCCTATAGCTGCCACTGGATGCGACGTTATCCAGGAAGCTCCGAAACTAGCAGAAAAGTTATAGCCTCCTGTGCACTAGACAATATTCGCCCCCCCCCCCCCCCCGCACCTCACCGCTGCAGGACTGTGTTAGCGTAGGGCTGCCAGACCTGGGCTGCAACGCTCCGCCCGCGCCACTGGATGGCAGCCGGAGACTCCGACGGTTGTCTGTCTGTCTGCTTCGTTTAGACCGGATTTGGCAGCGACCCAAGCGCCCTTCGGTAGTCGTGCAAGGCGTCAAAAGAGTCAACGTTTTGCTTTTTGGACACCCCCCCCCCTTCCTGTGGACGGTCCGGCAAACTGAATTGGAGTAAACGGCGGGAGCGGGAGAGATGATGGACCCCCTTTGATTGCTGCACTCGTGTGAAGTCAACCCAAAGCTAAAATTACAAGGAAAGCGTGCGCCTTTGACGTCTCTAGGCAGGTGTCTTGGTTTGACTAAAATCGAGAAGAAGTGGGGATCTCTTGGGGAGCCCAATAAGGGGCTACCTGACCCCCCCCCCCATCCCTACCTTTTGCATGTTCAGCCCCAGTTCTTCCACCTTAATTTCAGACCCTTATTCATCTGGAGACTCACTCAGGGTCCCGTCCCCAGGCTGGGTCCACCCATTGCAAAAGCTCTCGAAGGGCTCTTTGGGGTTCCGCGCAGGGGGGTGGCCCCGTAGGGAAACACTGCTTAGAGAAGCTTTTGTACCCAGCTCCCTCAAACTGGGATCCCTCGGTGGTGTCTGCATAGCAACCTTCAGAAGTCCCAACCCATCTCCTAGTGGACAGGAGACCACTAAGAGATCCCAGAGCACTAGCCTTTTGGGAAGGCAAACCAACGTTGCAGAAGAAGGCAATGGCAAACCACCCATATGGCCACCAGTTAGACTTGAAAGAGCCCTTTTTATGCATCACACAAAACTGGGATTTCTTTATTTTATTTTATTTTATTTTATTATTTTATTTTATTTTATTTTATTTTATTTTATTTTATTTTATTTTATTTTATTTTATTTTATTTTATTTTATTTTATTTTATTTTATTTTATTATTTTATTTTATTTATTACATTTATATCCCGCCCATCTCCCCCACAAGGAGGGACCCTGGGCGGTTCACAACAAGTTTAAAATCAATTAAAACAATAAATATGAATAATAAACAATATTATATATATATATATATATATATATATATATATATATACACACACACACACACACACACATACACATACACATACACATACACATACACATACACATACACATACACATACACATACATTTAGTGCTGATGAAACCCTGCCCAAGGTTCTAGTCCTCAGGACTGGAGTAGGCATGATTAGGCTATTGTGCAAAGCAGAATAGTAATCCAGGAACCAGGTTAAGGATGTTGCGTGGCTGTGGCTGGATCACAGGAGCTTCTCTTGCAGAGATTGAGAGCCCCTGAACTGATGCTTCTCCTTCGTCCTTGGTCCGCCTGCCGTCTGCATGAGGCCCGGGCAGCGATTCGGGGAGGGCCAACGGCTTCCGACACCGCCAGTTCTGGGTGGCTTTGAAGGCTGGCCCAAAGGGAGCAGCCGGGAGAAAGGCTGGCGTGCGGTTGGGAGTCACAGGAAATGGGTTCTTTTCTGGAGGGCCTGGCAGAGACTGGAGCGGGTCTTACCCTGGCACCGTGATTCAGCGGAGCCGAGTGCTGGGAAAGGAAGGGCGTTTCTATTGGAAAGCCCTCTCCTGCCCATCCTCACTTGTGTTTTTTTCCTAGCATGCCAGTCCAACGTAGAGGTAGTCCTCGCTTAGCGACTATTGGGGCCGCAACTCCGTTGCTAAGTGCTGTGGTCGCTAAGCAGAAAAATCACATGACCGCAACGGACTTACAACCTCACTTCCGCTTTGGCTGTTAAGTGAATCACTGTGGTCATTAAGCAAAACATCCTGTGACCACGACTTACACGTTCTCCATTAACTCTGCTTGTTGCAAGCCAGTTGGGAAGCACGCAAATGACCATCCCGTGACCGTGGGATGCTGCGACGGTCGTAAATGTGAGAATTGGTCGCAGCGCTTTTTTTTTTTACACCGTTGTAACTTCAAATGGTCACCAAACGAGGCGGCTGGTGAGGTCTACCTGTAGCCTGTTTGGGGTTAAGGCATGGCCCAATTCTTCAACCCAGAAAATGGGCTGATTCATTAAATGGCCTGTGTGTAGTGTGAATGCAGTCAGAAACACCCAGATACTACACAAGCTTGTTGTTTACAAGTCATGAGTCAGGTTTTGGTTAGCTTGGCATCCGAAGGGCAAGCTCTTGAGTCTGTCACTTGCCAGCAGAAGGTATCTCATATGGAGCTCTATGGCCGTTCTCTTTTCTTTTCTGTCTCCCTCCCTTTCTTACTTTCCTCACATGGGCTCTACGGCTGAATCCTTTATTTTTACTTACTCAAACCATGCAGATGAAGACGGACTGCTTGCAGAAAACCAGGCCAGCCATCACCTCAAGGCTGGTGTGTTGAGCCAGAAGTTATGTACAACTGCACTGCATCTCCTTAACCCGTGTTTAGCACATGGTGTGAACCTAAGCATAGATGCGCTAAAGATACAGGTACTCCATGCGTGGCCCTCACACAGAAGCATTTTGTAGCAGCGTCCCGGCCAGGTGGGCCAAGGCCTCCCCCTCCCCCAGCAGAAAACCGAGCAAAGCCCTCTTCTAGGATGAGAAACAGGTTTCCATGTTTTTAGCCACATCGAGACTGAACTGGATTATGAGCAATTGCTGTCACCTTCAAGTTGCTGCCCTCCAAATGGGGGCTTCTGAGAAAAACCCCAACCCTCCTGGGGTTTGACCAAAGTCCCAGGTATATAATTGGCTGTTTTCAGAACAATTCCCATTTTGTGGGAATTCCACAATAAGCTGAACCACCATTGAAAAGGGCTGGCTTTGTCCAAGTGTTAACTCACCTCAAAACTCACCCTGCTAACACCAACCAAGGTTAGCATTTGAGGGACCATAGCTTCAGTACCCCTGGAAATGCAGCCATTTTTCTCAGAAGTTGGACAAAAAAATAAAAGCTTCCAGCTCAACTGAAATACTGCTTGTTGGGAAAACTTTGGGTTGCCAAAAGCATATACTGGGGTGTCTGGGGGACAAAAAAGTTGCACCCAGGACATGATTTTATTTATTCTTTCAATTTCTATCATCAACCCATCTCCCCCAAAGGGGACTCTGATCAAGGCCACCATCTTGACTTTTTTGCCCCTCCCTGCATATAGAACAGTGAAGTCATTGATTCAAGAAGTTCCCCAAAGATATTGGCCTTTGCTTATAGGTTTCCTCTATAGCAGTGATTTCTCAACCTTGGCAACTTTAAGGTGTCGGCTGGCTAGGGAATTCTGGGAGTTGAGGTCCACACATCTTAAAGTTGCCAAGGTCGAAAAACACTGTATAGAATTTACACAAGCCTGAAATGGCACTGAAAATATTGTTTTAGATGTACGGTGGCAGTTTGCAGACGTTGACTTGATGTTTTATCTTCTCCCATCTCTCTACTTCTCCCTGCTTCAAATTAATTTTTAATAACACCTCCTTGCAACCTACACCTCCCTCACTTTACTACCCTTTCGTGCAAGATTTCATTACAGCAAACTAGGAATTTGTGCAAGTTCTGCAAAAACCAAGACTCCCAATTCCTTCCAGTGAATATTCCAAAGGGTTGCAAATATTTTCACTCGCAGCGCACTAGGAATTGTGTGGTACAGGGTGTAGCACTATGTAATTTTATGCATATTCCCATAATGGTTAAAAATAGAAAGCAAGTCATGCTGGTGACAAGGGGGTGCGGTCCATAACGGGGTGGACAAAACATCCAAAATTACCTTTGGCTGAGATCCTGAATACCTACCCCAAATCTAACATTTTACTTCCTCTATGAAAACCATTTGCTAAATCATCAATTAGATGGGGCAATTTTACTGAGGGGGAGGGGAAAAACTACACAGTGTTTGTGCAACCAGCTTCGTTAGAACAACTCAGCAAAATAAAATTCCGGTTTATTGTTGGACAATATTGTTTTCACACATACATCAAACAGGCCAAAAAAAAATTAACAGCAACTTCTTAGACAAAAGAAAGAACAAAAAGGAAAAAAGAAAAAAAAACCCTTTTTAATCTTTGGCCTTGCCATCTCATACGAACCCACTACTTATGGTACAGCTAAAGTACATACACAAAAAAAGTGTTACTGGAATGCTCATAATAAAGTTTGGACTTTTTTTGCATTTTTGAATTTTTTTTACAAGGTCTTTTTTTTTTCTTCTCCTTTGAGATAATGGTTTGGACATGGTCACACCACAAGTAAAGTCAAGAATTTTTGTTTTGTTTTTAGGAACAGAGGAAAAAAACGCACTTCAAAAGCCCCCCTTTTGGTCAATCGGAGATCACGTTAAAAATGGCTGACCTCATCACAATATGTACAAAAATATAAAATGTAAATAAAAAATACAAACAAATTCTCCTTTAAAGTTACTTTTAAGAAAGCAAGCTGGGCCTTGAAGTTTTCAGCGGGGAGGGAAGAGGGGAGGGACGGAGACTGGATCACCCAACTCTCCCCTCCCTGCGATGGGGAAGGGAAGATTTCACTTCTATATTTTTTTTTCAAGTTGGAAAAATGGCAGCTCTATGCCGGCTTTTACAGGACTTTCTTTTGCTCTACTTTATGACGGTGACCGTTAGTAACAAGGGGACATATTTTGTAACAGGAAGTTTCAAAGGTGAAGTAGGTCACGCTGGCCTTTTAAAAATTTTTTCCTCTTTTTAAGTTTAAAAAAAAACACGTTTTTTCTTTATTATTCTACTTCCTAGTCATCTTCATCGGTTTTCTGCTTCTTCGGATCGACGTCATCGTCCTGCAAAGAAGGCGAAAGGGTGAGACAGGCCGGCTCACAAGCCTGGACCAGGAAGGCAGTTTTCACGACCATAAAGCCCTCTGTTCAATATGGACACCTTTCTCCTCCCGAAATCTGCTTTCAGGACGGGTCCACCTCCCTGTATTTTCTGGCAACTTAACAGCAGGAGCACCCCACCACCTTCCCGGTCTAGCAGAATTTCTCGCTGGCATACCAAGCAGTGCAGGAAAAGCATGGATCCTTTCAAACGCCCAGACACCTTCAGGAACAAGCCATCCCATTTCCTTCCATCGTTCCGGTTGGAATGATGGAACATCACATTATGCAAAACTCAGTTCTCTGCAACTGGCCTTCTTCTAACGCACTTCCATAACCTTTTCCATCTGGGTCAGACTACACCCCCATCTTCCTCAGCCACCCTGAGGAACCCGCCTAGAACTCTCTGCACTAAACAAAGTTTATGCTCTGGGTTATCTGCCGACTGCCATAGCTTGGAAGGACCCTGGGTGTGTGGTTTATAAAGGTGTCCGGCATCTGAGACACCCCAGCAGGAAAATCACCCGCAAAGGATGTTGGTTGGCCCTGGACTCGGGTTGGGTTCTGGCCCAGCCAGCAGGTAGCCGAGTGTTTTGGGAACCAGGACTTCCAAAGACAAGGTCACGTGTCTTGAAATTAAAGCCATGCATCACAATGGCTTCTGAAGATGGGGCGGTCCCTCACCTCATCATCCTCAGCTGCCCGTTTGCCGGTGGGACCCTCAGCGTCATCATCTTCATCTTCTTCTTCGCCTGGAAACGGAAGGACAGTTCTGAAAAAGAGCTACTGGCACGAACTGTATCCTCACGTCCCTTAAAGGCCGATCTCAGCTTTCCCCAACCCGGGCCCTCAAAGCAGGTTGGGCCCCAGCTCCCCAAAGGAGAGAAAGACTGACCCATCTAAACCAGCATCCTGTTTCCTGTCCTCAGGTCAAACCAGATGCCTACAGGAAGTTGCAAAGCACGTGCAAGGAACGTTCTCTTTCCTTCTCCAGACACTGGCAGTCAGAAGCAGAAAATCTCCAGGAAGGATGCCCAAGCCCAGCTGTGCCGGGGGGGGGGGGGGGGGGGGGAGGCCAGACCACTGCCACCTCCCAGCCCCGCTCCTCTCCAAATACGTACGAGAGTGAGCCCTTTGCTAGAAAGGCACATCAAAAATACGGAGATGAGGCGGAAGTATCGCTGAACCCTCAACAATTCATTTCCACCATGCGTGCAATTGTTACTGAATCAATGTTAATTCTATCTTATCCTGACTGCCCAAATCCTTGCAAAGGGGGTGTGGATAAGAGTTAATCAAATATATTTTTGAGAGGGAACCGCTGCTCTCCTTACGTTCAAGAACTGCGGGGAGAAGAAACTCTTAATGAGGAATACGGAACGCAGGATGAACGCGCTCTGGAGTTCCTCCGACCGACACCACACAACACCCCCGCCAGCCGACAGTCACTCAGCCAAAACCGCATCATTATTTCTGCATCTCTTCCCCGCTCTTTAATGAGGGAGGAGAGCCAGAATGTGTTAGTTTGGGCACAAGCTTTCCAAGGATCCTGCCTTTGGGTTCTCCCATTTCCTCCCAAACTCGTGGAGGGAGAGGAGAGAGAGAGAAAAGCTAGAATTGAATGCAACTCGATCCAGGAAAGGATGAAACCAACACCGGATCGGAGACAGCCCAATCTGGTTGAGGGGAAGTCCTCCCCACCTCCAGGTTTTTCGAGCTGCAGCACTGGGGGGGGGTTGCCTTAAAGCTCTTTGGTTTAAATAAGTGAGAGGCCAATAATCTGGCTTAAGTGTCACTGGGATCTGAGAGAGATTAGGGTCACCTGAGAATAACTTTTCCCCACCCGGAAGATTAGCTCCTCCAATTTCTCTGGCACACGATGCAAAGCCCAGGAGGGAGCAACTCAGACCCACCGAGAGGGAAGGACCACGGCGGCTGACAGTGCGACGCACCCCACGGACTCCCAGCTTGGCTCCCCACCCGTTCTCCTCCATCAGCAGGCGTATCCAGGCAACGGTCCCCACCCAGCAATGTCGGCATAGCAGCGGCTTGGATGCCGGCGGACTGTGGATGGTGGGGCTTTCAGGGGCTTGGTCGGAGCCAGCCGCTTCCTAATCCCTGGCAGGGTAGCTTCCTAGACGGGGACAGGTTTGGCTTAGCAGGTCTGGCAGCTGGCATTTTGTGGGCATCCTCCAGCTGGCACAAAAGCCAGGGTGTGGCGGCCAAGCTGAGGAGAGTGCCAGCAAGGGAACAGCCGGGCATTCCAAGCTCCAAACATTTGCAGGTTTCCAGCCTGTGGCATCAAGGAAGGACTACATGCAAAGCCGGCCGAGCAGAGCAGGAATGCCTTGCTACGTTTTCCCCTCCGTCTGAACAGCTGGAGGTCCCACTCAAGGAGAGGGCAGCATCACATCCCCTGGTGGGGAAAAAGGAGCTGTTTTTTTTTACTCTCTTTCCAGCCTTCTGACCACGAAGATTAACCCAAAACACCCGATGGGAGGCTGCAAGCTGTAGGAATCGGCCCTTACGGCTAACCCCGACTTGGTGTTTTCCTGATATGTCGGGTTTCAACTCCAGCCATTCCCTACCAGCCCGGGAGCTGAAGTCCACCCACTGCAAAGGAATGGTGAATTACCGACTCTGCACCTTGCGCTGGGCAAGGATGCACCTGCATCATCTCCCAGGCAAAAATCCTGCCCAGCTAGCATTAGTATCATTATAATTTGGTCATATAAATTTGAATAATAATTAATTAATAGCTCTCCTCCAGCCCGCCCCAAAGAGGGTTAGGAAGCCCCCGTCAGGAGAAGCTTGGCTGGAGCCCACTGACATCGCCTTAGTGCCCCTTTTCCAGGCTTTTTAAACGTCTTGTCATTCTGTTTAACACATATCGCCTTAGATCCTGAATGGCCGCCTAGTTCGCACGGTGTTTTCATTTTGCATTTTATTTGACCTTGGCATATAGACTTTTGTTGGCATTGCATTTTTAGCCTGCTTTATTGAAAACTGCCCAGACAAGCTTTGGCTACTGGGTGCTTTAAAAAAATTAATAAACAAACTTTAAGCTGCACGTTAAACTCCAACAGAAGCTCCAGAACGGGACTCCTCCGTGCCTGAAGGCAAACAAGTTTGGAAGGAAGCTGCATCTCTGCGTGGAATCCTAGTTCGAATGAGGGCGCTGCAACAGTTCTGGTGTGAAAGAGACGGAGGTTTAAGCCTCCATTTACCCATGAGTAGTCTCGGCCTACCGGCCGGGATGAAAATTAGGAGAAAAGGTTTTAAAAAACCCCAGTCCTTTAGGAGGAGGCAAGATGTAAATGAATAGCTGTTTTCAATCCCTGGACATTACCTGGACGTTTCTGTGAACTCCAAGTCTTGGCGCCAGTTTTGCAAATGAAAACAATCCTATTTAGCTGTTTTTTTCATTGTTAAGATCATCCCAAGTGCTTGAAAGGCTAAACTGTCTCATTCATTGTGCTCTGCTCAGAATGGCCACTAGGGGGAGCCAGTGCCCTCCACATAATTATATACTATTCAAACTCTCCTGTCTGTTTGTACCCTTTAACTGGGCGAAACTGGGCATCTTGTCTTGTAGGGCAACAGTTTTTGAACCAAGGTACCTCAAATGGGCTAACTTACAGAATGCGTCCCGGGACCCATGACTCCCCTGGAATTTTAATTTGGCAAATTTTATAAAACATTCTATGACATACAGTTCATTCATATAGTGGGCTATTTTCAAATAGTGGGCTATTCTCAAGGCAGATACATCTCTGAATATCTCCCTGAATTTTTAAGAACTTTCCCAGTGAAGGCGGTCCCCATTAGAAGCTCTGCCATCGTTGGAAGGTATTGAGGAATCTGGTAAGGAAATATCTCTGAAACAATGACCTGACGGATGGGTCACGGATTGTCTAGTCATTCACAGCAAGCTCAGCCCAATCTTCTCCAACTGGGAACCCTCCATTCGGGTTGACTAATACCCAGAACCCTGAGCCAAGGGAGACCAGAAAAGGAAAATTTACCGTCACCTTCTTCCTCATCCTCCTCCTCATCGCCAACTTCTTCTTCTTCTTCGTCTACCTCGTTGTCCGCTTCCTGCTCCCCGTTTTCCTCGTTCTCCTTGTAGAAATGAAACACACTTAAAAAAGGGAGCCCACCGCCCCCCTCACACGGAGGGCGACCACACTCTGTGACACTTACAGACCAGTCAGAACTTGCTAAGAGACCCCCGACCCAAACCTCTTCAACAAACCTGTCTATTTAACTACAACTGTCTTCATAGCAGCCAAACCACCTTGGGCCAGCCACATTTCCCTAGCTGTTGTAAAGAACCCCTTAAGCTCTCTAAATAAATAAAATGCTTGAAACATGGAACAGCACTCCTTCCTCACAGAAGGGACAGGGGCTAATTTCCTGGGTTCACACAACACTGTAAACCTGAGTTAACAAAGCAGAATTGCCGTGTGTTTGCAAAACACACTAGGGTCACATAGATTAACCTCTGATGGCCTAGGCCGATGACCTGGTTCTACAAAGCTCTACAAGGGCTGGGTCCCCCACAGCTTTCTAGACCCTTAACTGCCTCACTTATTTCAGCCAGGTCTGGGGGATTGTGTGAACGTGGCCACTGCACAGCTCAGCAAGACCCCAAGGGAGCGATCCTGCCCTCTCCAGGAATCCACAACAGGGCCAGGAAAATAAAAATGGGATCGCTCAAAGTTCCTACTGTTTAGGAAATTAAATCTAGGTTCCCCAGCTCTTCCTATCGGCCCCGACTTCATTCCAGCTGAGATACTTACGGCGTTGCCGTTGGCTGGTGCATCCCTGCCATTTTCTGTCTCTTCCACAACTTCCTTCTTCTCTTTCAAGTCCTTAAAAGGGGCAAAAATAAACCAGAATGAGTCACCAGGATTCCAGCCTCCCAACAGGATTTGTGTTATTCCCAGGCAGCTAGAATGTCAGACCCCCTTTCCCTCCCCAAACGAGGGAAGTTGGAAAAAAGTAGGAAAAAAGTAAACACAACACAACCACGCAGGAGCTGACTTGTATGTTCCGGCTCTCTTGGCGGCCCAATTTCATTAATCATGGCAGGCACAACCCCAGAGTCAAGACCCTGTGATGAACATCAGGGTTTGACCAGCCCTTAAGCCTCAAAACTCCCCAAGGCAAAGGGGGCTTGTTATGCAGTTTTACTTAAGGGGCGAAACGGGCCCCATTTCTCCTCTCTAAAAACGGTCTGCTGAGCATGCAATTCCTTGGCAAGGCAGTGACCGGCCACTGAAAAACTCCCCAAGCCCTTGCACCGAGCCCTGCGGTTCAGAGCTGGAAAAAGAACGGCAGTACAGATTCACAACACCGCCAGCTCCCCACCGGAATCGTATGAACACAATTCAGCGGCCTTCGGACACACTCCTCGCTGCCTCGGAGAAAAACAACAGGGTGCCAGAGGCGGGCTTGACACCACCAGCTTTTCTTTAGCATTCTCCAAGGAGCGCGGCATTCACGCGCAGACACGGTGAGTGTGCAGCTCTGCCATAAATAAGGAAGCCCCCTTTCTTCCCAGAGACTCGACGCGTAACACAAGGGCGCTTTCTTAGACCTCTCCAGGCATCACGAACAGCTTCTGGCCAAAACCGATTAGCAGATTCAGACCACGCTGCCCAGAAACATCCAGCAATCTTACCCACGTGCCTCTTGTTGGGACCACAAAACAGTGGCAGCAGCAGAGCCAAGACTCAGTAATTTGCTTCTTCAAACCCAGCTGCCAGCTCCGACCTACTGTTAAGAGTAGTTTCGCATCCGCATAGTTACAAAAGCTGGGTTGGTAGGCAGTTTGTCCACGATTTCTAATTCCTGGATATTAGTTCTAAAAAGCAAACTGCCTGCTCTGTGGTAGGAAAGCAGAAACCACCACTGAAAAAGAATCCGGTTTCCTAACTTTGAACGTTTTACTCTAACGTCAGATAGGGCTGGTTTATCTCAAGCAAAACTTGCTTTTCATCCAAAGGCCAGAAAGCCATGTCTGCCTCCAATGCCATTTCAAGATCACAGGCACAACCCAACGTTTTTTTCCCTTTTCCCTAGACAGAGTCTCCTAGAAAATCACCCACCGCCTCGAGGTTACAAGCAACAACACGCTTTAACTCAATGTTTACGTCTTTGACAGAACTCGATAGGAGTCCCTGTAATTACAAGCAAAGCTGTTTACTGCTTCACAACCAGCCACAACATGGCTAGGGATGTTCCTGAAGTTGTGATTTAGACAGGGCAGAACGTGCTGCGTATTAGCAAAAAAAAAAAAAAATCCTGCAAAGGTCCGGCGTTGTGTATCTCAGATGCACATGTTTTATTAATACTTCCATCAATACAGAAGCTGCTTGGCAGAGCAGTTTACAAGAATGCCATTTACTAACGGGAGAATCCGGGCAATAAAACGGGAGACATAAGGCGAACAGGCACAAATACACCCCAGTACCTCTGCAGCTTTTAGCCAAGAACCACGCACTGCCAAATGCATTAATGCACCAGTTATTAACTGCAGGCCTTCTTAAGTGCTTCTGTCCCCAATTCCTAATTAGGCAGAGTGTGCCTTTTTTTTTTGTTTTGCTCTTCAAAGGCCCATAAAAAGGAAGCTTGCAGTAACAAAATCCTCCTTCCTGTAGGGGGCGCACGAGCTGGAGACCCGCGGCCGGCGGCAGGGCCATGCGCTCTGGGCCATTTCAAACCTGGCGCCACAGTTGGCGCCACTTCGATTGGCCAGTCGGAACCGAACTCCCAAGGTACGCCGGGGCGCGTAGTTCTCTCCAAGTGGGAGAGCGCGGTCTAGGAAAAAGGAAGTGGCCGGGAGCGAACTACGACTCCCAAGAGGCGCTGCGCGGGCGGGGACCAGAGAAGGCGAAAGAAGAGAAAGCGGCACGTGGTGGGGCGGCTTTGGCTTGCCGCTCGCTCGCTGTTTACTGCGGCCGCAGACAGCCGGGGGCGGCGCTGGAGAGAGAGCCGCCGCCCGCCTGGGAAATCAATCGCAACCCCCCCCCCCGCATTTTAATGCCCAGATGCCGGGAGCAGGAAAGGGAGGAGGGAAACAGCACAAGGCTTCCCCAGCACCGAAAATAGGCTGGGGGGTCGACCCCAAGTGTTTCTCCAAGAGGAGCTCCGTGCTCCCCAAGGGTCCGAAATCCCCGGGAGAAATGCCTTCCACCTCCGCAGGTTGCACCTCGCCCTGCCCGCTCCCAGCCTCGCAGGTTGTAACCTGCCCCAGCAGTGACCCTTTGCACGAGCGGAGCCCCCCCGTCTGGGATCTAAGGATAACGGCGCCCCCCCCCCCCCGTCCAGGGTCAATCCCAGCGGGGCGAACGCAGGGCTGGACCGGACCCGGAGGGAAGCGGGACTCGGGGAAGCCGGATCGGCGTCGGGGAGGGGGCTGCCCGCCATCCCTTCCGACCCGGGAAGGGGCCGGAACTGCGGAACGACCTCGCCGCCCTTCTCTCCGGCCGCTTTAAGACGCGGCAGCTCCGTCGAGGCGGCTGCTACATTGTATCCGCCGCCCGCGAAAGCGAAGGGGTCCGGCGCGCGGGGGGCGGAACGATCCGTGCGTTCCCACCCCCTGCCTTTCGGGGGGGGGCACGGAAAACGCCGCGCAGCATCGCCCGGCTGTCTCCGCGCAGCCCGGATTCCCGTCCCTCCCCTCCCGCCGGGGCGCGAGTTCCGCCGAGCAGCTTCATTCTGCCTCCCGACGTCTCTCTCCCCCTGAAACTCCGGGGAAAGCGGCTTTCCCCTTAAATGGGGGAGGGAGATGGGAGCGGGGCTAGGGCCATCCGAGTTCAAAGGGGCCCCCGAACTTTCGGGAGGGGGGACCCCCCTGGAATAGAGGGGAGATCTCAAAACACCTCCGCACCAGCAGCCGCTTCCCTTCGCCTTTCAATTCGGATTCGGGGTCCTTGGAAGCCCGTCCAGGGATGGCTCTCTTTTCGGTGGAGGGGGACCTTTCCGGTACGGAGGGGGCTGCCAGGGGGCGACGGGGCGAGCAAAGCAGCTGCCCGGCTTGGAGGGAAGGTGCCGGGAGGCCGACGCGCCGCGCTCGCTCCTCCGCCCCGTGAAAACAAAGAAGCGCTCCGGAGGGCCGCAACCCCGGGCTGCCGGATCTGATCCCCGAGCAGAGCTGAGTCCCTTTCAGGCGCCCCCCCCCCGCAAACCGCTTCCGATTTTATCCCGGCCACCGGGGGTCGCGAAGTTATTTCCGTGCAATTAGCCAAAGCCAATTAACGAGGGGGCGCGCGCGGACACGCATAACTTGCACCCGAAGGGGCAGGGAGGAAGCAGCCCCGCGCTCCGTTTCAGGTGCGGAGAGCGGCCGGGAGAGGAAGCCGCTCGCTAGCCCGGCGCCTTCATCGCGCCCGCTGGCCGGCCGGCCGGCCTTTCCCCCCTCTGCTCCCGGCGACTTTCGGCTTTTCTTCCGCGAGCCATAAAAGGCCCCTGAAGTTTGCCGCGTCTGTCAAAACCCCGAACCGCCTTTGAATGGGAAGCTCTCCCTAAACGCCGCCCCGGCGGAGCGCGGAAAAAGCCCGCGACGGCTCGCGAAAGAACCTGCCTGCCCTCCTCCGGAGGCGCTCCGTGCGCCCCCTCGGGGGCGAAAATCCCCTGACCCACGCGCGCCCGCCCGGCTAGCGGGAAAGAAACCGGGAAGCGGCGCAAGAGCGGGGCCGACCCCAAACAAAGGAAGGAGGAAGCCGAGCGGAGACACGGGCGCACGCCGCCGCGCGTTACGGGGAAGCGAAAGCGCGAGGAACGCAAGCACACACACACTCGGATGCGGATTTCCACGGGGCGCGGGGGGGCGGCATTGCCGGGTCCGAGGACGCCCGGGAAAAGAAGGGCCGGGGAGGCGACCGGAGGCAGGGAAGGCAGCGGGGGCGTCCCGCCCAGGCTTACCTTGGTGGAAATCTCGGAGCTGGTATCCACGGCTGTGTCTGACATGGCTGGCGGGGGAGTTGTGCGGCGGCAGAAGAAAGCTCGCTACAAAAGGGAGCCCCGACAGGGACAGGTCCGAGGGCGCGTACGCGGCGAGGGGGCGGAAGACGCAGCGGGGGGAGAAGGCGGAGGAGGCGGCAGCGACGGCGAGGAGGAACAGCGAAGCCCCGCGACGACGGCCCAGCCAGGCACCAGGGGCAGGAACAATGCAAAGATGGCTTTGGATGCCAGTGGAGGGCTCACGCGGTGCCTCCTCCTTTAATATAGATTAGTGGGCGGCGCGCGCACTCCCCTCGCCGGCCCCGATTGGGTGGTCCGGGAGAAGCCGGGCGCGGCCATTGGCCGAGGGACGAACAATGGGCAAGGCTGCTGCGAGCCGTCCAGGGCGATCCGCCCCCTCCCTTCTCAGCGCGCGCGAGGAGTTTGCGCCCGGCTGCCGCGCAAGGAGGAGGAGGAGGAGGAGGAGGAAGGGGGGCGGGGGCTGCTTGCAAAACACACGCGCGCAGGAGGGAGGCGCTGCAAAGCGCGCGCAGTGAAAGGGGGCCTGTCCCCGCGGGAACCCTCCCCGCACTCTTGCAAAGGGGGGGCTGCAGAGCGTGAGGGCGCATGTGCGAGGCGGCAGGTATTGTTGGAACGCGGCGCCCAACGGAGTATCGCGGGCGCCCGCAGACGGAGCGGACGGGCAAGGTCGAGGAGGAGCCGTCCCAGACTGGCCCTCGCCCCGCCCCCCCAGTTGCTAGGCCCCCGTCACCCTCTTTCTTCCCCGGGGGCCGAAGGCTGTAGCCGAGCCCGGGAACGTTCCCCGGGGGCCGTTTCTGCAAAAGTCCTCGCAAAACTTAATGCCGTCTTGGGCAAAGGCCCCCCCGCCGTCGAGGAATCCGGCCAAGCCAAGTGAAGCCGTCGAATGGTGCCCCTCCCGCCCCGTTAGTTTGCAAAAAGGCTTGTCTGTGAAGCGCTTGCAGCGGCCCGTTTGGAAAGGAGGAGCTCGCGTACAGCAGTCTCCCCGCCCCCCCCAAGAAACAGGAAAAGGCTACGACGGGGGGGGGGGGGGGTTTCGCGGCCCCGCGTTCCCAAAAAGGTGGTTTGCAAAAGTAGGCGAAGTTTGCATTTTCGGGGGGGAGTGTAACCTCCCCCGAATTCCACCCCCTCGGGATGCAGAGGGTGAAAGTGTGCTCGCCCCCCCTTTCGAATAACCAATGGAGGCGGCGGAAGAGGGCAGGCCGGCAAGACCTGCCACACCTAAGATGGCGTTGGGCCCCCTTGCCCGAGATACCATTCGGTGGCATCGTGCAGCCGGGCCCGCCAATGGATCGCGTCCCACGCAGCCGCTTTCTCTGCAACCCAAACATACCCTTCCCTGTGTCCGGGACTGGCGGCGACCGCTCAGATCGGGCGAAAAGGCTCAGCCCGGCTCGGTTGCTTTTGTGCCACACTCAACATGGCCGGTGCGCTAGCCCGAATTTGGAGCACGGAAGGCGGGACATTGAGCCTTAACGGTTATCATTCGCCAGGAGGGCCGAGCGAACACAATGTTGACGCTTTGCGGCGTTTCATTGGACGCCGTTGGTGCCATTCATGACTAACAGTGCAGAGGAAAACCGGGACGCCCGGATAAGGACGTCTCAGTGGAACGGAGCTGGCTTGCAAAAAGTTCTCGGCCGGCGCGCGGCTGCCGGTTGGTCGCAATCGACGGGGTGAATCGTTACTTTTTTGTTCGGCGGGCTACTTAAAAATGCGGCGCTGAATTCAGATGCACGCTTTGCAGTGCCGCGTGGCTTTTTCGCGGTCTGTCTCTCCTGCCACCTTTCCTTGAAAAACGTCCGACTGCGGCCTTTGCGGAGTTTCTGGTTTTGCAAAAATTTGGAAACGTTCAATGTGCGAAGTCTCGGGCGACAAATGTCACCCCGAGTCATTTATCGGCTCTGATTTTCCGCGGGTTTAATTTTTCGGTGCAGCGCGCGATCCCTTTGAACTCTCCAGCTGCTAAAATGGGAAGGGACCCTCGAGGGCATCAATCCCACCCTTTCCTCGGTGCAGAAATCTAAACGGAAGCAGCCCGGGACTAGCCTCCCTTGAACATCTCCCGCGAAGGGAGCCCACCGTCTCTCTGGGCCCTGAGTTCCACCCACCACCCCACAACCTGGGTTGTGTAATGCAGTGCATTGTACTATAAACCTGGGTGTGTGCCAAATGCTAAGTCACAAACACACAACCAAGGTGATCACAAAGCATATTTAACACAAGCTGTTCATCTGCTGGGAATTTTCTTGGCCAGTGACTGGGTTAGGGCAGCAGGCTCGTCTCGGATTAAATGTGGGTGAGAAATTTGTGGCTGAGCATATCGTGGGAACTTAGCCATTATCTCAACCTAACGTGTTGTGAAGGGCAAGATGGATGGATGGTATTCTGGAGGTGACGGACTCAACCATTGGGGAGCTGGGGATGGTGACGGCCGACAGAAAGCTCTGGCGTGGACTGGTCCATGAAGTCACGAAGAGTTGGAAACGACTGAACGAATAAACAACAACAAAACGTGTTGTGTGAATCAGGCCGTGTTAAACTTTAATGGAATTTATTTGTTTGGACATCTCGTGTTATTTGAACATAGTTGTGCAGGGGGTCCAAAAAGTCGGGACAGCCAGAACCATATGATTGACATCCCACCCCTTTTTATCTGTGCTGGGATGCACATAAAAAGGGATGGGGCTTTGATTACATGGCTGCCATCTTGATTTTTTTGACTCCTTGGACCCCCATGTGCCAGGCCAGCAGTGGGACGATGGTCCAGAAAGTCAATATGGCAGCTGTGAAGGGGGAATCTTCACAGGTTCACACAGGTGGCCCTTTTTTACATGCAGAAGTCCCTCCCCTTTTTATGCATGGATGCAACACCCCACTCCAGCAGACACTCCTGAGGATGTGCATTTTGTTGCTTGTTGGGTCCTTACAAAGGGACTTTTAAGAAAACAATAGAGAAAGAGTTGCGGTGTTTCTCAAACTTGGCAACTTTAAGAGATGTGGACTTCAACTCCCAGAATTCCCCAGCCAGCCATGCTGGGAGTTGAAGTCCACGTCTCTCAAAGTTGCCAAGTTTGAGAAACACCAATTAAAGCTTAAGGTTCAAGGCACTGTGTGAATCCAGAAATTGGATGAACCCAGTAACCAAATTAGGTGTGCTATTAAAACACACACACACATCTTCCTTCCTTCTGCAAGACTCTGGTCTTTTAAGAATAAATAAATCCTGGCCTTTTGCAAGTGCATCCAGCTCAGATGGACAATTTTCCAAGAGGCCTCTCTATAGCTGTACAAATCAACTGTACCCTGTTAGTATTTATTTCCAGCTTTTAACAATATCCCCCTCTTATTCCTGCAGACCCAGCAAATGTCAATGGCATATTTTGAGCAGTTGGTTGAAAACTTGGCAATCTTCGGTACACACACCTATGGGATCCAATAAATCTTAGTATACTTCACTGAAAGGAAAGGGGCCAGAGGGAGTTGTTAGGGATGGGATTGTAAATTAGCCAATGTTAGGAATCAAAGCAATCTGGTTTTGCTTCTGCTGAAAGACAAAAGCCAGTGGCTACGTTCACACAACACCCCTAACCAAGGCCTAGCAGATGCCCTTCCCGAAGGCAGTTCACTTGGCCTTAACCTTACTTTCTTTTGAAGATTAGCAAGTGGTATGATTTTCAAGTGGTCTTATTTTTTGGCCAGGCAGATGTGAAGCATCAGCTGAAACTTCTTTTCCTGCAGAACTGTTTGGCCGTAGATCTAGTCTCCCGACATGAGTTTGTAAGGACAGCCCTGTGCCTCTTTAGTGCATGTCCGTAAGCTGGTTAACATTGGATGAATCCACCTACTAGGTTAAATGCCACGGTAAGACTCACAATCGGGGCGTGGTGACTCAGCGGGTAAGACGCCAGGCTTGTGGATCGGAAGATTGCAAGTTCGGAGGTTCGAATCCCTAGCCCCGCGTGACGGAGTGAGCTCCCGCACTCGCTCCAGCTCTTGCCAACCTAGCAATTCGAAAGCATGCAAATGCAAGTAGATGAATAGGTACCACTTTGGTGGGAAGGTAACAGCGTTCCACGCGTGTCATGCGGCCACATGACCGTGGAAGCGTCTTCGGACAACGCTGGCTCTTCGGCTAACAGAGATGAGCACCGGCCCCTAGAGTCGGACACGACTGCACAAATGTGCAGGGGGAACCTTTACCTTTACTAAGACTCACGATCACAGCTCAGTGTTGCAAAAATCCACCAAGATCCATCAAGAAGTGATTCCTGCAGTACTGTATATAAATGGTCTGGTGAAGTGGTCTTAACATGGTTAAGATCTCAGTTCATTTCACAGGAGTATTTATTAAGGCTCCAGGTAGCACCATGGAGCTGTTTTTGGCTGAATCCACAAAGCTGAACACTGTCAGGTCTGGTTATCCTTTTGATGGAAAACCACCAGGAGATGTAGGACTACAGCAAGAATCTCCATTTTTAACCCTTCTGAACCTGCAAATCTGCTTCATTGAAATTCAACGGTCAATTGTTGGGTTTTGATGGCATGTTTTCTCACTTTTTAAAAAAACACAGAAAACCAGATGCCTTAAAACTCTTAATATACTCTATATCTGGTAGCCAAAGCAGATTCATCCTTTTAAAAATATATATTGATTGTTACTTATTCAGCTTTTTAAAAAATCTCAGCCTTCAACAGGATAAAACTTATTTTTATCTGGCTTTTAGGTTGGCTAACAAAGCTAAATTTATGGAGTCCTTGGTGCTCTCTGAGCCTTGTTGTTTTCTTGCAGACATTTCATTGCCAGGCTAGACAACATATCCAGTGCGAAAAGGGAGTGGGACTTGCTCTCTGTTTATATACCCTGGTTTGTCCTGCCTGTGTTGGTGGGGGTGTTGTACTCTCCTTGGTAGTACCTTGATTGGGTTGTTGTTTGCTGCTTGGTTAATTGACTGAGTTAATAGTTCCTTGATTAGGGTCTATTGTGTTGTTTGATTGCTCCTCTGGTGCTAATCTTGGTGTTAATCTTTGCCTATCTGGTTGTTGATTGCTGGCAAGGAGGTGTTCTGGTCTTCTGGCTTTTCTATTGTCTCTTATGAATGGTATGTAAATGTTGTTTACCTCTATGTGTCTGTTGATGGCTGATTTGTCTGAGTGCCAAGCTTCCAGGCTAAAGTTAAAAAAAAAAGCTAAAAGTTTTTTCCCAAATCCTTTTATTCTCATAACCACCCTAAAAGATAGATTAGGGCAGAGCTTTCCAAACTTTTCATGTTGGTGACACACTTTTTAGACATGCATCATTTCACGACATACTCTTACAGCAGGGCATCATTTCGCGACACACTCTTACAGCAGGGCACAAGGCAGGCACTAGGACCTGCGCGGCATGAAATTGTTCCAGAAGAAGACATGCTGTTTCCAAGACCTGCTGTAAAACGCTTAAGAGTCAAGTTTGACTTGAAGGAGATTTTACCTTTACTTCCTGGTCCATGCTGGCTGTGGATGATGGAAGGTATTGTCCGACATTTCTGAAAGGCACCAGTTTGAGGCAGGATCACTGAATCACTACCCCATCCCGGCTCTCAAAAAATTATTTTCTTAAAATGCCTGAGACCCTAAATGAAATGAACATTGAGGCAGTGATTAAAAAAAAAGCTTTTATTTATACGTGTATATTTTTCAAAAAAATAAAAGGAGAGGGAAGCAAGGAGGAAGATGGCTGGGATCCAGCTTTTCCTTTATGGGACTGCACATCTGGGTCATTTTGAAAGTTGATGTGACACCTGGCAGTCAATACAGCCACTCCTTAGATTGGGTGTTTCTTCTTCATTTTTGTTGCTTCTCTCTGCTTTCTGTCAAGCTCTGCAAAGGATTCTACTTGGGTCGTGGGTCATAAAAGCAAAAAGCTGCATTTAAATCCATAACTGGACGGGAAGGAGCTGGCTGGCCTGCCAGACTTCTTAACTTACGTGCAGAAAGAGATTGTTTGCCTTCACTTCTTAGATCAGTGTTTCTCAACCTCGGCAACTTTAAGATGTGTGGACTTCATCTCCCAGAATTCCCCAGCCAGCTTTAAGATGTGTGGACTTCATCTCCCAGAATTCCCCAGCCAGCTTTAAGATGTGTGGACTTCATCTCCCAGAATTCCCCAGCCAGCTTTAAGATGTGTGGACTTCATCTCCCAGAATTCCCCAGCCAGCTTTAAGATGTGTGGACTTCATCTCCCAGAATTCCCCAGCCAGCTTTAAGATGTGTGGACTTCATCTCCCAGAATTCCCCAGCCAGCTTTAAGATGTGTGGACTTCATCTCCCAGAATTCCCCAGCCAGCTTTAAGATATGTGGACTTCATCTCCCAGAATTCCCCAGCCAGCTTTAAGATGTGTGGACTTCAACTCCCAGAATTCCCCAACCAGCAGACTGGCTGGGGAATTCTGGGAGTTGAAGTCCACACGTCTTAAAGTTGCTGAAGTTGAGAAACACTGTCTTAGATGTACTGTATTGGCTTTATAAGAGTTCACAGCTACGTGCCAGCCTGGAAAAGTCTGACATTTTTTGAAAACACCAAGACAGTTTATTCTATCAATCACTCAAGCCCCCAGTTTTAAAAACATTATTATTATTATTATTATTATTATTATTATTATTATTTTATTATTCTGCTGCAAGTGCAAATAGGTGCTGCCTATTAGGCAATGCCAAAGAACACAATTTTCAACTTCAGGCCCAAAGCCTCCCCTGGCATTTGATTGGCATGCCAGGACCCGCATGTTCCAAAGTAGAGCCAGAACAAAGGAGTGGGCAGAAACAGGAGCAAGGTGAAATTTGCTTTAATTGAATCATCTCTGAAGTTAAACAAAATTAATTCAACGCAACGATTCCCCGTATATTTAGAAACGGTCTTCCGTCGTGTTAAAAATTACAGTCCAGTGGCAACTTTGGGAATGGGTTTGAGGAGCAAGACGGCCCTGAAATTTTGTACCCTTAGATGGTTTACTCCGTCTGCTGCAGACAATCCTAATTCTACTCAGAGCCAACACAGCAATATTTTCCTTCTGTTTCTTGGGGCTGTGTAACATATTCAGGGCTCTTTGGTGTTCCATTTCTAGATGTCCAAGCCTCCTTCAGACCTCTGCCCGGATTTAATTCCAAGACCAGATTAGTGCAGTGTAACAAAAACAGACATTGCCACCTTCTGCGTGTGCAGAAGAATCCTGTGTAGCTCAGAAGCTTGCATAGTCTTACGCAGTAATAGTAGAACACAGCAATGTTGTTGTTACTGGTAAATATCACCTTACCCATTTGGTGCTGTGGGTCCCCAGGGCAAACGCTGCAATTCCTTCCAGCCGCTCAAAGTTCCAGAGGCCTCTGGCTAGGACTAACAGGACCGCCGGAGTGAGCCACGCTGGAGAAGAAAACGAAGAGAAGCCTCTAAGCTGCTCTCCTCAGCTGCTGGTGCTGGTTGCTAGTTCAGTGCTGCCTGGCACCACTCTGACTTTTCAAAGCAATCCTCATGAGTCACCGAAACACTTCAGTAAATCCAGCTCCTGGAAATTAAAATTACTGGTTACGTCAAGATAGGAGTAACCCCAAAAGCTTCTGTTTCCCAGAAGCTGCACGGACATGCTGTTCCCTCGCCTTGCCAAACCAGGAGCCGCGCGGGGTTGGGGCGCTTCTGTATTTCCCAAATCCCTGAGGCTTTTGAAAGCTGTGAAACCGGCTCGGCAGCTGCGGAGATGTCAGGTTACCACCTTTTCACCCATGGCCCTGCTCCTGGGGGTTCAACAGTAGCCGGCATCTGGATCCGTAGGCGCACGGCGGCTATCAGTTTTCCTTCCCTGGAGAGGCTGTGAGCGCCAGGAAGCCCTTGCTGTCTTCACACAACACCTTTAACCAGGTCAGGGAAAGTTTAGGATTGAAGTGAATCAACCATCAAGAGTAAAGGAAGAAACAGTCAAGAAATACGCTGCAGACTAGCACTTGGCAGAGTAGCCATGAAGGCCTTGGAGAAGATCTTCAGATGCCCTGATGTGTCTGTACTGACAAAGATCAGAATCGTGCAAGCCGTGGTATTCCCTGTGACACTCCATGGAAGCGAAAGGTAGACTTTGAAGAAGCAGGATAGGAAGAGCATTCACGCTTTTGAACTTTGATGTTGGAGAAGACTCCCGAGAAGACCGTGGACAGCCAAGAAAACAAACCGATGGATCATCGAACAAATCAGCCCAGAGGTCTCACTCGGGGCCCAAATGACCAGGCCCAAATGATCTTCCTTCGGACACATTACGTGAAGACCCAGATCTCTGGAGAAGGCTCGGATGCTGGGAAGGGTGGAAGGAAAGAGAAGAGGATGACCAGCAGCAAAGGGGATAGACCCAGTTACAGTGGTGATGGGGGCACCATTGGAAGACCTGAAAGAAAGGTTAGGGACAGATCATCCTGGAGAAGATCTATCTATATCAGCCTTTCTCAACCTTCTGACCCTGGAGGAACCCTGGAAATATTTTTCAGGCCTCGGGGAAGCCCTGCACATTCAGGCTCAAAGATAGGCCAGAAGTTACAGAATTATTATATTCGTTTCACATACTGTATAGGCCTGTAGATATGCATTAACAGTGTTCTTAAATTAAAAATAAAGAATGAAACGTACCTCTTTAATGTGAACTTGCCTGAATGTGAAATATTTTTTTAAATAAATCGTGATCTCCCAGGGAACCCCTAGTGACCTCTCACGGAACCCTAGGGTGCCACAGAACCCTGGTTGAGAAACCCTGCTCTATGATCACTAGGAGTCGAAAACAACTTGATGGCACAGAATCAATCAAGTGTGTAGCAATGCTAAACTAGGTTAATATTATACCATGGTTGTCATTAGCCCGTGGAACCACAGGTGAACTTGTCCTTAAGAGTTAAAAACACAATCTGAGCCAACCCTAGGACATTGACAGCTATTATTACATATACATAATGGGAAGATGGGTGGGAGTGTGAATCACAGTCTTTATCTATTTGTTAGATTTTCTGTCAGGATGTGACATCCTGCCAGCCTAGAGTAATTGTTTAGAAATGGGATTTGTAGTTGTAGTTGTAGTTAGAAGCGCCAGGCCTGGGAATGAAGGGGGGTGAAGCCCAGGGGAGCCATGTGGGTTATCTGTGCTCGTTAGTTTGGAATGTGAGGCAAAGGGGGAGTGGAATTTTACTGTTCGTTAGTTCAGGGAGAAATGGGGGTGTGAGCTTTTTGATGTTATGGGAAGGATTGCAGGCCTTGGGAGGGGGGAGCGCTGTATGGGGGGTTTAGCTAGCTTTCGCACACATTTTTTTTCCAGACTGATCTTTGCATTGGACTAGTAACCTGTATCAATAAAAGATTTCTTCCACATCCTCTGATGGCTTGTGATTGAGAGATTCTGGATTGATAACTGAAGGGCCGGTTCATCACATTTTCATTCCAGGACTCAGTGTGGCATACATGGCACCTCCTCCTCCTGCTGTTCCCGAGAACATCAAGTCTGGGGTGTTTCCATGGCCGAGGATGGATTAGAACATTGTTTCACAAACTTGACAACTTTAAGACATGTGGATTTCAGCTCCCAGAATTCCCCAGCCAGCATCCTGGCTGGGGAATTCTGGGACTTGTAGTCCACATGTCTTAAAGTTGCCATGGTTGAAAAACACTGGATTCGAACCTGGGTCTCCCCAGTGCCAGTCCTCATCTTCACCCCTAAGTCGATGCTGTCTCTCACAATAGCTTCCTTCGCATGGTTCCAAGTTCTTCTCAGTTAAGGGAGAAAATATTCTGACCCTCGACTGTTGCAGCGGCTATGCCATCTTCGACATCTTTTCTGCCACCTCCCAAATCATGCCTCCGATTATCAGCAGCAAAAGTCCAGAAGTGTTCTAACACCAGCAGAGTAGATGTGTGTTAACCCTCTGAACATTTAAGTGCCCTCCACCAATAACTAGGATTCTGGCTCAAACCACTCACTCCTCCTTCATTTCGTCCCCCTTCATCCCAGCCGTTGGCCACTGAAAAATTGAACGATCGGCCCCGTCACAAAAAGGTTGCTGAACCCGCTCTCTATTTCGTGTACTGTACATCTCTTTCTTAAACAAAAAAGACCTCAAATATTTTAATCTGTCCTCCGATTTGACCTGCAAACTTTGATGTGTTAACCAGCAGAGGAGCTGGCCAGGGGAAAATCCACTTAAAAGGCAGTGGTGCCTTAAGCTGAACATGTTAGAAAGGGCTGTGTAGAAAGTGTTAATTTTATATGCAGAAACGTCTTGGCATATTGGAAGAGGGTGGAAATCCAAGACCTATGTCCGAAACTTTGCCTGTCGATGAACAAATATGCAGCTGTTTTCACTGAAAATAAGGCACTCCCTATGTCCCTGAGCAGCGCACTTCAAGATCTTAAAAATAAAATTTAAAGAGGTCTGTACAAACCTGGATTTGTTTACTCATCAAGCTTAAGCTGGCTTTGGAAGTAACCATGTTTCTGGGTTGGCTTAATACTTTAAAGCAGTGTTTCTCAATCTCAGCACCTTTAAGATGTGTGGACTTCAACTCCCAGAATTCCCCAGCCAGCCTTGCTGGCTGGGGAATTCTGGGAATTGAAGTCCACACATCTTAAAGGTGCTGAGGTTGAGAAACACTGCTTTAAAGCCTCTACTAACCTGACAGGGTTGGATTTGCAAAACATGCTAAAAAATTTTTAAAATCAAGGTTAGTTCGTGGTATGAACGCATCCACTGGGATTTTAAGTCTGGTTGTGTGAGACAGTCACTGCATCAAAGTTAGGAAGTGACAGGAAACGAGTCTTTCTCTGGAAGAAGCGTCAAAACTTTGACTTCCTTTTCGCAGGGGATGAGCCAGCTCAATTTTGGCAAAGCCTTCTGTGTAAGAAGCAGAAATTCAGAAGGTGCTCATGTAATTATGTAGAAAGCCTGGTTCGCTGGAGCTCGGCCAACCCTGCAGCTGCTAAAATCACAGGAGCGTACCAGGAAAAAAAATACTGGCCAGCCAGACTTCCCAAGGTGGTAAGGATTTGCCAAACAGGCAGGAAAAAAAAAAAGGGAAAAGAACGTTTACGGCAAGCTGGCCTGGACCATCCCCAAGATTTTCAGAAAGCCAGCATCGCTGCAGACCTTGTGGCAGATCAGACCATTTACTTTATTATCAGCTGTCTTGACTGGTGGGCACTGGGGTCGTGCTAGTGAGAGTCATGGAAGATGGGCTGCTGGAGTGTGAACTACTGACCCACAATCTCCCCATCGCAGCCAGTCTCAAAGCGCCAAGAACTCCGTATGAACTAACTGAGTCTTCTTCCTAAAGTGCCTGGGTGTGGCACTATAGCCAGGGAAGTCCACTGGCACAACTTGATTCCCAGATTTTTTTAAAAAAAAATCCAAGTACAGAAAAAAGTACGCGTGTGTGTGTATACTTACATACAAACAGATACAGGTAGTCCTTGGCTTACAACCACAATTGGGACTGGAACTTCCGTCGCTAAGCAAGGCAGCTGTTAAGTGAGTCACACCCAATTTTACGACTTTTTTGCCATGGTCGTTAAGCGAATTACCGGTTGTTAAGTGAATCATGTGGTTTTTAAGCGAATCTTTGCTTGTTGGAAGCTGGCTGGGTAGGTCGCAAATAGCGATCATGTGACCCTGGGACGCTGCAACCGTCATAAATACATGCTGGTTGCCAAGCGCCTGAATTTTGATCACATGACCGCAGGGACTCTGCGACGGCCGTAAGGGCAAGAACCGGTTGTAAGTCCCTTCATTCAGCACTGTCATAACTTTGAACGGTTGCTAAATGAATGGTTGTAAGTCGAGGACTAGCTGCACTCTAATTATTACTTGCCAGCAAAAAACAGGCCACCATTTGCAAGCTGTATCCAGTCTGCTCTTGACCAGTAATTAGGAATTACCAGCTGAAAACAAGCCAGCTGGGCCCGTGGGCTGGCCTGTTTTTTGCCGGTGAGCAAAGAACAAATGAGCTTTCGTGACGTCTGAGTATGTGCAGTGACATTGCCATGCAAGCCCCGCCCTGCAGCAGCATCACAATGCAGGCATGTAAAAGGAGGAGCTTGTGAAGGGACATCATGGTGGGAGGGAGGAGTCGCCATCACTCGTCCTGCTTTGCAGCAGACGCCCCTGCAGCTGACCAGTGGGAGAACGTACTGTAAAATCAGCAGCCAAGAGCCCACCCTGTATGAGCTTGTTTTGAGGATTGTAGAAAAATACCAGGAGGGCTCTAATAGAGAAAAGCTGCTGTGGCGCCACGCCTCTGTGATTATTACAGGTTAAAACAGTGTTTCTCAACCTTGGCCACTTTCAGATGTGTGAACTTCAACTCCCAGAATTCCCCAGCCAGCATGGCTGGCTGGGGAATTCTGGGAGTTGAAGTCCACACATCTGAAAGTGGCCAAGGTTGAGAAACACTGGGTTAAAAGGATTGGGAAGTGGTGGCATCTCAACATTATGCCCTGGCAGGTGACCACACTGCGCAGAAGGGCCCTGAGGCGGCCCTTTTGGCTGAACTTCAGTGTGCTGGGTCCACAGTGTGGGAAAGGGAACGAAACCCCTCTGGATCGATGGCTGTGTTCATACAACACGCTTAAGCGGGACAGTTAAAGACCTAGCCCCTGCATTTCCATAACATGCTAAACTTGGTTTAGACTAACCTTGGCTAGATTTATTTTTGGCTTAATATGTTGTATGAACTCAGCCCAGGTAGTTAGTATATGGTTCAATGGATTGTGTGAACCCAGAAAATAATTCTTTCCTGGGCGAAGCCTGGCCCAAGAGCAGCACTTGAGCACCCAAGAAGGACTTGGGCGGACTAGTGGATCATAAGCTCAGTGTGTCCCAACAGCGCAATGCGGCTGCAAAGAAGGCCAACGACATCGTGAGGAGCATCAAGAGGAGCACAGAATGCAGATCACGGGAAGTAATGATCCCATTTTCCTCTGCCTTGGCTAGACCTCACATGGATATTGCGTTCAGTTCCGCACACCCCAGTTTAAAAAGGACATTGATCAACTAACTGGGGCAAGTCCAGGGAAGGGCTGCCAAGATGGTAGAAGGACTGGAAACCAAGTCCTACGACGAACGGCGAAAAGACCTAGGGATGTTTAGCTTGCAGGGAGAAGGTCGAGAGAAGACACAATAGGTGTCTTCAAAGTTCTGAAGAGGGTTCGGACTTATTCTTGCTTGCTCCAGAAGGGAAGATTCAAATGAATGGGGTGAAACTTTAAGGATGTAGATACAGATGAGACATTAGGAAGATCGTCTCAACAGGAAGAGCTTCCGATCAGCAGGATGGGTTTCCGCATGGAGCAGTTTCTTCCCCTTCGCTGGAGGTTTCCCAACGGAGGCTGGACACTTATCTATCAGGGATGGTGCTGTGAATCCTGCAGTGTGCAGGGGGTGGACTTGATGGCCTCTTAGGTCCCTTCCAACTCTATGATTAATAAAGTAACCAAGTTAATCATGTTGTATGAATGCAGCTGACGGTATCCTGCATGTGAGAAACACAGTTTCAAAACACCCTTTCCTAGAAAGGGTTTTCTTTATAAATCTCTGAGCCATTGTTGGCAGAGGAATGAAAAAGGCATTATCTGGATTCCACCCTGCTTTGCCTTACAATTTATTTTTAATGTAATGTAATTTAATTCTTTCGATTAAGGCGCCACCCAACTCCAAATGATACCTAATGGACAACAGGTCAGCTGGTGATGAAATTAACTGGTTGTCATTTTAAATTTTGCATCTTGATCCTCTCCGTTGGGATGAGCAGGAGAAATAGAGACTTCAAATGAAGCATTCACCTGGCGAGGGATTCTGGGAATTGAAGTCCAGCACATATGGAAAAACTCAAGTTGGGAAAGACTGGGAAGGCAGACGTGGCACACACACATACACACTCATATATATACACACAGACATATATACACACTCACATACATGTACACTCTCTAAAAACATAATTACTGAGTATTTTGCAACTATTGTTTTATAGTGTGCAAATGTATGCATATTTCATTCAGTCGATTTATAGTGTGCAAATGTATGCATATTTCATTCAGTCGATTTATAGTGTGCAAATGTATGCATATTTCATCCACTCAGTTAAGCAGTTCAGACTCTTTGGATTATGCAGTTAATACTTCCTTACAGTAGGGACTCTCCTTACCATGTCTTTTTCTGGGGGAAGGAGAGCAGAGAATTAATAGTTGTTGTTGTTCAGTCGTTTAGTCGTGTCCAACTCTTTGTGACCCCATGGACCATAGCACGCCAGGCCTTCCTGTCCTCCACTGTCTCCCAGAGTTTACTCAGTTTTATGTTCATTACATCGGTGATGCTATCTAACCATCTCATCCTCTGCCGTCCCCTTCTCCTTTTGCCTTCAGTCTTTCCCAGCATCAGGGTCTAGGGCAGAGCTTTCCAAACTTTTCATGTTGGTGACACACTTTTTAGACATACATCATTTCGCGACACACTCTTACAGCAAGGAATCATTTCGTGACATACTCTTACAGCAGGGCATAACTCAGGCACTAGGACCTGCGCAGAATCACAGCAGGTTTGGAGGCAGCAAGGCACAAGGCAGGCACTGGGACCTGTGTGGAATCCTGGCAGGGCTCGGAGGCAGCAGCAGCCACGACACACCCAGACACTGCAGACAACACACTAACGTGTCCTGACACCCAGTTTGGAAAGCTATGGTCTAGGGAGTTATTAATTCAGAGGAACTGGGAAGAAATTAATTGGGAGGTGTCTGAATGGAAGAAGCTTTTTTTCTTCTCCCGCAGGAAATCTGTCCCAGATTGATCTTTCTCCCCTTCTGCAGACTTTTTGCTGCTATATTAAACATTTTTTTAAAAAAAAAGTGATGATAAAGGTGTGAGCCAAAGATAAAAATATCAAATTAATCTTATAATATTAGCAGGCATGCATAATGTAAATTAATATTATAGGCAGACAATGTACAATGCAAGGTTAAAACTTGGAGGGGGGATTCAAAACGGCTTGTGGGCTGCCAATCCTTTAAGGCAGTGTTTCTCAAGCTTGGCAACTTTCAGAGGTGTGGACTTCAACTCCCAGAAATCCCCAGCCAGCCATACTGGCTGGGGAATTCTGGGAGTTGAAGTCCACAACTCTGAAAGTTGCCAAGCTTGAGAAACACTGCTTCAAGGTAATCATAACTACCATGTCGGGTTGCGACACTGCCATTTAAAGGCCCCAGAGAAGTTGTGTTCTACAACCCCTATTTTTGAAGGCACCCTGAAAATACAAAGAAAGGGGGGGGGGCAGAAAACGGGCTGTTTACGATAACGTCTGCCTGTTTCCCCTTGTCAACCTGGCTGCTTTTCAACCTTCTCTTTCCATTTCTGGACAATCCGCTCACGTGAGACGTAGGTCTCCTTTGAACGGCTTCCCTAACATTCAATTATTTTTAATGAATGTTCACGCTGAGCATCCTTCGGGGAGCCCAACACCCCCGCAGAGAGCAATGTTTTTACGGGGAAGGTGGAATTTCTCCTCCACGTCTAAAATGCTTTCTTTCCTGAGACTCAGAGCTGATGACAACAATGCGGCCTCCTTGTTTTTGCATGGGACAGGCAAAGGTGCAAGAACGGAGTTGTGCGAAAGGGCACACGCTCCACCGTTTCCTAAGCTGGTCGTCTTAACCTGCCTTGGTGTGTTCACGTGACTCAGAGTTTTCTCGCTCTGGCAGAAGGAAAGAAAAAAAAAAAGGGGGGGGCAAAATTGTCCAGTTGCCGCAGCCATCTTGACTTTTTTGACCACACCCTGCAAACACCCTTCTCCGCAGAGGTCCACCTTTCTGATGGCAGTCTCTTGACAGACAGACAGACAGACAGGCTGTTGCCTTCCATCGACTGCACCCTCGCCGAACCAAACCAGGCCATCGCACACTTTTTCATGAGGCAGGGGCCAGCTTTTGTGCAATGCTGCGGGTGGCCAGCGAGCAAATAAATAAAGAAGTCAAAACGTAATAAATAAGCAAACGAACCAGCCCAAACTGCACAAGATTTCACTCAGTATACAGAGATCCAGTCTTGAATTTTGGGCTATTTCTTTTTAACGGTTCATTTATTTTTTAATATCAGGGGCCGGTAGGCACTGCCGAGGCCAAGCCACAGTTTGCTTTAACCCGTGTTTGTTGACTAAGCCCTAGTGGCCGCGTTCAGACAATCTCCTAAGCCGCAAACTGAGGAAAGCCATGAGGGTTCGGTGTGATGAAACGGCCTAACCAACGTCACCTGACAGGCAGAACTGGAAGCATTTAAAGACGCTCCCTGGAAACCAAAAACTTCTGAGAAAAGTATTTATTTATTGAGCAAAAGTAGGAAGCCATAACCAAGACGTTCAGCATCTGCTGGGGTTCAAGGACAGGACTTAAACACACAAAAAAACGTGTTCAAACCCTCTGCCAAAGGCGTCCATGGAGGGGGCATAAAAAAAATCAAGATGGCAGCCGAGACTGTCAATTTGCACATGAAAAAGGATCTTAACTCTTTTGACAAATAATAATAATAATAATAATAATAATAATAATAATAATAATTTTATCCTGCCTTTTTTATATTTGGTCAAGGCGGAAAGCATACTTAATACTCCTATTTTCCCCACAATATTTTATTGTATAATTGAGATTTTAGACCTTATTTTAACTTATTTATTGTGAACTGCCCAGAGTTCCCCATGGGGGGAGATGGGCGGTTATAGAAATTGAATGAATGAATGAATGAATGAATGAATAAATAAATAAATAAATAAATAAATAAATAAATAAATAACAACTCTGTGAGGTGGGTTGGGCTGAGGGACTGGCCCAAACTCACCCCCATCCCACCATGTTATACGTTGATGTTCTACATGCGCCCATTCCTGGATGGATAGGCCCTCCGAACAGTCACTCATGCCCTTGTCATCTCCCATATAGATTATTGCAACACGCTCTACATGGGGCTACCCTTGAAGAGTATCCGGAAGCTTCAGCTGGTCCAGAATGCGGCTGCACGGGTAGTTCTGGGTGCTATAAGATCAGGACGAAAGGCTGGGCTCAGCTATTAAATCTCACTGGGTGATTTGGGGCCAGTCTGTCTGTCTGTCCAACCTATCTTGCAACCCAGCCTACCTCTCAGGTTGTTGTTGTGGGGGGGAAAAAGGAGGGAGCCTTATGTTCACTGCCTTGGACTCCTGATAATAATAATAAATAAATAAATCTAAATCTAATAAATAATAACTCAGTGAATAATAGTCAATCACTGGATATTTCTTAACAGCATCAGTTCCCGCAAGTGAGTTCAAAGCTTGGACATTTTTTGCGAACAGGTTCTCATTCCTCCCACATTAAATCTTTCTCTGCCTGTTGTATGCACACACCCTTCGTTGCATAACATTCCTCCATGTGTTGGAAGGGTTTACAGCCACACCTTCTCCAAGCAGTTACCTTCCAGCTGTGTTGGACTACGGCTTCCATCATCCCCAGCCCAAGGGCGTATTGGCTAGTTTGGCGTTCGGAAATTGTTCCATGCATTCGAAAGCTTTGAGTAGCTTCCAAGGGGGTATAACTTAGATTTATAGTATGGCTGTTATTGTTTTAGGTATAGGAATTCGCTTGGTGAGATAGGCGGTGAAGAAATGTGAGAAATAAATAAATAAATTCCCCAGATGTGACAACTATATGGCTGCCTTCAGACAACCTGGTCAACCCAGTGACTGAATTAATCCATTTTCTGGCTCCATGCAATGCCCTGGTCCATAAACTAACAAATGGTTTGGGTTCACCCAACATATTAAACCACAACCCACCCCCCTCAAAATCCCATTTTCTTCCAGTTTTAAAGCTTTATTAATTTTTTTCAACATATACATAAAAACTACAAAGAATGAAACAAAGAATACTACAAGAAAAAAGAAAACTAAAGAAGTGTAAAAATACAAAGGGGACTACTACATAGTGACTTCTGACTTTCTACAACAAAGATATACATAACTCAATATCTATCTCTTCCTCTAATTTAAACTTAAATAAACATTATTTCTATAAAGCATTCCATTCTCAAAATAACATTCTCCTCTGAAACAAACTGTCTTTCCCTCTTAAAGAATATATAAAAAAACCTTTTACAACATAATTAAACAACTAATCAGGTATTATCCTTCTTCACCACAATTTTACTTCTTTCTACCTGCTAAAATAACAAAAAATATATAAGGCCTGTCTACATTTGATTAATATTATTCAAAAAGGAACAAAGGCATCCATCCTTAAAAAACCATCCTAATAAACATATTTGTGCAATTAACCAAAGCATTTATATAGTTAAACATTGCATCTTACAACCATTGCATATTTAAACAGTAACCTTATTAACATCCTTTTACCCAAAATAATTATCCCAAAAGCAAAAACATATATTAAATAATTTAACAAATAATAATTTAACATATATTAAATAATTTAATTTTAAATAATAAATATATCCCATTTTCAAGGAGAACATTAGGAATTCCTTCGAGGTTCTGAATCTCACTGATAGGGAGCCAGAGGAATTGTGGAATAAAATCAGAGAAGTTGTTAAAGATGAACGTGAACAATGTCTGCCAAAAATAAAGAAATAGAAGAAACCAGACTAGATGCCGGAAGACATTTTCTTCTTTTGCCAAGAAGAAAGAGAAGCCAAAGCCAAGACAGACAAAGATCTCAGGAAGGAACTTAAAAGTGAATTTCAGATTGCTATTAGAAGAGACGAGAAGCAGTATTACAACAACATCTGTACAGACGCTGAAGATGGAAACAGACATGGAAAAACAGGGAAAGCCTTTCAAAAGATTTCTGAAGGAGGTTCCAATCTTGAATTGGTATGCTAAAGGATGCTAATAGACAGATAGTAACCGATTCAAAGGAGATCAAAGGAAGATGGAAGGAGTATACTGAAATACTGTATAGTAGAGATGTCAACATCCAAGATTCCGTAGAACAGAGCTTTCCAAACTTTTTATGTTGGTGACACACTTTTTAGACATGCATCATTTTGCAACACACTCTTACAGCAGGGCATAATTTCGCGACACACTCTTACATCAGGGCACAAGGCAGGCACTGGGACCTGCGCGGAATCACAGCAGGTTTGGAGGCAACAAGGCACAAGGCAGGCACTAGGACCTGCGCGGAATCCTGGCAGGGCCTGGAGGCAGCAGCAGCCGCGACACACCCAGACACTGCAGCCAACACACTAACGTGTCCTGACACACAGTCTGGAAAGCTCTGCCTTAGAAGATATTCCCTACTTCCGAGAACCTCTAGAACTAGACCAGTGTTTCTCAACCTTGGCCGTTTTAAGATGTGTGGACTTCAGCTCCCAGAAGTCCCCAGCCAGCATAGAAGTTAGATCAGCACTCCGGTCATTGCCAAGTTGGAAGGCTACAGGAAATGAGGGAAGACCCACTGAAATAGGGCAAGCAACAGAAGAAGAATCAATAACAGTTCTAACCAAGCTATGTCAGAAAATCTGGAGAACGACACAGTGGCCAACAGATTGGAAGAGGTCAATCTGCATTCCGATACCCAAAAAAGGAGACTTAACAGAGTATGCAAACTATCGTACAATATCCTTAATTTCACATGCTAGCAAAATAATGCTTAGGATCATCCAACGCAGATTAGAGCCCTACGTGGAAAAAGAGATGCCAGATGTTCAAGCTGGCTTTAGAAAAGGCCAAGGAACATGAGACATTATTTCTGATACATGCTGGATAATTGAGAAAGCCAAAGAATACTAAAAAAAAGCCAGTATGTGCTTCATCGATTATAGAAAAGCCTTTGATTGTGTCGGTCACGTCAAGCTATGGAAAGTGCTTAGAAAAATGGGGATCCCAGAACATCTCATGAGCGTGATTTTAAAATTGGAGGAAGAAACATCAATAACCTGCGCTGTGCTGATGACACTACCCTTATAGCTGAAAATACAAAGGAACTGCAAGCCCTAGTAAATAAAAGGGAGCACAGTGAAAAAATGGGACTAAGATTAAATAAAAAGAGACCAAACTAATGAGAACAGGCAGAGCCACCAACCTTAGAATTGACAATAAAGATATCGAAGTGGTGGATAACTTCTGCCTTTTAGGATCAACGGGCAGTCAAGAAACATGCTTCAGTCCAGCACTTGGTAGAGCAGCCATGAAGGTCTTGGAAAAGATACAGGTAGTCCTCACGTAACAACCATTCGTTTAGTGACAGTTCAGACTTACGACGGTGCTGGAAAAACCGAGTTACAACTGGTCCTCACACTTACGACCGGTGCAGCATCCCCCCGGTCACATGATCACAATTTGGGCGCTTAGCAACCAGTTCACACTGATGACCATCGCAACGTCCCATGGTCACGTGATCGCCATTTTCAACCTTCCTGGCCAGCTTCTGGCAAGCAAAATCGATGGGGAACTGCGTGATTTGCTTAAAGACCATGTGGTTTGCTTAATGCCTGCAGTGATTTGCTTAACAACCACTGCAAAAGAGTTTGTAAAATTGGGTCAGATTTGCTTAAAGATCGCTTCGCTTAGCAACCAAAATCCCAGTCCCAATTGTGGTCGTTAAGCAAGGACTACCTATATTCAAATGCCGTGATGTGTCTCTACCTACAAAGATCAGAATCGTGCAAGCTGTGGTATTCCCTGTGACACTCTATGGAAGTGAATGTTGGACTCTGAAGAAGCAAGATGGGAAGAGTATTGACACCTTTGAACTTTGGTGTTGGAGAAGACTCCCGAGAAGACCGTGGACAGCCAGGAAAACAAACCGATGGATCATCGAACAAATCAGCCCAGAGTTCTCAATCGGGGCACAAATAACCAGGCTCAAATTACCCTACTATGGACATGTTACACGAAGACCCAGCTTTCTGGAAAAGGCTCTAATGCTAAACAGAAGAAGAGGACAACCAGCAGCAAGATGGAGGGAATCAATTACAGTGGTGATGGGGCCACCATTGGAAGACCCGAAGGGCCAGGTTGGGAAGTGATCTCCCTGGAGAAAATCTTAGTGGTCTCTAACGGTTGACACCAACCTCATGGCACAGAATCAATCAATTACGACTGTGCATGCATTATGGCTTAGATCTCCAGATGCCGTCCGTTTGTGGCTTTGTGCAGCTGGCGAGCCTATCTCTGTGGGTGGTAAACCATAGCTTAATGATAAAGAATTTCAAATCCTTTTCACGTTTAATTTCCGTATTTCCCAATTTATTGAACAGTGGCTGCCATGACTGGGTCAAGTAGAACCGAAAGGCAGAATACAAATCAACTTAATCCATCCATTGCGTGTTGTGCGAACTCAGACAATTGTGATTTATTCAGTGGCCACCCTCCCCCCATGGCAAACACAATACATGAACCAATCTATGTAAGTTGGACTATTTTCAGTGAGATATCCACACTTGAAATACCAAATATAGGTCTGATTATCACCCCCTAGAAAGCTTGTTGTAATGCTGAAAAGAGCAAGTCAAATGATCAAAGGACTGGAGACTGCATCTGGTCCTTTTTATTTTAGGAAAAAAGTAAACAAAGAGGGAATAGAACTGAAGTGTATTCATCTCAACATGCTTTGGGGGGAAATGGCGAAAAGAGAACCTGGATTGATTGAATGAGGCTGAATTGCGAGGATTCAGGATAATTAAAAGCAAATATGCACAAGTGTTTTTTTTAACATATGCACAAGTTTTTATGGAACTCACTGCCAGATTATGTAGGGAGGAACATCAACTCTGATGGTTTCAAATAAGCGTTCAATAAGTGCAAAAGCTGGGTTGCAGTTAAACCTCAAAAAAACCAAGATTATGGTAACCAGCTTGATTGATAACTGGCAAATAGAGGGAGAAAACGTGGAGGCAGTGACAGACTTTGTATTTCTAGGCGCAAAGATTACTGCAGACGCTGACCACAGCCAGGAAATCAGAAGACGTTTATTTCTTGGGAGGAGAGCAATGGCAAATCTTGATAAAATAGTTAAGAGCAGAGACATCACACTGACAACAAAGGTCCGCATAGTTAAAGCAATGGTATTCCCTGTAGTAACCTATGGCTGCGAGAGCTGGACCATAAGGAAGGCTGAGCGAAGGAAGATACAGTAGATGCTTTTGAACTGTGGTGTTGGAGGAGAATACTGAGAGTGCCTTGGACTGCAAGAAGATCAAACCAGTCCATACTCCAGGAAATCAAGCCAGACTGCTCACTTGAGGGAATGATATTAAAGGCAAAACTGAAGTACTTTGGCCACATAATGAGAAGACAGGATACCCTGGAGAAGAAGCTGATGCTAGGGAAAGTGGAAGGCAAAAGGAAGAGGGGCTGACCAAGGGCAAGATGGATGGATGATATTCTGGAGGTGACGGACTCGACCTTGGGGGAGCTGGGGGTGGCGACGGCGGACAGGAAGTTCTGGCGTGGGCTGGTCCATGAAGTCACGAAGAGTCAGAAGCGACTGAACAAATAAACAACAAAAATTGCTAGCAAATGAAATGATCAACAACTGCTGGTGATAAGGACTCAATATTGCTTTAGAAATCATAAGCAATACGGTTCTTCATTAATAACAGAGGAAGCTGTTATCCCCAGAACTGTTCAGGCCTAGTTGGTATTTATGGGAGAAAATGTTTGTGGGAGGTTGTGCGGATCCAGAATTGGCCTTTACAGCCACTTACGGATCCACTGTTAAAATTTTACCCTTGGAAGACAATCTTACTCGGCTACGAGTGATCGCCAATGAATGAATGAATTTATGGGAGAAAATGCCAGACTGGGTCTTTTGAAGAAAGCCAAATAAATAAATAAAGTGCAGAAACTAGATCTGCGGATTATTGAAATTCAGGGCTGGATATACAAAAGTTGTCCCACCTATTCAGCCAGGCTGTGTTCACACAACACATTTAACCAAGTCAGTTAAAAGCCAAGCAGATGCATTCACACAACTTGCTAAGATTTGCTACTGTTAAGCTTGGTTACGATTTGTTATAATTTAGCAAACTGCACGAATCCATCTCATTTGATTAGCTGATTGTTCAGTATATCGTGCAAACCCTGAAAATGTACTGATTCAGTAACCAGGTTAAATGTGTTGTGTGAATGCAGCCCGTTAATCTAATTATAGACTCCTAGCTCTGAGCATGGTCCGAAGCAAAGCAGTTCTTAATCTGGCCAGTATCTGAGTGAGAAATTCCATTGCTTCAACATACAAACCCTAAATCTGGGTTAACAAAATACAGTTGCTGGCTTCACACAATGTGCCAAGCTCAAAGAAATAAACCATGTCATGAGTTTAAATGCTGGCTTGGTTCACAGTCAAAGTTGGGACAATGGGTTCCAACAACACAGAGACTCATGAACTGTTCAACCCCAGCTTAGCGATCTAGTGTGTTGTAGGAACTTGGTTTGTGTATGTGTTCTTTAGTGTCCATAGTATGTTGTGCGAACACAGTCAAAATCCATATCTGACTACCACAGTCTTTCCTGACATCTCTCACGCAGGCTGGGAATTTTGAAAGTTACGTCCACAACGTCTCTGCTACCATCATAGGTTAAGGCATTTCTCACAGCGTCCAGCCAAACAGCTCTAGGCCATGAAGGCAAAAATAGGAACCTTTCCACATTATTGTTTCCCACAAGCCACAGGTAGACTATTTCAAGACAGGGAGGCTCCAAGGCTATCCATATAAAGATCAATGGTCATTTCTCGAACACGGTCTAAATAGCATGACCCACTCACAACAGGAGAGGTCTCAGCAGAGAAACCAGCTCACTCTAATTTTTTGCTTCCATTGTTTTTAGTTCCCTAAATCAATCAATATATTTAGGGAAACCCCAAATAAATTATGTGGATTAAATTTACCATAACTGATTTTTTTTGTACAGCCTTGGATGAAAAGTATCTGTTCATCTGATAATTCCAAATACTGAAATGTATTTTGATGCTTGAGGGCCAGGTGCATACAGCACTTTTAGCTGGGTCAAGGAAAAAAATTACAGATGCATTAGCACAACGTGCTAAAGGTGATGAGCCGTTTTCCGTGTGTAGCTTACGGCAGGGGGGTTCAAATGTTTTCAGGCCATGGAACCTGTTTGTTTAAAAACACACACACGCGCGCACACACACCAAATCTGGAACCCCTTATTTCCCTCCAGTGTAAAAATAACCCATTTATTTATCCTCCTTGTTTGCTGGTGTTCAACCAGTCACCAATCCATCAGAAGTCCCTTCTCTGCTATCCCCATACTACTACTACTACTACTAAGGTAAAGGTTCCCCCACACTGTCGTGTCCGACTCTAGGGGCCGGTGCTCATCTCCGTATGTTAGCCAAAGAGCCAGCGCTGTCCAAAGACGCTTCCATGGTCATGTGGCCGGCATGACGCACGCAGAACACTGTTACCGTCCCACCGAAGTGGTACCGATTCATCTACTTGCATCTGCATGCTTTCAAATTACTAGGTTGGCAAGAGCTGGGACGAGTGCAGGAGCTCACTCCGTCACGCGAGGCTCAGGTCTCGAACCTCCGAACTTGCGATCTTCCGATCGACAAGCCTGGCATCTTACCCACTGAGCCACTAACCCCCCCCCCACTACTACTACTACTACTACTACTACTATTATTATTATTATTATTATTATTATTATTATTATTATTCAAGTCTTTGATGAGAAACATGGTCAAAAGCTTTTCAAAGTCCAAGTTTACAAGGTCAACTGAGTTTAGGGCAGTGTTTCTCAACCTTGGCAACTTTACTGGCTGGGGAATTCTGGGAGTTGAAGTCCACCCATCTTAAAGTTGCCAAGGTTGAGAAACACTGGCTTAGGGAATCAACACCCCCCTGCTGCTCTTAGCCCAGCACACTCATGTCTTGGCAATCTCTATACAGAACAACATCATGCTGTAAGGAAGGGACCTTGGAGGTCTTCTAGCCACCATCTTTGTTGCTCCTCTCTGCACTCTTTCCAGTTCCTCAGCATCCTTCTCGTCTTATGGCCACCAAAACTGGACCCAGAATCAATTAATTCAGGGCAGTTAATGGAATTGCAACTTGGTGGGAACTTTCAATGGAGCTTCAGAGACCACATCCAAGCATGGTGTCTACGAAGCAGGAGAAGTGAGATGACGTGTGCCCTGACATCGTCACTTAAATGATGCAAATGACGCAAATTGTATCTCATTGTTTTCATTGGAATGTCCTGATGCACACAGCATTGCTGTGGGTTCTACCAGATTCATGGGATCTTCAGCTTGGAAGGGACCTTGGAAGGGACCTTCTGCCCAGGGCAGAAATCCTCTGATGGTCTCAGACAAATGGCTGTCCTGTCTTTGTTTGAAACCCTCCAGTAATGGAGACCCCGTGACTCCAGGGGGCAGGCAGTTCCATTCATTAGCTCTCACAATCAGGAAATTCCTCGTTATCTTGAGTTTGGATCTCCTTCTGGAAAGCTTCCACCCATTGGATTTGTTCTGAGCTTGGGAGCTACAGGTAGTCCTCGCCTAACGACCATTCATTTAGCGACAGTTTGGACTTATGACGGTGCTGGAAAAACCAACTTACAACTGGTCCTCGCACTTACAACCGTTGCAGCATCCCCACAGTCATGTGATCACGATTCGGGCGCTTGGCAACCAGTTCACATTTATGACCGTTGCAGCATCCCACAGTCATGTGATGGCCATTTTTGACCTTCCCAGCTGGCTTCCAGCAAGCAAAATCTTTTTTTTTTTTTTTCCATAAGTTTTATTAAATTTTAAAATACATATTAAGAGCTAATACAAAAGAAAAGAAATAGAAATACAAAGTAAGAAAAAGGAAAAGAAAAAGTGAAGTCAAAAAATAACAAACAAAGAAAATATAAAAAATAGATGTCCTCCAATTTATCCTTGAACTTTAAGTACAACAATTAACTTTAAATGTTAGTCCTTCATACAATACACAGAAACTTTTCTTTGTCATATACCCTATGATTTCTATAATCCAATCTTCTGTTCTTCATATAGGTTTCGCCTTTCTTGATATCTTCCAACAATCCATCTCTGGTTTCTACTCCTTTGAATAGTAATCAAATGTTCATTGTTGCATCAATTAAATGTTTTCCATTTACTCTTTCCATTTTTACATCTATATTTATATCTTCAATAAAGTCCAATTAGTATAACAAATAAAGGCCTTATCTACGTCTAATAAAATACAGTATATTCTGTTCATGTTATGACTATATATTCCATTAATACATAATCTAACATATTACATAACATAATACATAATATAGCAAAAATACAAAACCTAACATAACATATAACCTAATACATACAACATATTCTTGTAATAACCTACATTCTAATTCCATCTCATCATCTCATTGTCTTCTCATAAATGTGTCTCCAGAAAGAGTAATATATAATATCAACATATTTATTTATAATCTTGTATCTTACACTTAAAATATCATGTTTTTATGCATCTGTACAGTTTCTCATATCTGTGCTTACTCTGTGTACAATACCAAATCCGCATTTTCATTAACCTTGCATTCCAAATCAATATCAATAAATCTCCTGTTTAGGTTATGCCAATATCACAATATGCAACTTGTTTATTTCTGTAACTCATGCGGGATGTCAAAATGTTTATTTTGCCATATCTATCAATTTGCATATTAAAATCTTCCTGTCTCAGCTGCCACAGTGTATTTATGCCCAAACATTTAATAGACCACTTCCTGTAAAATATCATAATCTTCTTCTGTACCAATACATTCAAAGTCCTCTTTCCCTGTTTCTCTACTGGTTCGAAAGGTCTTTCCTCTGTTTCTAAATCTGTCCCTTGTATCTTCTGTTCCTGAGCCACCAAAACTATTAATATACGTTCTATGGATTTCTTAATTTGCAAAAAAATTTTGCTGGTTTCTTCCTTAAAATCCTGAAGTGCTGTGAGAAATGCCATTATTTGTTATTCAAACCGTAATCAGCTGCCGTAGTCAAAACAAAAAATTTTCTCAGGGAGCAGGGAACAGCTGTTCTATTATTTATCAATAATGTCTATTTCTTTAAGTGAGAAAAGCTTTTAAAGTAAAAGATGAAAAAATTCCACAGAGCAGTATTTCAAACAGTTTGTAAAAGGAAAGATGAAAATATATTCCAAATGAAAGATAGTCCTTTCTAAAAAAAAGTAGAAAAAGAAAAAAAAAAGGTAAAGAGGCACACATTCTCTATACTTTATTCTTTATTCTTCAGGCTGCAAGCTGCTTAACCCAAACAAACAATTTCTCAAAAGTCAGTTAGTTTGTCGAGTGAGAAATACCAACAAAGTCTCTTAAGTCCCAATTTCTCTGATACAAAAGAAAGGTAGAAAAATACAAACTTGTTCACTATGTTGCCAAAATAAAATCTATCAAACTTCCACCAAAATTAATTATAGCAAAGAAAACACAAAATTAGCCAACATTTTGAACGAAGTCCAAAGATAAATTTTAGATAATAAAAATGTACTAATCTAAAAAAGAAAACTAATATAAAGTGGTCTAAAAGCTGGCTGTCACTCTTGTGTCTCCCAAGAGACTTACGTTCTCTGCAGAGCTAGGATCCTCTTTCGGCCATTTCACTGCATTCACCCCCGTTCTTCTCCGCGGTGGAAACAACAAAGAAAAACAGGAGTGGGCAATTACAATGGCTCTGTGAGCAATCTTCTGGTTCCCCCTTCTCCAGGGGGAAACTTCAGTGGTCTGTAGACCCCTGCAAACAAGATAGAAAGTTAGCCAGGTCTCAGAGCTCAGAGCTCTGAGAAACTCTGACTTGTCGAGCTGCCAGCCAGGCTTGGAGTCGGCTTCCAGCAAGCAAAATCAATGGGGAACTGCGTGATTTGCTTAACGGCCACTGCAAAAAAGGTCATAAAATCGGGTCAGATTTGCTTAATGACCTCTTTGCTTAGCAACCGAAATTCCAGTCCCAATTGTGGTTGTTAAGCGAGGACCACCTGTATAGAGAACAAATCCACAGCCTCTTCCCTGCGACGTCCCTTCAAGTATCAGAAGACTGCCATCGTGCCTCCCCGCAGCCTTATCATATCCAGCTCCTCAAACCACTCTTCATAGGATTTAGCCCCCAATCACATCTTGCATCCCCATGAAGTTGTCTTTCAGCCCAGGAGTGAGATAGCCTTGAGTCATCCAACGTTAGCAGTGGAAAAGGCTGTCAGAATTAAATCTCTTTGTTTGTCACCTGTCACCCTGGATGGAAGACAGTGGACTGGCGAGCACCAGGAACAAAGGCCACTGGAGCAGAAGAGGGATCAGCCACGGGGGCAGCAAATCTCACGCAGGTCTACTTTTCAGCTGACCCCAGAACTGGGGAAGGGGGAAAGGCTTCAACTCAGCCGCAAAGAAAGGCTCTTAGTCTGACCTACTCACAAGGTGGCAAGGGAAATGTAAAGAAACCCCCAAAGAGCGTTCGCTATCCCACACCCCTTGGAGAAAAATATAGATCCAATGAATAAATGCAAAGTAATGTATTGAATGCAGATCACGGAGTTTCCTTCAGTCCCGTTCAAATCAATGGAGCAGGCATCTATCCCACTGATAAAGAAATCAGAGGCAAAACCTTCCACCATCGATGAAAACCATCAGGGCTGTTGATAAGCAAAACACGCTATTTTTGTGTTTTCCCATGTTGTCACATGTTTGGCAAACAATTTTGATTGACTGAAAGACAGGCTAGAAACCTTGGAAACAGAAGAATGTCCAGAATTATTCATGGTCATTTTTTTCCTGTTCATAAAAGAGAATTGCTCAGGCTTAAAACAACAAGAAGAAATATCTCTACTGTAGACTTCAATCGTCTTTCCGAACCTCGTGTCCTCCAGATGGGCTGGACGTCCATTCCCACAACTCCTTTTGAAATCCAACACATCTGGGAAACAGCAGGCTAGGAAAACCTCCAAGAAAATTTGCTGGAGGAGGAGGAATGGAGCGTTTCAATTGGAGGTCAGCCTTTATTAATGGCGCTATGGACTTTGAAGAAGCACGAGTACAGGGCGAAAGGGAGAAACGACCTAAAAGGAAGGCACGTCAGGCAAACCCTCATCGTGACCGTCTCCCACCCGGAAACCTATGCCCTCATTGTGGGAGGTTGTGCGGATCCAGAATTGGCCTTTATAGCCACTTACGGATCCACTGTTAAAATTTTACCTTTGGAAGACAATCTTACTCGGCTACGAGTGATCGCCAATGATGATGATGGTGGTGGTGGAGAAGAGGAAGAGGAGGAAGGAGAAGGAGAAGGAGAAGGAGAAGAAGAAACATTTCACAAAAAAAAAGCAAATTGAGGGTACGGAGGAAAAAGCAGATTTTAAAGCAGAGATTTCCAAACTGTGTGTCAGGACACGTTAGTGTGTCAGCTGCAGTGTCTGGGTGTGTTACGGCTGCTGCTGCCTCCGAGCCCTGCCAGGATTCCGTGCAGGTCCCAGTGCCTGCCTTGTGCCTTGCTGCCTCCAAACCTGCCCTGCCAGGATTCCACGCAGGTCCTAGTGCCTGCCTTGTGCCCTGCTGCCTCCAAACCTGCCCTGCCAGGATTCCGTGCAAGTCGTGGTGCCTGCCTTGTGCCTTGCTGCCTCCAAACCTGCTGTGATTCCACGCAGGTCCTAGTGCCTGCCTTGTGCCCTGCTGTAAGAGTGTGTCGTGAAATGATGCATGTCTAAAAAGTGTGTCACCAACATGAAAAGTTTGGAAAGCTCTGTTTTAAAGGCTTATATTGTCCTTTGCCTACAAAGGGCCATCAGGGAAGGCACCACAAGTACTTCACTTGAAAGATAGTATTGGATTTCAGTTCCCCAAATGGCTGGAAATTAAAATAATAGAATGTAAGACTGGGAATAGACCCTAAGAAATACATTACTAGAGCAGTTGAGTTATGCAAGGTGAACTATACTGAACGATACCAAATTGGGAAAGACTGGTGTGAAATCAAAGCTCACCATTATGAAACCTTTCCTCTGTTCTGGATCTGCAGTTCCCAGGATTGGGCTCCCTGCTGCCCAATCCTATCTCACTCTCTTTGCAGTATCAAAATTATCAGAAAGGTTAAACCCTTTGCTAACGTGCTACCTGCATTCTTTGCAACGCCCCTAGTTAACGTGCTTTTTAACTAGGCAATTCTTCCTGTCCCCGTCCGCTGCCGCCAGGGGGTGCTGCTGAGAGGAAATGTCCAGTTAAAAGAACCAGCGAAGCAGCAAACGCGGATGGGCAGCAAATTTGGCACCTCCCCCCCACCCGCCGCGTATTATGATGGACAAAAAGGCAGGCATAGCATGACCTGCAATTAACTGAGTTACAGCTTGCAATTTAGCACAGACCAACAGGGCCGTCAATAAAAAAAGCTGCAGTGTAGCTCCCGTTCTGAATTCTAGCCAGCTCAGTTTCAGAAATCTTTCTTCGGCAAGTGTCTGTACAAATACCACACCCACCCGCTTCTAAACGCCAGCTTGTGCGCGTGCATTTTCCTTACTTGACTTCTGGGTTTCTTTTCTTTTTTCCCCTTTGGTTTTGGGATTGTGAATTGGAAGCGACATTGCAAGTCTACTGGTTTGGATATATAAAGAGCGTCACCCTGGCTGTCCCTTCCCAGTGGTGAGGTGAAACATGCTTTACTCAACTAATCCAGTCTTCTGTATTCACATGGCCTTTTGTTGTTGTTCAGTCGTTCAGTCGTGTCCGACTCTTCGTGACCCCATGGACCATAGCACGCCAGGTCTTCCTGTCCTCCACTGTCACCCGGAGTTTACTCAAATTCATGTTCGTTACATCGGTGATGCTATCTAAACCATCTCATCCTCTGCCGTCCCCTTCTCCTTTTGCCTTCAGTCTTTCCCAGCATCAGGGTCTTTTCCAGTGAGTCCTCTCTTCGCATTAGGTGGCCAAAGTATTTGAGCTTCAGCTTCAGCATCTGTCCTTCCAATCAGCGGTCAGGGTTGATTTCCTTTAGGATTGACTGATTTGACCTCCTACGTAAAAAGTTGTCTGGTCAGTCAGAGAGAATGGCTGGGTCAGGAGATCACATCAACCTATATGTCTCTCCTTGATCAACCTTTTCTGCTCCTTAAATCAATTTCTGGCTGGGAATTCTGGGAACCATAGTCCTAATATATCTAGAGTGGATCAGACTGGGTTGTTGTTGTTCAGTCGTTTAGTCGTGTCCGACTCTTCGTGACCTCATGGACCATAGCACGCCAGGCCTTCCTGTCCTCCACTGTCACCCGGAGTTTACTCAAATTCATGTTCATTGCATCGGTGATGCTATCTAACCATCTCATCCTCTGCCGTCCCCTTCTCCTTTTGCCTTCAGTCTTTCCCAGCATCAGGGTCTTTTCCAGGGAGTCCTCTCTTCGCATTAGGTGGCCAAAGTATTTGAGCTTCAGCTTCAGTATCTGTCCTTCCAATGAGCAGTCAGGGTTGATTTCCTTTAGGATTGACTGATTTGACCTCCTTGCAGTCCAAGGGACTCTTAAGAGTCTTCTCCAGCACCACAGACTGGGTAAGTTTCCCTAAACTATCTCCCCACCCCCATTCTCCCTTCTTATTCCCCATCCAGTTTAGTGGCATGCATGATGCAAAATAACCCTGATTTTGCCTTTACTAGTCTGTTAAAGAGATCATATCTATAGTTTATAGCAAGTAAACTAGTGAAGTACAAATGGGCTGGATGGTACAACATGCTAACCCCCCAAAACTCAAATTAACTTTGTTTAGCATGGTTGTGCATGTAGCCTTTAGGTTAAATCAGTGTTTCTCAACCTTTGCAACTTTAAGATGTATGGACTTCAACTCCCAGAATTCCCCAGCCAGCTAATGCTAATGCTGGCTGGGGAATTCTGGGAGATGCAGTCCACACATCTTAAAGTTGCAAAGGTTGAGAAACACAGGGTTAAATGATGTGGTTAAGCATGTTGAACGAAACAGCCCCCAGCCATTCCTAAAATGGTCTTTTAACTAGAAGTGCAAACAAGCATGTACAGTAGTTACAAGTTGGGATTCATTTTCTAAGTACGTAAAGAGGATACCCTCACCCTGCACTGTGGATGGGAATTTTTAACCTGGTAGAAATGCTTGAATCGGACATTTGGCAGGATCCTCAGAAACAGAGTCCGGCCTTAGCTCAAGTAAACCCCTTCAAGTCAAACTTCGCCTCTGATGACGCCATGGATTCCTTTCAGGTTATGGCCGCCTAGAAATTTAATGAAGAAAGAAAAGCACACCTCCATGTAGTCTGTTTTGCCACAATGTGGAAGGGGCGTGCTGTTCCCTTCTTCTGGGATGTGACTCCCCAGTCCATCTAAGAGCCCTGAGATTTCCTAGTGGTCTCCCATCCAAGGACTCACCAGACGGACCTGAGCCTGTTTACCTTCTGAGCTCAGACAAGGCCAGCCAGGCTCTGCCAGCTGTTGAAGCCTTCCTGATGCATAAATCCACTACTATCGTGCTCCCGGTGGCTGCGTTCACAGAACCCACTTGGCCCACTTAACTGAAATTGTCTTTGTTATCATTTCAACCTCTCAGTCCTACAAGAAGAGGAGTGTCTGGAGGAGAGAGGTATCTCACCTCTGAGAACTAATGGCTGAACAGGGATCTGAGCATTTGGGGGCTGTTTTCACACAAGTGACTCAACCTGGTTGCGTGAAGACGTGGAAAGAATGACCAAGGGAGATGATGGGCTCCCTTTCTCTCCGTTTGTTCCCTCAGCAACTGGGCAACCCTCTATCATGGATGCTTGAATTGGGATTCCTGCACTGAATGCGGGGAGGGGGGATGGTTGGACTCGATGACCTCAAGGATCCTTTTCCACTCTGTGATTCTGCACCTGTGTGATACTACTTCTGGAGCAACAGAAAGCAAATTCACTCTACCATCTATGTGACAAATGAATCTGGAATTTCCGATCAACCTAGCCAAGGAACCTAACACATGAGACACTGCAGTTCTATCTTTAAAACATACTATTAAAAAGCAGGAGTGGGGGTTGCCTTCTTTAAAAAAACATGTTTCCCACCTGCTCACGCACACGGCTGCTTTTAAGAAGAAGCAGGCTTGGCTTTGCACAGCAGGCCGAACGCCAAAGCAAACTATCCAAGCTTAACTCTAACCAAGGTTAACATCGTCTGCACCCAAAGCAGCATGCTTAATTGCGGTTGTGTAAACCTAGCCAATGAGTGAATTTAAACACTCTTGCCTTCTCTGGATAGTCCCCTCCGAAGCCTTTGAGCCTCTTTGCAAGCTTACGCCCTCGTCCCGGGGGACCTTCCTTTCCTTTTGTCACGTTAGAAAATACATCAGCCGCTGGCTGGGGCTGAGATTGAAATCCTTTCGAGGGCTGGATTCAAAACAGCCGCCCAAACAGCCTCCTGGATCCGTGCTGGAGAGTCTGAATTTAGATGGCTTATGGGGAGCTTCAAAATCACTTGTGCAACGTGCAGACAAGCACAGGCAAGTGCGTGTGCATTACTCGCAGGGTGCAATCTGCTGGTTCAGCTCCCTGTGTTGTTTTTATTTATGCCGTTGCAGAGAACTGATGTTGCAATAAGGGCGAATAAGAGTGCCCTGGCTGGTGCCAACTCGCTGCCTTTGGCTGAACAGCTGTGGATTGTCCTGAAAGGAAACCAGAAAGCTTGATGTGGGAATCTTAGGCACATCTTTTGCAGAAGCTGCAAGGCTCCATCCATTGGATGACCTCATTGTTTCCATAGGAGCTAATGAACTCGAGCTGGAAGGGGGTGGGGCTGGACCGTGGGGGTGGATCAAACTAAAAACAGATGTATGAGTAATGAGCTTGGAGCAGTAAAAAACAAAAATTTATGTACAATGGAGCCATGCTCTAGATGGGTTTGGAAAAGTTCACTGGGAAGGTGGGAACCTGGAAATCTCATTTGTTTTCCCACCAAGATTCCTGGAAAAGTGGCAAATCAAGCCCACTCTTTAGTTCAGTTCAAAATTCACCTGTTGGTCTGAGCTGCCAAATTGCAGAACGCCACTAGATGGCAGCAATAGGGAATGGAGGGCTTCTGTGTCCCTCTGCTGCCATCTAGTGGCGCTCCAAATGTTTGCAGCCCAAAATTCAAATGTTTTTGGTCTGGCACTTGTGGTTTTTCCATGTTGGCTGTCTATCACATTTGTCCATTGGCAAGAAGGGGTGATAGGCTGTTGAAATATTTAATTCACAGACAATGAATTATCCACCATCTTTTATGTCACAGCAGCATAAACTGAGGCCCATGCACATAAACGCAAATCAGTTTGACTTCTGTGGCTGCCAGGGGTGTCTGCGGGGTGCGGTCAAAAAAGTCAAGATGGCGGCTGCAATGGTGGGATTGAAGCTCCTCCTGGTTTTTATGTGTACTGACTATGCTGACAAATAATTGATCCAGGAGCTCTCCCAGAGTTTCTGGAAAAAGCGATTTCCAGCATTATTTATTTATTATTTAGATTTATATTACCGCCCATCTCCTCCAACGGAGGACCCTGGGCAGTTCACAATAAAAACCATGATAAAACACAATAGCAGTCAGAACATCAATAAATAAATATAAAATCCAAGTGCAAAGATGTTAATACTAAAAAGGGTTTCATGGGATCAACCATCCCCAGGAGGAACTGTTAGCATTCCCCTCCCATGCAAGGCGGCAGAACCAGGTCTTTAAATTTTTCCGGAAGGTCGGGAGTGAGGAGACCTGCCTTAGCTCCGGGGCCAAGATGTTCCAAAGGGCGGGCGCTGTTGCAGAGAAGGCTCGCCTTCTGGACCCCGCTAGGTGGAATTCTTTGATCAATGGGGTCCGTAGCATGCCCCCTCTGCATGACCGGGTGGGGCAGGTCGAAGTTCTGGGGATGAGACATTCCCTCAGGTAACCTGGTCCCATGCCATGTAGGGCTTTAAAGGTGATAACCAACACCTTGAATTGGACCCGGAAGCAAACTGGTACCCAATGCAGCTCGCGCAGCAGAGGAGTTACATGTGCCGATTTTCTGGCTCCAATAACTGTCTGCGCGGCCACATTTTGGGCCAGCTGAAGCTTCCGGATACTCTTCAAGGGTAGCCCCATGTAGAGTGCATTGCAATAGTCTATATGGGAGATGACAAGGGTGTGAGTGACTGTTCGGAGGGCATCCCGGTCCAGGAAATTATTTAAATTAAAATATTACTATTTTAACTTGAAATAGTGTGGGGCGCGGTGGCTCAGCGGGTTAAACCACTGAGCCGTTAGACTGCCGACCATAAGGTTGGCAGTTCGAAACCGCGTGACGAGGTGAGCTCTCGTCACTAGCCCTAGCTCTCTGCCAACCCAGCGATTCGAAAGCTAATATAAGCAAGTAGATAAATGGGTACCACTCACGTGGGGCAATTTGCGGGCGTCCAGCGGAGGGTCGTCCTCGATCCAAGAAGATCTGGAAGAGCGGTGATGACGGCGGAGGACGACGGATCCGGAAATACCAGCTTCCTGGACGTCAGCAGCCGGCGCGGAGCGAGGCATTCTGGGACTTGCAGTCCAATGCCTGCAGCGGAAGAGCCGGTTCCCTTCCTCTCTCCCTGTCGCGCGGTAATAAAAATTGTAAATGATGATGATGTATAATTGGATATAATATATAATGTTGTAAGCTGCCTAGAGTCCTCCAGTAGGGAGGGGATAGGCGGGGTATAAATAAGACAAATAATAAATAGTGTGTCAGTGAGTGATCATGTAGATTAAAGCAAGGACATGTAGTTTGCCTTCAAGTCTGGTTTGGATATTACTCAAAATTCCTAGCTTCATGATAGTCCTGGGGTAAAAGATTACACAATTTGATTTTTTTTAAAAAGGTATTATTTTATACTCAGGAGATCAAGGGAACAGAAGTCACCTTGGTTGTCGGTTGTACATCTTGGCTGTGTTCAAGGAGAGACCGACCAATGCATTTGCATAACAAGCTAAGGTGTGAGAGTTTTAATCTCCTTGGTTATTTTTTTTCCAGCATATTGTGTGAACACAGCCTGTTTGGTCAGTTCAGGGTTCAGTGTATTGTGTGAATTCAGAAAATGGACGAGGTCAGTAACCAGGTTAAACAAGTTGTGTGAACACAGCCGTAGTTCTTGCAGCAGAAAAGGATCTGGCTGATATATGGGAGAGCAGCGCTTTCTGATTACCTCTACAGCAGAATCAAGCGATGGCTTTGGCTGTGGGGCCTGGAATCCCAGAAGCTGCAGCCCCAACATTTCTGCTGTAGTGGTGGATCCTTGCACGGAGCAGGGGGGTTGGACTAGAGATCTCCAAGATCTCTTCCAATCCGTACATTCTGTGATCCTGCGGAAGGCACCAGTCTGGGAGAGCTTGACCTAGGGGCTAGAAGCACTACAGGTAGTCCTCACTTAACAACCATTCGTTCAGTGACGGTTCGGACTTACAACGGTGTTGAAAAAAATGACTTACAACCGGTTCTCACACTTATGACCGTCACAACGTCCCCATGGTCACGTGATCATGATTTGGGCGCTCGGCAACCGGTTCGCGTTTATGACCGTTGCAGCGTCACATGGTCACGTGATCACCATTTTCGACCTTCCCGGCCGGCTTCTGGCAAGCCAAATCAAAGGGGAACCGTGTGATTCGCTTAACGACCACATGGTTTGCTTGCTGCCCACGGTGATTCACTTAACGACCACTGCAAAAAAGTACGTAAAATCGGGTCACGATTCGCTTAATGACCGCTTTGCTTAGCAACCGAAATTCCAGTCCCAATTGTGGTCTTTAAGTGAGGACTACCTTTACAGACCAGGGGAGAAGTAACAGTGCATTTGGGGAGAAACCAGCCCAAACTACCTTAAATTTGCAGCTCCATCTGCTCTGGTGGGGCTGGGGATTTGGGGTGGGCCCAGAACAGAGCTGGGGGTCTCCCGGTTGGGGAACGATGCCACCGAGGGTTGATCAGTGGCATCACTGCTTTGTGGCTGGCTGTGGCTGGCCGCCTTGTGGCGCGAAAGCAAAGGAAAACTTGCCGTTGGTGAAATGTCATCCTTCTTTCCTTCAGCTTCGGACACCGGGACTCCACCTTCAGCTTCTCTGGCTGCAGAAGCCCCGAGTAAAGTGCCAGGCCTGCCCTTCAGGTGCTCGCCTAGCCTCGTGTAACATTGCAAGTCAATTCTTCTCTCCTTGTACCCCACTCCCCAAAACAGGGCTGCTGTTTCAACCTAATGACGTGTCTGTCAGACAAGGATGAAAGATGCTAGGAGCTGTAGTTCAGCAACGTGGGGAGGGCGGCAGGCACTCTGGTGGCGGGGGTGAAGGAAAAAACAGCTTTTGCTTCTCTAGCACAGTGTTCCTCAACCTTGGCAGCTTGAAGAGGTGTGGACTTCAACTCCCAGAATTCCCCAGCCATTGGCTCCTTCCTAGGGCAGCGCAGGTGATGGAGATGATATAGCTCAGAGGAGGGAACCCCTCCAGGTCTTTTCAGCGCACGGGTGGCTAGCGGGGCTGAAGGCCAGATGCACTTGTTGTGTTGGTTTGCAGGAGAGAGAACCCTGCAGCAAAGAGTTGTAGCGCAAGATGCTCCTGTTTGGGGCACAGGCGGGGGCTCCTTTCGGAAAACTCTCTTCCGTTCCCCCCTCCGAGACCCTGGATTTCTGCTTTGTCTTCTCCTTGCCACAGAAGTCCTTTGACATCAAGAGCGTGGAGGGTTTTCCCCATTGTACACGCCTTGGTGCTGTCCTTGGATGGTGGTGGAATAAGGGGGGAAATGCTACTTTAGCATTAGTGCAGCTAAGGCAGACTTACTGTAAGCCTGTCTTGTTCACGGGAAGGTGGATGAGGGGAAGGCAGTCATGGGCACACAGTAGAAAAAAGTTGCCAAGACACGGGAGCGCTGGGCTCTACTGCAGTGTTTCTCAACCCTGGGAACTGGAAGATGTGTGGACTTCAACTCCCAGAATTCCCCAGCCAGCTGAAGTCCACACACCTTAAAGTCCCCAAGTTTGAGAAACACTGCTCTGCTGTAAGTGTGGAAAGCCTCTACCTGCACCAATCAACCCCCCCAAAGCTAAGCTCTTTTTCTTAAAGCTACCTTCCCATCCATCCCCAGCTGTGTTGGATTTCCGTTCCCATCTTGATGAGGAATCCTGGGAGTTGAAATCCAAAACATTAGAAGAACTTAAATTTTAGAAGGGTGGCTTAAGATAGATAGATATTCTTTCCTGATAAGAAAAAAGACAGAAAAAGTGGTGGGAAAGCAATGGAACGGGTGCTGAATCTGATGCCAGTGCTTCAATTAATAATACAGGTAGTCCTCGACTTATGACCATTTGTTTAACAACTGTTCAAAGTTATGACGGTGCTGAAAAAAGTGACCTATGAATGGGCCTCGCACTTACAACCGTCACAGTGTCCGTGCAGTCAGATGATCTAAATTCCAGTGCTTGGCAACTGGCATGTATTTACAACAGTTGCAGCATCCCGGGGTCACGTGATCGCCACTTGCAACCTTCCTAGGGGGCTTCTGACAAGCAAAGTCAATGGGGGAAGCCAGATTCGCTTAACGACCGCAGCAAACAAGGTTGTAAAATTGGGCGCGACTCACTTAACGACCACATCGCTTAGTGATGGAAGTTCTGGTCCTGATTGTGGTCATAAGTCGAGGACTATCTGTGTTTATTAGAAGAAAGATTAAGGTTATGATGTAAGAATTCCAGCAAGTACCCAACCATCGAGACAAGATATAGGCAATTTAGGGCACCAAATTCTTGCCCGTTTCCTCCCATCTTTTTCTATGAATGAGGCAGGAAACTAAGGATGTCTGGAGGGGGGTCAAAAAAGTCAACATGGTGGCCATGACCATGCTGCGGAAACCCCACTCCTTTTTTTACATGCAATTTTTACCCCTCCCTCTGCAACTATGCCTGCAGGAAGCTTTGCCTCTAGTCACTGGTTTAATTGCTGTTTGGTGAGCAGTGCTGAACTGCTTCGTAGGGGAGAGAAACGATGATGCAAAGGCCAGCTTCAGAGTGCCTACAGTTCTGTCCTCCAAGGATGGAGACGCCAGAACCCAAGATCCATAGCCACCCTTAGGTTCCAAATGCAAGGAGGAAAGAGGGTTTCCAAAGCAATAAATTAAATGTCCACCCTTTGAGGCAGAGCTTTCCAAACCGTGTGTCACAACACACTAGTGTGTCGGCTGCAGTGTTTGGGTGTGTCATGGCTGCTGCTGCCCCCGAGCCCTGCCAGGATTCCGCACAGGTCCTAGTGCCTGCCTTGTGCCCTGCTGCCTCCAAACCGGCTGTGATTCCACGCAGGTCCTAGTGCCTGCCTTGTGCCCTTCTGCCTCCAAACCTGCTGTGATTCCACGCAGGTCCTAGTGCCTGCCTTGTACCTTGCTGCCTCCAAACCTGCCCTGCCCGGATTCCACGCAGGTCCTAGTGCCTGCCTTGTGCCTTGTGCCTTGCTGCCTCCAAACCTGCCCTGCCAGGATTCCACGCAGGTCCTAGTGCCTGCCTTGTGCCTCCAAACCTACCCTGCCAGGATTCCACGCAGGTCCTACTGCCTGCCTTGTGCCTTGCTGCCTCCAAACCTGCTGTGATTCCACACAGGTCCTAGTGCCTGCCTTGTGCCCTTCTGCCTCCAAACCTGATGTGATTCCGCGCAGGTCCTAGTGCCTGCCTTGTGCCCTGCTGCCTCCAAACCTGCTGTGATTCCGCGCAGGTCCTAGTGCCTGCCTTGTGCCCTTCTGCCTCCAAACCTGCTGTGATTCCACGCAGGTCCTAGTGCCTGCCTTGTGCCCTTCTGCCTCCAAATCTGATGTGATTCCGCGCAGGTCCTAGTGCCTGCCTTGTGCCCTGCTGCCTCCAAACCTGTTGTGATTCCGCGCAGGTCCTAGTGCCTGCCTTGTGCCTTGCTGCCTCCAAACCTGCTGTGATTCTGCGCAGGTCCTAGTGCCTGCCTTGTGCCTTGCTGCCTCCAAACCTGCTGTGATTCTGCGCAGGTCCTAGTGCCTGCCTTGTGCCTTGCTGCCTCCAAACCTGCTGTGATTCTGCGCAGGTCCTAGTGCCTGCCTTGTGCCTTGCTGCCTCCAAACCTGCTGTGATTCCGCGCAGGTCCTAGTGCCTGCCTTGTGCCCTGCTGCCTCCAAACCTGCTGTGATTCCGCGCAGGTCCTAGTGCCTGCCTTGTGCCCTGCTGCCTCCAAACCTGCCCTGCCAGGATTCCACACAGGTCCTAGTGCCTGCCTTGTGCCTTGCTGCCTCCAAACCTGCTGTGATTCCACGCAGGTCCTAGTGCCTGCCTTGTGCCTTGCTGCCTCCAAACCTGCCCTGCCAGGATTCCACACAGGTCCTAGTGCCTGCCTTGTGCCTTGCTGCCTCCAAACCTGCTGTGATTCCACGCAGGTCCTAGTGCCTGCCTTGTGCCTTGCTGCCTCCAAACCTGCCCTGCCAGGATTCCACACAGGTCCTAGTGCCTGCCTTGTGCCTTGCTGCCTCCAAACCTGCTGTGATTCCGCACAGGTCCTAGTGCCTGCCTTGTGCCCTGCTGCCTCCAAACCTGCCCTGCCCGAATTCCACACAAGTCCTAGTGCCTGCCTTGTGCCGTGCTGCCTCCAAACCTGCCCTGCTAGGATTCCACGCAGGTCGTAGTGCCTGCCTTGTGCCCTGCTGCCTCCAACCCTGCCCTGCCCGGATTCCACGCAGGTCGTAGTTCCTGCCTTGTGCCTTGCTGCCTCCAAACCTGCTGTGATTCCGTGCAGGTCCTAGTGCCTGCCTTGTGCCTTGCTACCTCCAAACCTGCTGTGGTTCCACGCAGGTCCTAGTGCCTGCCTTGTGCCTTGCTGCCTCCAAACCTGCTGTGATTCCACGCAGGTCCTAGTGCCTGCCTTGTGCCTTGCTGCCTCCAAACCTGCCCTGTCAGGATTCCACGCAGGTCCTAGTGCCCGCCTTGTGCCTTGCTGCCTCCAAACCTGCCCTGCCAGGATTCCACGCAGGTCCTAGTGCCTGCCTTGTGCCCTGCTGCCTCCAAACCTGACCTGCCAGGATTCCATGCAGGATTCCATGCCTTGTGCCCTGCTGTAAGAGTGTGTCACGAAATGATGCATGTCTAAAAAGTGTGTCACCAACATGAAAAGTTTGGAAAGCTCTGCTTTGAGGTTTCGCAAACTTCCCCAGCCTTCCCTGGAAATCCTTCTATTGGGGGGTCCCAGCTGGGGGAGGGCAAGTGAAGTTGCACGCATGATGGTGTCACTGCACGTGTGATGTCACTCTGCCTTTCAACCAACTCCTATGATCCTAACATTTACCTGGGAATTCCTGAACACTGAATTATTTACAGGACTATCTTTGATTGACACCCTTCCTTTATGGGTTGTGGAATACTCAGGTCAGCAAAAAAATATTGCAGCGAAAGCAGAAAATGACGTTTACAATGCTGATTCTGATTAGCCATAAAAGGAAGCATGGCATCGTCGAATAATACTCCAGAAGGCTGGCAAAAGAGCTGTGTCCTCCCCCTTCGCCCCCCAGTTGGACTGTCCCATCTGCAGCCAGCTAAGACCCTCGCTCCTTCTCCCCTCCTGCCCCAGCACATTGCAGCTTTCAAACCTAACCGTGTTATTTGCCAGCGGATCCTTCCTGAACTGGAGCTCACAGGGGGCAAAATGGGAAGGGGGAGGAAGTTGGCTTGGCTTTGATGTGCAAGATCAAAGGGAGTGTGTGTTCAGGGTGGCAAATGGATGGGAAGAGACAGGCCAGCTTGGCTCTCTCCGAAAAATAAGCGTTTTCAAAGCTGGGGGGAAATGCTTCACAACTGGCTCTTGTCATAATTCTGAATTATTTGTTAATAATTCTTCCAGAAAAGGCAGAGGGCCTTTTCCCACTTGTACAAACTGATCCTGGCAATCTCCTTTTCCTGCTGGGTCTCTAGGACTTTGCCATCTTGTCCCCAGCCCAGGGGTGAGGCAGCCTTCAGGCCAGTCTTTCTCAACCTTAGCAACTTTAAGGGGTGTGGAATTCTGGGAGTTGAAGTCCACACCTCTTAAAGTTCCCAAGGTTGAGAAACACTGGCCTGAAGGCTGCTCCTGTTCCTCCTGCCTCCTGCCTCTCAAGGACCTTCTCACAGACCAATACAGGTCCGAACAGAGTGACTCAGACATGCAATGAGAGTAGGTTGACCATAGGTCCCGTTTTGAATGGGACAGTCCCGTTTTTTTACCTTTTCTGGACCGTACCATCTTTTCCTTAAAAAACTCAATTTCGTCCTGTTTTTTAAGGGATGGAGTGCGTGTGTGCGCGCGTGCCGGCGTGCGTGCCTGCATGCGCGCGCGTGTGCCTGTGTGTGTGCCTGCGTGCGCGTGCACATGCCGGTGTGCTGGTGCATGCATATGTGCGCGTTAGGGTCCTGTTTCCGTCTCAGGGAAATATGGTCAGCCTAAATGAGAGAAAATCAGGGCTGGATCTGGGGAGCGGGTGTGAAAGTTCTGATCAAATTCTTCAGGTGTTGGGGGTTCTAGGGAGACCCGTGAAGGGTCAGCGATGGGCTATGTGGCAATGCTTTGAGCAGCCCTTAACAACCAAGTCTCCAAATGGAGATGTCCGAGAAAGGTCATGTGTGAAGATCATTCAGTGGCCTGTTAGAACCAGTGAATAGAGCAGAGTTTAACATTGTGTAAACTCGTGCATAGAAAAAGGAATATTGTTTAAAAACACAGCCTGTGAGCACGTTAGAGAGATTCAGGTTCTTATTCTTACACTTTTAGCCCACCCAAGCATAAAGAAACACACGCTTAGACATTGCAGGTACAAAAAGTAAGTACAAAAGAGTTCTTACGTTTATTTGGTCCAGGTACAGCCATTTCAGTAGAAAATTGGTTTCAGTTCTTCTTTCTGTTCCCTAAACTGTATACCTCTGGCCCTGTTTGCTGCCAGAGGCTGTGTGGAGAAAGAGGGGCTTGAGGCCTAGGCATGGCCTCTCCATGAAAAGGAGCAGCCACATGCTGCTTCCTCCTCGATGGTGGAAGAATCAGAGAGAGAGAAGAGGAAGTGGGAGGGGCAACAAGCAGCTTCCTCTAGTAGCACAGAGTTTGCCTCCTAGAGCAATCACCCATATGCTAATGAGGCATGCTTGATTTGCCAGATTCCAACAATTTGGAGGACCTTTCCCCAGTTATATCTACCCAGCCCACCAGAGTGGGGAGGCAAGGTATGTTGTGGGTCCCATCTATGAGGGAAGTACATCTAATGGGACCACAAAAAAGGGCCTTCTCTGTGGTGGCTCCCTCCTTATGGAATGTCATTCTCCTGAAGATAAGATAGGCCCCCACCATGATACTTTTCCAGAAGGCCCAGAAGATGTGGTTCTGTCGGCGGGCCTAGGGACCCCAGGTTGATACGGAGCCGATCATGTGGCTGATTTGATTGTGTTTGTGGCCACCATGGGGAGTGGGGGATTGATGGGTTTTTGTATTGTGGATTTTAATTCTGTAAGCCGCCCAGAGTCACCGTGTGTGAGTTGGGCAGCCATATACGTAAATTTGTTTAATAAATAAATAAATAAATAAATAAGGTCAAAATGTGATGGAGTCTTGAATGTTAATAAAAGAACTCCAAGCAGCTAACAACAATCTTGCAGAGTAGAAGCGTGAACCAGCAGGGAACTTGCACTTTGAGCTTAATTGCGTTCAAAAATAAATTCAGTCTTCACACATTAGTTAGATGAAGAAAAATAGAGATAGCTTACATTTATTCAGTAGATCTGGATACAAGTAGATTCATAGTAGATCTGCGTGCAAGCGAGATGAAATGGACGAGAGCTGCATGGTGCAGCCCTCCTGCTTGCAGGTGTGCCCAAAGCATAATGGAGGTTGTTAGTCCCCCAAACTCAAGGAGGAGGAGGAAGAGGAAATCAGGTGACCCATGTAACATCCCACAAGCACAATAGAGATGCGTTTACTAGAAAGACCCCCTATTATGCTTATGAGACAATGCTGAGTTGACTCCTGATAATCCCAACAAAATGTGCGAGAGGGCAGGTGCTGCATTGCAATCGAAGTTTCTTCAGGACTTTGATTGCAACGTTGCACCCGCCTTCTTGCAGATTTTGACACATCTCACCCCACCAATACTCCTTTCCCCAAACGCTCTGGGGAAGTTAGGTCAGCTTTGCAGAAAGGCAGGGGGAAATAAGTAATTTTGATAATCACCGTTGCGGTCATACTGTAGCCACAGCAGTTGAGTAGAGCGCATGTTTGGGGGGAAAAGGGGAAAAGACTGATCTAACAAATGCACATATTCCTGGAATGATCTCACAGACCTGGGACTGCCTAGAAACAGAACCACTACAAAGGTGTCATTGGAAAAATCCTTTCTGTGTCGCACTGAACAATCTTTCTGAGGCTGGACCCAGGCAAAGTCAGGTTCCTACAACTGCTTTTGCCAGTGAAGAAAAGGTAGGCTTCTCCTCTGCCTTCTCATCTGTTCATCCCAAAGGTACAAAAGTATTGGTCTGTTTGAGGCAGGGCAATGCAACGCAAGAGACATTTTCCTTCACCCTTAAAGGTAAAGGAAAAGGTTCCCCCCGCACAGTTGTGCAGTTGTGTCCGACTCTAGGGGCTGGTGCTCATCTCCGTTTGTTAGCCGAAGAGCCAGCGTTGTCCGAAGACGCTTCCACGGTCATGTGGCCGCATGATGCGCGTGGAACGCTGTTACCATCCCACCGAAGTGGTACCTATTAATCTACTTGCATTTGCATGCTTTCGAATTGCTAGGTTGGCAAGAGCTGGGGCGAGTGCGGGAGCTGACTCCGCACGCAGGGCTAGGGATTCGAACCTCCGAACTTGCAATCGACAAGCCTGGCGTCTTACCCGCTGAGCCACCACGCCCCTCTTCCTTCACCCTTAGTTGGCATAAATTTGACCTCCTCTGAGTGCAGGCTGAAGAAGAGGAGATGTGGTTTTCTTAGAAACCGCATGGAAACAGGCTGCCCTTCCCATTTCCCAGGATCTAATCCAGTGTTTTTGCAACTTGGCAACTTTAAAAGGTGTGGACTTCAACTCCCAGAATTCCCATGCAAGTACTAGCTAGGTCAGATAAAAACAGCCACGTTCTGCCATCTGCTGAAACCCTCGCTGACTAACTCTGTAGCATCATCTTGTAAACGACTTCTATCCATGAGTTTGATCATTTCCGGATCCCAATAGGTTGGGATCACTCCAGGACAGACAAAAGGATATTTTAACAATGATGCCGAACTAACAGCAGCATGGAATTCACTGTCAGTGAACAGCCACAAAAAAATACACTCCAAAGATTTTTTTTAAAGTTGGCAGAGGGGTGTGTTTGTCTCTTTCAAAAGCTTTTTTTCCCTCCAAAATTAGGTTGGTTGGACTCACAAAACCTATTTACTTATTTATTATTGCTTTTAAAATAATAACAGGAAAAGAAAAAGAAACAAAACACAAAAATAATTAAAATGCAAATACGTACATTCTCAAAGAAAAAAAAACTACTCATATAAAGTGCTTTAAAAAAGATGGGGGGAAAAACCACACAAATTATAACAATTAACAGTTACAAAACTATATCTACTTATCTAATGTAAATATTATTCAAGTACATATATATTAATTTTCAATACATTTATATAACTATCATTCTTTTTTAACCTACTGTATTTTGTATAAATGAGTCCCATATTTCATTATATTTATCCATACAAAGTCTATGTCTATAGGCCAGGGCTTTCCAAAGTTTTCCCGCGGTGACACACCAACCACCGTTGGTGTGTTGCCGCGGGTAAACCCGGAAGTGCCGCCGTTGCGGCAGCGTGGAAAAACCCAGAAGCGCTGCTGCCGCTTTCAGTTTTTGCACGCCGCCGTTGGTGTGTCGCCGTGGGAAAACCCGGAAGCGCTGATGATGATCAGCGCTTCCGGGTTGTGTGGCGACACACCAGACTGTGTGTGGTGACACACTTTTGTGTCGCGACACACAGTTTGGAAAGCTCTGCTATAGGCAATCCGCTCATAGGTGGCAAGTGTAACCAGGTCTTTAATCCATTGAGTAAATGGGGCCATACATTTATCTTTCCAATGTTGCAATATCAGTCTTTTAGTAAGGGCACGGAGGATCCATTTACGTTGTCCAGTTGTCAACTTCCATGTACTAGATATTTAATTCAAAAGAATATTATCCTCTGAAAATTTTAGCTTTTGTCGCAGAGTCACATTTATATGATGCACTACTTTCTCCCAAAACTTAGTAAGTATAGGACACTGTAAAAACCTGTGTTTTAAAGAGGCATTATCCTTATTACATCTCCAACAAAATGCTGTCTTAGACAGTCCTTTCCTATGCAAACATAATGGGGTCCAATAAATTCTAAATATTATTTTTTGTTGTGTAAGTCGTAATTTGAAGTCTATTGACCCTCTTCCTGTAGAAGTTAAAACACTCTCCCATTGTCTAGGCAATATAGGAACCTCTAATTCTGTATTCCATTCATTTCTTAGCGTGTGAATATCAAATTGATTTATTGATAACCAATATCTATAAAGACAAATAGTAGGATTTTAAAAAGGATTTAACAAGTTGTTCTAGTATCTCAGGTGTCTCAGGAGCTTAAAATGCTGCTGTTCCAAACAATGTTGTTAACAAATGTTGTACCTGTAAATATTGCTATTGGGTTACATCTGATAGATGATATTTATCTCTTTTTTTTTTTTTTTTTTAACAAATTTTATTAGATTTTAATTTTACATAGATAAAAGTTTGAAACAGAAAAGAAAATGGAAATACAAATCAAGAAAAAAGAAAAGATAAAAAAGTGTAGTAAAGGAAAAAAGAAAAAAAGATAAAGCTGAAACAGAATTTGGTCAACTTCCGATTTGTATCTGGTCATGGTATTTTAAAAATTTTATCTTACATGCTAGGTCTATATATAATATTAAAGAATATTTCTTGTCTATTACATCAATATATATATATTTTAATCTTCAAATCCCCATATAAGCTTTGCCCCTCCCGCATCTTGTAAATAGTCAGTTAATGGTTTCCACTCTTTAAGGAAATAATTATTTGGATTTTCTTTTAATAAACATGTCAGTTTATCATTCTCTGCCATATCCATCAATTTTAACATCCAATCTTGTATTGTAGGCGATATCTGGTTTTTCCAATTTTGTGCAAAAATAAGTCTTGCTGCTGTAATCATGTATTGCATAATCCTTGTAAATTGCTTCCCAGGTTGTCCATCAATTATTCCCAGTAAGAAAAATTCCGGTTTAAATGGAACTCGAATTTGTAATATATTTTGCATCAATGCATGTATTTGAGTCCAAAATTTCTTTGCAGTCTCACATGTCCACCACATATGGTAAAAAGACCCCTCTTTTTTTTACATTTCCAACATCAGTTGGAGACATTTCCATACATTTTAGAAAGTTTTTGTGGGGTCATATACCATCTGTACATCATCTTATAAAAGTTTTCTTTTAAATTATAACACAAAGTAAATTTTAACCCTTTGGTCCACATATCTTCCCATTGTTGCATTTGAATATTATGGCCAATATTTTTAGCCCATTTAATCATACAGTCTTTAACTTGTTCCTCTACCATTTCACCTTTTAACAATAATTTATACATTTTTGCAATTAGATGATCATCTGTCTCACATAGTTGTATCTCAAATTCCGATTTGGTTTGTTCAAATTCAAGGTCTTTCTTATCTAATTTAAATTTCTCTACGAGCTGCATATATGAAAGCCATTGAAAACTGTATCCCTCTGATACCAATTCTTCTATTGATTTAATTATATATTGTCCTTGTTCTTTCTTTAAAAAGTCTTTGTAGGTTAACCATTTATCTTTATTTCTTACTTCTGTTCTGTAGAATGCTTCTTGTGTAGAAATCCATAAGGGTCTTTTATAACATAAGATTAATTTATATTTATTCCAGATTCTTAACAAGGATCTTCTAATATAATGGTTTTTAAAGTCCACATTAACTTTAACTTTATCGTACCACAAATATCCATGCCATCCATATCTTAATTCATGTCCTTCCAAATTCAATAATTTTTCATTTTTCAAAACTATCCATTCTTTAATCCAAACCAAGCAACAAGCAGCATAATATAATTTCAAATCCGGTAGACCTAGTCCTCCTCTTTCTTTAGAGTCTTGCAATACTTTATATTTTACTCTTGGTTTTTTCCCTTGCCAAATAAACTTAGAAATATCTCGCTGCCATTGTTTAAAAGGTTCTTCTGATGCCAATATAGGTAGTGTTTGAAAGATATTTATCTCTTAACACAGCGTATGTTAAAAATTCATCTTCATCACCTATCAGTTGGTCCAAAGTCAATATCCCTGCTTCCACCCAATTTTTCCATATCACCATGTTTTTCCCAATTTTTAAAGTTGTGTTTCCCCATAAAGTCAATTTAGCATGGGAAAAGGGGTTGAATCTTTTTATTAGACATCACATACCATAACTGATGTAATTGTGTAGTCCTTGGGGCTCTCTGAGCTTTGTTGTTTCCTTGCAGACGTTTCATTGCCAGGCTAGACAACATCTTCAGTGCAAAAAGGGAGTGGGACTTGCTCTCTGTTTATATACCCTGGCTTGTCCTGCCTGTGTTGGTGGGGGTGTTGTACTCTCCTTGGTAGTTCCTTGGTTGGACTGTTGTTTGCTGCTTGGTTGATTGACTGAGTTAATAGTTCCTTGATTAGGGTCTATTGTGCTGTTTGATTGTTCCTCTGATGCTAATCCTGGTGTTAATCTTTGCATATCTTGGTGTTAATTGCTGGCAAGGAGGTGTTCTGGAAGCCCACCGTAACCCAGTTCAGCGCCATGTCTGCTTTTCTATTGTCTCTTATGAACGGTATGTAAATGTTGTTTACCTCTATGTGTCTGTTGATGGCTGCTTTGTCTGAGTGCCAAGCTTCCAGGAATTCTCTAGTGTTTTTTGGATTTGGCTTGGTTAAAGATGCTCACAGTTTCTCAGTTGAAAGTATGGTTGAGTCTGTCCATGTGTTGTGAGATTAAGGAGTTTTCATCGTGTCTTCTGACTGCTAGTTGGTGTTCGTGGATGCATTCTGCTAGTCTTCTGCTGGTCTGTCCTACATTGTGGCTGCTACAGTCCTTACACTGTATGTTGTAGATAACTCCTGTTTTTTCTTCTTGGGCTACTGGGTCTTTTGGTTTACTAATGATGTTCTGAAGGGTTTTGGTTGGTTTGTGTGCTACGGTGATGCCGTGTGGTTGTAACAGTCTATTAGTAGTTTCTGAGATGTTTCTGATGTATGGCAGTGTAATCCTTTTCATAGCTTCTGTTGGTTTTGCTGTGGTGGGTTGAGTGGTCAGGCACTTTTTCATAAAGTTGTGTGGGTATCCGTTTTGCTGGAAGATGCTATATAAGTGGTCTGTTTCCTTTTTCTGGTGTTCTGGGTTGCTGCAGTGCGTTTGTGCTCGCCTGAATAGTGTTCTTACACAGCTCCTCTTGTGGGAGGTTGGGTTATTGCTTTGGCAGTGGAGCACTTGGTTAGTGTGGGTAGATTTCTGGTAAATTTGTGTTTCTAAAATGCCATCATTTCCTCTATTGATGAGGATGTCCAAGAAGGGTAGTGTGTTGTTGTTTTCTTCTTCCCTTGTGAATTTTATTCCTTTGAAGATGTTGTTGATGGTTTCATGTGTTTCCTCCAGTTGTTCCTTTTTTATTATGACGAAGGTGTCATCTACATACTGGATCCATACTTTGGGTTGTATGCATGGGAGTGCTATCCTTTCTAGATGCTGCATTACAATCTCTGCTATGAGTCCTGAGAGTGGTGATCCCATGGGTGTTCCTTTGATTTGTTGGTATATTTGTCCATCAACCTGAAAGTAGGTAGTGAGGCAGAGGTTGATGAGGTCCATGATTCTGGGTATTTTGATCTTGGTGTATCTGGTTAGGTCGGGTGTGTTGCGTAGAACTGCTGCCATGGATTCATTCGCTAGTGCTGGGTCTATGGATGTAAAGAGTGCCGTGACATCAAATGACACCATAATTTCATCTTCATCTATTTTTAGGTCTTTGATTTTCTGGATTCTTTTGACCTGGTTGTCCAGTTTCTGTATGGGATTGGTGTTTACTGGGGTGTAGGTTTCTTTGTCCTCAAGTAAGTCTTTGACTTTTTGTATATGTTGTGATCTGTCCATAATGACGGTGGTGCGGCCTTTGTCTGCTGGGAGGATGGTGATAGTTTGGTCCATCTTTAGGTTTTTGAGGGCTGCTCTGTCCTCTTCTTTCAGTTGGTTCTGTTTCCATGTCCTTCTGGTTTGTGGTATGATTATCTGTCTTACGTTATCTTGGGTTTCTATAGTAAGTCCTATAGTTTTCAATGCTGCTTCTAAAGCTGCAAAGAATTCTAATTTATTTGCATCCTCTGTGTTGTAATTGAGGCCTCTCTGTAGGATATTGTGTTCTGCAGTGGATAATGGTCAGCTGGACATGTTGACCCCCCATTCCGGTTCCGGTACTTCTTTGTTTCTGGGGTTTAACTTAAGTAGTTTAGTTTGGAGTTTAGCTTTCCTTTTCTTTTTTTTTCTTTTTTTTTAACAAATTTTATTAGGTTTTAATTTTACATAGATAAAAGTTTGAAACAGAAAAGAAAATGGAAATACAAATCAAGAAAAAAGAAAAGATAAAAAAGTGTAGTAAAGGAAAAAAGAAAAAAAGATAAAGCTGAAACATAGAATTTGGTCAACTTCCGATTTGTAACTGGTCATGGTATTTTAAAAATTTTATCTTGCATGCTAGGTCTATATATAATATTAAAGAATATTTCTTGTCTATTACATCAATATATATATATATTAATCTTCAAATCCCCATATAAGCTTTGCCCCTCCCGCATCTTGTAAGTAGTCAGTTAATGGTTTCCACTCTTTAAGGAAATAATTATTTGGATTTTCTTTGAATAAACATGTCAGTTTATCATTCTCTGCCATATCCATCAATTTTAACATCCAATCTTGTATCGTAGGCGATATCTGGTTTTTCCAGTTTTGTGCAAAAATAAGTCTTGCTGCTGTAATCATGTATTGCATAATCCTTGTAAATTGCTTCCCAGGTTGTCCATCAATTATTCCCAGTAAGAAAAATTCCGGTTTAAATGGAACTCGAATTTGTAATATATTTTGCATCAATGCATGTATTTGAGTCCAAAATTTCTTTGCAGTCTCACATGTCCACCACATATGGTAAAAAGACCCCTCTTTTTTTTTACATTTCCAACATAAGTTGGAGACATTTCCATACATTTTAGAAAGTTTTTGTGGGGTCATATACCATCTGTACATCATCTTATAAAAGTTTTCTTTTAAATTATAACACAAAGTAAATTTTAACCCTTTGGTCCACATATCTTCCCATTGTTGCATTTGAATATTATGGCCAATATTTTTAGCCCATTTAATCATACAGTCTTTAACTTGTTCCTCTACCATTTCACCTTTTAACAATAATTTATACATTTTTGCAATTAGATGATCATCTGTCTCACATAGTTGTATCTCAAATTCCGATTTGGTTTGTTCAAATTCAAGGTCTTTCTTATCTAATTTAAATTTCTCTACGAGCTGCATATATGAAAGCCATTGAAAACTGTATCCCTCTGATACCAATTCTTCTATTGATTTAATTATATATTGTCCTTGTTCTTTCTTTAAAAAGTCTTTGTAGGTTAACCATTTATCTTTATTTCTTACTTCTGTTCTGTAGAATGCTTCTTGTGTAGAAATCCATAAGGGTCTTTTATAACATAAGATTAATTTATATTTATTCCAGATTCTTAACAAGGATCTTCTAATATAATGGTTTTTAAAATCCACATTAACTTTAACCTTATCGTACCACAAATATCCATGCCATCCATATCTTAATTCATGTCCTTCCAAATTCAATAATTTTTCATTTTTCAAAACTATCCATTCTTTAATCCAAACCAAACAACAAGCAGCATAATATAATTTCAAATCCGGTAGACCTAGTCCTCCTCTTTCTTTAGAGTCTTGCAAGACTTTATATTTTACTCTTGGTTTTTTCCCTTGCCAAATAAACTTAGAAATATCTCGCTGCCATTGTTTAAAAGGTTCTTCTGATGCCAATATAGGTAGTGTTTGAAAAAGATATAAAATTCTTGGCAAAACATTCATTTTAATTGCTGAAATTCTACCTAATAGTGATAATTGCAGTTTTTCCCAATGTTCCAAATCTTTTTTAATATCCATCCAAAGTGGAATATAATTATTCTTAAACAACTTAACATTTTTAGTTGTTAAATATACTCCTAAATATTTTACTTTTTCTTCCATTGAATATCCTGTTATTTCTTTCAATTTCTCTTGTTGGTGGTAATCCATATTTTTGGTCAAAACTTTTGTCTTCTGTAAATTCACTTTGAACCCTGCTAGCGACCCAAAGTCTTTTAGTTTCTGTATTAATATTTCAATTCCTTCTAGTGGATTCTCCAAAGTAATGACTAGGTCGTCAGCAAATGCTCTTAGTTTATAAACTTCTTTTTTAACTTTAATACCATGGATACCATCATCTTGTCTAATATCTCTAAGTAAAACCTCTAATACCAATATAAACAAAAGTGGAGATAATGGACAACCTTGTCTAGTACCTTTTTGTATTTCACATGGCTTACTAAATTCTCCATTAACAATTATTTTAGCAAATTGTGGAGTATATATTGATTTAATCCATTTTATAAAATTTCCTCCAAAATTCATATTTTCCAAAACTTTGAACATAAAAGGCCAATTTAAGTTGTCAAAGGCTTTTTCAGCATCAATAAATATCAAGGCAGCTTGTTTATCATAGTGTTGATCCAAATATTCAATTACGTCTACTATGTTTCGGACATTGTCATGAATTTGTCTTTTGGGTAAAAAACCAGCTTGGTCTTGATGAATAAAATCCTTAAGTATATTCTTCATTCTTTCTGCTAATATCGTTGTAAATATCTTATAGTCATTATTCAATAAAGATATTGGTCTGTAATTTTTAGTTAATGTTAAATCCTGTTGTTCTTTGGGTATCAATGTTATATGTGCTTCTTTCCAAGTTTCAGGCATAATTCCTGTTTCCAAAATAGAATTCATAGTCTTCTGCAAAGGTAGACATAAATCCTCTTCAAAACATTTATAGTAGGCTGCTGACAATCCATCCGGTCCAGGAGCTTTTCCACTACTAATTTTCTTAAAAGCTTTTATCAATTCTTCTTTTGTTATAACATTATTTAATATCAATCTTTGTTGGTCATTAAGAACAGTTAGTTTTTGTTTATTCAAATATTCTTCAATCTCATCCAAGTTGACATCTTGTTTTTTATATAATTTAGAATAATAGTCATGAAAGGTTTTTTGAATGTCCATATTATTCACCAGAGTTTTTCCTTCATGTTGAATATTAGTAATCAAATTCTTTTGTCTTTGTTTCCTCAATTTATAAGCCAGCCATCTACCTGGTTTATTTGCATATTCAAAATATTTTTGTTTTGTAAATAGCTTTCCTTTTCTCTGCTTGTCTCAGTGATGTGGTCTTGATGGTAGTAGTCAGCATGTTGATTTGTTCAGGGTCATAGTCTGTTCTAGTTGTTCCGTGAGGCTGTCTATTGTGTGTTGATATTTGTTTAATCTGAGGTGGGCGTCCATGATCATTACCCATATCATTTTTCACCCACTTTGTTGCGCAATCTTCCATCCAGCTGTGCAGTTGATTGGAGGTTTGTATCTGACACTGGCAGGCGGGGCATGCTGTCATAGGCATTCATGCAGAATTAAACAGAGAGCAAGTCCCACTCCCTTTTCGCACTGAAGAGGTTGCCTAGCCTGGCAATGAAACGTCTGCAAGAAAACAACAAGGCTCAGAGAGCACTAAGGACTCCACAGTTCAACCCTGAGCTACAAATATTCTCTTCGATTGATGTAATTGTTTCCAGAGATATTAGAGCAAGCTGGCTGGGGAATTCTGGAAGTTGAAGTCCACACATCTTAAAGTTGCCAAGGTTGAGAAACACTGTGAGTTTTAGTGTATTTAGATCCTAATACTGTCCATCCATTGGGAAAGGAGTACGGCAGGGCTGTATACTCTCACCCTACCTATTCAACCTGTACGCAGAACACATCATGCGACGTGCTGGGCTTGAGGAATCCAAGGCTGGAGTTAAAATCGCTGGAAGAAACATTAACAATCTTAGATATGCAGATGATACCACTTTGATGGCTGAAAGCGAGGAGGAGTTGAGGAGCCTTATGACGAAGGTGAAAGAAGAAAGTGCAAAAGCTGGGTTGCAGTTAAACCTCAAAAAAACCAAGATTATGGCAACGAGCTTGATTGATAACTGGCAAATAGAGGGAGAAAAAGTGGAGGCAGTGACAGACTTTGTATTTCTAGGCGCAAAGATTACTGCAGACGCTGACTGCAGCCAGGAAATCAGAAGACGTCTACTTCTTGGGAAGAGAGCAATGGCAAATCTTGATAAAATAGTTAAGAGCAGAGACATCACACTGACAACAAAGGTCCGCATAGTTAAAGCAATGGTATTCCCTGTAGTAACCTATGGCTGTGAGAGCTGGACCATAAGGAAGGCTGAGCGAAGGAAGATAGATGCTTTTGAACTGTGGTGTTGGAGGAAAATTCTGAGAGTGCCTTGGACTGCAAGAAGATCAAACCAGTCCATACTCCAGGAAATCAAGCCAGACTGCTCACTTGAGGGAATGATATTAAAGGCAAAACTGAAGTAATGGCTGTTGTGGGTCTTCCGGGCTGTGTGGCCATGTTCTGGAAGTTGTGGTTCCTAACGTTTCGCCAGCATCTGTGGCCAGCATCTTCAGAGGGCAGGAGCACAGATAGAAGCAAAATCTCTGGCTTCTATCTGTGCTCCTGCCCTCTGAAGATGCTGGCCACAGATGCTGGCGAAACGTTAGGAACCACAACTTCCAGAACACGGCCACACAGCCCGGAAGACCCACAACAGCCATTGAACTCCGGCCGTGAAAGCCTTCGACAATACATTAAAACTGAAGTACTTTGGCCACATAATGAGAAGACAGGATACCCTGGAGAAGCAGCTGATGCTAGGGAAAGTGGAAGGCAAAAGGAAGAGGGGCCGACCAAGGGCAAGATGGATGGATGATATTCTGGAGGTGACAGACTCAACCATGGGGGAGCTGGGGATGGTGACGGCGGACAGGAAGCTCCGGCGTGGGCTGGTCCATGAAGTCACGAAGAGTCGGAAGCGACTGAACGAATAAACAACAACTGTCCATCCAACCAAAGGTGCTATATTCGTATATTCCAAAGTTGCCCAAATCGGAAAATTAACACCAATGGTTGGCTTTAAAGCCCAGTATTTAATACTTGACAATAGGTAAGCATAATGATATAGCTCCAGATTCAGAAAACTGAATCCTCCCTCATTAATTGGTAATTGCACTTTCTGTAAAGATATTCTCGGAATCGAAGAACCATAGAATTTTTCTAAACAAAGAATTTATTTTCTGAAAATATTTTCCAGATATATGAACTGGAATTCCTCTCAGACTATAAATTAATCTGGGAATAATATTTATTTTGAGAGCATTCACCTTTCCCCAAAGGGTGAGGTTTAATGACTCCCATCGACTGATATCTAAAGAAACCCCTCTATATTTTATTTATTATTTATTATTCAAATTTATTCCCCGCCCATCTCCCATGCAAGGGACTCTGGGCGGGTTACAATAAATAAAAATTTAAAAACTATACAAAATATCTAAAAACACAAACAAAACATAATACAATAAAATCCAGGATGGGCTTGGACCCGCAGATAGATCACGGAGCTACGGGGCCAGCCAACCCCAGGAGGCACTACCACCTCCGTCGTCCCAGGCCAGGTGGCAAAGCCAGGTCTTAAGGGCCTTCCGAAAGGCCAGGAGGGAGGGGGCCAGTCTCACCTCCGGGGGCAGAATATTCCACAAGGCGGGCGCTATCGCAGAGAAGGCACGCCTCCTGGACCCCGCTAGATGGAATTGTCTTGTTGAGGGGGTCCGAAGCATGCCCTCCCTGCATGTACGGGTGGGGCGGGTCGACGTTATCGGGACGAGACGGTCCCTCAGGTACCCTGGTCCTATGCCATGTAGGGCTTTAAAGGTAATCACCAACACCTTGAATTGGACCCGGAAGCAAACTGGCACCCAATGCAGCTCGCGTAGCAAGCTAGTAGTAACATTTATATTACATGTTACTAACTGGGTTATATCTTATAGTATACACATACCTAGATATTTAATGGATTTAATGGATTCAGTACAAATATGGAATTTATATTCCTTAAATGGATGGGTAACCAAATTTTTACCTATTGGCATGAATTCCGATTTGGACCAGTTAATAGAGAGTCCTGCTATTATACTAAAGGCATCTATCATTTGCATCAACACTGGAATAGTTGTGTGAGGTTTAGAAATGTCGTCTGCAAATAAAACCAATTTGTGTTCAACTGAGTTATGTACAACTCGGCAGATGTCCCTATGTTTTCTAATAGCACAAGCCAAGGGTTCAATGCAAATATTAAAAGGCAAGGGTAAAAGTGGACATCCTTGCCTAGTTCCTCTAAATTAGTGTTTCTCAACCTTGGCAACTTTAAGATGTGTGGACTTCAACTCCCAGAATTCCCCAGACAGAATGCTGACTGGGGAATTCTGGGATTTGAAGTCCACACATCTTAAAGTTGCTGAGGTTGAGAAACACTGACAAAAGTTAAAGTAGCTTTGGGGAAAAAAGTGTAATACTGTAGCTGAAGATGTAAATGTGATGCTGAATTATCACACACACACACACACACACACACACACACAAATATAGAATCTGACACTTGATGAAAATCTCTGGCATTATTAAGTCTGGGATTTGGCCATAGAGAATTGTCTCACCTTGATGGAAATATATTTATATTTATATTCCTGATGTGAAGGAAGGGATTCAAGATATGTGTTCTTTATCCATTTTTGAAATCTTTGTGTTCTAAAGTGAGGAGATGGAGAAGAAGTTTCTATATGGTCCAGATTTAATCACTGTAATAATTAATTTTATATCAATATTATATGGATCCTTTTTTTCTCTTCTTTTTTCTTTTTTTGCCTGATGTTTTAGTATATTTTAATCATTGCAATGTATTTATTTATTTTATTGTACTCTCATGGAGGTGTTGCTTTGTCTGTTATGCTTCACTAATAAAAACAGTTTTTAAAAAATATCAATCCTTTTTCTGGGCTCACACACTACATTGAAGCACAGGCAGTCCAAATGGGTTGAGTTCACACAACATACTGAGCCACCCTCAACACCAAAGTCCTTGAACTTCTTCACCTGCCTATGAAGGTTCTCAGTCATCCAGGTGGAATTGTCTGTAGCTTGAATCATGTCAACTGGATTTCTATTTTCTTAGTAGAAACGTTTCGCTCCTTATCCAAGGAGCTTCTTCAGGTTCTTCACCTGCCGTTTCCCTGATGATCTCTCTCCCATTTTAACCTTCCTTCCTTCCTTCCTTCCTTCCTTCCTTCCTTCCTTCCTTCCTTCCTTCCTTCCTTCCTTCCTTCCTTCCTTCCTTCCCATCCCAAAGTTACTATATGCCCCATTCAGCAGGAAGCCTCCGGTTCAAACTAGATACCAGAAATAACAGCAAGATCTGTGAACAGGCAGCATTTAATTAACATTGCAAAGGGTCTTTGTGTAAGCATCAGAGCCTTGCTGTCAGTCCAGATACTGTATATTGCTGGAGCGTTATAGATATTCCCTCAGTGTGGGGATGAGACTTTGCTTTAATTTGACTTCCAGCAAATTGGTGAAAAATAACATTTTAGCGATGCTAAAAAAAACACGCCAGAAGCAAAGTGAGCATGCATCTGCCTTCACACATGTTTAAACCCAGTTGCTGAAATAGCCCGTTTCCTGGGCTCATGCAACATGCCAGGGCACAAGGAAACTAGCCAAGGTTAACCCTAGCCCAGTTCAGCGTCTTGCCTGCACGCACGCGCTGGATCTTTAGCTACTGCTCACGGTCACGCGCGTCCAGGTTTTATGGCTGCAGTTCGCAAGAAACCGCCGCGGGGCACACGCGTGTTAAGAAACAGAAATAGCCGATCGCGGTGTCAAAGCACCCTCTGCTGGTTGCCTGGCAGATGAACCCCCTTCCCCTTTTTTTCCGCCACCCCCATTTCTGCAGCGGAGAAGTCTCTGCGCGCGTGTTCACGTGTAAGGCTCACGGGGGGCGGAGACCGGAAGGTTTCCGTGATCAATGAGGTCTTCTGTCCCTCCCAGCAAAAAAAAGAAAGAAAAGAAAAAGTAAAAAGCTCCAGCATTTGGTTTGCATTTCCAGGGGTTGAGGGACCAAATGATCTTTCCAAGGAGCATCCACACGTGCACGCGGGATGGCTTGCGAGTCCTGCCGGCCCGCCGGCGGCGAACTGCCTTCGCGCCTTGGACGGTGACTCTGCGCCCTCGCGCGTGACTCGGCGCTTGCCCGTTTCCGTGCCTTTGCTCCGATCCGTGTTTTGACCCCCTGCATGCTCGTGTTTGCTGCTCTTGGTACGTATGGACAGCTCAACGGGACCATCTGTGGTCGTTTTCTATCTGCCAAGTTTGGGGGGCAGGGAGGACTGTCACGGATGCCCCCCCCCCTTTCTGGGCTTGCATCCAAACCTTTTTGTCAGGGACGAAGCTTGCTTTTGGGGAGGCATTTTAACAGGCATATTATGCATGAGGAAACGTGGGTTTTCTCTGTGAATGGTTAGCGCACAACATCCGTGTACATTCGTTTCATTACGCATACTTCTGAGTGTCTGTGGTTGTAGCACCCCACAATGTGACATCTTAATGTGCCGAGTGTGTATTCTGTGCCTGAAAACACATCTATTCTGCATGTAGCTGCTTCTGCAGGCATGTTGGTGTGAATTTGCACAAGAGTTTCATGCATGCTGTTTTCATGCACATGAACGTCATACATGCTCTTTTCATGCAATTCTTTCCCAGTCTGAAAAGATCCAAATATTTAGGATAGCTGAAAACCGGTACATCTTGTGTTTTCTTCTTAAAAATGGAGAAAGTCTCAACAAAGAGAGATGGATGCTTATAAGATGAGATTCTTTTCAGTTGAAAATGACTTCATTCAAATTTTTTTTTGAAAAAAAGGAACTGGGGGACATTATGGTACACTAAAAATGTATAAAATCACATGACTTGGGAAGAAGGAGCATATTTCCCTATTATCACAAAAACAGCAAAAAACCAATTACAGAGAAATTGAAATGAGGATGATGAGGATGAACTTTATGGAAGTAGACAGGATGTAACACAGTGTTTTTTAAACTTGGCAACTTTAAGATGTGTGAACTTCAACTCCCAGAATTCCCCAGCCAGAATGCTCATCTCTGCATTCACTTGCTGCTGGTGTTGTAACAATGCTGCTGCTAGATGCTCAGAGGATAGCGGGATTCCTTGAGGATTGGAGGCCAATCTTAAAATTCCTCTCTTTAGGAGACTTGCTAGATTGATGTCAGCCCTTCCAGGTAAACCAGACAGAAAACACAACAAGATGAGCTAATTCTACTTTTTTGTAAGGCTACATTAACAGAATCTTACAAGTCTGAAAGTATAAATCTCTCACCCTCCCTATTTACCACCTGAGTAATTAAGGCGGGTCCTTCCTAAGTTTCTTTCTCTGGCCGTTTCTCTGTTGTGGGCTCCTTTCTCTTTTATCGGATCATTCTCTAGGCGGCATCTCCCCCCCTCCCGTCTTCCAAGGTCACTGCAACCATCATACAGTATTTCCCATGTTTTTTGTAGCAATTGTTCTCTTTAATGATTTTTTTCTCATCCACAGCCTCTTCCACTTCATCATTCCACTGAAGATCTTTTTCATATTTTTAATTTGCGTCTCTACATGCTTCAGTAGCTTCCTGCATCGAGATGTATATTCATTCCTTTGCTGTGTGCATGAATAAACAGACGTATCCTGAAGCCACATATTTGAAAGAAATGCACCATTCTCTAAGCAGATATCAGTTCTCATTCTCGTTCCTACCCATCCATTCATATCACCTGAAATAATAATTTCCCCTGGGTTGCATTCATCTAGAATGTAGCACAATTTCCCCCAAAACTCCTATCTGGTTCTTCCATTATCACCATTCACTGGACCAGAACACCAACATATGGATTCCTACTTCATACACACCTATAACAACCTAGATGACACCAACTGATAATTTCTGGTATATACAGTATTTTACCCCTTTGATTCATAAACACACGGAGACCTTCATTCCCCTGCATTTATTCATCAGCTGTGCTCCACAAGATGAGACCACCTTCATTCAGATCTATGGCCTGCTTTCTCATAATCTGATAGATAGACGAGATCTATTTTTCTTCCTTTCATTTGTTAATTCTTGCTCTTCACCATTTCATCTTCTCCCATTCCAAGTTGAACCTTCCAGATCTCATGGTCCTCACTAGATGGGCCCACAGGTAACAAGGCTGTTCTGACTAGAGATTATGGCAATTATAATGCCACACATCTACGGGCACCAGGTTGGGGAAGAAGACTGAGATATCTTTCACCAATCTGGTGCCATGTTGGACTCCAAATTTTCTTTCCCCCTTCCGGCTGGGAATTCTAGGTGTCAAGGCCAAGACAGTGCCCCCGATTAGAGAACACTGGGTTTATAAGACTCAACATCTGCAACCAGTACATCTGGAAAAGTGCAAGGCAAGGTGAAACAACTGTATAAAAAAACAGGCAGAGATTCCATCACACCATCATGGCCAACAACTTCACTTTTTTGACCTTACCTTGTAGACACCTCTGTACCCCATTAATATTCATGTGGAGATTTATAGTTTGTGCAATGTGCCCATCATCGCCTTTTCTGCTCTTCACCTCCACTCAGCAAATGAATGGCTCTCTCCTGGCCCCTGCCCACTGGCAGAAGCAGGCAACGGCGGCCAACCCTGGGTCAAGGCATCCATCCTCTGCTGCCCAGGTCCCTCCAGTGGCCAGCGGAAGCGGATAAACCTGCCCATGCAATGCCTGGATTTAATAAGGATAATTCCCCCCTTGGATCTGGACAGAAAGCTCCTAGGATGCACAGAGAGAAGGCTCGGGAAGGGAGCCGCAGCCATGGCGGGTGCTGCCTCTGGAGGGTGTCACTTTCTGTGAACTTGCAGATGCGGAAAGAGGCCTCTTTGACCAGCGGCCACCTCCTCCCCTCCCCGGCCCTTGAAAGCCAGCCAACTTCAAAGGCACTCGATCTATAGCCTCCTGGAGTCTGGGTTTCAAAAGCCAAGCGGGCAACAAAGGGAAAGCGAGGGAGGGAAAGAAGGAGGTTTATTTTAGAAACCCAGGAGGGAGGGGCGGGGCATGTTGTGGCCTCCGGTCAAAATGGAACCTGCAACAGGTGCCTGCCGCCTGCTCCTCGTGCACTTCATCTTGCGCATCGCAGGGACCGTGGGAAAACCCAGGCTGCCCCATTTGCAATGCCTGGATCCAACACAGCAGGGAGTTGCGGGGGGGGGGGAGGGAATCCCATTGCTCACTTTGCACAGATGGAAAGAAATCCATTTTTCTCTTTGGCCTTGAATTTCCCACCATCGATCTTCATTGGGTGACTGGGATCTTGTCTGGTCTACTTAACCATCTTCCTTTCCTTCAACACCTTTTGGAAAAAAAAGTGAACTACAATTGGGGTCACAAAGCATCTAAACCAGAGTTTCTCAACCTTGGCAAGTGTAAGATATGTGGACTTCAACTCCCAGAATTCCCCAGCCAGCATGTTGGAGTCAGCATGGAGTCAGCATGCTGGCTCGGAAATTCTGGGAGTTGAAGTCCACATATCTTACACTTGCCAAGGTTGAGAAACTCTGATCTAAACCCTAAATCCAGGTTAAGAAAACACAGTGGCTAGGTTCCTCCCAACATACCATGGTCAAGCAACTGAACCTTTTCTTGCCTGATTTAAAACATACCACAATAATGCAATGTATGTCAATAGGTGTGGGGTGCCACACATGTGGTTGTGTCCACTATCACCTGAAAACTCAGCTTGTTCAGCTGAAAGGACTAAGAGTTAATTCAGAACCTGGTTAAACGTGTTCCTAAGCTACCAGAAATTTAAGGTTGAAAAACAAACAAGCTTAAGAGCTAGGTCTGCAACTGACCTGGTTAAACAAAGGCTTGGTGGTCACTTAGCTTCAGCTTCCCACGCAGATATAAGTGTAAAGGAAAAAATAAAGAGCAGTGTTTTTCAACCTTGGCAACTTGAAGATGTGTGGACTTCAACTCCCAGAATTCCCCAGCCAGCCGTGCTGACTCCATGCTGACTGGCTGGGGATTCTGGGAGTTGGAGTCCACACATCTTCAAGTTGCCAAGGTTGGGAAACACTGGACATGAAGATTGTACACTGGACATGAAGATTGTAGGAGAGCTGTGGTATGGCAGCAAAAATCAGGAGTGTGGGAGCCCCTTTTCCAACTTAACACCATCTTGACTTTTTTGACCCTGCAGACCTCTCTGATGAGCTCCCTGTGTTTCCAGGCTCTGCCATCCTGCCACGGCCACAGGTGACAAAGCCCACCAGATTTTGCACAGATTAAGACTGCCCCGGGACGGTGTCAGAATAAGCGGAGAAAATGCCACCCTGGTCCCGGGGTCTCGTTCATGGGCTGGCGACGAGAGGAAGGCATCGTGGCCAGGGGGCAAGCATGCCACGGTTGGCAGCAAGGGAAAGGGTCTACAGCGGTTTCGCCAGCCCTGCGTTCCCGGCAGCGGCTGTTCCTGGTCCGCTGGCGCCCTCTAGTGCGAGCAGGTAGAATCTGCTGGTTTTGCTCATAGCTCAGCCTGCCCGCTTTGGAGGAAATTCACCGGTGGCTTCATGCTGGCTGTGTTCGCGCAACGTGTTCATTCAATAGGTGAGCAAAAGGCTCCCTGCTGCATTCACGTGTCATGAGTATCAACACTGGAGAGGGGGGATGTAAGTTTAGTTGGCCAAACCTGGCTTAGTTGGCTAGCTTTTATGGTTCCGTGTATTTTGCAAAGGTGGAAAGGTGGTTAAGCGTGTTCGGCGGGACCGTGATGGAACCGTGCAGCTTGATGCTTTGCAATCGCCTAGCTATGGAGCGGTACGTAACGTAAATAAAGTCTCACGGTTGAGTTCAGCTCTTGGGGACTTCTAATTTTTTGTGGCAACAATACAGACTTTGCTTGCTCTAACCCTAGCCCTGGAGAGCTTTTCAGTTTCCTATACATTGGGAATTCAGGTGGTCTCCAATCCAAGGGCTAACCAGGCTGGTCCCTGCTTAGCTGCTGAGGCCAGACAAGTCAACCAGAAGCCTAAACTCTGAGCAGGCGAAACCACTACATGGACTCTGGTAAATCTCTGGCAGTCAGGAAGAATCTCTCACACACCGGTTGTGTTCTCACAACACGCTTAACTCAGGAGAGTCAAAGATCTAATGGTTGCATTTGCAAGGCTGAGTTTAACTTGATTTCATGTTTGGGTTGCTTAATGTGCTGGGTGAAATCAGCCCCTTTTGGGGCATTTAGGTTTCAGTGTAGTGTGTGAACCCAGACACGGACCCAGGTTAATCCAGGGGCTGCATTCACATGACACATAGTGCCACCAACTGCCCAACCACATTTAAGTCCAATGGATTGTGCAAACCCAGCTGCGGTTTGCCCTGACACCAGGAGTTTCACGAAATTTATCAAGAGAAGATTTTTCTAGTTTGGAAATTAACTTATTAATTCCATAATTTCTTCTGTTTTGCTCTTGGAGCGACAGTTTTGGACTCCTCAGGGAGGTCAAAAAGTCAAGATGGCAGCCACAATCATCCAATTGAAGGCCTGTAAAAAAGGGTGGGGTTTTGATCATATAGATCTGGCTGCCATCTTGACTTTTTTGACCCTTTCCCTATGGACGCCCCCGGAACTTCTCTTAAAGGGACAGGGGCAGGAATACGAAATGGTCTAGCATAACCAGCAACACCCAGTTGCAGAATCCCTGTTTAAAGTCAAGTCCCCCTCAAGTGGAGCTCAGCTCCGGATGACCTCTGAGATACCTTGGGAAGTTTTCTTGGCAACAGTGCAAAAATGAGCTGCCCATGTTTTTTCCGGGAATGTTTTTGGTTGACATCTGCAATTGTGAGGTCTCCTGGTGGTCTCCGACCCATGTCCCAACGAAACCCCAAATCTGGAAGCCTGCCTTCTCTGCCTTTTTGACTTCTAAACTAACAGGAGTTCAGCGCTTGGATTCAGTTCTTTTCTTTGATGGCACCACGGCTTGCAGGCTTGTCTTATTGCTTAATTGCAGCCATTAAAAAAATATTGTTTAATTGCTGTAATTCAGAGGCAGTTTTCCTCCCACCTTTTTTTTCTAACGGGAGCAGGGTGCTTGTAAATGTAGAAAGCACTTGTGATTAAAGCCTGCCCCCTAGAGGCCACTCTGTGACTAGGCACCTTCATCTCTCCCCTGAAAAAATAGTCTGAATTACACTACTTATAAGCTTTTTATAAGTTTCTTGCACAATAACACTCCCATCCTACACGCTGCGTCTTCTCAGATGCACGAACAAGGAAATGCAATGAGATTTATGCTCAGGTAAATATTAGAAGCTCCTGGTCTAAATATAAAAAAGGTAAAGTTTCCCCCCGCACATTTGTGCAGTCGTGTCTGACTCTAGGGGCCGGTGTGCTCATCTCCGTTTGTTAGCCGAAGAGCCAGCGTTGTCCGAAGACACTTCCACGGTCATGTGGCTGCATGACACACGCGGAACGCTGTTACCTACCCACTGAAGTGGTACCTATTCATCTACTTGCATTTGCATGCTTTCGAATTGCTAGGTTGGCAAGAGCTGGGGCGAGTGCGGGAGCTCACTCCGCACGCAGGGCTAGGGATTTGAACCACTGAACTTGCGACCTTCCGATCGACAAGCCTGGCGTCTTACCCGCTGAGCCACCACTAAATATATCTAAATATATCTGTTTGCAAAGGCCACGGCGATCCCCAATTTTAGACTTTCCCCAGGTAGTCTTCAGAATAAATTCCTCCTGGCTCAGCTTTGCATTAGAAATGTGGAGGTTAGTTTGTCGCTGCTATTCATTCGTTGCATTTTCATTTTACTGATTTTTAAAAACCCTTTTAGAATGTTTAATACTTAGGAAACTTTGGTAGATGAAAGGATTAGAAATATAATTAATGATAGATTTTAACCCAAATCTGGGGATGACTATAATTTCTGCTTTTTCTTATGGATCATTTGCACCCTTTTTAGCTGCATTCACACAAGAGGCTACACTGGGTTAGTTTTAATGCTGATTTTTGTGTTAGGAAATCCAGTTTGCTGGTTAGTTTATGGTTCATTATGTTACGTAAACCTGAAAATGGACTAATTCAGTAACCCAGATAAGTGTGTTATCTGCATGCTGACATTCTGTGTCATAGTGAGACCAAGACAATGCTTAATTATTACACTTGTTCATTTACAACTTGTATTTTTTAAAAGTTAAATATATTCATAGTTCTTGCATGCATCCTGTCTAGGCTGACCATACGTCCCGTTTTGAACGGGACAGTCCCGTTTTTTAGCATTTTTCAACTGTCCCGTCGTTTTCATAAAAATCTCAATTTTGTCCCGTTTTTCAAACACAGCGGGAATGGCGCGGAAGGAGGATCTGAGCCAGAGCGCGGACCGGGGGGGGCGGGGTTTGCAGGCGGGAGCCAATCGCGCGGACCAGGGGCGGGGTTTGCAGGCGGGAGCCAATCGCGCGGACCAGGGGCGGGGACCCGTCTTTTTCATGAATATGGAATATTACATAAGACCCCGTCCTGTTTTGCCATGCTGAAATATGGTCAGCCTAATCCTGTCACATTTCCCTTACCTTGTGCTTTTTAGACATTTGGGGCTTCAATTACAATAATTTCTAAACAGCATGGCCAAAGGCTAGGGATTATGGGAGCTGAAGTCCAACCTCTCAAGGGCAACCAGTTGGGAAACATGGGTTGAGAGAGGGGATTGGCACAAACTCAGCCAATCAGCTTCAGGGTGAGGGAGCCAGACTAGAACCTGGTTCAGAAGTGATAATGGATTTGTGGAGGTGAGGCACATGTGGGAAGGCAGTGAGTGTCAAGTTGCCATCAGCTGGAATTAGCTTGGGTGGACACGTCCAGAATGCAATACCATGTTTCAAGTTAAATCCAGTCTTCACAATCACATACTCGTTCACAAAGCGGAGAAGGCAGGTTTCACCCTTGACCCTTCTGAAAACTCGGCAGACATCACCTCACAAAGCAGGGTGTGTGAAGATAAACACATTTTAAAAAGCGTATTATGAGGATGCGTGGGTGAGATTTACATCTCACCTTTCCTTCAGGAGCTCAGGAATCTATAGCACCTCCCTCCATAACAACAACCCTGCCAGGTAGGCTGGGCTGAGAGAAAGTGCCCAAAGTCTCCTGGGGAGTTTCCACAACTAGGGATGGAAAACTACCTCATGGGGCTGCGGTGGTGACGATAAAAACGAAGCGGGACCCCCCTGTATTCTGCTTTCAGCTGGAGGAAAAGTAGGGCATAAATCTAAGAAGTCGATAAGCAAAAGCCTTAAGTCTGCATCCGGCTTCCGTTACAGTTTTTGCCAATTTCCTGACTCTAAACGGTGGAAACCGCAGGGGTTATTTTTGGCAACAGTGATCAAAGGACTCTAAAAACTGCAAAAAGGGGTGCTAGGGGTCACAGGGGGTGGTGTATGTGCATCTTTATTTATTTATTTACTTACGTACTATCCCGCCTTTATTATTGTTATAAATAACTCAAGGCAGCAAACATACCTAATACTCCTTCCTCCTCCTCTTTTCCCCACAACAACAACCCTGTGAGGTGAGTTGGGCTGAGAGACAGGGACTGACCCAAGGTCACCCAGCCGGCTTTCATGCCTAAGGCGGGACTAGAACTCTCAGTCTCCTGGTTTGCCATTGGCTCCTTCCTAGGGCTGAGAGACAGGGACTGGCCCAAGGTCACCCAGCTGGCTTTCATGCCTAAGGCGGGACTAGAACTCTCAGTCTCCTGGTTTGCCATTGGCTCCTTCCTGGGGCTGAAAGAGAGTGACTGGCCCAAGGTCACCCAGCCGGCTTTCATGCTTGAGGGGGGACTAGAACTCTCAGTCTCCTGGTTTCTAGCCTGTTGCCTTAACCACTAGACCAAACGAGCAATCTGCTTTTATTAAAATGCTGCAAATGGAGAGGACTCCCCCCTCCCGGTTTATTTTCTACCAGCCATCCCCAACTGGGTGCCCTCCAGGGTGGTGGTCTGGCAGGCGGCTTGGCCCAGGCCATCCCCAACTTCTTGGGAATCATGCACCTTTGTAGGGGCCTCTGGCTGCTGGGGGCTGGATCTGGCCTTCAACTCTCCCTGCAGCCGTGAGGATTTCACTATGAAAAGCGACAGATTCCGATGCCCCCAACCCAGTAAAATGGTTACTATTAGCAATTGAATGCCGAGCTGGGAGGGGTCCCGATGCTTCAATGGCGGTGGGGTGTATTTATAACTTTCCAACCCCAACAGACTTCTGCTTGAGCAACCTGAAGTCCATTTCCACCCTTTTCACTCACACATACACCTTATTTTGCTCTCAAAGAGAAGTGAAGCGTAATGGGTAAAGCTGGTGAGGACGTGGGTGTGCTGAATTCTTTTTTGTCCAAATACTAGGAATCGTAAGGCAAGGATTGGGTTTCTCTGTAGAAGAAAGCTGTAATGATTTCAATGATGCCCTTTTCCTAGAAGTGAGCATTCCCCGAATTTCAGGCTCATCCTGACCTTTATGATGTCTTTTGTTAACACGGTGTCCTCGCTGGGCTGAGGATGATGTGATGCGGGTCTCAAATTGAGAAGTCAGTTCCAGACACACAAGCTGCATTCACCCAAGATGTTTTATCCGGGGAGTGAACAGACCTGTTTTTCTGGGTTTGCCCTAGTCAAACAGCTGAGTTTACCCAACACACTAACAGACGGAAAACCAAACCAGAGTTAAAACTCGCTGGGCATGTTGTGTGAATGCAGCTGCTGATTTTCTGAGTCAGGTTAGGAATGCAGCTTTGGGTATTTCTCCGTGTTTAGGATGGCAAGGAGTGCTTTTCAACAGCTCTTTCTAAGGGGGTCTGCAGGAAGGGGGGCAAAAATGTCAAGATGGCGATGCATGTAAAATTGGGCAGAGGTTCGATCACTTGGTTGTGGCCACCATCTTGATTTTTGTGACCTCCCGCAACCCTCCTCTCCTTTTAAATGGTCTTCAGATGCCAGCCTGCCAAAAATGCTGCAGTGGCAATTGGGCACATCACCCACCATCCCAAGGGGAAGAAACAATGAAACAGCAACTGAACATATATCAGGCAGGGCAAGCATGAATGATGTCCGTGCTGTGAATTACCCTTGAAAAAGTAATTTGGGGTGGGAGCATTGCAGGAGGACCCCAAAGTCACATGATAGGTTCTTGTTTTGCACAGGGTGGGAGGGGGATCAAATAAAACACGTTAAACTTACCTGAACACTTTAAAATAAAAAGCAAATATTGCTTTGCACGAGTGGAGGGTTCTCCTGGTTTAAGTACATTTTAAACACTGAAAACAGGAGTTTTGAATTGCATTCATGCAACATGCATAATCTGATGATGCATTTGTTCGTGTTCCAGGTTTGCACACTTGAGTGAGCTGGATTCACTGCGATCACATCAAATCCACATTTGAAACTGACAACTAGCATGTTGTGTGAATATAGCCTCTAAGTTTGTAACGGGCCTGGTTAAACATTTTGTGGGAACAGTTTCATAATCTTTTCCATTGCGTAATCTCTTTCATATCAAATACATTTACCACCAATCTGTGGCAGATTTCGCTAACAATCCTTCATCTTCCTGCTTTGCATTTTTAAAAATTCCTTATCCTTAAATTCTGCACGATGCAAATTCCTAATTCAGCCATTCGCTTAGCATGCTAACACTATTACAGAAGTGAATGTTAAGTTTTAGATCAGAGCTTTTCAAACTTTTCATGTTGGTGACACACTTTTTAGACATACATCATTTCACGACACACTCTTATAGCAGGGCACAAGGCAGGCACTAGGACCTGCGCGGAATCACAGCAGGTTTGGAGGCCGCAAGGCACAAGGCAGGCACTAGGACCTGCGTGGAACCCTGGCAGGGCAGGTTTGGAGGCAGCCAGGCACAAGGCAGGCACTGGGACCTGCGCGGAATCCTGGCATGGCAAGTTTGGAGGCAGCAAGGCACAAGGCAGGCACTAGGACCTGCGTGGAATCCTGGCAGGGCAAGTTTGGAGGCAGCAAGGCACAAGGCAGGCACTAGGACCTGCGCGGAATCCTGGCAGGGCTCGGAGGCAGCAGCAGCCGCGACACACCCAGACATTGCAGCCAACACACTAACGTGTCGCGACACACAGTTTGGAAAGCTCTGTTTTAGATGTTGGGCGAAAAAGACAGAGATTGCAGATGTAACCACCTAATGTTATATATCCATAAAAATCCAGAAAGGTGATTTTTAAAATAGGAGTGTTTGTGGACCTGCAAGGGACCCCCTTGAGTACAGACCTAAAAGGGATCAGTTAGAAAACCAGGGCAGGGCACTGCAAACTTAACTCTCCAAAAGGAATTGAGCAAACCTGCAGAGCAGGTGTGATAAAAGATCAAAGAACTGCAAAAATTCCTATTTATTGACAGTAAGAAGTGGCTCCGGGCCCACCTGGTCTGTCCACAGTTGCTAAGCAACCCGGCATAAAACGTTTCTTCAATTCAGTTCTAAAGTTTGGATTCTCTGCCTCGGGGCCCAAAACTCCTGTGGAAAAGAGGGTGGCCCAATTCCTCTAGCTAGGGTTTCTCAACCTTAGCAACTTTAAGATGTGTGGACTTCAACTCCCAGAATTCCCCAGCCAGCATGGCTGGCTGGGGAATTCTGGGAGTTGAAGTCCACACATCTTAAAGTTGCTAAGGTTGAGAAACCCTATTCTAGCTATTCTTTTCGGATCTGTCTATCCATCATGCAATGCCACATAACTCCAAAAATGCAGCAATGCTGACTTGGAACTTGCTTTCTAAAAGGAGGGACAGGACTTAGAATCCCAATTCATTTAATTAACTAGGAGATTTCCTCCTGGAGCTGAACAGCATGTATAATATTCCTCTCCTCCAGTATTATTCGCACAACAAACTCAATGAGGTAGGCCAGGCTGAGAGAGAAACTATGATTTCCCTGGATTTGCTCCAACATTGTAATATGACACAGGGACTCCCAGCCCTAGAGCTTTGTATTTATTTAAAATATTTATATCATCCCTTTTATTTTAACACTCTCAAAGCAGTTTTAGAGTAAAAGCCTAGTAGGCAATTTGCACAAACACTGACATGTCTGCTAATCCACTGGTGCATGCTATAATTCAGGGTTTAGCATCCTGTGGATACCCAGTGTGTAGGACTACAAATCCCATCATCTCCTGATGCTGATGGGGGTTACAATCCAACCCACCCATTTGATAGGGAAGGGACTGTTGCCTATTCTGTTTTTTTTTTACTGATCTCAGAGAAATCAGTGAAAGGCTTGCAACCTATCCTCACGTTCACGTAACCAGGCTAGCTATAGATCTAGCACAGGGCTTTCCAAAGTTTTCCCGCGGTGACACACCAACCGCCGTTGGTGTGTCGCCGCGGGAAAACCCGGAAGTGCCGCCATTGCGGCAGCGTGCAAAAACCCGGAAGCGCTGCTGCCGCTTTCAGTTTTTGCTCACCGTTGGTGTGTCGCCGCGGGAAAACCCGGAAGCGCTGATGATGATGATCAGCGCTTCCGGGTTGTGTGGCGACACACCAGACTGTGTATGGCGACACACTTTTGTGTCGCGACACACAGTTTGGAAAGCTCTGATCTAGCAGATCATTCCTGAAAAGGACATTGGAGGTCATTTAGACCATCCCCTGCCCAGGACTGAAATTCTCAAACCATCCCAGACAAATGGCTGACCGACCTTGGCTTGAAAACCTCCAGTGATGTACTTAGACATTCTAAACCTGGTTAGGGTTAACCTCCTTGAGCTTTTGGGTGACTTTGTAGTACAAACCCAGCATAGATGGTTAGTTTTATGGTTCAGTCTAGTATGTGAAGTCCTTGGTGTTCTCTGAGCCTGGTTGTTTTCTTGCAGACGTTTCGTTACCCGACTTCATCTTCAGTGCGCTGATGTTACCTAGTCAGGTAATGAAACGTCTGCAAGAAAACAACAAGGCTCAGAGAACACCAAGGACTCGACAGTTCAACCCTGAGCTACAGAGATTCTCTTCTATCAGTAGTATGTGAGCCTAGAAAACGGGCTAATTCAGGAAGCAGGTTAAGCATGATGTGTGAATTTGTGTGCTTTTCAAGATGTTGTCTTCTGGATGGGTTCTCAGCCCAAAGATGGTACACGGCCATCAGAACACCAGGTAAATACCTCAAAGTTGGCCATCCACAATTAATCCCACCTCTCCCATTTTCTTCCGGGCCTAATGTGCAGCATCTGGGAACATGTGGAATTGGGCAAGGAGCATGTTGATCTGTTGGGCATATGTCGATTTTCTCTTCCTCCACCCAGTTCAACTTGTGATAGTGACAACTGAAGATGGGGAGGACGTGGGTGGCTGAGAAGAAAAATCCAAGCTGCAAGTTGGTCTTTGACAAGGCCTGAGTTCATGTGCTTGTGGGGCCCCTTCTTTTTGTCATTGTTATGGTCCAGGCTGACTGTGTAGTTTTATGTCTTTAATTTTTTTACTGTTTTTTTTTTAATTTTTGGAAGCTACCCAGAGTCTATTGGAGTGGGCAGCCATAATAAATGTTCATCATCATCCTACAATGCAGCACCAATGGAGGAGGAGATGATGATGATGATGATGATCCTACACTGCAGCACCAACGGAGGAGAAAACGAGGCCATCTAAGATACGGGCTGAACTGTGATGAGTGTTGCGTGAATGAATGTGCTGAACTTCAATTCCTATTGTGCCTAAGCAAAGCCAACCCATCTGGACAGCACCAACATCTGCATTTTAGATGCTTCGCAGTGCAAAGGATTTTTTTTCCCTCCAAAAAGGTTCTCATTGGTAGATGTTTCTTTGGTGAGCCAAAGTAAATTGATAAAACAAACAAACAAACAAACAAACACGCTGTGCCTCTGAACTTTTCTGCTTCGTGCCGTTTCCTAGCATCTGAACCACGTTTAGAGGATTCCCTCCATGCAAAGGCATGGATCAGCGTGCCAGCGGGCGTGAATTCCACAGGCATGCATCCCTCCAACTATCCGTTTGCTACCCTGAGTTTTATTTAGTGTCTCAGAGGTGTGCAACTTTGGATCCAAACATTGTCCCTTCTTTACAGCATCTGTTGCAGCTCTTCCTTGGATCCTTTCACCAGCCCCAGTCGAAAGTGACAGAGCGAAGAATTTATGATATGGTTGACATCGCAAATTCTGACTTCAGCCCGGCAGGTTTTGCTGCATTGGCAGTTAGTAATAATAATAATACTAACAGCCAGTAGATGGTTCCCAAGCAGCCAAGATTTTACAAGCCTGGCCTGTGCTTTATCCCCCTGGAAAATGGCCAAAATGGGCTGCAAAGGAAGAAGAAAAACATGGGTTTTTTTCTTTTGAGCTTTATGAGGTCAGGCCTGCAATATCACCAAATGGATTGGTTTTCTGCCCGTGTGCCTGAGAGAGAAAGAGACAGTTATGATGGGAGAATTTGTATCTAATCGAAATTCTCCTTTTAAACACTTTTAAACTTATGGAGTAGTTTTAAAATAATGACATGAAGAAAGCCCCCAGCCTTTCAACACAACCGGGTCATTTGCAATGTAGAATTTTTAATGGACCATTTGTAGATTGTTTTGAATCAAACCTTTTTTGGAGGGGGATGTTTCTGGTTTTAGGAGCCGAGTTGGAACATGTTTCTCAACCTCAGCAACTTTAACATGTTTGGACTTCAACTCCCAGAATTCCCTAGCCAGGCTGGGGAATTCTGGGAGTTGAAGTCCACACATCTTTAAGTTGCTGGGTGGGGAATTCTGGGAGTTGAAGTCCACACATCTTAAAGCTACCGAGGTTGAGAAACACTGGACTACAGGCTCCATCCTTCCTGAATAGTTTGGCCCATGGTGGCTGAGAATGAGAGGCATTTTATGCATTTGTATGCATAGAGTGGATAAACTGATGTAGGATTTAAATTGGGGTGCGGTGAGAGGAGCAAGGTGGATTGGTTATTAGATGCAGATTGCATATGAGAGAGATTACCTTACCGATTAACAGTTGTAATTAAAAACTACGGTCTTTGTTTCTGAGGTGGCCTGAAACCTTTTGATGTATTTGAGTTCAACCGTTTCTCGCTCGGCGGTGCTGTTAAAGCCCCCCTTTTCCAGAACAGGCACTTTGAGGTCAGTTACGGAGTGTGCTGGGAAGCTGAAACGCTCTGATGTTACCTTGTCCTCGTCTCGAGTCCTGTTGTCAAACTTGCGCCCATTAATTCTTTTGCGCAAAGTCTGTCTTGGTCCTCCCATGCAAAACCCAGAGGGGCCTTGCTGGCAGATGGTGGCACAGATCACACTGCAGGAAGAGCAGGTGAAGGCAACTCTGATCTTGTGTGTGTGTGTCCTTGTTGGGGCCTGTGATGGTGCTGTTGATGTAGAGCAGAGCTTTCCAAACTGTGTGTCAGTATACATTAGTGTCGCGGCTGCTGCTGCCTCCGAGCCCTGCCAGGATTCCGCGCAGGTCCTAGTGCGTGCCTTGTGCCTTGCTGCCTCCAAACCTGCCCTGCCCGGATTCCACGCAGGTCCTAGTGCCTGCCTTGTGCCCGGCTGCCTCCAAAACTGCCCTGCCCGGATTCCACGCAGGTGCTAGTGCCTGCCTTGTGCCTGGCTGCCTCCAAACCTGCCCTGCCAGGATTCCGCACAGGTCCTAGTGCCTGCCTTGTGCCTTGCTGCCTCCAAACCTGCCCTGCCAGGATTCCACGCAGGTCCTAGTGCCTGCCTTGTGCCTTGTGCCTTGCTGCCTCCAAACCTGCCTTGCCCGGGTTCCGCGCAGGTCCTAGTGCCTGCCTTGTGCCTTGTGCCTTGCTGCCTCCAAACCTGCCCTGCCAGGATTCCGCGCAGGTCCTAGTGCCTGCCTTGTACCTTGTGCTTTGCTGCCTCCAAACCTGCCTTGCCCGGATTCCGCGCAGGTCCTAGTGCCTGCCTTGTGCCTTGTGCCTTGCTGCCTCCAAACCTGCCTTGCCCGGATTCCGCGCAGATCCTAGTGCCTGCCTTGTGCCTGGCTGCCTCCAAACCTGCCCTGCCAGGATTCTGCGCAGGTCCTAGTGCCTGCCTTGTGCCTTGTGCCTTGCTGCCTCCAAACCTGCCCTGCCCGGATTCCACGCAGGTCCTAGTGCCTGCCTTGTGCCCGGCTGCCTCCAAAACTGCCCTGCCCGGATTCCGCGCAGGTCCTAGTGCCTGCCTTGTGCCCGGCTGCCTCCAAACCTGCCCTGCCCGGATTCCACGCAGGTCCGAGTGCCTGCCTTGTGCCTGGCTGCCTCCAAACCTACCCTGCCAGGATTCCGCGCAGGTCCTAGTGCCTGCCTTGTGCCCGGCTGCCTCCAAACCTGCCCTGCCAGGATTCCGCGCAGGTCCTAGTGCCTGCCTTGTGCCCGGCTGCCTCCAAACCTGCCCTGCCAGGATTCCACGCAGGTCCTAGTGCCTGCCTTGTGCCTTGCTGCCTCCAAACCTGCCCTGCCCGGATTCCACGCAGGTCCTAGTGCCTGCCTTGTGCCCGGCTGCCTCCAAAACTGCCCTGCCTGGATTCCACGCAGGTCCTAGTGGATGCCTTGTGCCCGGCAGCCTCCAAACCTGCCCTGCCCGGATTCCACGCAGGTCCTAGTGCCTGCCTTGTGCCCGGCTGCCTCCAAACCTGCCCTGCCCGGATTCCACGCAGGTCCTAGTGCCTGCCTTGTGCCTTGTGCCCGGCTGACTCCAAAACTGCCCTGCCCGGATTCCACGCAGGTCCTAGTGCCTGCCTTGTGCCTTGTGCCTTGCTGCCTCCAAACCTGCCCTGCCCGGATTCCACGCAGGTCCTAGTGCCTGCCTTGTGCCCGGCTGCCTCCAAAACTGCCCTGCCCGGATTCCACGCAGGTCCTAGTGCCTGCCTTGTGCCCGGCTGCCTCCAAACCTGCCCTGCCAGGATTCTGCGCAGGTCCTAGTGCCTGCCTTGTGCCTTGTGCCTTGCTGCCTCCAAACCTGCCCTGCCCGGATTCCACGCAGGTCCTAGTGCCTGCCTTGTGCCCGGCTGCCTCCAAAACTGCCCTGCCAGGATTCCGCACAGGTCCTAGTGCCTGCCTTGTGCCTGGCTGCCTCCAAACCTGCCCTGCCAGGATTCCGCACAGGTCCTAGTGCCTGCCTTGTGCCCGGCTGCCTCCAAAACTGCCCTGCCAGGATTCCACGCAGGTCCTAGTGCCTGCCTTGTGCCTTGTGCCTTGCTGCCTCCAAACCTGCCCTGCCAGGATTCTGCGCAGGTCCTAGTGCCTGCCTTGTGCCTTGTGCCTTGCTGCCTCCAAACCTGCCCTGCCCGGATTCCACGCAGGTCCTAGTGCCTGCCTTGTGCCCGGCTGCCTCCAAAACTGCCCTGCCCGGATTCCGCACAGGTCCTAGTGCCTGCCTTGTGCCCGGCTGCCTCCAAAACTGCCCTGCCCGGATTCCACGCAGGTCCTAGTGCCTGCCTTGTGCCCGGCTGCCTCCAAAACTGCCCTGCCCGGATTCCACGCAGGTCCTAGTGCCTGCCTTGTGCCCGGCTGCCTCCAAAACTGCCCTGCCCGGATTCCACGCAGGTCCTAGTGCCTGCCTTGTGCCTTGTGCCTGGCTGCCTCCAAACCTGCCCTGCCCGGATTCCACGCAGGTCCTAGTGCCTGCCTTGTGCCTTGGGCCTGGCTGCCTCCAAACCTGCCCTGCCCGGATTCCACGCAGGTCCTAGTGCCTGCCTTGTGCCTTGTGCCTTGCTGCCTCCAAACCTGCCCTGCCCGGATTCCACGCAGGTCCTAGTGCCTGCCTTGTGCCCGGCTGCCTCCAAAACTGCCCTGCCCGGATTCCACGCAGGTCCTAGTGCCTGCCTTGTGCCCGGCTGCCTCCAAACCTGCCCTGCCAGGATTCTGCGCAGGTCCTAGTGCCTGTCTTGTGCCTTGTGCCTTGCTGCCTCCAAACCTGCCCTGCCCGGATTCCACGCAGGTCCTAGTGCCTGCCTTGTGCCTGGCTGCCTCCAAAACTGCCCTGCCAGGATTCCGCACAGGTCCTAGTGCCTGCCTTGTGCCTGGCTGCCTCCAAACCTGCCCTGCCAGGATTCCGCACAGGTCCTAGTGCCTGCCTTGTGCCCGGCTGCCTCCAAAACTGCCCTGCCAGGATTCCACGCAGGTCCTAGTGCCTGCCTTGTGCCTTGCTGCCTCCAAACCTGCCCTGCCAGGATTCTGCGCAGGTCCTAGTGCCTGCCTTGTGCCTTGTGCCTTGCTGCCTCCAAACCTGCCCTGCCCGGATTCCACGCAGGTCCTAGTGCCTGCCTTGTGCCCGGCTGCCTCCAAAACTGCCCTGCCCGGATTCCGCACAGGTCCTAGTGCCTGCCTTGTGCCCGGCTGCCTCCAAAACTGCCCTGCCCGGATTCCACGCAGGTCCTAGTGCCTGCCTTGTGCCCGGCTGCCTCCAAAACTGCCCTGCCCGGATTCCACGCAGGTCCTAGTGCCTGCCTTGTGCCCGGCTGCCTCCAAAACTGCCCTGCCCGGATTCCACGCAGGTCCTAGTGCCTGCCTTGTGCCTTGTGCCTGGCTGCCTCCAAACCTGCCCTGCCCGGATTCCACGCAGGTCCTAGTGCCTGCCTTGTGCCTTGGGCCTGGCTGCCTCCAAACCTGCCCTGCCCGGATTCCACGCAGGTCCTAGTGCCTGCCTTGTGCCTTGTGCCTTGCTGCCTCCAAACCTGCCCTGCCCGGATTCCGCGCAGGTCCTAGTGCCTGCCTTGTTCCTTGTTCCTTGCTGCCTCCAAACCTGCCCTGCCAGGATTCCACGCAGGTCCTAGTGCCTGCCTTGTGCCTTGTGCCTTGCTGCCTCCAAACCTGCCCTGCCCGGATTCCACGCAGGTCCTAGTGCCTGCCTTGTGCCTGGCTGCCTCCAAACCTGCCCTGCCCGGATTCCACACAGGTCCTAGTGCCTGCCTTGTGCCTGGCTGCCTCCAAACCTGCCCTGCCAGGATTCCACGCAGGTCCTAGTGCCTGCCTTGTGCCCGGCTGCCTCCAAAACTGCCCTGCCAGGATTCCGCACAGGTCCTAGTGCCTGCCTTGTGCCCGGCTGCCTCCAAACCTGCCCTGCCAGGATTCCACGCAGGTCCTAGTGCCTGCCTTGTGCCCGGCTGCCTCCAAAACTGCCCTGCCCGGATTCCACGCAGGTCCTAGTGCCTGCCTTGTGCCTTGTGCCTGGCTGCCTCCAAACCTGCCCTGCCCGGATTCCACGCAGGTCCTAGTGCCTGCCTTGTGCCTTGGGCCTGGCTGCCTCCAAACCTGCCCTGCCCGGATTCCACGCAGGTCCTAGTGCCGGCCTTGTGCCTTGTGCCTTGCTGCCTCCAAACCTGCCCTGCCCGGATTCCACGCAGGTCCTAGTGCCTGCCTTGTGCCCGGCTGCCTCCAAAACTGCCCTGCCCGGATTCCACGCAGGTCCTAGTGCCTGCCTTGTGCCCGGCTGCCTCCAAACCTGCCCTGCCAGGATTCTGCGGAGGTCCTAGTGCCTGCCTTGTGCCTTGTGCCTTGCTGCCTCCAAACCTGCCCTGCCCGGATTCCACGCAGGTCCTAGTGCCTGCCTTGTGCCCGGCTGCCTCCAAAACTGCCCTGCCAGGATTCCGCACAGGTCCTAGTGCCTGCCTTGTGCCTGGCTGCCTCCAAACCTGCCCTGCCAGGATTCCGCACAGGTCCTAGTGCCTGCCTTGTGCCCGGCTGCCTCCAAAACTGCCCTGCCAGGATTCCACGCAGGTCCTAGTGCCTGCCTTGTGCCTTGCTGCCTCCAAACCTGCCCTGCCAGGATTCTGCGCAGGTCCTAGTGCCTGCCTTGTGCCTTGTGCCTTGCTGCCTCCAAACCTGCCCTGCCCGGATTCCACGCAGGTCCTAGTGCCTGCCTTGTGCCCGGCTGCCTCCAAAACTGCCCTGCCCGGATTCCGCACAGGTCCTAGTGCCTGCCTTGTGCCCGGCTGCCTCCAAAACTGCCCTGCCCGGATTCCACGCAGGTCCTAGTGCCTGCCTTGTGCCCGGCTGCCTCCAAAACTGCCCTGCCCGGATTCCACGCAGGTCCTAGTGCCTGCCTTGTGCCCGGCTGCCTCCAAAACTGCCCTGCCCGGATTCCACGCAGGTCCTAGTGCCTGCCTTGTGCCTTGTGCCTGGCTGCCTCCAAACCTGCCCTGCCCGGATTCCACGCAGGTCCTAGTGCCTGCCTTGTGCCTTGGGCCTGGCTGCCTCCAAACCTGCCCTGCCCGGATTCCACGCAGGTCCTAGTGCCTGCCTTGTGCCTTGTGCCTTGCTGCCTCCAAACCTGCCCTGCCCGGATTCCGCGCAGGTCCTAGTGCCTGCCTTGTTCCTTGTTCCTTGCTGCCTCCAAACCTGCCCTGCCAGGATTCCACGCAGGTCCTAGTGCCTGCCTTGTGCCTTGTGCCTTGTTGCCTCCAAACCTGCCCTGCCCGGATTCCACGCAGGTCCTAGTGCCTGCCTTGTACCTGGCTGCCTCCAAACCTGCCCTGCCCGGATTCCACACAGGTCCTAGTGCCTGCCTTGTGCCTGGCTGCCTCCAAACCTGCCCTGCCAGGATTCCACGCAGGTCCTAGTGCCTGCCTTGTGCCCGGCTGCCTCCAAACCTGCCCTGCCAGGATTCCGCACAGGTCCTAGTGCCTGCCTTGTGCCCGGCTGCCTCCAAACCTGCCCTGCCAGGATTCCACGCAGGTCCTAGTGCCTGCCTTGTGCCTGGCTGCCTCCAAACCTGCCCTGCCAGGATTCCGCACAGGTCCTAGTGCCTGCCTTGTGCCTTGTGCCTTGCTGCCTCCAAACCTGCCCTGCCCGGATTCCACGCAGGTCCAAGTGCCTGCCTTCTGCCTTGCTGCCTCCAAACCTGCCCTGCCCGGATTCCACGCAGGTCCTAGTGCCTGCCTTGTGCCTTGCTGCCTCCAAACCTGCCCTGCCAGGATTCCACGCAGGTCCTAGTGCCTGCCTTGTGCCTTGCTGCCTCCAAACCTGCCCTGCCCGGATTCCACGCACGTCCTAGTGCCTGCCTTGTGCCTTGTGCCTTGCTGCCTCCAAACCTGCCCTGCCAGGATTCCGCGCAGGTCCTAGTGCCTGCCTTGTACCTTGTGCTTTGCTGCCTCCAAACCTGCCTTGCCCGGATTCCGCGCAGGTCCTAGTGCCTGCCTTGTGCCTTGTGCCTTGCTGCCTCCAAACCTGCCTTGCCCGGATTCCGCGCAGATCCTAGTGCCTGCCTTGTGCCTGGCTGCCTCCAAACCTGCCCTGCCAGGATTCTGCGCAGGTCCTAGTGCCTGCCTTGTGCCTTGTGCCTTGCTGCCTCCAAACCTGCCCTGCCCGGATTCCACGCAGGTCCTAGTGCCTGCCTTGTGCCCGGCTGCCTCCAAAACTGCCCTGCCCGGATTCCGCGCAGGTCCTAGTGCCTGCCTTGTGCCCGGCTGCCTCCAAACCTGCCCTGCCCGGATTCCACGCAGGTCCTAGTGCCTGCCTTGTGCCTGGCTGCCTCGAAACCTACCCTGCCAGGATTCCGCGCAGGTCCTAGTGCCTGCCTTGTGCCCGGCTGCCTCCAAACCTGCCCTGCCAGGATTCCGCGCAGGTCCTAGTGCCTGCCTTGTGCCCGGCTGCCTCCAAACCTGCCCTGCCAGGATTCCACGCAGGTCCTAGTGCCTGCCTTGTGCCTTGCTGCCTCCAAACCTGCCCTGCCCGGATTCCACGCAGGTCCTAGTGCCTGCCTTGTGCCCGGCTGCCTCCAAAACTGCCCTGCCCGGATTCCACGCAGGTCCTAGTGGATGCCTTGTGCCCGGCAGCCTCCAAACCTGCCCTGCCCGGATTCCACGCAGGTCCTAGTGCCTGCCTTGTGCCCGGCTGCCTCCAAACCTGCCCTGCCCGGATTCCACGCAGGTCCTAGTGCCTGCCTTGTGCCTTGTGCCCGGCTGCCTCCAAACCTGCCCTGCCCGGATTCCACGCAGGTCCTAGTGCCTGCCTTGTGCCTTGTGCCTTGCTGCCTCCAAACCTGCCCTGCCCGGATTCCACGCAGGTCCTAGTGCCTGCCTTGTGCCCGGCTGCCTCCAAAACTGCCCTGCCCGGATTCCACGCAGGTCCTAGTGCCTGCCTTGTGCCCGGCTGCCTCCAAACCTGCCCTGCCAGGATTCTGCGCAGGTCCTAGTGCCTGCCTTGTGCCTTGTGCCTTGCTGCCTCCAAACCTGCCCTGCCCGGATTCCACGCAGGTCCTAGTGCCTGCCTTGTGCCTGGCTGCCTCCAAAACTGCCCTGCCAGGATTCCGCACAGGTCCTAGTGCCTGCCTTGTGCCTGGCTGCCTCCAAACCTGCCCTGCCAGGATTCCGCACAGGTCCTAGTGCCTGCCTTGTGCCCGGCTGCCTCCAAAACTGCCCTGCCAGGATTCCACGCAGGTCCTAGTGCCTGCCTTGTGCCTTGCTGCCTCCAAACCTGCCCTGCCAGGATTCTGCGCAGGTCCTAGTGCCTGCCTTGTGCCTTGTGCCTTGCTGCCTCCAAACCTGCCCTGCCCGGATTCCACGCAGGTCCTAGTGCCTGCCTTGTGCCCGGCTGCCTCCAAAACTGCCCTGCCCGGATTCCGCACAGGTCCTAGTGCCTGCCTTGTGCCCGGCTGCCTCCAAAACTGCCCTGCCCGGATTCCACGAAGGTCCTAGTGCCTGCCTTGTGCCCGGCTGCCTCCAAAACTGCCCTGCCCGGATTCCACGCAGGTCCTAGTGCCTGCCTTGTGCCTTGTGCCTGGCTGCCTCCAAACCTGCCCTGCCCGGATTCCACGCAGGTCCTAGTGCCTGCCTTGTGCCTTGTGCCTGGCTGCCTCCAAACCTGCCCTGCCCGGATTCCACGCAGGTCCTAGTGCCTGCCTTGTGCCTTGTGCCTTGCTGCCTCCAAACCTGCCCTGCCCGGATTCCACGCAGGTCCTAGTGCCTGCCTTGTGCCCGGCTGCCTCCAAAACTGCCCTGCCCGGATTCCACGCAGGTCCTAGTGCCTGCCTTGTGCCCGGCTGCCTCCAAACCTGCCCTGCCAGGATTCTGCGCAGGTCCTAGTGCCTGCCTTGTGCCTTGTGCCTTGCTGCCTCCAAACCTGCCCTGCCCGGATTCCACGCAGGTCCTAGTGCCTGCCTTGTGCCTGGCTGCCTCCAAAACTGCCCTGCCAGGATTCCGCACAGGTCCTAGTGCCTGCCTTGTGCCTGGCTGCCTCCAAACCTGCCCTGCCAGGATTCCGCACAGGTCCTAGTGCCTGCCTTGTGCCCGGCTGCCTCCAAAACTGCCCTGCCAGGATTCCACGCAGGTCCTAGTGCCTGCCTTGTGCCTTGCTGCCTCCAAACCTGCCCTGCCAGGATTCTGCGCAGGTCCTAGTGCCTGCCTTGTGCCTTGTGCCTTGCTGCCTCCAAACCTGCCCTGCCCGGATTCCACGCAGGTCCTAGTGCCTGCCTTGTGCCCGGCTGCCTCCAAAACTGCCCTGCCCGGATTCCGCACAGGTCCTAGTGCCTGCCTTGTGCCCGGCTGCCTCCAAAACTGCCCTGCCCGGATTCCGCGCAGGTCCTAGTGCCTGCCTTGTGCCCGGCTGCCTCCAAAACTGCCCTGCCCGGATTCCACGCAGGTCCTAGTGCCTGCCTTGTGCCCGGCTGCCTCCAAAACTGCCCTGCCCGGATTCCACGCAGGTCCTAGTGCCTGCCTTGTGCCTTGTGCCTGGCTGCCTCCAAACCTGCCCTGCCCGGATTCCACGCAGGTCCTAGTGCCTGCCTTGTGCCTTGGGCCTGGCTGCCTCCAAACCTGCCCTGCCCGGATTCCACGCAGGTCCTAGTGCCTGCCTTGTGCCTTGTGCCTTGCTGCCTCCAAACCTGCCCTGCCCGGATTCCGCGCAGGTCCTAGTGCCTGCCTTGTTCCTTGTTCCTTGCTGCCTCCAAACCTGCCCTGCCAGGATTCCACGCAGGTCCTAGTGCCTGCCTTGTGCCTTGTGCCTTGCTGCCTCCAAACCTGCCCTGCCCGGATTCCACGCAGGTCCTAGTGCCTGCCTTGTGCCTTGTGCCTTGCTGCCTCCAAACCTGCCCTGCCCGGATTCCACGCAGGTCCTAGTGCCTGCCTTGTGCCCGGCTGCCTCCAAAACTGCCCTGCCCGGATTCCGCACAGGTCCTAGTGCCTGCCTTGTGCCCGGCTGCCTCCAAAACTGCCCTGCCCGGATTCCGCGCAGGTCCTAGTGCCTGCCTTGTGCCCGGCTGCCTCCAAAACTGCCCTGCCCGGATTCCACGCAGGTCCTAGTGCCTGCCTTGTGCCCGGCTGCCTCCAAAACTGCCCTGCCCGGATTCCACGCAGGTCCTAGTGCCTGCCTTGTGCCTTGTGCCTGGCTGCCTCCAAACCTGCCCTGCCCGGATTCCACGCAGGTCCTAGTGCCTGCCTTGTGCCTTGGGCCTGGCTGCCTCCAAACCTGCCCTGCCCGGATTCCACGCAGGTCCTAGTGCCTGCCTTGTGCCTTGTGCGTTGCTGCCTCCAAACCTGCCCTGCCCGGATTCCGCGCAGGTCCTAGTGCCTGCCTTGTTCCTTGTTCCTTGCTGCCTCCAAACCTGCCCTGCCAGGATTCCACGCAGGTCCTAGTGCCTGCCTTGTGCCTTGTGCCTTGCTGCCTCCAAACCTGCCCTGCCCGGATTCCACGCAGGTCCTAGTGCCTGCCTTGTGCCTGGCTGCCTCCAAACCTGCCCTGCCCGGATTCCACACAGGTCCTAGTGCCTGCCTTGTGCCTGGCTGCCTCCAAACCTGCCCTGCCAGGATTCCACGCAGGTCCTAGTGCCTGCCTTGTGCCCGGCTGCCTCCAAACCTGCCCTGCCAGGATTCCGCACAGGTCCTAGTGCCTGCCTTGTGCCCGGCTGCCTCCAAACCTGCCCTGCCAGGATTCCACGCAGGTCCTAGTGCCTGCCTTGTGCCCGGCTGCCTCCAAAACTGCCCTGCCCGGATTCCACGCAGGTCCTAGTGCCTGCCTTGTGCCTTGTGCCTGGCTGCCTCCAAACCTGCCCTGCCCGGATTCCACGCAGGTCCTAGTGCCTGCCTTGTGCCTTGGGCCTGGCTGCCTCCAAACCTGCCCTGCCCGGATTCCACGCAGGTCCTAGTGCCTGCCTTGTGCCTTGTGCCTTGCTGCCTCCAAACCTGCCCTGCCCGGATTCCACGCAGGTCCTAGTGCCTGCCTTGTGCCCGGCTGCCTCCAAAACTGCCCTGCCCGGATTCCACGCAGGTCCTAGTGCCTGCCTTGTGCCCGGCTGCCTCCAAACCTGCCCTGCCAGGATTCTGCGCAGGTCCTAGTGCCTGCCTTGTGCCTTGTGCCTTGCTGCCTCCAAACCTGCCCTGCCCGGATTCCACGCAGGTCCTAGTGCCTGCCTTGTGCCCGGCTGCCTCCAAAACTGCCCTGCCAGGATTCCGCACAGGTCCTAGTGCCTGCCTTGTGCCTGGCTGCCTCCAAACCTGCCCTGCCAGGATTCCGCACAGGTCCTAGTGCCTGCCTTGTGCCCGGCTGCCTCCAAAACTGCCCTGCCAGGATTCCACGCAGGTCCTAGTGCCTGCCTTGTGCCTTGCTGCCTCCAAACCTGCCCTGCCAGGATTCTGCGCAGGTCCTAGTGCCTGCCTTGTGCCTTGTGCCTTGCTGCCTCCAAACATGCCCTGCCCGGATTCAACGCAGCTCCTAGTGCCTGCCTTGTGCCCGGCTGCCTCCAAAACTGCCCTGCCCGGATTCCGCACAGGTCCTAGTGCCTGCCTTGTGCCCGGCTGCCTCCAAAACTGCCCTGCCCGGATTCCACGCAGGTCCTAGTGCCTGCCTTGTGCCCGGCTGCCTCCAAAACTGCCCTGCCCGGATTCCACGCAGGTCCTAGTGCCTGCCTTGTGCCCGGCTGCCTCCAAAACTGCCCTGCCCGGATTCCACGCAGGTCCTAGTGCCTGCCTTGTGCCTTGTGCCTGGCTGCCTCCAAACCTGCCCTGCCCGGATTCCACGCAGGTCCTAGTGCCTGCCTTGTGCCTTGTGCCTGGCTGCCTCCAAACCTGCCCTGCCCGGATTCCACGCAGGTCCTAGTGCCTACCTTGTGCCTTGTGCCTTGCTGCCTCCAAACCTGCCCTGCCCGGATTCCACGCAGGTCCTAGTGCCTGCCTTGTGCCCGGCTGCCTCCAAAACTGCCCTGCCCGGATTCCACGCAGGTCCTAGTGCCTGCCTTGTGCCCGGCTGCCTCCAAACCTGCCCTGCCAGGATTCTGCGCAGGTCCTAGTGCCTGCCTTGTGCCTTGTGCCTTGCTGCCTCCAAACCTGCCCTGCCCGGATTCCACGCAGGTCCTAGTGCCTGCCTTGTGCCTGGCTGCCTCCAAAACTGCCCTGCCAGGATTCCGCACAGGTCCTAGTGCCTGCCTTGTGCCTGGCTGCCTCCAAACCTGCCCTGCCAGGATTCCGCACAGGTCCTAGTGCCTGCCTTGTGCCCGGCTGCCTCCAAAACTGCCCTGCCAGGATTCCACGCAGGTCCTAGTGCCTGCCTTGTGCCTTGCTGCCTCCAAACCTGCCCTGCCAGGATTCTGCGCAGGTCCTAGTGCCTGCCTTGTGCCTTGTGCCTTGCTGCCTCCAAACCTGCCCTGCCCGGATTCCACGCAGGTCCTAGTGCCTGCCTTGTGCCCGGCTGCCTCCAAAACTGCCCTGCCCGGATTCCGCACAGGTCCTAGTGCCTGCCTTGTGCCCGGCTGCCTCCAAAACTGCCCTGCCCGGATTCCACGCAGGTCCTAGTGCCTGCCTTGTGCCCGGCTGCCTCCAAAACTGCCCTGCCCGGATTCCACGCAGGTCCTAGTGCCTGCCTTGTGCCTTGTGCCTGGCTGCCTCCAAACCTGCCCTGCCCGGATTCCACGCAGGTCCTAGTGCCTGCCTTGTGCCTTGGGCCTGGCTGCCTCCAAACCTGCCCTGCCCGGATTCCACGCAGGTCCTAGTGCCTGCCTTGTGCCTTGTGCCTTGCTGCCTCCAAACCTGCCCTGCCCGGATTCCACGCAGGTCCTAGTGCCTGCCTTGTGCCCGGCTGCCTCCAAAACTGCCCTGCCCGGATTCCACGCAGGTCCTAGTGCCTGCCTTGTGCCCGGCTGCCTCCAAACCTGCCCTGCCAGGATTCTGCGCAGGTCCTAGTGCCTGCCTTGTGCCTTGTGCCTTGCTGCCTCCAAACCTGCCCTGCCCGGATTCCACGCAGGTCCTAGTGCCTGCCTTGTGCCCGGCTGCCTCCAAAACTGCCCTGCCAGGATTCCGCACAGGTCCTAGTGCCTGCCTTGTGCCTGGCTGCCTCCAAACCTGCCCTGCCAGGATTCCGCACAGGTCCTAGTGCCTGCCTTGTGCCCGGCTGCCTCCAAAACTGCCCTGCCAGGATTCCACGCAGGTCCTAGTGCCTGCCTTGTGCCTTGCTGCCTCCAAACCTGCCCTGCCAGGATTCTGCGCAGGTCCTAGTGCCTGCCTTGTGCCTTGTGCCTTGCTGCCTCCAAACCTGCCCTGCCCGGATTCCACGCAGGTCCTAGTGCCTGCCTTGTGCCCGGCTGCCTCCAAAACTGCCCTGCCCGGATTCCGCACAGGTCCTAGTGCCTGCCTTGTGCCCGGCTGCCTCCAAAACTGCCCTGCCCGGATTCCACGCAGGTCCTAGTGCCTGCCTTGTGCCCGGCTGCCTCCAAAACTGCCCTGCCCGGATTCCACGCAGGTCCTAGTGCCTGCCTTGTGCCCGGCTGCCTCCAAAACTGCCCTGCCCGGATTCCACGCAGGTCCTAGTGCCTGCCTTGTGCCTTGTGCCTGGCTGCCTCCAAACCTGCCCTGCCCGGATTCCACGCAGGTCCTAGTGCCTGCCTTGTGCCTTGGGCCTGGCTGCCTCCAAACCTGCCCTGCCCGGATTCCACGCAGGTCCTAGTGCCTGCCTTGTGCTTTGTGCCTTGCTGCCTCCAAACCTGCCCTGCCCGGATTCCGCGCAGGTCCTAGTGCCTGCCTTGTTCCTTGTTCCTTGCTGCCTCCAAACCTGCCCTGCCAGGATTCCACGCAGGTCCTAGTGCCTGCCTTGTGCCTTGTGCCTTGCTGCCTCCAAACCTGCCCTGCCCGGATTCCACGCAGGTCCTAGTGCCTGCCTTGTGCCTGGCTGCCTCCAAAACTGCCCTGCCCGGATTCCACACAGGTCCTAGTGCCTGCCTTGTGCCTGGCTGCCTCCAAACCTGCCCTGCCAGGATTCCACGCAGGTCCTAGTGCCTGCCTTGTGCCCGGCTGCCTCCAAAACTGCCCTGCCCGGATTCCACGCAGGTCCTAGTCCCTGCCTTGTGCCCGGCTGCCTCCAAAACTGCCCTGCCCGGATTCCACGCAGGTCCTAGTGCCTGCCTTGTGCCTTGTGCCTGGCTGCCTCCAAACCTGCCCTGCCCGGATTCCACGCAGGTCCTAGTGTCTGCCTTGTGCCTTGGGCCTGGCTGCCTCCAAACCTGCCCTGCCCGGATTCCACGCAGGTCCTAGTGCCTGCCTTGTGCCTTGTGCCTTGCTGCCTCCAAACCTGCCCTGCCCGGATTCCGCGCAGGTCCTAGTGCCTGCCTTGTTCCTTGTTCCTTGCTGCCTCCAAACCTGCCCTGCCAGGATTCCACGCAGGTCCTAGTGCCTGCCTTGTGCCTTGTGCCTTGCTGCCTCCAAACCTGCCCTGCCCGGATTCCACGCAGGTCCTAGTGCCTGCCTTGTGCCTGGCTGCCTCCAAACCTGCCCTGCCCGGATTCCACACAGGTCCTAGTGCCTGCCTTGTGCCTGGCTGCCTCCAAACCTGCCCTGCCAGGATTCCACGCAGGTCCTAGTGCCTGCCTTGTGCCCGGCTGCCTCCAAACCTGCCCTGCCAGGATTCCGCACAGGTCCTAGTGCCTGCCTTGTGCCCGGCTGCCTCCAAACCTGCCCTGCCAGGATTCCACGCAGGTCCTAGTGCCTGCCTTGTGCCCGGCTGCCTCCAAAACTGCCCTGCCCGGATTCCACGCAGGTCCTAGTGCCTGCCTTGTGCCTTGTGCCTGGCTGCCTCCAAACCTGCCCTGCCCGGATTCCACGCAGGTCCTAGTGCCTGCCTTGTGCCTTGGGCCTGGCTGCCTCCAAACCTGCCCTGCCCGGATTCCACGCAGGTCCTAGTGCCTGCCTTGTGCCTTGTGCCTTGCTGCCTCCAAACCTGCCCTGCCCGGATTCCACGCAGGTCCTAGTGCCTGCCTTGTGCCCGGCTGCCTCCAAAACTGCCCTGCCCGGATTCCACGCAGGTCCTAGTGCCTGCCTTGTGCCCGGCTGCCTCCAAACCTGCCCTGCCAGGATTCTGCGCAGGTCCTAGTGCCTGCCTTGTGCCTTGTGCCTTGCTGCCTCCAAACCTGCCCTGCCCGGATTCCACGCAGGTCCTAGTGCCTGCCTTGTGCCCGGCTGCCTCCAAAACTGCCCTGCCAGGATTCCGCACAGGTCCTAGTGCCTGCCTTGTGCCCGGCTGCCTCCAAAACTGCCCTGCCCGGATTCCACGCAGGTCCTAGTGCCTGCCTTGTGCCCGGCTGCCTCCAAAACTGCCCTGCCCGGATTCCACGCAGGTCCTAGTGCCTGCCTTGTGCCCGGCTGCCTCCAAAACTGCCCTGCCCGGATTCCACGCAGGTCCTAGTGCCTGCCTTGTGCCTTGTGCCTGGCTGCCTCCAAACCTGCCCTGCCCGGATTCCACGCAGGTCCTAGTGCCTGCCTTGTGCCTTGGGCCTGGCTGCCTCCAAACCTGCCCTGCCCGGATTCCACGCAGGTCCTAGTGCCTGCCTTGTGCCTTGTGCCTTGCTGCCTCCAAACCTGCCCTGCCCGGATTCCGCGCAGGTCCTAGTGCCTGCCTTGTTCCTTGTTCCTTGCTGCCTCCAAACCTGCCCTGCCAGGATTCCACGCAGGTCCTAGTGCCTGCCTTGTGCCTTGTGCCTTGCTGCCTCCAAACCTGCCCTGCCCGGATTCCACGCAGGTCCTAGTGCCTGCCTTGTGCCTGGCTGCCTCCAAACCTGCCCTGCCCGGATTCCACACAGGTCCTAGTGCCTGCCTTGTGCCTGGCTGCCTCCAAACCTGCCCTGCCAGGATTCCACGCAGGTCCTAGTGCCTGCCTTGTGCCCGGCTGCCTCCAAACCTGCCCTGCCAGGATTCCGCACAGGTCCTAGTGCCTGCCTTGTGCCCGGCTGCCTCAAAACCTGCCCTGCCAGGATTCCACGCAGGTCCTAGTGCCTGCCTTGTGCCTGGCTGCCTCCAAACCTGCCCTGCCAGGATTCCGCACAGGTCCTAGTGCCTGCCTTGTGCCCGGCTGCCTCCAAACCTGCCCTGCCAGGATTCCACGCAGGTCCTAGTGCCTGCCTTGTGCCTTGTGCCTTGCTGCCTCCAAACCTGCCCTGCCCGGATTCCACGCAGGTCCAAGTGCCTGCCTTGTGCCTTGCTGCCTCCAAACCTGCCCTGCCCGGATTCCACGCAGGTCCTAGTGCCTGCCTTGTGCCTGGCTGCCTCCAAACCTGCCCTGCCCGGATTCCACGCAGGTCCTAGTGCCTGCCTTGTGCCTTGCTGCCTCCAAACCTGCCCTGCCAGGATTCCACGCAGGTCCTAGTGCCTGCCTTGTGCCTTGCTGCCTCCAAACCTGCCCTGCCCGGATTCCACGCACGTCCTAGTGCCTGCCTTGTGCCTTGTGCCTTGCTGCCTCCAAACCTGCCCTGCCAGGATTCCACGCAGGTCCTAGTGCCTGCCTTGTGCCTTGTGCCTTGCTGCCTCCAAACCTGCCCTGCCCGGATTCCACGCAGGTCCTAGTGCCTGCCTTGTGCCTCCAAACCTACCCTGCCAGGATTCCACGCAGGTCCTAGTGCCTGCCTTGTGCCTGGCTGCCTCCAAACCTGCTGTGATTCCCCGCAGGTCCTAGTGCCTGCCTTGTGCCCTGCTGCCTCCAAACCTGCTGTGATTCCACGCAGGTCCTAGTGCCTGCCTTGTGCCCTGCTGCCTCCAAACCTGCCCTGCCAGGATTCCACGCAGGTCCTAGTGCCTGCCTTGTGCCTTGCTGCCTCCAAACCTGCCCTGCCCGGATTCCACGCAGGTCCTAGTGCATGCCTTGTGCCTCCAAACCTACCCTGCCAGGATTCCACGCAGGTCCTCCTGCCTGCCTTGTGCCTTGCTGCCTCCAAACCTGCTGTGATTCCACGCAGGTCCTAGTGCCTGCCTTGTGCCTTGCTGCCTCCAAACCTACCCTGACAGGATTCCACGCAGGTCCTAGTGCCTGCCTTGTGCCTTGCTGCCTCCAAACCTGCTGTGATTCCACGCAGGTCCTAGTGCCTGCCTTGTGCCTTTCTGCCTCCAAACCTGCCCTGCCAGGATTCCACGCAGGTCCTACTGCCTTCCTTGTGCCTTGCTGCCTCCAAACCTGCTGTGATTCCACGCAGGTCCTAGTGCCTGCCTTGTGCCTGGCTGCCTCCAGACCTGCTGTGATTCCCCGCAGGTCCTAGTGCCTGCCTTGTGCCTTGCTGCCTCCAAACCTGCTGTGATTCCACGCAGGTCCTAGTGCCTGCCTTGTGCCTTGCTGCCTCCAAACCTGCTGTGATTCCGCGCAGGTCCTAGTGCCTGCCTTGTGCCTTGCTGCCTCCAAACCTGCTGTGATTCCATGCAGGTCCTAGTGCCTGCCTTGTGCCTTGCTGCCTCCAAACCTGCTGTGATTCCACGCAGGTCCTAGTGCCTGCCTTGTGCCTTGCTGCCTCCAAACCTGCCCTGCCCGGATTCCACACAGGTCCTAGTGCCTGCCTTGTGCCCGGCTGCCTCCAAACCTGCCCTGCCAGGATTCCACGCAGGTCCTAGTGCCTGCCTTGTGCCCTGCTGCCTCCAAACCTGCCCTGCCAGGATTCCACGCAGGTCCTAGTGTCTGCCTTGTGCCTTGCTGCCTCCAAACCTGCTGTGATTCCGCGCAGGTCCTACTGCCTGCCTTGTGCCTTGCTGCCTCCAAACCTGCTGTGATTCCACGCAGGTCCTAGTGCCTGCCTTGTGCCTTGCTGCCTCCAAACCTGCCCTGCCCGGATTCCACGCAGGTCCTAGTGCCTGCCTTGTGCCTTGCTGCCTCCAAACCTGCCCTGCCCGGATTCCACGCAGGTCCTAGTGCCTGCCTTGTGCCTTGCTGCCTCCAAACCTACCCTGCCAGGATTCCACGCAGGTCCTAGTGCCTGCCTTGTGCCTTGCTGCCTCCAAACCTGCTGTGATTCCACGCAGGTCCTAGTGCCTGCCTTGTGCCTTGCTGCCTCCAAACCTGCTGTGATTCCACGCAGGTCCTAGTGCCTGCCTTGTGCCTTGCTGCCTCCAAACCTGCTGTGATTCCACGCAGGTCCTAGTGCCTGCCTTGTGCCTTGCTGCCTCCAAACCTGCTGTGATTCCATGCAGGTCCTAGTGCCTGCCTTGTGCCTTGCTGCCTCCAAACCTGCTGTGATTCCGCGCAGGTCCTAGTGCCTGCCTTGTGCCTTGCTGCCTCCAAACCTGCTGTGATTCCACGCAGGTCCTAGTGCCTGCCTTGTGCCTTGCTGACTCCAAACCTGCCCTGCCCGGATTCCACGCAGGTCCTAGTGCCTGCCTTGTGCCTTGCTGCCTCCAAACCTGCCCTGCCCGGATTCCACGCACGTCCTAGTGCCTGCCTTGTGCCTTGTGCCTTGCTGCCTCCAAACCTGCCCTGCCAGGATTCCACGCAGGTCCTAGTGCCTGCCTTGTGCCTTGTGCCTTGCTGCCTCCAAACCTGCCCTGCCCGGATTCCACGCAGGTCCTAGTGCCTGCCTTGTGCCTCCAAACCTACCCTGCCAGGATTCCACGCAGGTCCTAGTGCCTGCCTTGTGCCTGGCTGCCTCCAAACCTGCTGTGATTCCCCGCAGGTCCTAGTGCCTGCCTTGTGCCCTGCTGCCTCCAAACCTGCTGTGATTCCACGCAGGTCCTAGTGCCTGCCTTGTGCCCTGCTGCCTCCAAACCTGCCCTGCCAGGATTCCACGCAGGTCCTAGTGCCTGCCTTGTGCCTTGCTGCCTCCAAACCTGCCCTGCCCGGATTCCACGCAGGTCCTAGTGCATGCCTTGTGCCTCCAAACCTACCCTGCCAGGATTCCACGCAGGTCCTCCTGCCTGCCTTGTGCCTTGCTGCCTCCAAACCTGCTGTGATTCCACGCAGGTCCTAGTGCCTGCCTTGTGCATTGCTGCCTCCAAACCTGCTGTGATTCCACGCAGGTCCTAGTGCCTGCCTTGTGCCTTGCTGCCTCCAAACCTACCCTGACAGGATTCCACGCAGGTCGTAGTGCCTGCCTTGTGCCTTGCTGCCTCCAAACCTGCTGTGATTCCACGCAGGTCCTAGTGCCTGCCTTGTGCCTTTCTGCCTCCAAACCTGCCCTGCCAGGATTCCACGCAGGTCCTACTGCCTTCCTTGTGCCTTGCTGCCTCCAAACCTGCTGTGATTCCACGCAGGTCCTAGTGCCTGCCTTGTGCCTGGCTGCCTCCAGACCTGCTGTGATTCCCCGCAGGTCCTAGTGCCTGCCTTGTGCCTTGCTGCCTCCAAACCTGCTGTGATTCCACGCAGGTCCTAGTGCCTGCCTTGTGCCTTGCTGCCTCCAAACCTGCTGTGATTCCGCGCAGGTCCTAGTGCCTGCCTTGTGCCTTGCTGCCTCCAAACCTGCTGTGATTCCATGCAGGTCCTAGTGCCTGCCTTGTGCCTTGCTGCCTCCAAACCTGCTGTGATTCCACGCAGGTCCTAGTGCCTGCCTTGTGCCTTGCTGCCTCCAAACCTGCCCTGCCCGGATTCCACACAGGTCCTAGTGCCTGCCTTGTGCCCGGCTGCCTCCAAACCTGCCCTGCCAGGATTCCACGCAGGTCCTAGTGCCTGCCTTGTGCCCTGCTGCCTCCAAACCTGCCCTGCCAGGATTCCACGCAGGTCCTAGTGCCTGCCTTGTGCCTTGCTGCCTCCAAACCTGCTGTGATTCCGCGCAGGTCCTACTGCCTGCCTTGTGCCTTGCTGCCTCCAAACCTGCTGTGATTCCACGCAGGTCCTAGTGCCTGCCTTGTGCCTTGCTGCCTCCAAACCTGCCCTGCCCGGATTCCACGCAGGTCCTAGTGCCTGCCTTGTGCCTTGCTGCCTCCAAACCTGCCCTGCCCGGATTCCACGCAGGTCCTAGTGCCTGCCTTGTGCCTTGCTGCCTCCAAACCTACCCTGCCAGGATTCCACGCAGGTCCTAGTGCCTGCCTTGTGCCTTGCTGCCTCCAAACCTGCTGTGATTCCACGCAGGTCCTAGTGCCTGCCTTGTGCCTTGCTGCCTCCAAACCTGCTGTGATTCCACGCAGGTCCTAGTGCCTGCCTTGTGCCTTGCTGCCTCCAAACCTGCTGTGATTCCACGCAGGTCCTAGTGCCTGCCTTGTGCCTTGCTGCCTCCAAACCTGCTGTGATTCCACGCAGGTCCTAGTGCCTGCCTTGTGCCTTGCTGCCTCCAAACCTGCTGTGATTCCATGCAGGTCCTAGTGCCTGCCTTGTGCCTTGCTGCCTCCAAACCTGCTGTGATTCCGCGCAGGTCCTAGTGCCTGCCTTGTGCCTTGCTGCCTCCAAACCTGCTGTGATTCCACGCAGGTCCTAGTGCCTGCCTTGTGCCTTGCTGACTCCAAACCTGCCCTGCCCGGATTCCACGCAGGTCCTAGTGCCTGCCTTGTGCCTTGCTGCCTCCAAACCTGCCCTGCCCGGATTACGTGCAGGTCCTAGTGCCTGCCCTCACTCGCTGGATCGTCACCTTGTTGTGGTGAGTGGGCTTGTGTGTTCCGAATGAACCCTGTGAGCGAAGCCGTCGGGAGTCATGTACTCCTGGCAGGGTCACTCATGGCGGTAAGGTCCAGGGGGAGGAACCAAACAAAGAACGATCCAAGAAAGTCCTCAACGGCAGAAGAGGCGGAAAATAACAAGGTGTATTGTTACAACGGCTGCGAAGGCGGATGAAGGCTGCAGCAGACAAAAGGTCACCAATCGTCATGGTATCCATGCCATTGGATTAGAGCCTTTTTCTGTGAAGGTTGTGTGCTGATCGTTGTGCACCGATCTCCACACATAAAACAAATTCACGCACAGGCGTCTTCCAACCACACCAAACCCAAAACAACCAAAAGTCCCATGGCGACTGACGAATGGCAACGGGGGCAGGACTGTGAAATCCGGAAGCTCCTAGTCATGGACCAGCACATGGGCGGTGGATACGGATTCAGTCGCCCTGACTCAAGGATCGAGGCAGTTGAGTAGTTCGGCAGCTGTATCCACGACTGAGCAGCCCTATTTAGGATCCACTCTGCTCACCCCATATGGGGAGGGGGCTAGAAAAGGTGCCCTAAACATAGTCTGCCTCATTTTCTCCCTGACTGGATTACCGCGACCAGTGGGGTCACCATCTAGCGGTCATAAAAAACACATGAATTTTGGAACATGGAATATACAAACACTGCAAGACAATATGGATAGTGAACGACCTGAACGTAGGACTGCCATTATTGCAAGGGAGCTGAGACGTTTTAATATCGATATAGCAGCACTCCAAGAAACTCGAAGAGCAGGAGAAGGACAGCTGAAGGAAGAAAAAGGAGGTTATACCTTCTTTTGGAAAGGACTGCCTGAACAAGAATGACGAATACATGGGGTAGGCTTTGCTATCAAAAACGACCTTGTGAAGCTCTTGTCAGAAGTTCCCACTGGGATTAACGAACGACTCTCAACTCTGCGAATAAAACTCGCCAAAAACCAACAGGCAACTATCCTAAGTGCTTACGCACCAACACTAGATGCAGATGAGGATATCAAGGAAAAATTTTATACCCAGCTGGACACCATCTTATCAGAGATACCAAAGGAGGATAAAATTATCCTCCTGGGCGATTTCAATGCAAGAGTTGGGCGTGATTTTGATTTGTGGCCAGGGATCATTGGGAAAGAAGGAGTTGACAACAGCAACACGAATGGAATCTTACTTCTGACTAAATGTGCAGAGCATAACCTTGTCATTACTAACACACTCTTTCGCCAGAAAAATAAATCTAAAACATCATGGAAGCACCCACGGTCGAAGCACTGGCATCTTTTAGATTATGTAATTGTCCGTGCTAGAGATCGCTGTGATGTACTTCTCACCAGAGCCATGACGAGCGCCGATGACTGCTGGACAGACCATCGATTAATTCGATCCACGATGGCCATAAAGATTGTCCCTCATCGTAGGCTCCAAGGAAGAAAACCAAGGCGTAAAATGAATACACTGGCCCTTCAAGATCCTATTAAACGAGCTTGCTTTCAATCAACTCTCAAGGAACATCTGCCTATGGAACTTCCTGAAAATGTTGAGGAACACTGGATTAAATTGAAGACTTCCATTATTTCAGCCTGTGAACAAACTATCGGATACCAGACTAAGAGACATCAGGACTGGTTTGATGAGAACGATAGTGAGATTGAACATATTATTGACAAGAAAAGGAAAGCCTTCCAGATATGGCAAAAAGATATTAACTGTGCCGTTAAGAAAAAAATCTACGCCAGTGCAAAGGCAGAAGTCCAAAGAAGAACTAGAGAACTTAAGAACATATGGTGGATAAAAAAAGCCCAAGAAACCCAACATTTTGCAGATGCTCATGATGCACGGGGCTTTTTTAATGCCATAAAGGCCATCTATGGACCAACAAACCATGGTACAAATCCCTTACGCTCAGTAGATGGTGCTAAACTTCTAAAGGACAAAGAGTCTATTGCACTGCGCTGGAAAGAGCATTACTACAATCTCCTTAATCGTCACTCTACTGTGGCTGATGAAGTCTTCTTGCAAATCCCGCAAAAACAAATAAGAAATGAGCTTGCAGTACCCCCTAGTTTGGAGGAAGTCAGTAAAGCCACTAAACAAATGAAAAATAACAAAGGTAGTGGACCTGATGGGATTCCTGCTGAAGTCTTTAAAGAAGGCGGGCCTGAACTTACACAACAACTTCATAAACTCATCGAAAAAATCTGGATGAGGGAGGAGATTCCAGCAGACTTTAGGGATGCCATAATTATCACTCTCTTTAAAAAGGGTGATAGAACAGACTGTGGAAACTATCGAGGCATCTCCCTTCTAGCCACAGCAGGCAAAATCCTGGCAAAGATCATCGCAAACCGTCTCCTATCTGTATCAGAAGACATCCTCCCTGAAACGCAAAATGGCTTCCGGCCTTCCAGGGGAACAGTGGATATGATCTTCACTGCACGACAGCTTCAAGAAAAATGCAAGGAGCAAAACCGCCCTCTGTACATGGCGTTTATTGATCTGACTAAAGCTTTTGATACTGTAAATCGTACTGCTCTCTGGACCATCCTTCTGAAAATCGGATGCCCTGATAAATTTGTGAACATCTTGCGGTTACTCCACGACGACATGATGGCAACAATCCTGAATAACAATGGCTCTCAAAGCGATCCATTTAAAGTGGAATCCGGCGTTAAACAGGGATGTGTTATTGCTCCAACCTTATTCGCTATCTTCATCGCTATGATTATGCACCTTGTTGAAGAGAAACTTCCTACTGGTGTAGAAATTATATATCGAACAGATGGAAAGCTTTTTAATCTTAGTAGGCTGAAAGCAAAAAATAAGGTAATTGCAACTTCTGTTATGGAACTTCAATATGCTGATGATAACGTAGTCTGTGCACACTCCGAGGAAGATCTTCAAACTATCCTAAACATCTTTGCAGAAGCATATGAAAAGCTCGGCCTCTCGATTAACATTAAAAAAACCAAAGTGCTTTACCAGCAAGTTCGAACCAATCCCTCTGCAGCGCCATCAATCCAGCTTAAAGGTGTGTCACTAGAAAATGTCGATCACTTTTCTTATCTCGGCAGCCATCTATCTACAAAAGCCGACATCGACGCTGAAATTCAGCATCGCCTGAGCTCTGGGAGTGTAGCTTTCTCCCGAATGAAGCGTAGAGTGTTTGAGGATCGGGACATTCGCAGGGAGACCAAAATGCTTGTTTACAAAGCCATTGTACTACCAACCCTTCTGTACGCCTGTGAAACATGGACCCTCTACAAACGCCACCTCTAACTTCTTGAAAGATTCCATCAACGCTGCCTCCGAAAAATTCTGCAAATTACTTGGGAAGATAGGCGGACTAATGTTAGCGTATTAGAAGAAGCGAAAACCACCAGCATTGAAACAATGATCATCCAACATCAACTTCGCTGGACCGGTCATGTTGTTCGAATGCCTGACCATCGTCTTCCAAAGCAGCTACTTTACTCCCAACTTAAGAATGGAAAACGGAATATTGGTGGACAGCAAAAGAGATTCAAAGATACTCTCAAAGCTAATTTAAAAAAATGTAATATCAGCATTGAGAACTGGGAAGCCCTAACTCATGAGCGTTTCAATTGGAGGTCATCCTTTATTAATGGCGCTATGGACTTTGAAGAAGCACGAGTACAGGGCGAAAAGGAGAAAAGAGCTAAAAGGAAGGCACGTCAGGCAAGCCCTCATCATGACCGTCTCCCACCCGGAAACCTATGCCCTCATTGTGGGAGGATGTGCGGATCCAGAATTGGCCTTTATAGCCACTTACGGATTCACCGTTAAACTCTTACCTCTGGAAGACAATCTTACTCGGCTACGAGTGATCGCCAATGAATGAATGAACGAGTGCCTGCCTTGTGCCTTGCTGCCTCCAAACCTGCCCTGCCCGGATTCCGCACAGGTCCTAGTGCCTGCCTTGTGCCTGGCTGCCTCCAAACCTGCCCTGCCAGAATTCCACGCAGGTCCTACTGCCTGCCTTGTGCCTTGCTGCCTCCAAACCTACCCTGCCCGGATTCCACACAGGTCCTACTGCCTGCTTTGTGCCTTGTGCCTGGCTGCCTCCAAACCTGCTGTGATTCCACGCAGGTCATAGTGCCTGCCTTGTGCCGTGCTGTAAGAGTGTGTCGCGAAATGATGCATGTGTAAAAAGTGTGTCACCAACATGAAAAGTTTGGAAAGCTCTGGTGTAGAGGTTAGGGCAAAGTATAAATCTGGATTTGTTGCTGGGTCTGTTCCCATGTTTTTTGTGCTTAGGCTGGGCTGGGGGAGGCAATGTCACAGGCTAAGCAGAAGGCCACACACTACAATAGTGTATGCACATGAGTGTACATGCTTAGATATTGCACATAGGAATGTATGCTCACCTCTGGAGCACAAGTTTAATGCTGTGTTTGGAAATAATGTTCATGCTTTCTATGACCAAACCTAGCCACATTGAATGCTTTGGGATTCTGTGTAATCATTTATTTTTGTTTATTTTTTTTTCAACTTCTATCACCGCACCATCTCCCCCACAGGGGACTCTGGGCGGTGGATAACATGGATAACATGCAGTGGCATGACAGCTATCACCCTAAAATTATTTATTTCCCAGTAACCACAGTTAGCAAGAGACACTGCTGAGTTAACATAACATGGTTAACATGGGTTGGCACAACATACCGAAATCCCCCATTTTCTGTGACTGACACAATACATTGAACCATAAAATAACGAAACGGGCTGACTGGGCATAACGTGGTAATGATACACGCGCACATACACACATACATACAGGTTCCGTTCCTAACCATGATGATGCCAAAGTGATGAAATGTGCAATGTGATGTCACAGTGGAAGTCTGAAAGGGCGGAGGCTATATGGTGACATCACATGCAATTAGTAAGAGGTGGACTTCGTGTGGTGATGCGATGACATGTTTTATCACTTGCCTTTTCTCCCCGAATGAGGGTATTTTGAACATCAGATATATATGAAACAGATCTGACTTGAGCAGGACTTAATCCTTTGCATTAAATTACTGGGATTTCTGAAAAAATATAAGCATGCTAAAGGTTCACAGCTGCATTTTGTAGATGGAAATAAGAAATTTTAAAAAGCTCTTTGAATTAATTCCTTTCCTTTGAAAAGAGACACATTAAGACACTCCATCTCCTTACTTTTTTTCTTTTATTGTATTTATACCCCACCATAATCAATCAACTCAAACAGAGGTTGGGTTCACACCACACATTTCATATGGTTCCTGATTAACCCATGTTTTTATCTGGTAGAACTGAATATAGTAGCTAAATAGGCTGAGTTCACACAACACACCAAGTTGCAAGAAAACTAGGTTAGCAGTAAGCAAGTTTAGCATGTTGTGCTGCTTGCAATCCCACCAAACTCCTAACTTGGGCAAGTAAAGACTCAGATAGTCAGTCTGTGTGCACAATTTGCTAAACCTGGTTAATGCTAACCTCAGGCTATTTTGTGACACACCCTGTTAAATTCGTTGTAATGTGCAAATCCTGAAAATGGGTTAATTTAAATAACCAGGTTAAGTGTATGGTATAAACACAGCCAAAACCTCTTTAACTTGGTGGAGCTGATTATAGAAATGCAGCCCAATGTTTCTCCTAAGGACAGAAAAATGGGTTTAAAAGTCCACCAAGAAGTTTAGGGAAATAAAATGATTATCCTGCTGCAAAAGGGAGATTTAGCACGACAAAGATAAATCAGGCTCCCCTACGTTTGCCTTCCAAATGTGGATAAGCAACGTTTCGATCCACCACCCCTAGCGGGGGGGAGCTGTCGTGATCCACCGGGAATCTTAATTAGGCCCTTATCCTAAATTGCATACATGGGATTTCTTTGGAGCAACCGTGCAAAGGATCAGGCGGGCGCTAAAAATGCAGAGGATGATGCTCTTTGCAAAAACCCGAGCGTGCAATAAATAAAACGTGTATTTATTCATTTAAAAATATATTTTTTAACTTAAAATCCCAAGAAATTTGATTGCTTAGGATTTTAAGTAAACGCCCGAAAAAAGCGCAAGCAGCGACGCCAAGGAGCACGCGCCGCCCGCCGCCCTTTGTTCCTACCCGCGCTGACGTCGGAGCGTCCATGATGTGGAGCTTTTGGCGGGAAGCGGCTGGAGAGAGCCGCGAAATGGCGGCCGCGGAGGGCGTGGCCGGGGAAATGGGATGGGGGCGGGGGCGGGGGCGGTAGCGAACCGACGCACAAAGGGCTGGAGGGAAAACCCGGAACGCGGAATGAAGGCCGGAGCGGAGCTTCTAGTTCTCGGTGCCATGCGGGTTTAGACTGGGTGGGAAGACGGAGGGGAGGCTGCAAGTCCTTTATCCTTGGGTTGCTGAATATAGGCTGAATAACTATTGCAGCAAGAAGGGTGCAAAGCAGCAAGGGGCGGGGATAGCTCTTAGCAATGGTTAATCGTTTTAGCGAAAGTGGAACCTCCAGCTTCCCAGGTACTCTACCTCGGAATAGCAGCTGTTTCAGACAAAGCGCTAAGTGCCTCACCACCTCTCCTGCAGTCCTTTTCCCCCCTCCATCCTTGGAAATCGAGTTGGTCAGAAACCTTTCTTAGGTCGCTTTTCGGAGGCTCTCAAATTCCGCCAAACTAGCCCAGGGTGTGATCCTGCTGCTACGATAATTGCACGATCTCGTTTTCAAAAAGCAGATTTCAAAGAGAAGAAGAGCTGAGCTCCAACTTCCCCAGGGAGGGCTGCCAGCCGGGAGCAGTCCGACGCTTGAAGTGTAGCGTGGCCCAGATCCAAAAAGCGTGCCCTTGCACACAGGAAAAGCAGCCGCTGCTGTTTGTCCTAAAAGGCAGCGTGCCGAATTAAAAACCAGGAGCAAAATTAAGCGGGCCTAGCCGGCTAATGGAATTCACCCGTTTTCTGGGTGCACACCACAAGCTAACGCAAAGGGCTGGACTCACAGAACACGGAAAGAAAGCCAAACCGAGGCTTGTCAAATGGCATGGTTTATGTTTGCATTGCTGGGGTTTCCATTGACCTGGGGAAGCGTGTTGTGTGAGCGCAGTCACTGAAGCTGCAATGAAGGCCATGCTTAAAAAGCTTGGAAGGCCGGGAAGCGCTAATGGAGCCCCAAAGGTTTTAATGAAGGTGCCAGGCGGGCCTTTCTGGGGGGGGGGGGGGAAAGGACCACAAACCTTTCGAAATTATTGCTTCCCTGTTTATTTTCTGTGCTTACCCGACCACCAGCTAGTGAGGCTTCTTGGTGGTTGACCAAAAAAAAAATTATAACCAACATACTAAAAAACAATTAAACCAGTAACACCAGTGGAATCAGTTATTAAAACAAACAGTTTAAAATAGGCACTTTGGATCTCTGATGCTTCCGCTGTGGTCGTGCAACAAAGCTTAACTAATTAGGAGAAGGCATCGTGGCGGTGTATTTATTTAAAGTCAGAGGGTGGATTATTAACATGATCAAAGGGTGGATTATTTGCATTTGCTTAATGTAAGGAAAGGGTTGCCTCTGGAGACTTGGTAGAAAGAAGGCAGGGCAGAAAGCTGGAAAGAACTGCAGGAGGTGATGTGAGGAGAGGCAGGGGAGGGAGGGAAAAAAGAGAAAAGGAGAAAATGCAGGTAGTCCTCACTTAACAACCATTTGTTTAGTGATGGTTCGGGCTTATGACGGTGCTGAAAAAAATAACTTATGACTGGTTCTCACACTTACGACCATCACAGCATTCCCCATGGTCACGTGATCACGATTTGGGCGCTTGGCAACCAGTTCACATTTATGACCGTCGCAGTGTCCCGTGGTTACATGATCGCCAAGTTCAACCTTCCCAGCCAGCTCCTGGCAAGCAAAATAAATGGGGAACCGCATGATTCACTTAATGACTACGTGGTTCGTGTAACGCTTGCAGTGATTCACTTAATGACCACTGCAAAAAAGGTCATAAAATCTGGTCAAATTCACTTAATGACTGCTTCACTTAGCAACTGAAATCCCAGTCCCAGTTGTGGTTGTTAAGCAAGGACTACCTGTAATGTGTTAAAGGAAATAGAGCAAGTCCTTGTGGGGTTGTCAAAAATGTCAAGGTGGTGGCCACCATGGTGCAATCAAGGCTCCATCCATTTTTATGTGGAATAAAATTGGGTGGAGCTTCAATCATACCACTGTGGCCACCATCATGATTTTTTTGACCACACCTTGAAGACACTTCTGTCCTTGTGTCAAAGTAAAATCTATAAATAATCACAGCTTTCTGTACTGGAGATGGCTGACAGCCGAATTACGTTTGTACATGGCTGGCTGGAAGGGCAACCAAGTTGACCGAAGTGTCACATCATCGTGCAAATACCACACCACTGGGACACAGATCCGTAAGGGTGGCATTTCAGTGGTGATCTCACTGTACGTGGGTCATTGTTGCACATGCAGCAGGAACATCAGCAATTGTTAAATAAAGTTTTAATTGTCCTCTGGTGCTTTGCATAAAAAAGAGACAGAATATAATTTTGCCTTCCCGCACACCCAAAATACAACATGATAGAAAATTAGTCATGGGGAGGGGGCGCAGTGAGATTTTAAACCACACTTTTTTAATCCACAGAAGAAATTTTGCAACTTTTTTTGACCACACCTTGAAGACACTTCTGTCCTTGTGTCAAAGTAAAATCTATAAATAATCACAGCTATCAAAAAAAAATCTATAAATAATCACAGATCCTATCAAAACTCAGCTTTAGCACATGGCTGGCTTTTTAGTGGGTTAATGTGCTGTACTCTGCACATACTCCAGTCTGGTGTCCTCCAGATGTTTTGGGACTGCAGCGGTCAGAATTCACAGCCTTTGAACATCCTGGCAGGCTGGGAATTCGGGGAGTTGGAATCTCAGTGCGTCTTATGGCCGCCAGATTCCTGGAGTTCAGTTTAGGTCTGCTGAGCTGCCTTAGGATCTGGCTTGACTGGTCTGAGCAGCTTGAGGCCCAGCAAAGGACGCACTTTCATAATGGGCTCGTTCTTCCTGCCGCTTCATGCAAAGGGAAACTTTCACGCTCCGGGAAACTTCTCAATTTGGGTCAAGTTGGAGCAAAGGGTGTGGGTGCGTCTCATCCCCTTTATTTTTAGGAGAGCCTGTACAGAGTGTAGAGCTACAGGTAGTCCTCGCTTAACTACCACAATTGGGACATGAATTTTGGTTGCTAAGTGAAGCAGTCATTAAGTGAATCCGACCCAATTACATTACCTTTTTGCGGCGGTCGTTAAGCAAATCACTGTGGGCGTTAAGCGAACCACATGGTCGTTAAGCGAATCACGCGGTTCCCCATCGATTTTGCCTGCCAGAAGCTGGCCAGGAAGGTTCAAAATGGTGATCACATGACCACAGGATGCTGCAACAGTCATAAATGTGAACTGATTGCCAAGGGCCCAAATCTGCTTCCCTTGCACACTTCCTGCTCAGGCAACCACTAGAGGGCAGCAAAAAGCAAGAATTTTTGGTGTTGGTGCTGCCCTTAAGAGGTCATCGGCCAAGGGCCCAAATTGTGATCACCCGTGGGGACGCTGTGCCGGTCATAAGTGTGAGGAATGGTCACACGTCGGTTTTTCCAGCACTGTCATAAGTCCGAACCATCACTAAACGAATAGTTGTTAAGTGTGGACTACCTGTATTGGCACCCAGGTGCAAAAATGCCGATGACCTCTTAAGGGCAGTGCCAACACCAAAAATTCTTGCTTCTTGCTGCCCTCTAGTGGTTGCCCGAGCAGGAAGTGTGCAAGGGAAGCAGATGAATGGGAGCAATTTTGCACCAACCTCATGCACACATGCACAGTTACCCCATGGCAGCCACTAGATAGACCAGATCAGAAAATCAACGGCACAGTAAGATCAGAAGGACATTTTATCGGGAGAGGTGGTAATATCAGAACCTTGCAAGTCTGTCCGTTTTGCACTCACTTACTCAATTTATTTGGCTGGGGTTGAGGGAAGAAGAACCAAGAAGTGGAAAGAGGACCAGGAATCAACAAGGTCCCTGGGGAGCTGAGTTCCAGTGCTGCCAGAGCTCGGAGGTCGCTCAGCCGGCCGGGGAGAGGATCCCGGGCCAGTCCCGTTACGTGCAGAGGGCCTGGGTGCCGTCTGGGGTGGGGAGGCCTTCCAACATTCCCGGAGGGTTTCCGTGGCTGGGAACCGACGTGACCGAGACAAAGGCTGACTCGGCCATTGCAGAACGGTTTACCTTGTTCAACCCGAATTTAACGCCCTCCGAAAGGGGCGTTTTTTTAAAGCTGAAGCTGGCGGAAAGGCCACCACCTGGGCCGGGGCTGCTTCCGCCGCCGCCCCCTCGAACCCGAGGCCACCTACCCAGTCCGGAGATGAAGAGCAGCTGCTGCGTGCCGTGCCGCACCGAGGTGGAGAGCGTCAGGGTGACGAAGGCCTTGATGTTCAGCCGGTCCACGAGCTGCAGCCAGGAGTCCGACTGGCCCGGCAAGGGGTCGGCCGGCAGGGCGTCTGGGAGCGAGGGGAGAGGGTCAGTCCGGCCGCCCGGCCCGGCGGAGGACCAGGACGCCTGCCCGCGCCGTCCCCCGGGGACAGTTCCTTCCCAGTGACGGTTGCCAGCTTGGTTGGCTTTACAAGGAGGGCGTATTCCCCCCCTGGGGCGAGGCAGACCCCTTGCCAAGGAACCCCAGCAGGCCCACTTCGCACTGGCGCATCTGGTTGCACAGCAGGGAAAATGCCAGGACCGGCGGCCCTGGGGCCAAGGGCACGCAGGGCAGTGGGAGTGCCTCCGGTGGGCACGCACACGACAGGGCTACCGCAGGAGCCCCTCCCCAAGATGGCTGCCCTCGTGGGCAGGGCCAGCCAGGAAGCCTCATTGAGCAGAAGCTGAGCAGCCCCCAGCCCGGCCTGACCCATCCCAGCCCCAAGGCACGGCTGCGGACCCCTGCTTTGGCTATGGGCCACTGCCAAGGCCGCCTTGCCAGGAAAAGCAGCCGGGTGGGCAGGGAGCCCGGTGGGTGCCAAGGGAGGCATCGCCAGGGATACCACTTTCCCTGATTTCACTGTCGGTGTAGCAGGCCCTTCCAGGGGGCTCCTTGGGAGGACAGTCAAAAGAATCAAGATGGCAGCCAGGCCTGTGCACTCAAACCCCCCCCCCCCTTTTAAGGAGCATCAGAAAATGGTGGGGCTTCAAGGGGGGGCACGAAGGCATTTGCATGGATGCCATATTTCCCATCTTCACTGTGGGTTCACCCCCCCCCCCAAATGTTATTACTGATGGGTCAAGATTGACTAAAGCAATGTTTCTCAACTTCGGGAACTTTAAAATGTGTGGACTTCAACTCCCAGAATTCCCCAGCCAGTATGGCTGGCTGGGGATTTCTGGGAGTTGAAGTCCACACATCTTAAAGTTGCCAAGCTTAAGAAACACTGGACTAAACATTGCAAGACAAGAACCTTGGTGGATCGGCGGCATTCACACACTTAGCCAGATCAGGCAAAAAACCCGGCACTTGCACTGCTGTGTGAATGCAGCCTTTGAATCCCATGGCTGCATCCAAGCCCAGGGTTGTAAGAGACCTGGGTGAGCCCTTCAAATGCCCCCCCCCAACCTCTTTAGAGCCCCTTAGTCTGCAACGTCCTTCCATGCCAATCCTTAGCTCCTGCCCGCCCACCAACAGGGCAGGCCCCAACAGCTGTGTTTTCCTAGGCGGGTGGTGGCCCTCTTGGGAAGGGAGCGGTGCTGGGTGCCAACTCCCTCCCAGGGGTAAACTGATCCAGGAAGGGCCAGAGCTTAAGTGCTTGGCTAAGAAAGCAGACGCCAGCGCTTCTGAACAGGAGGCCAGCCGTCCGCTTGGAGCACACGCTTTGCACGGAGCCGTTTCCAAATTGGATGCCCGCTGTCCCCAGTGGGAAGGATCCCAGGTGATGACAGCCTCTGGAGGGCAGAGCGGGTGCAATAATTAGAGATAATGCCAGGTTGGAGGGCCTGACAGTCTGAGAGCAGAGCAAGGTGAATCCATGCGCTCGCACCACTAATTACCGCAGGGCTGGTCCTTCTCTTAAGCTGAGCCCCAGGCGGGAAAAACAGGTTCTGAAGCACAGCTTCAGCCTGGATGGATCCCGGATTGCCACCTGAAAGCCCGGATCTGTCATCGGCCAGCTCTCAGCTGCTTGCTTTCTTGGCATAAGGAACCCCGGGTGCGTGGAATGAGGTTATAATGGCCCCTGTGTTGAAAGGGTTCAGAGCCAGGGTGATTCACAGGGAAGGGCAGGGGCCAGGTGGATGCCTGTGCCTCACCGCTGGGGGTGTAATGCCTGCCCTAGCACATAATTCACAGGGGCGGGGAGTGGGGGGATGCTAAAATTATAGCCACAGGTCTGAATGCCCTGGGAAGCATGTGGCCATGTTGGAGCTGCTCTGCAGATCAAAAAGCAGCTCCTTTAAGGCGGTGCATTTCCAGGAGCTGGATAGACCAGATCGCCACACCAGGAAACTTCTCTCGAACCCGTGGCCAAACTGAGAGCTTCTGAGTATGGGCAGAGGCTTCTCTGAATGGCCTCGTTTCCTCACTAGGCCAAAGCTGAGCTGCAAACATCCAACCAGTAGGTGGCAGCAAAGAGCAAGCATTTGCTGAATCTCTTGGCTGCCATCTGGTGGTGGGACAGAGTTTAGCAGCCCACATCTGCTAGTATTTTAGTAATGCTTGGACATGCCCTACCTACATGAAATCGATCACAGCTTGCAGACCTTCTAACATCAACCTTCAGTGAACCCTTTCCAGCTGAAGCCGAAAGCCTGTTGCCAATTCACTGATGCCCCCCAAACCAGAGAAATTATATTTCAAAGCATCTGTTCCCATCATGGAAACTGGAAACCCGGTTGGCTGAAGTCTCTTGGGGTGGTTTGCCCACCCTTTCCCTTCCCTTCCGCCACCCTTTATCTTGGCCTTCCACTTCTCTCTTGCAGCCGGTTACAAAAAACCGGAAGGCCAGTGTTGTTGTGATACCAGTGTTTCATATGAAATATCTCGGTAACGTACGTTCTAAACTATTCTGGCATCCAGCCTCTTGCAGCCAGCATGCGAAATTGGTAAAGCACTATTTTGCACGCGTTGAAGCAGAAGTAAATAGAGCTGAGTGAAAATGCAGATATCGTCAAGATATTTTAAAAACATATATTTTTAACCTGCCTTTCCTCTAAGTCAGTATTTCTCAACCTCAGCAACTTTAAGATGAGTGGACTTCAACTCCCAGAATTCCCTAGCCAGGCTGGGGAATTCTGGGAGTTGAAGTCCACACATCTTTAAGTTGCTGGGTGGGGAATTCTGGGAGTTGAAGTCCACACATCTTAAAGTTGCCAAGGTTGAGAAACACTGCTCTAAGTAGTTCAAGCTAGGTAATTTTTTACTCCTCCATTGCTTAGACACAACCCTGGACAGATTTATATGGGAGCAAGTGATTTTACAAACAACATTTACTATAGGTCTGTAAAATCATACCACTTTTTAAACCTTTTTTTAAAAAAGAACTCTTGAAATTGAATCCGGAAACAAGCAGGGAGAGAGGCAGAAGATAAAACCCTTTGTTCTTAAGCCACCTTACTGAATATATCTGTCTTTTCAGATGTGAGGTACCTGATGTTTTAACTGTATGATACAAACTGCCTAGAATTACTCCATGTTTGAGACTGCATAAAAGTCAACAAATATAATTAATTAATTAACTAAACGTGATGAGTTTGAACAACGCTCTAACCTGGATTTTCCCGGACAGGGCACCTGCCAAACGTGTGGCCTTCAACTCCCAGAATTCTCAGCAATGGCCATGCTGCCTGGGGAATTCTGGGAATGAAGGTACAGTAGGGAAAGGCTGCTCATCCTCACCAAAAGCAAAACACAGAGGACAACAGTAATCCAGGTTAGCAGCCACTAGGGGGCACCAAAGAGTGGGGACTTTCTGTCTCACGGTGCTGCCCTCCAGTGGGTCCTTTGAATATTGCAGGCCAGATCTCAGTCCTGCCTTTTTAAGTATGCCGCGTTTATCCAATCAGTGCTGAGCTTCAGACCGTGGACCGCCAGTCTAGACTGTACCATGTATTCTGCCAAAGAGATCCACTTGAATTTCCCGGCACCATTTAGATATTGCCCGAGAAACATCGGCAGCATGCCAGCTGCTTCCAGATAGACTTTAAACTTCTTCCTTTAGCTGTTATGTAAGGGCAAACAGTCCTGGCCTGGATGAAGCCAGCATCTAGGGACCTTTATATGCTCCTAGGTCAGTACACTAGCGGTTGTAAACCGCCCAGAGTCCCCTTCAGGGGAGATGGAGCGGTAATAGAAATTGAAAGAATAAATAAAATAAATAAATACACGATGACCCTCAGAATAAGTTGTTGTTGTTGTTCAGTCGTTTAGTCGTGTCCGACTCTTCGTGACCTCATGGACCATAGCACGCCAGGCCTTCCTGTCCTCCACTGTAACCTGGAGTTTACTCAAATTCGTGTTCGTTACATCGGTGATGCTATCTAACCTTCTCATCCTCTGCCGTCCCCTTCTCCTTTTGCCCTCAGTCTTTCCCAGCATCAGGGTCTTTTCCAGTGAGGCGCCTCTTCACATTAGGTGGCCCAAGTATTTGACCTTCAGCTTCACTATCTGTCCTTCCAATGAGCAGTCAGCGTTGAGTCAGAATAAGTAGCCTTTTGCAAAGCCACAAAGTCTTGCTTTGCAAATTACAAAGAGGAGGTAGGGATCTTGTTGCACCAAATACTCTGCCTTTTGGGAAAAATCTCTACATTTGCAAAGCAGGAAACGTATTAGCTATTGGTGATCTTTGCATAGGACGTTTTACCTGGTTGGTGAATTGCACAATACAATGAACCCTTATCAAATTGGAGAGGCTGTGTTTACACAACCTACTAAGCAAATTTTAAAAAGTTAACCAAGATTAAAAGGAGACAAGCAGGAATAAGTGCATGGTTTGGTCAAAAAAGTCAAAATGGTGGCCATGATGGTGTGATTGAAGCTCCATCTGTTTCTTATGTTTCTCATATAAAAATGAGTGGAACTTCGATTACACCTTCTTGACTTTTTTGACCATACTCTGCAGCTACCTTTGTAGCCAAGCTTAGCTTGTTACATAAAAGCAGCTTACTAGACCCGGGTAAGCCTGTGTTAACATAGCTAGTAAGTTTTAGTACCTTGGGTAGCCATTAACATAACTGTGCCCTGTCTGGTGGCCTCATCAGTCCAACCCTGTAATGGTCTGTGGGAAAGTCCTCGGGAGACGGGCGGAGAGACGCTGTCCAGGGAACGGTCAGATAAGAGACGGCATAGCCCACACCTGGATAGCGGGTGGGGCAAAAGGCTCAGAAAAGGGACCCTCCCTCGATTCTCAGGCTGTAAAGGAGACGGCGGGAGGATTGTACTTTCCGACTTGCAAGATTCTGTCAATGTAGCCTTACCATAAAGTAGAATTAGCTCATCTGGTCGTGTTTCCTGTCTGGTCCACCTGGCAAGGCTGACGTCAGTCTTGCAAGCTGGAAAGTACAATTCTCCCCTGTCTCCTTTACACCCCAAGAAATTAGAGAGGGTCCCTTCTGAGCCTCTTGCCTTGTCCTGACCTGGTTCTCTAAATACGTCAGCCCAGGTTCTGAGATTATTTCCCTGGCCTGAAACCATGATTCTGCCATCTTGTGGCCTGCAGGCGTATTGCAAATTTGCATGTGATGAAGGGGGTTTGTTTGAGGGCCTTCCCGATTTGCACCTAATCACAGTGCGAACATGCCCTGCCAACACCTTTACAGGTAGTCCTCGACTTACGATCACAATTGGGACTAGAACTTCTGTTGCTAAGCGAGGCGGTCAATAAGTGAGTCACGTCTGATTTTATGACCTTTTTTGCTGCGGTCGTTAAGCAAATCCGGCTTCCCCCATTGACTTTGCTTGTCGGAAGCCGGCTGGGAAGGTTGCAAATGGTGATCATGTGACCCTGGGACGCAGCAACCTTCATAAATACATGCTGGTTGCCAAGTGCCTGGATTTTGATCATGTGACCACAGGGACGCTATGATGGTCGTAAGCGTGAGGACCGGTTGTAAGTCATTTTTCAGCACCGTCATAACTTCAAATGGTCACTAAGCAAATGATCGTAAGTTGAGGACTACCCGTTTTGCCATGTTTGTCTTCATCTCATTCCCAGCCAGGAGTGAGCCATGCTTCTGTTGTCCTTAGCTGGCATTGAACTATTATCCAGTGACAGCCAAGAGGTATATAAAATCTATTACATTTTGCCAACCCTTACATTAAAGGCAAAGTCAGGTGACCAGTACAGAGTGGGATCCGAGCGATGCTTACCGTATAGCTATTTCAGCTGATATCAACATGCTCCCTTCGTTCTGGGGAGGCAACTGATGAAATGAGCATGGTGACATCGTGATGCAAGCTCCACCCCTTTTGTAAGTGCATCATGATGTCATTTGATGAAATCATCAGATTCTGCTGATGCCTCTAGGTCAGTGTTTCTCAACCTTGGCCACTCTCAGATGTGTGGACTTCAACTCCCAGAATTCCCCAGCGTTGCTGGCTGGGGGATTCTGGCAGTTGAAGTCCACACATCTGAAAGTGGCCAAGGTTGAGAAGCACTGCTCTAGGTACTCTAGAGATGATGGGCAGAATCCTTTAATCAGACCTGCCCCATTCCTGCTGCAGTATTGTGATTGGTGGATGTAGTGTGTTCTGCATATCCTCTTGATGGTGGACTCAACCGGTGGCTTTGCTTATCATGCGCTGCACACACAAAATCAGGACGCTACTATTCAGCAGCAAGCCAAAAACAGAGGTGGCGTAGAGATGGGCAATGGGGTCATCCAATTTAATTTTGGCATAGGAGTAAAACATTAATAGGACGCATTAAAAAGGGCTGGGCTTGCAAGTAGGAAACGTTTAATTAAAGGGACAGAAACCCACACAACCTCAACACCATTTTGTCAACCCTGGATAAACTGATCCTGGAACTGTATTTAGTTACACCTTGCCATCAAAATCCTACCCATTGGAAAATGGGCCAATGTATTTGGAAGGCACCTCGTTGGGAAAGGTTGCCTAACTCTCTGTTTTACATCCAGGAAGAAGCTGAAGTCACGAAGTCAGGACTAAATTATAGTGTTACTTGGCCCTGGATTTATTTAAGAGTGGTTGTCCGAATTCTTGCCTAATGCAAAACCTCCAGTTTCCTGGGCCTTTTCTGTAACAGATCTTTTATCTTGGCATAGTTTAGTCTTAGCCTTGGCATATTCAACTGAAACTGGCTAGATAGAAGATGAATTTGAAAGTGGCAGGACTTTGAAACAGGACTTTGAAACTGGCTGCCCTGGCCACATTCTCAGACAACAAAAAGGGAGAATTCTGTCAAAATGGGAGGCCTCTGGATAACATTTATTTATTATTTAAATTTATTGTAACATTTGCCATCCTTTGGGCAGATATTTGGGTGTTGGTGATGATACTGTCAGAGGACCACCAAATCTAATCAGTTCAAGTCCAGAGGCCTTGGCTATGCACACACAATGTGCTTAATCAACTCAGTTGCACAATTAATGGCTGTGTTTGCACAACACATTGAATTTCCCTACTCTGAAACTTGGTTAGGTTAAATGTGGCTTAGCATCTTGTGAAAACCCAGCCTGTTCGGTTAGCTTACGATAAGCAAACGCACTGACTATTTACATGTCTTCACTTGTTCAGTCCTGGCCCAGATTAAGTCTTGGTCCTAGGTCTAGTTTAGGCCAGACTCAACCCATTTCAGGACAATACAGTCCTAGAAGGTTGTGGCTTACATGACTGAGAAAGAATGGCTGGATGCACAACAACAAACTTAACCTGGTTACTGAATTAACCATGTGGGAGGTTGCTCAATAACCTGAACCATAAACTACAGGTAGTCCTCACTTAGCGACCACAATTGGGATCAGAATTTCGGTTGTTAAGTGAAGTGGTCATTAAGCGAATTTGAACTGATTTGATTACCTTTTTTGCGGCAGTCGTTAAGTGAATCATGGAGTTTCGCATTGATTTTGCTTGCCAGAAGCTGGCTGGGAAGGTTGAAAATGATCATGTGACTATGGGACACTGCAACAGTCATAAATGCAAACCAGTTGCCAAGCACCCAAATCATGATTGCAACGGTCGTAAGTGTGAGGACCAGTCATAAGTCTTTTTTTCAGCACCGTCATAAGTCTGAACAATCACTAAATGAATGGTTGTTAAGTGAGGACTACCTCTCACTATACAACCTAACTTGCATAAAACTCTAAGCTACGAACCTCCCTCAATACACACACACACGCAAGTGAATCTGGATTTCTTCTAGGACGCCCTTTTCCCCAGTCTGTTCAGACCTATCCTGTTCCTCTCGACAAGGAGAAAACTGCAATGCGCCACCGTTCAGCAAGAGATGCTGGGCAGCAAGATATCGATCATCTGCAACCAGCAAGACAGACGGTGTGGGCGTCTTGTGCCTGGGCTGGTAGCCAAGCACATGCCCAGGAATGCTACGGCAGCTTGATGGAACACCACGTTTTGCTTGTGTATCCAGACGCAGATGCTGGCTTAAGAAGGGGCCTTTCTTGTGGTTTCAGATAATGGACTAAAATGGCAGGGCTGGATCGCTGCAACACTCAGGAAGGAGAAACTGGGTTTGCCCCAGCGCCTTTAGCCATCCCGGGTAATGCCCGCTGACCGCATGGGCCCTTGTCTTCACCGGCCACAGGACCTCGGTGGAGACATCTGAAGCAGCACAGCAAGGAGGAGAGAGACAGTCGGATTTCTCCACCGATCTCCTCAATCAGCACTGAGTGCATTTGCACTCCAAATGTTTGCAGGGTAGGGTGAAATGCCAGTGAAGCCTCGTTTGAAAGGTTGAAACACGGCAAGAGACAGCAGCAGGGTGAGTTTGCACAAAGGGAAGTCAAAAAGGTCAAGATGGCACCCATGGTTGGGCGATCCAAGCCTCGTCCCGTTTTTATTTGCACTGGCTTTTTTGATCTCCCCAAACCCAACCTTTGGCCCCGAGTGCGCAGTGAAAGGCAGGAATTCTCCTTGTCGGTCTTTAACCAGGCCACATCTTCAGACTTGGGGCCAAGCTTGAAACAGGGCGGGCTCAGCGCTCCCAAGTGGGCAGTGTCAGAAACAAGACTTACATTCTGTAAAACATGCAGCTGGGAGAAGAAAGAAAGAAAGAAAGAAAGAAAGAAAGAAAGAAAGAAAGAAAGAAGAAAGAGGGAGGGAGGGAGGGAGGGAGGGAGGGAGGGAGGGAGGGAGGGAGGGAGGGAGGGAGGGAGGGAGGAAGGAAGGAAGGAAGGAAGGAAGGAAGGAAGGAAGGAAGGAAAAACATCCTTTGTGTCCATGCATTCTTCTCCAAAGTTGGCCTCTCCTTTTGCAGTCGGTGGGCAGAGCAGGAGGGATGAAACGGTGTCACTGAACAGGAGCAGGGCTTGGGATGGGATGTGGTCTGGCGGGGGTCCAGATGAAGCCGCTCAAGGTCGGTACTTGGCCCCCAGCCAGAGGTTCCCAACCCCTGCGTTGTGTTCCAGTAGACGTACCCTGAGCCTGGCTGGGTTCTGACTGCACGTATGAAGGGCAGAGCTCCGGGGATCCAGGAGGATGGCTCGGTGGGTGGGTGGGTGGGTGGGTGGGCTTGGCTCAGCTCTGCTCCCTAAGAGCGTTAATTGGTAACGGAAGAGGGGGGGAACTTTTGCATAGGAAGCACTTTCCCGCTACCCCGGAGTTGCAATGTTCCCTTAATATTGGAAATGCACGCCTACGGAGCCGACGAACAGAGCTTCCAAATGGCATAGGACGGCCAGGTGAGAGGTATGGGGCTTTATCTGCATCAACATCCTGAGGCCCAGGTCACTTGCTGAGCGTGTGGACGGGCCCCTCCTTGGCTGTAAATGCAGATGCGGAGCTGAGCGTGGCACCCAGTCTGGGCACAGTGGGGCACACCCTGAATGCTTACATTACTGACTTAGGAATCAGTCGGTTAAGGCCTAGCTCAAAACTTGATAGATGGACGGACGGACGGGCAGTTTACGTCGTTTTCACATTTTGCACGAAGCAGGGATCTTAATGGGACTGCGCTGCAGCTCTCATGTTGCAGAAGGTCACGCTAAACCAGTCTTAGTTTTAATGCACTGCACAAACCCAGTATTGTGGTGTTGCGAAGTATGAGTTGTGATGTAGAAGGAGGCACAAACATGGCCACTGAGTTTTGTTCAAAAAACCTTGGTTAAAACAAAGCACGGCTTAGATTATTATTATCATTATTACTTACAGCTTATATAACCGCCCATCTCACATCTGTGACTCTAGGCGGCTTATAATAAAATAAATAAACCAGAATACCTGGGTAAGTGTGTTGCGCGGATATTCTGTCTGCGTGTTTGCGTGTAACACTATTAGTGTATATGGTGCAAAGAACAAGGCCCCGGGGTTGAGCGGGAACAAACCACAGCTAGAAGTGTGGTTCCTGCCGGGCGGGGCCGGGCAGCGGCTGCACGAAGGCGGCGACGTCTCCCCGACCCTTAGCGGCTGAAAGGATCATCTTTGCCACAGGCTGGAAGCGCAGAAAGGCCGGGAGGGACCAGCCCGTTCCCGTGGCAACGCCAGGCTCAGCGCCTCTAAGTCACCCCCGAGGGAGAGTCCCTTGGGGCGGACCGGCCCTGAGCATGCACACGCACACGCACACGCACACGCACACGCGGGCTTGTGTGTGCGGCCACGCCCCTCCGATGCCACACACAGCCCCCGTTGTTCTTCGGACAGGCGGCTCCTGTTTCCTTTCTGACGAAACCGCCTCTCTGCAGCCGCCGAGCGCCCTAAGAGGCGGAGGAGGGTGCGGAGGAGCAAGGCCCGCGGCTCTGCCCTTCCCTGGCGCCCTCGGCCCGGGGAGAGCCGAGCGACGCAGGCCGCCCAGGGGAACGAGGACCAGCCTCTCCCGAACCAGAAGCGCCCAGGTCGAAACACGGCCGAGCCCGATTTCCGGCTTCTGTGCAAATCGGGGCCGCTGGGAGCCGAGGCGCGCCTCCGCTCCTGAGCCGGGAATCCTGCCCGCCCAGCACTTCCTTCCAGATGCCTTCCACTACAGACTCCATCGTGCCCAGCAGGCACGGGTAAAAGCCGCGGGGAGGCTGCCCCGCCTGGGAAGGCGAGCAGGCCTCCCTGGCTGGCAGGCTTCACGCAGCTCCTGGAATCTGGTTCCGGGATGAAAGCGCAGGGCGGTTCGCAGCACAAGCCCGCGTCCTGCGGGAGAGGATGCTAAGGCAGAGGAGGTGGGTGGTGAAAAGACCGACCCCGGCCCGCAAGCCAGGGAGAGAGGGGGGGGGTCTCATTTTCCTTCGCTCCTCCTCTTCCCACTCGTCTTAGGACACATCCCCAACCTATTCCCAGTTTGAGAGGGCGCGCTGCCCCTGGGGAGACTGGTCTGGTTTCCCAGGCTCCTCGGTTACGGGAAGGCTGAGGCGCGAGATCAACAGATGGACTGCGAATTCATGAATCGCCCTGCGGGCTCTGCCCTCCTGTCTTCTGGCTCCCCGACTAAAATTGCAGCCCCCCCCCCGCCAAGAACCAGCCCTCCGTCCTGCTGATCCTCCCCTCCTTCCAATAGCGGAGGCACTGGAGATAAAAATAGCCGCCCAAGGAGCCTTTTCCAAGGGCACAAGCTGGCACTGCCCAGCTGGCATTGCAATCCCCAGGGGCTTGGACGTTGCTTTGGCTGGTTTATTGTTTCCTTTTTCCGTGCCTGGCACTGGGGAGGCAGGGAGATCCGTGAAGACACTCTCGCTTCTGGCATCGCCCATAAATGATCCCATTGGTCTTATCCCTCCCAAATCGCACACTCGCTGGACATTTCTTGCACCCCAAATGCGCACAGAGCGAATTAAAAACCAGGGAAGGGAATGAGGAAAGCTTAACTGTGCAAACTTCCAAATCTCCCGCTTGGCTCCTTTATGTCCCCTCCCCAACAAAAACATTTTAATCTTTTTGACCCCTTTAGAAATCCAGTTCTGGTTCTGTCCAAGGGTGTCTGAAGGGGTGTGTGACCGCTGCACTTAGCAACCGAAATTCTGATCCCAATTGTGGTCGCTAAGCGAGGACTACCTGTAGTTTATGGTTCAGGGTATTGAGCAACCTCCCACATGGTTAATTCAGTAACCAGGTTAAGTTTGTTGTTGTGCATCCAACCATTCTTTCTCAGTCATGTAAGCCACAACCTTCTAGGACTGTATTGTCCTGAAATGGGTTGAGTCTGGCCTAAACTAGACCTAGGACCAAGACTTAATCTGGGCCAGGGCTAAACAAGTGAAGACATGTAAATAGTCAGTGCGTTTGCTTATCGTAAGCTAACCGAACAGGCTGGGTTTTCACAAGACGCTAAGCCACATTTAACCTAACCAAGTTTCAGAGTCAAGATGGCGAGGCTTTGATCTTGCAGTTGTGGCTCCCATCTTGACTTTTTCGACCCAACAGAAAAAGCACGTAGAACATCTCCTGATGGCTCTGAAGGGTGTAAAAATGCAGCTGAGCAACTTTTGGCCCTTGCGTGGTTACCACTGGGCCTATTATATTACGGCAGATTTGTGTTTTCCGTCTTGATTTTATTGGCTTTTTTAAAAAACTGTTTATGCTTTTATGATGTAATTTGGAATTGTTTTCTGAGTCCAGCAGTGTAAAAAAACAACCTATAAATACAGAAATAGATAAAATCCAACTCGGGAACATAGCCCTCACTCATTATCCCTGCCTTGCAACTCTACATAAATAACCAGGGAAAGTTTCAAATCTTTGGCTGTTGTGGGTCTTCCGGGCTGTGTGGCCGTGTTCTGGAAGTTGTGGTTCCTAACGTTTCGCCAGCATCTGTGGCCAGCATCTTCAGAGGGCAGGAGCACAGATAGAAGCAAAATCTCTGTGCCCAGGTAGAGTGGCAATGTTCTATTTATAGAGCTAAATTATAGGAGATTAGGTGGGGTTTTTTTGTTGTGTTGAAATGTTAACGTTAATTTGTACCACAACTTCCAGAACACGGCCACACAGCCCGGAAGACCCACAACAGCCATCGAACTCCGGCCGTGAAAGCCTTCGACAATACACTTTCAAATCTTTCTTGAAATATTGCAAGGCTGCCTGACAGACAGGTCAATCCATTGGGGGGTGGAGGGGGGGTGGGAACAGTTTGTGATCTTGCAAAGTTGCCATTATTTTTGCTGGTCATGAATCATCCTGCTACCTGCTCCCCACATCACTGGTTCCCCCTGCACAGGAGAAACCAACTGGAGCAGGACAGAGATGGAGTGTTCTTCAGGTTGGGACAGGGTTGTGTGGACAGGATTAGCACACTTAACCTGGTTACTTAATTAACCCATTTTCTGAATCAATGAACTATTAACTAATTGGGTGGATTTGCTCGAGACACTAAGCCAGGGGTTTTAAAACGGTGGGCCATGGCCCTCCGGCAGTCACAAACAATTTGGAGGGTCTCCAAGTTTCTCAGGCATACTAGTTGAGCTTGGATTTTTGAGCATCTCCAAAGCATGTAAATTCCTCTTGTTTCCTTCGCTTAGCAGAGGCACAAGGGTGCTGTGGGTCAACTGTAGTTAAATTAATAGATTTATTAATTTTATTAATTATTTATTAATTAATCTATTCTAAATAAATAGATTTATTTATTTATTATTTATTAAATGTATTATAGCTGCCCACGCCAGAAGAATGTTAATTTGTTCAGTTTCTCTCGGAAATATTTATATGTCTCTGGCATCTTTGCCTGAGGGTTGAGCAGTACTTTACTCTTTGTATTATCTGTAGAAGTATATGTGTTAGTAGAGGCATCCAGAGGGGTGGTCAAAAAGGCTAAGATGGCAGCCATGACGGTACAACTGATGCATAATAAAAAGAGGCGGGGCTTCCACTGTAAAGTCATGGCTGCCATTCGTGATTTTTTTGACCTTCCCTCCCCAAGGTGAGGCTCAATATTTTTATCCATTTCTTAAAGTTTCTAAAATGGAAAAGGATGTTGGCAAGAGAAGAGCTAAAGATTATTCATTTACTTGTGCTGATAAAAGTTCCATTTATGCTAGTCAGGACTTTCTTAAGTTGCTGCTATAAAGAGAAATTCTTGATCAGAAATAAATGTGGAACAAGGAGTGAAAGTTGTACTCTTGAAATGAAATCTGAATTTCGGGAATTATGCAAGCTCATCTTCCTTTCCCATTAAAATTATGGCTTTCAGTTGTTGTTTTTCATTTGTTTTTTTCTAACAAAATGGTATTTATAAAGGTGTACGATTCTATCACTGTATTGAGATAGAGGTGAACATTTAACTATTAAAAGTAACTGGCGTATTTATTTCTTGCCCAGCCTCAACGAAATCTTTAGTTTTGTTTAGGCGGGATCTCACAAACCTTTTTCTCATTTTATGGAGCTGCAGAATTACAAAATTTGAGCATCCTCACTCATTCACAAAAGGGAAAAAAGAAAGCAAAATTAAAAGATGTGCAGCTGCCAGATTCTTAAGTGTCCTGAGTAAACCTCTTGTGTGAATGCATGGTGTCTTGCTTGGGAGGCACCGTCCCCAAGCTGGAGCCCTCCAGATGTGCTCTGGGAATTTAGATTCGTAGTCCGGACACATCTGGAGTGCCGGGTTAAAGAGGCCGATCTAGAATTCATCCTCGCTCGACACCGCAGGGGTGATTAACCAACTCTCACTGGAGCTCTTTTTGAGCTGCATTGATTTTTCTTCTCACTTGCCCAAGTTTGGCACTCTCAGCTCTTTTCAGCGGTGAGCAGAATTAAAAAGAAGGAAAAAAAGGAAGACACAATGGAGCCATGTAGTGCTGATCCCGAGGAGTGAAATGATGACCTTCTGATCAGTGGTGTCTGTGGGGAGGGGGGTTGGTCAGAAAAGGCAGGATGTCGGTCAGGGTGAAGAATCTGGAACCCGAGTCCTAGAGAATGGTGAAATGATCTGGGTGTTTCGCCAGTGGAAGAGATAACTGAGCAGAGCTTCTGACAGCAGTCTTCAAAGAGTTAAAGTGTTGCCATATAAAACCTCCAATATGATGATATGATATGATATGATATGATTGATATGATATGATATGATATGATATGATATGATATGATATGATATGATATATAATAATCTCTCTAATTTTCTATTGCCCCAGAGGACAGTGTAATGGTATTTCGGAAAGACCTGGGGAGACAGGGCGAAGAGACGCTGCCAAGAGGGAACAGTCAGATAAGAGAGGGCATAGCCTGTAGCTGGATAGTGGGTGGGGCAAGAGGCTCAGAAGGGACCCTCCCTAGTTTCTCGGGTGGTAAAGGAGGCGGCGAGAGAATTGTACTTTCAGACTTGCAAGATTCTGTTTATTTATTTATTATTATTTATTTATTAATCAAATTTATCACCGCCCATCTCTACCGCAGTAGACTCTGGGCGGTTTACAACAAAATATTAAAATTAAAAAACCTACAAATCATTAAAATACAATATCATAATAAATAGAAATATAAAAAATCCAGAGGATGGTAAGATCTTAAAAGGAGGTTATTACTAAGCTAACCACCCCCAGGAGGAACTATCACTTCCTTTGTCCCAAGCCAGGCGGCAGAACCAGGTTTTTAAAGTCTTCCGGAATGCCAGGAGGGAGGGCACCTGCCTCACCTCCGGGGGCAAGATATTCCACAGAGCAGGCGCTATCGCAGAGAAGGCATGCCTCCTGGACCCCACTAGATGGAATTCTTTTATTGACGGGATCCGTAGCATGCCCTCCCTGCATGACCGGGTGGGGCGGGTAGATGTAATCGGGGTGAGACGGTCCCTCAGATACCCTGGTTCCATGCCATGTAGGGCTTTAAAGGTGATGACCCACACCTTGAATTGGACCCGGAAGCAAACTGGTACCCAATGCAGCTCGCGGAGCAGCGATGTTACATGTGCTGATCTTATTGCACCCGTAACTGCTCGAGCGGCTGCATTTTGGACCAGCTGAAGCTTCCGGATACTCCCATGTAGCCCCATGTAGAGCACGTTGCAATAATCTATATGAGAGATGACAAGGGCATGAGTGACTGTTCGGAGGGCCTCTCGATCCAGGAAGGGGCACAACTGGCGCACAACCCGAAGCTGTGCAAAGGCCCTCCTGGCCACGACTGCCACCTGCTCTTCTGTTAATTTTTTTATTTTATTTTTTATTGTGGTATTTATACCCCGCCTATCCCCTCCCTAATGGAGGACTCTAGGTGGCTTAAAAAGGTAAAGGTAAAGGTTCCCCCCGCACATTTGTGCAGTCGTGTCCGACTCTAGGGGCCGGTGCTCATCTCCGTTTGTTAGCCGAAGAGCCAGCGCTGTCCGAAGACGCTTCCACGGTCATGTGGCTGGCATGACGCACGCGGAACGCTGTTACCATCCCACCGAAGTGGTACCTATTAATCTACTTGCATTTGCATGCTTTCAAATTGCTAGGTTGGCAAGAGCTGGGGCGAGTGCGGGAGCTCACTCCGTCACGCGGGGCTAGGGATTTGAACCTCCAAACTTGCGACCTTCCGATCGACAAGCCTGGCGTCTTACCCACTGAGCCACCACGCCCCTTACGCCCTAGGTGGCTTACAAGCATATATATACATTAATTATACAGATTCACAAATCACCATTTTCACCGCACGTGAGGGGAGGGGGTAAGGGAACCGACTCTTCCAGGCTCTGGACTACAATTCCCAGGATGCCTTGAGCCGGCTGCTGACGTCCTGTAGCTGTTGCATCCGGGTCCGTCGTCACCGCCGCCATTTGATCTTTCTCCTCCGATCCTTTCCTCCGGTGGTGCCGACTTCCCGACAGGACGCCAGCAAATTAGCCCACTTAAGGTGGTACCCATTTATCTACTTGCTAAGCTTTCGAACTGTTGGGTTGACAGGAGCTGGGACTAGCAACGAGAGCTCACCTCATTGCACGGGGTTCGAACTGCAGACCTTCTGATCTGCAGCCTACAGCTCAGCAGTTTAACCTGCTGAGCTACCGTGTTAATGAAGCTTTACGATAAACACGATCATCTTGTCGTGTTTCCTGTCTGGTCCACCTGGTAAGGCTGACAGGCAGGAACAGAAGTTATGGGTTTAGGGGTGCCCCAGGATGTGGTGAGTCCTCGTTCACTAGGGGTCTCCAAAATGAAGCAAGATGGTCATCTGTCAGTAGATGGATCCTGCTACAAGCAGAGGGCTGGACTAAATGACCTCCAGGATCTCTTCAATCTCTGTTTCTGATGCTAAGAACACTTTTCTGTTCGTGTTTCCCAGCAAGCGGCATTCAGAGGAATGCTGCTTCTCAGAACCTGTGCTCACACAACCCAGCTTGGTTATACATCCTAAACATTGGGCCTGCCTTCCTTCCTCCCTCCCCCCTCCCCCCCTCCCCCCCTTGTGGTCTTGCCCCTTGTGGCATGAGGAGTATTTCTGCGGTGCAAACTAAATATGAAATAAACTTCAGCCAAGTCACATTTGCCAAATCAGCTTGCCCCGACGTGCCCAAGAACACCTGGGGAATTTGCACCAGCAAACGGGAAGCAACTGACAAAGCAGTTTGCCAGCCAGATCTCAGCAGCTGCAGCCGTCCTGGCGGGTCCGGGTAGCGGCAAACTGCCCCCAGAAGGGACGTCGGCCCATCCGTCGGCCTGACCCGACAGGCGCTTGCATGCCAAGACAGCGCCACCCTCCATTCCGTCTGCCTATTAAGACCATGGTACTTTCTGGGCAGTGCTGGCTGGGGAATTCTGGGAGCTGAAGTCCACACATCTGAAAGTTGCCAAGTTTGAAAAACACCGCTTTATTCCATTCCTTTGTGAACTCAAAATGACAAAGGAATCGGCTGTTTGAGTTTGGACTTGTTTAAAAACGATTCATTAATTCAATGCAAGAATTTGCTCCCCCAAATCCAAGGGGGTTGGCCACAACATTGAAGGAGGGACCCTGTTTCTCCACTGAGTCTTGGTTACCCCTTTTTAAACCCGAAAATGTGTGAGCGCATCTGGAGGTAAGATTGCCCATGTTGGTGCCTTCACATGGCTCACTTAACCAGGACAGTTAAAGGGCATTGGTAGGGTCCATTAAACTTGTTTAGTTTGATTAACTGATGATTCATGCATTGTACAGCCACTTACGGATCCACTGTTAAAATTTTACCCTTGGAAGACAATCTTACTCGGCTACGAGTGATCGCCAATGAATGATGATGATGTCTGAATCCAGCAAATGGGCAAATTCAGTAACTGGGTTAATTCAATAACCAGGTTAAGCAGTATTAGCATACCTTTTAGCACAAGTCTTTTTCTTTGGCACGCACTTATATCTAAGCAATACCTCTGTGGTCTGAATGCAGGCCCTGTGTTGATCTGTAGCCCGGTGTGGCTGATGGGAGATGCAGCCCAACCCCTTGAGAAGGCATTTGCTTGGAGAAGACAGACCTGAAGTCAGCAAATCACACCTTTTTTTTTCTTGAGCAGGATGGTTTTATTTGTATGCAAATATATGCACCCGTAATCATTCAGGAGTAGCTAAGGAAGGGTAGGGTGCATTGGGGAAAATGGGGACTTGCATCTGCATTTCTCAGCATTAAGCTGGGGGGTAGGTGGCTCGATCCACCTGCTTGTCCGGTTTTGAGCAAGCAGATTCTTTAAGGTTTCTAAATTGGCTTCAAGGAGCTTTTCCCCTAAAGGAGAAACAGGATCCCTGATCAGCTGGCCCTTATGAACATAATTTATCTCCTGCTCGGGGTTGGGCGCTGATTGGTTGGCCTTTCCTGCTGTTATTCACTTTTTAAATTATCAGCAGGGGAAAGTCTGATAGACAGACATACTCTAAACAGGCAACTAAATAGGACATTTATTTCTTAAGCAAGTGCTGGGATGGAAAAACGTGCCATGGACTTGGGGGCGGGGAAATCGGAATTAAGCTGCTCGCTTGCCTGGTGCATAAGATGGAGCGAAGGTTGGAATCCTGGGGGTCAGGAGAAAACGTGGGGGGACTAGGAGGGGAGCAGAGCAGGAAAACCTGCCCAGAGACTCCTGCGCCATTTGCATTTCACCAGGTCAAGCCATGTTGCGGGTTCGAATTGCACAGGAGGCTGTTTTGAGGGGGTGCTCCTGAGCATACACAGAGTGCTAAAAGAATAATAATAATAGAGTTATCTGTGATGCAGAGCAGGAGGGGCTTAGCCCAGCTATCGTCAGGAGGAGCCCGCTAGCCCCTTTTCCGAGTTTCTGCCTTTGAATAAAATGTGTTCGTCGGAAAAGGGGCTAGCGGGCTCCTTCTGGATTTTTGCTGCCAGAAACTAACACAGCATTCCTGTTCCAGTGCCCAGCTATCGACCAATGCTAACAGACATTCATTAGACTGGAACCAAACGTAGTCTTCTTCAGAACGACAAGCCTCCCTTTTATCTCAGCTACATCTTGAATCAAGGGAAGCCCGAAGGGAGGGGAGGATTAAAAAAACAGGACGTTCCTTTGCCCGTAAAACCCAGAAACGAACACCAGGACGGGTGAGAAATAGATACAACGACAACCTGTGAAGATCCGTTCTCCTCTCGTTCCCCCTGATGGTCACAACAGCTCAGCGTATGGCATCCAAATACAGTAGGTGAAGACCTAGCAACTGGGTTTGTGCCTCATGCGAAACCAGGTTAGCATGAACCTGGTGAGTGTCTTGGGGGGGGGGTTAGCCCATGGGGCAATCCTCAGTGCACTTATTGGATGATTCAGCGCACTGGGTGAACCCAAGTTAAGTGTGTTGTGTGAATATGGACCTCCTCCTCAAGGTGAAAAGTTCTTGAATTGCATCCCACCTTCTCTTCCCCTTTTCTCGTAGCAAGGGGAGGCTGGGAGGGCCTTTGCACAACTTTGTATTGTGCGCCAGTTGTGCCCGTTCCTAGATTAGGGGTACCTACTCACGGTCACTCATACCCTGGTCACCTCCCGGTTAGACTACTACAATGCGTTCTACATGGGGCTGCCCTTGAAGAGTATCGGGAAACTTCAGCTGGTGCAAAATGCAGTGGAGCGGGCAGTTATGTGTGTTTCTGGCAGAACACACGTCACACCTCTGCTCTGTGAGCTGCATTGGTTACCAGTTTGTTTCTGGGTCCAATTCAAGGTGCTGGTGTTGACATTTAAAGTCCTTCACGGCATGGGACCGGGTTATTTGAGGGACCACCTCTTCCCGATTACATCTGCCCGTCCTATCAGATCCAGAAGAAAGGGCATGTTATGGGTTCCATCGCCTAGGGAGCTACATCTGGCGGGCCCTAGGTGGCGGGTCTTTTCTGCTGTGGCCCCTGCGTTGTGGAATCTTCTCCCCCCCGAGGTGAGGTTGGCCTCGTCACTGATGAGCTTCCGGAGGTCCCTCAAGACTTGGTTGTGCCAGCAGGCCTGGGGACCCCAAGGGACCAGTGAACTAGTGAGGCAGCTCCCTTATTTTTAACATCCCTTCGTCTTTCATTCTTTTAGTTAGTCTGATTGTACGTCCACTTTTGAACGGGACAGTCCCGTTTTTTTAGCATTTTTCAACCGTCCCGTCATTTTGATAAAAATCTCAATTTTGTCCCGTTTTTTAAACCTGGCAGGAATGGCGCGAAAGAAGGATCTGAGCTGGAGCTGCCGAATGGAGGCAGCCTGGAAGAGGAAGCCCTCCCATCAGCGCATGGCAAAGGAGGGACTGGGGGGCTGGGTTTGAAGGTGGGAGCCAATCATGCAGACCGGGGGGTGGGGTTTGCAGGCAGGAGCCAATCACGCAGACCGGGGGCGGGGTTTGAAGGCGGGAGCCAATCGCGCAGACCGGGGGGTGGGGACCCGTGTCTTTTTCATGAATACGGAATATTACATAAGACCCTGTCCCGTTTTGCCATCCCAATGTCCCGTTTTTGTCTCAAGGAAATATGGTCAGCCTAGTTTTAGTTGGTTTTTAAAAATATTTTTTAATGTATTTATTGGTTTTAGCTCTTTGTACGCCGCCCAGAGTTGCTTGTTTGTGAGATGGGTGGCTATATAAATTTGAAAACTAAATAAACAAAACACTGCCATATCTGCCCCATGAGCCTTTCCCATCCTGCACCATGGGCGCTCTGAGGGAGGGGGCGAGTGACATCACAGGCCCCTCAACACCTGCCATGTGATGATGCAAGAGTTGGTGTGATTTGCACGATGATGTCATGACACCAGCTTCTTCCAGGTGGCATCCCCGGTGCATGGCCTCTCTCTCCCACCCCTCCCAACAGGCACGGACAACAGCAACACAGCCTGGAGAGCTGATGGGAAGTGTAGTCCATTACCACCAGGCTACGGGTAGCTTTGACCACGGTTGGCACGTGCATATGGTCTTTCCTGACCCAGACGCTTTGGGGAAAAGCTGTGCTGGTCTATGACTGTAATACAGTAAAGGTTTGATTTGATTTGATTTGATTTGATTTGATTTGGGGAAAGGAAGCCCGCGGGTTTTGCAAAACAGGAATGGACTTTGGGGGGAATTCTGCTCCGAACGGGCTGTTTCAGGAAGAAACCCCGTGGCGGCTTCTGCAGAGCATCCTCCCAGTCCTGCCCGGGTTGCTCCTGGGTGCTCCTGGCCCTCCCTGGGCGCAGAGGCCCCCCCGGGAGCAGAACCAAGGAAGCCAGTGGGTGGGCAGAAGCAGAGACCAGAAGCCCTGGCGCATCAGGGTCGCTCTCTGCCTCCAAGCCCAGGAAAGCTTTGACGTTTCAGGGCAGGACATTTCCCAGGCCTTCATGCCGGAGGCAGAGGCAGAGCTGACCAGCTGGAGCCCACCCAGGGCGGAGGCAGCGCTGGGACGTCATCCTCGGCTCTGCTTCCCAGCTGCTGGGAGGGAGCCTCGTCTTCTAGGCCCCCCTGAGCTGGGCTGCAGAACTCCAGAGGACCACCAGGGGGCAGAACGAGGAGAGGTTTTCCATTGGCACCCTGGAAGGGTAGACCTGCTCCCTGCCCTTTAGCACAGACTGTTCAAAAAGCCGGGTCCTTCCAAAATTATGAAGCGCCCATTGCGGGGAAGGCTGAGGAAATCTGCCCCAAGAACTGAGCTTCCTAGAGCCGTACAAAGGCTTGCAGCCAAAGCAGTACAGGTAGTCCTCGACTTACGACCACAATTGGGACTGGAACTTCCGTTGCTAAGCAAGGCGGTTGTTAAGTGAGTCACGCCCGACTTTACGACCTTTTTTGCTGCAGTCGTTAAGTGAATCCGGCTTCCCCCATTGACTTTGCTTGTCAGAAGCTAGCTGGGAAGGTTGCAAATGGCGATCACGTGACCCCGGAACGCTGCAACCGTCGGAAGTGCGAGCTAGTCGCCAAGCACCTGAATGTTGATCTTGTGACCACAGGGACACTGCGACGGTCATAAGTGCGAGGACTGGTCGTAAGTCAATTTTTTCAGTGCTGTCGTAACTTTGAATGGTTGCTAAACGAACGGTCGTAAGTCGAGGACTACCTGTATTTTCTCTTTTTCACCGGCAAACGCAAAGGTTGCAGGATCAGCATCCGAGAGAGGTCTGGGCAGGCATTCACTCATCAAACAAGCTAAGTTCACATGGCCTTCAGGAGGTGGAAGAGGCAGCTCCCTCTGGGCCCCAACCTGGAGGAAACGTTACCTGCCGGGACCCCCCCAAGGTCTCCTCCTCAGTCCCTGCTTCCTTCTGTAGCACAGGGCCCCAGTTTTTACCAAGTTGTTGAGAGTGGGCTGTTTCAGCGAGTTTTTGCCTCTCCCATAGTCTCTCTCTATGGTTATCCTTAATTTTCCATTTTTTTTTCCTGGTTTGTTTCTTGGTTTGTTTTGCTAATCCGAGTTTTTGGGCTAATCCAAATGACACCTTGAAATATAAAGGGCCAATTGTTTTCTGATGGTTCCGCTACAGAGGTACAGTAATAGCAACATCCTGGAAAACAGGAAAAGATTTGAATATTTCCACAGGGTGGCAACGCTGCTGGAAAAATCCCTCGGATGGAAAAATTGACTCCCCCACACAAAACAAACCCAGTATCACAACCACCCAGATTATTTTTACTCCACTGATTTAAACATATTAATTATGTGCAACAAAGGCATAATGATTGTCCAATGCTCTGTTCCAGGTTTCCTAACTAATCTAATTAAATAAGGTTATTAACTGATTAAAATGATTAACCAATCAAGTACGGTTATGTGCATTTTGTTTCTGTACAGACTCTGCTGTATGGCTGTTGTTAATACATTTAAATAAAAGGGGAAAAATAGAATGTATTTTTTTTACTGCTTTGGAGCTCTATAAGCTGCTTCGAGTCAGACATCCATGGTGGGGGGTAATCAAAATTGGAAAGATGCTGGCTTGTATTGCGATGCTCCATCCGCCCTTTTCCCAATTTTAAATCCCCTTTTAAATCCCACCCGCCCCGGTCCTGGATGCTGCTGCACACATGGTTAGAGTGTCAAAGAAGCTGAATAAAAGAAATAAGTAAAATAAGCCATTGTTAACAGCAACCAGACTTGCCATATTGTGTGAAGGCAACCCGAAGCTTTGCTTGGCCTGGTTTCACTTGGCACAGGGCACCGAGCGGCGGAGCTTCAGAATGGCAGGAGACGTCTTCATTTTCCCTCTTGGGAATTGGAAATGATTCCCATCCCGTGGACGTTTTCTCATGTCTTATAGTCTTGCAACAGGCCCATTTACATATTTCAGGTTTTCTCTGGGGTGTATGCAAATGGTACCACCCACACAGGAGAGGAACAGCTTAAAGAAACCTTTAGGGTTGTGAAGCAGAGAAACATTTAGGGCGAAAAAGCACGAGCAGGCTCTGCTTAGTGGCCATACAGGTGGGAAAGATATAATGGAGACATGGAGGAGGAATCTTGAAATGGAACTTTCCTGGTTGGGTGGACGGCTGACCAGAAGCACTTCCCGCTGTCACATTCCGTTGCTGGTCCACCTTGGGTGAATGGAGTTCCCATCTAAAAACGATTCCAAGGGTGCAGATAGAGAAAAGGCTGCCAAACTCACCTTCGAAATGCAGCGGACGGACCAGAAGCCGTTTGCACCATTCCTAATGCAAACCACCCTGCGGTGCGCATTGCACTGAATGCAGCCATCTGCAACCGAAGAAGGTGGGGTACGCACGCAATAGAGAGGACCTGCTAGTAAAGCGGTTTTTCCAAGCCACCCAGTCTTTAGGAATGTTAGACTCAAGTGCCCACCATCCACAATTAGCGTGACTGCTGGGGATTATGGAATTTGGACCTGTACTTTTGGACGGGGCAGGTAGCGTTAGCTACACCTGGCAAAAGGTTGTGGGCATGTTGGGAATCTACTGGGTCAGATTGGGGGACTGTACAGTGGCCATCACATTTCTAAGTGTCCAGTCCAGTGTTTCTCAACCATGACGAGTTTAAGATGTGTGGACTTCAACTCCCAGAATTCCCCAGCCAGCCAGGGAATTCCAGGAGCTGAAGTCCACACATCTTGAAGTTGCCAAGGTTACGAAACATTGGGCTAGCCTGATTGTTTTTCCCACAGCATCTGTTATTTCAAAGAGGCCTGCTTTGCAAACCTTCCATTTAACTTTTCTGGGATATTGCCCAGGGACATCTGTCATCCTTCATTCATGTCAATCTAATCCCTTTTAAAAGCCTTCTGAGCCTGGAGGCGGGGTGGCAACGCTATCCTGTTGTAGAAAATTCCCTGTGCGGGTCACCTCAAAAAGGGAAGAAATTATACTCTTGCGAAAAACACAAAAGCCCAGGAGCTCCAACCCAGATGTGTTCTCTGTACCAAGCCAAGCATGTTATGTGACCGAGATCTTCTAGAAAACCTACAGAAGCTGCTTCACACTGAAAAGGAGACCTTGATGCATGACCAAGATCTTCTAGAAGACCTCCAGAATCCACTTCACACCGAAAAGGAGACCTTGTTGCATGACCGAGATCTTCTAGAAGAGCTCAAGAAGCCACTTCACACCGAAAGGAGACCTTGTTGCATGACCAAGATCTTCTAGAAAACCTACAGAATCCGCTTCACACTGAAAAGGAGACCTTGTTGCATGACCAAGATCTTCTAGAAGACCTCCAGAAGCCACGTCACACCGAAAGGAGACCTTGTTGCATGACCGAGATCTTCTAGAAGACCTCCAGAATCCGCTTCACACCGAAAAGGAAACCTTGTTGAATGACTGAGATCTTCTAGAAGAGCTCAAGAAGCCACTTCACACCGAAAGGAGACCTTGTTGCATGACCGAGATCTTCTAGAAGAGCTCAAGAAGCCACTTCACACTGAAAGGAGACCTTGTTGCATGACTGAGATCTTCTAGAAGAGCTCCAGAATCTGCTTCACACCGAAAAGGAAACCTTGTTGAATGACTGCGATCTTCTAGAAGAGCTCAAGAAGCCACTTCACACCGAAAGGAGACCTTGTTACATGACCAAGATCTTCTAGAACAGGGTTCCCCAACCTGTGGGCCGCGGCCTGTTAGGAAGTGGGCCGTGGGGCTCCTGCCTGCAAATCCTACCCACCGGTACACGCAATTACCCCGCCACCGGCGCGCGCGATTGGACACCCCCCCTGGTCCATGGAAAAATTGTCTTCCATGACCGGTCCCCGGTGCGAAAAAGGTTGGGGACCGCTGTCTAGAAGACCTCCAGAAGCCGCTTCACACCGAAAAGGAGACCTTGTTGCATGACCAAGATCTTCTAGAAGAGCTCAAGAAGCCACTTCACACCGAAAGGAGACCTTGTTGCATGACCGAGATCTTCTAGAAGACCTCCAGAATCCGCTTCACACCGAAAAGGAAAGCTTGTTGAATGACTGTGATCTTCTAGAAGACCTGCAGAAGCCACGTCACACTGAAAGGAGACCTTGTTGCATGACTGCGATCTTAAAGAAGACCTCCAGAATCCGCTTCACACCGAAAAGGAAACCTTGTTGAATGACTGAGATCTTCTAGAAGAGCTCAAGAAGCCATTTCACACCGAAAAGGAGACCTTGTTGCATGACCAAGATCTTCTAGAAGACCTCCAGAATCCGCTTCACACCGAAAAGGAGACCTTGTTGAATGACTGAGATCTTCTAGAAGAGCTCAAGAAGCCACTTCACACCGAAAGGAGACCTTGTTGCATGACCGAGATCTTCTAGAAGAGCTCAAGAAGCCACTTCACACCGAAAGGAGACCTTGTTGCATGACCGAGATCTTCTAGAAGACCTCCAGAATCCGCTTTACACCGAAAAGGAAACCTTGTTGAATGACTGCGATCTTCTAGAAGACCTCCAGAAGCCACGTCACACTGAAAGGAGACCTTGTTGCATGACCGAGATCTTCTAGAAGACCTCCAGAATCCGCTTCACACCGAAAAGGAGACCTTGTTGAATGACCAAGATCTTCTAGAAGAGCTCAAGAAGCCACTTCACACCGAAAGGAGACCTTGTTGCATGACCGAGATCTTCTAGAAGACCTCCAGAATCCGCTTCACATCGAAAAGGAGACCTTGTTGCATGACCAAGATCTTCTAGAACAGGGGTCCCCAACGTGTGGGCCGTGGCCTGTAATTACCCTGCCACCGGTGCGCGCAATTGGACACACACACACCCCGGTCCATGGAAAAATTGTCTTCCATGACCAGTCCCTGGTGCCAAAAAGGTTGGGGACCGCTGTCTAGAAGACCTCCAGAATCCGCTTCACACCGAAAGGAGACCTTGTTGCATGACTGCGATCTTCTAGAAGACCTCCAGAAGCCACGTCACACTGAAATGAGACCTTGTTGCATGACCGAGATCTTCTAGAAGACCTCCAGAAGCCACTTCACACCGAAAAGGAAACCTTGTTGAATGACTGCGATCTTCTAGAAGACCTCCAGAAGCCACGTCACACCGAAAGGAGACCTTGTTGCATGATCTTGTTGAGACCTTGTTGCATGATCTTCTAGAAGAGCTCAAGAAGCCACTTCACACCGAAATGAGACCTTGTTGCATGACCGAGATCTTCTAGAAGAGCTCAAGAAGCCACTTCACACCGAAAAGGAAACCTTGTTGAATGACTGGGATCTTCTAGAAGACCTCCAGAAGCCACGTCACACTGAAAGGAGACCTTGTTGCTTGTCCGAGATCTTCTAGAAGACCTCCAGAAGCCACTTCACACCGAAAAGGAAACCTTGTTGAATGACTGCGATCTTCTAGAAGACTTCCAGAAGCCACGTCACACTGAAAGGAGACCTTGTTGCATGACCGAGATCTTCTAGATGACCTCCAGAATCCGCTTCACACCGAAAAGGAAACCTTGTTGAATGACTGAGATCTTCTAGAAGAGCTCAAGAAGCCACTTCACACCGAAAGGAGACCTTGTTACATGACCAAGATCTTCTAGAACAGGGGTCCCCAACCTGTTGGCCGTGGCCTGTTAGGAAGTGGGTCGCGGGGCTCCTGCCTGCAAACCCTACCCACTGGTACACGTAATTACCCCGCCACCGGTGCACGCAATTGGACACACACACACCCCGGTCCATGGAAAAATTGTCTTCCATGACCAGTCCCTGGTGCCAAAAAGGTTGGGGACCGCTGTCTAGAAGACCTCCAGAAGCTGCTTCACACCGAAAAGGAGACCTTGTTGAATGACCAAGATCTTCTAGAAGAGCTCAAGAAGCCACTTCACACCGAAATGAGACCTTGTTGCATGACCGAGATCTTCTAGAAGAGCTCAAGAAGCCACTTCACACTGAAAGGAGACCTTGTTGCATGACCAAGATCTTCTAGAAGACCTCCAGAATCCGCTTCACATCGAAAAGGAGACCTTGTTGCATGCCCGAGATCTTCTGGAAGAGCTCAAGAAGCCACTTCACACCGAAATGAGACCTTGTTGCATGACCGAGATCTTCTAGAAGACCTCCAGAATCCACTTCACATCGAAAAGGAGACCGTGTTGCATGACCAAGATCTTCTAGAAGAGCTCAAGAAGCCACTTCACACTGAAAGGAGACCTTGTTGCATGACCGAGATCTTCTAGAAGACCTCCAGAATCCGCTTCACATCGAAAAGGAGACCTTGTTGCATGCCCGAGATCTTCTGGAAGAGCTCAAGAAGCAGCCTCACACCAAAAAGGAGACCTTGTTGAATGACCAAGATCTTCTAGAAGAGCTCAAGAAGCCACTTCACACTGAAAGGAGACCTTGTTGAATGACCGAGATCTTCTAGAAGAGCTCAAGAAGCCGCTTCACACCGAAAAGGGACCTTGGCAAGCCCCCCTTCCTTTCTCAGCAGATCCCGAGAAATGGCTGCTCTATTGGACTAAGACTTGGGGACCCCCCCCCCCAGTCCAGGTTCACCCTCAGCTACGGAGGCTTCTTGAGTTCCTCCCAGCCTACCTCTCAGGGTTGTCATTGTGGGGAAACTTGGAGGCAGGAGGAGAGTGCCCGGAGGGCTTCCTTGCGAGGGGCATAAATCCAACCAGTATCAATCAATAAAACAAGGCTGGCCTGCCTGCGGTGTGAGTGCTCCAGAGACGGATGGGGATTGCGCGCCCTTCAAATGTCCCAGTGATGCCAGGCTGGAGCATTTTGAAACGACCGCGGAAGCCAGGTCCAGCTGCATGGCGCGGCTTGGTGCCCGCCAGGCTGGGCCAGGGGTGGAGATGCGGTGGGGAGGAAGATAAAGCTGCGTCTGCAGAAAGCGCCCTAACCAGCAGCTTTCCTCAATTTGGGGGAAGCGTTCTCCGCTTTCATCTGCTGCTACCCCCGTTTGGCACTTCTGCAAAAAGGGGGGGACTTCAACACTCACTATCCCCCACCAACATGGTCTTCGGTGCAGACCAACACTGAACGTGGCCAGGCCATTTCCAACGTTCCCAGTTTGCACATTCCAAATCCCCATTGTGGTACCTCTGCCCCTTGGCATCTGCTTCTGTTAGCCTTTTGGGTATGGGGGTGGTGGTACAATCTTGGAAACCCTGAACAGGGAAGCTGAGCTGGTGCCGATGTGCTTTCATGTCCTAAACTGAGAGCCTGGATCAGGCTGGGTTAATAGTTAAGGTTTAACTAAAGTGACCCTTAGTCCCTCCTTATGGACAGAGTAGCTGCTTTTGTACATTTTAAGCTGATTGCTGAATTAACCCATTTTCTGGTTCAGACAGTGCACTGAACTGTCAACTAATCCAAGGGCTGTGTTTGTGAAACATGCTACACCACAAACAGATCAAGCCTCGCGTAGCACAAAGGAACCTTTGCATGTTGTGTGAATGTAGCTGGAGGGTCTTGTATGAACTCACAACAAGCTTAACTAGATCAGGTTCAGGCAACTGAGGAGGGATGTGGTACAGGTAAAGGTAAAGGTTTTCCCCCGCACAGTCGTGTCCGACTCTAGGGGCTGGTGCTCATCTCCGTTTCGTAGCCGAAGAGCCAGCATTGTCCGAAGACGCTTCCGCGGTCATGTGGCCGGCATGACGCACGCGGAACGCTGTTACCATCCCACCAAAGTGGTACCTATTCATCTACTTGCATTTGCATGCTTTCAAATTGCTAGGTTGGCAAGAGCTGGGGCGAGTGCGGGAGCTCACTCCGTCACACGAGTCTCAGGTCTCAAACCCCCGAACTTGCGAACTTCCGATCGACAAGCCTGGCGTCTTACCCGCTGAGCCATCGTGCCACCCTGGGATATGGTAGCGCTTTCTAAATAATTTCAACGGATTCTCTGTCATCCCAGAGCACAGGACACTGGATTAAAGAAGAGCAAGGCAGATTCTGGTTGATGGTTAGAGAAAACCTTCTAAAAGAAAGAGGTTTCTGACTCTAGGACCCATAATCCAGAGAGGTGAGGGGCCCTACGTGAGGTCTGGACAACCATCTCTCGTGGAAACTTCAGTTATTCAAAGTGGGCTGGACTTGATGACCTTAGCGGTCCCTTCCAACTCTACGATTCTATGATAAAAGTCATGTTTGATTCTGAGAATTGGGGGGGGGGGGAATGAGTAGACGCATTTGTAAAGGTGCTGAGTCTGGGTTGGGTTTTGTTTTTTTAATAGATTGGCGTGTCAGGTGGATCCAACCCATCAGTTGATGATTCAAGCCCTGGGCACAGCCAGCCAGGAGCGGACCGGGGAGGGGGGGCTGTCCTCCAGGCCTCCAGGCTTCTGCTAGATCTGCAGATGGAGGCCATGGCCAGGCAGCTTTGACTGGCGTGTCCTTAAGTTGTGACCTTAGCTGGGACAAGAGGACAGTCCTGGTACAGTGCTCACGCCCTCGTCACCACCTGATTAGACTACTGCTACGCGCTCTCCATGGGGCTGCCTTTCAAGACACCTGGAAACTTTAGTTGGTGCAAAATGCAGTGGCCCACCAGGTGCTTACGGGTGTTGCCGATGGGCACACATTGTAACAGGGGGCGTGGTGGCTCAGCGGGTAAGACGCCAGGCTTGTCGATCGGAAGATCAAAAGTTCGGAGGTTCGAATCCCTAGCCCCGCGTGATGGAGTGAGCTCCTGCACTCGCCCCAGCTCTTGCCAACCTAGCAATTCGAAAGCATGCAAATGCAAGTAGATGAATAGGTACCACTTCGGTGGGTAGGTAACAGCATTCCGCGCGCGTCATGCCGGCCACATGACCGTGGAAGCGTCTTCGGACAACGCTGGCTCTTCGGCTAACAAACAGAGATGAGCACTGGACCCTAGAGTCGGACACGACTGCACAAATGTGCGGGGGGAACCTTTACCTTTACCTTTTACACATTGTATCTCTTTGCAGGCCCTGCATTAGGTTCCTGCCTGTATTTGCTTTTGGGTGCAGTTCAAAGGGCTGGGTTTAATCCAGTGCTTCTCAAACGTGGGAACTTGAAGACAGGTGGACTTCAACTCCCAGAATTCCCCAGCTAGCATAAACACGCATAAAAAACGAGCAGAGGTTTGAGCATGGCTGGCTGAGGAATTCTGGGAGTTGAAGTCCACATGTCTTAAAAGTCGCCAAGGTTGACAAACACTGCACTAGACCTTTTCCTGACCGGGTTTAAGAACCTGGTGTGAACAGAGCCCCTAGTTTCAGGCTGGTGAGAGAGAGGAAGGGGGAGGGAAAGCTTAGAAATGTAGATTAAAAATAAAATATAATGAGAGGGGGTGTGGAGTGAGAAGTAAGAACAGTAGCCAGGAAAAAGTGAGAAGTTGGGTGAGTCAATGGGAGGATATCTGACAAGAGAAAGTAGGCGAGATGTTTGTTTCATGGTTTCCAGAGTGCTTGTGGCCCCCCCCAGGGGGGTTCTCAGCCCCCCTTCCTCCCCCCCCTTTCGGTGGGAGGTCCCTGCTCCTATTTTAACAATGCAAGTTAAAAATATCCCAGCTATTGTGGGACCGAAACAAAAGTGCAGCTGCTGGAAAAGAGAGTCAAGCTGGCCCTCCGGGTTTCGCTCCTGGTTTATTCTCCTGCAAAACTGGAGGCCCCCCCCCCATTAAAAGGAGGAAGCCTCCCAAGATGTGGAAGGCCCTGCTAGCAGGGAAGGTGGGAGGGATCTGGTTCCTGACCCCCTCCCAGTGTCTGCGTAAGGCAGGCTTTATGGGCAGAAGACAGTCCCTGGCGCCAGGAAACCGCCGCTTGTGTGTATCCAGTGAAACTTTCCGTCCTTGTATTCCCCTCTTTCTGGGCCTGCCAACTCTCCCCTCTGGCTTTGCCAGCCGGAAAAAGGCCTTTGATGTTGCTCTGCCCCCTCCCAAAATAAATATGACCCCTTTTTCAAAAGGGCAAAGAAAGAAACAAGCTATCTTTGAACCGGGTCAGTCAAAGACTCTGTAGTTGTCTTTAACCTGGATTGGTGTTTACCATGGTTCTCGTTCTGCGGTTTAGCATGTGGTGCAAACCCAGCTCTCATCTGATTCATTTGGGGCTCAGCGAATTTTGCAAAGCCAGAAAACGGGTGAATCCAGAAACTAGGTTAATTGTGCTGGGGAACGAAGAAATTCTCTTGGCTGGAAGGAAGTGAGCAAGGAGTTGGCAGTGTGGCCCATCCCGGCGCGGCTTTCAAGCTTCCTTCCTCCCATCTCTGACCCCGGGTTTTTCCCAGCTGCGAGGAATGGCTGAGTTCACCCAACCAGCTGCGAGAACTAATCCAATTCCTGGTTTTGCACAATACATGGACCCTTAAGTTAAGCCAAGTGAGTCTGACAATGCAATAAGCCACAAAAGATGTAACCAGGGTTAGCACATGGTACAAAGGTAGTGCTAGGGTGTTCCCTGAGTGAGTTAAGCGTGTGGTGCACATCAAGCCAAATGCACACGCACGCTCGCTCACCCAGTTGCTTTCAGACCTGCCTGGCTGGGGAGGGAAGGTAGGATTCTCACATCTTTTCGGAAACCATCTTGAACCAAGGAAGAAAAGGACCAGTAATCATTTATATATTTATTTATTTATATTGATATTTATACCCCGCCTATCCCCTCCCTAACAGAGGACTCTAGGCGGCTTACATACACATATACATTTCATGTTATACATTTCATATTGTACATTTTCAATTTAACCGCGCGCTAAGGGAAGGCGTAAGGGAACCGACTCTTCCGAGGCTACTTGGAATCATCTCTCCTCAACTGAGTTTGCAAGTCTTTGTTATTGCATAGCCGGCTCATCTAAGAAGGGTGTCATTTTGGGCAGTGTTTCTCAAACTTGGCCACTTGAAGACAGGTGGACTTCAACTCCCAGAATTCCCCAGCCAGCATGTTTAAGTTTAAGAAATGCTGCTCTATGGCAATTTATCTGCCCTGTTGCAATCCCAGTTCGGTCATGGAGGAGTATATGTAAACAAACCCTGTTCCTGTTCTTTCAGACTTCGTGTTTTGAAGGAAGCCAGAGAGGAAGTGTCCTCATGCAGCAGGGGAGTGGTTGGAAAAAAAAATCTTGGCCAAAATAGGGAGCCATGTTCTTTGGCTTCGTTGCATCGTCAATCCCAGCTTAAAGAGACAGCTGAAACAGGTCCCTGGCCGAGACAGCGGACACAACTCACTTAGCACACTAGGACAGTCTGAAAATGTTGTTTGCGTGTCCCAGGACAGCAGGCCTGTGCACATTTTACCCACCTTGCCCCCACACATCCAACGACTGCATTCACACAACTCTGAACCTGCATCCTGAGTTAACCCTTTTTCTGAATCCCCAGAATACACCGATCCATAAACTAACCAGCGCACGAACCATGAAGCACCAAATTAACATTAATCCTCGTCCAGCTTCACGTGTTGTGCAAACGGAGCTGGACAGTCTTCCGTTGACCCAGTTTAAGTGTGTTGTGTGAACACGGCCAGTGAGGTTTAACTTGAGACAGGCATTTACGACATGCCAGAGACTGGGCCCTTCCTCTCCCCTCTCTTTCCTCTTCAGTTTCCTGCACCATCCATGGGTCCTCGGGGAGGAAAACTGTCCTTATTCCTTACCTCCCTGGTAATCTATGGCTGCTTCACCTGCTGTTTGGAGAAGCAAAAGGAGTCGGCGCAGGTCTCTCTCTCCTGCATTTGAACCAATTTCAGCGGAAGCGGAAGCAGAGAGGGCTCAGCTGCCAGCCCTGGCACGGATAAATCACAACGGATTAGGGGTGCACAGCCCAGGCCAGGAAAGGCCGAGAGAAGCAAGGGAGTTTCGCTCAAGAGGGAGGGAAGCCCTTTCCCAAGTGCTGGGAAAAACCCACCCCCAGGTTGATGAGTCAGGAGTTACTCAGCTGGCCGGCTGCCCTGCTCCTGGCATCCCAGATCCTAGCCAGGAAGGAACCTTCCAGGATTAAACCACAGCCCTTGGGCTCAGCTCACATGCTAATCCCGAACACAGATTAAAATGTGGAAGATCTCCTGCAGGCCAAGCTCCATTCTTTGGGACATCTGGACTTGGCCGGGTAGCATTTGAGGAAACCCTAAGCGGTCTGCCAGATGTCTTCTCCATTTCCCAAGCTTGGGATTTCCTGGTGGCCTCCCCTCAAAGCTCTTGTCAGGCGAAGGGTTCTTTCGGTACGACCCTAATGGGGTTGGCAAGGGACCCAACGGCCCGGCTCTGTTCAGCAGCGCGCGTGCCCGGCTGCGGCTGCTGCCCGGCGCCGGACCGAGAGGAGGAACCCGGCCAGGGGCGGAGCGGAGCCGCCGCCCTGCGCAGCGGCGGAGACGTCCCTCTGCAGAAGAGCTGCGCAACTCCCACGCTGCAAAGGCGCCGGCGGACCGGCGCGTTCGAAACGTGCGGCGTATTAATAGCAGCGTGTGGATGGCTGGGGGGGGGGATTCGGAAGGGGGTCAGACCCACCCCCGGGTTGTTGTCCCCTCCTCCTTTTGCTGCAACACGCGCGATGCCGCCTGGGGTAGCGTCGAGGGCCTGGACGGGCGGGGCGTTGCTCTCCCTTTTGAACACGGGGGGCGGGGGGGCACGAAGGCAGCTGCATCCTGGCCACAAGCCTGTGTCGACCTCGGATAAGGCGCCCCGGACGCGCGGCGGCGGCGGCGGGCCCTACGTTTTGCGCGCGTCCCGTCTCTGCGGTACTCCCGCGCGCCCCGAGCAGACCCCCACCCGGCTCCAAAGAGGCACGCGGGGGCGGATCGGGCCTGGGGCTTCTCGTGCCCGGCGGTGACCCAGAGGCTTTCCGGGCATCGCACGAGCAAGGCGGTGGGTGCGGGCAGCGCTCTGGGTGCAGGTTCTCCGCATGCTTAGTGCTCCGAAACAGGGAGGCTCGATTCCGCGGACTAGAGCCGCTTCGAGGCGGCTCTTGGCCGTGGATGATGGGTTCCGGAGAGTATCAGGTTATCGGGCAAGGCGGTTGCAGACCCCGACGCCGGCCGTGGCCGCGCCTTGGGGCAAGGAATGCCACAGGTTAACGAGCGTCCGTCCCATCAGCGGGTGAGCCCCCCCGCCCCCCGTTTGTCCAGCCCTGGAGAGGCGCAGCCTTGCGCGCGATGCACGTCTGCGCCTCGGCTTCGCCCAGCGAGCTAAACCTGGTTCCTGAGCTGACCCGGGTCTGGCGCTGCACCAGGCACGGACCCGTCTCGGGCTGGGCGCTCGGGAAAGCCAGCAGAAGGTCTGACGCAGCTTCGCCTTTTGTGGGAATGCGGCGGGCTGCGCCAACCCAGCCCCCGTGTCTGCGCGCGTGGCGCTTGGGCCCCCCACGCCGTCCCCCTCCAGCTCGCTGCAAAGAGGCGGGGGGGCTCGGGCTTAAAACGCGCCGCGGGGCGCTAGGAATGGAGCGGGAGGGAGGCGAACCCCGCTTGCGGCGGGAGCGGAGATGCGGGCGGAGTCCGGCTCGGCGACCCACCGCGGGAGGAGCAGCGCCCGGCCCCGGTTCCGCAGACGGAGCTGCCGCGCCCGGTCCCGCCTGGCGCCGGAGGAAGAAGGGAGCCATTTTGCCTCGACCCGGCCAGGAAAATGGGGGGGGGGGGTGCGTGCAGTTTGGGGAGGGGGAGACCCCGCTTCTCGGGGAAGGCGGGCCAGGCATTTGCGGAGCGCTGCTTCCAAGGGGACGGAGGACCTCCGGCTGGGAGAGGAAACCGCGCGATGCTTCCCTTTTTCCCTCCCTAATTTCTTGCCCGGCCGAGCGCGGCGCGAGGAAGTCCCGGGTCTGTTTTGCGCCGCGAAGATTCCACGCTTGCTTGTAGCGGTGGCGAGAATTTCCCCGGGTGAGTATTTTTGCAGATGGTTTCATGGCACCCAGAGTCGCTCCTTTGTCTCCCGTACCCCGCCCTCTACGACTTTCGTCCAGGGCCCCCCTTTATCCGGGGCCACCTGTGCCTCTTAATTACCGCGGCCGTTTTAATGGCATTGGCCAGACGTGGTCTCGCCCTTGACTCCATTCTACAGGATGGAGGACTGAGGGCGACACGTCGGTTGATGCATTTTTCAGGGATTCCTCTGCGCCCTCTCTCCGGCTCACTTTACGAGGCGTGGGGTCGTCCTTGGTCTAAAATTGCCACCTTCTCTCCCCCCCCCCCCCATTTCAGCCTTGTATCCTCCGTCTCCCTTCATTTCCCCTTCCTCCCATCTGCTTCTCGGGACTTTAATGAATAAAATGCTCATTCCCCCGATTTTTCTCTCTTCATTGCGTTTGTTTCCTAACGCGGCGCCGTCAAACAATGCGTGGCGATGTTGCCGAAGGTGGGGGGGGGGGGAGTTAGGCTGTTAAAATGTCGGCTGAGTTGGAGATGGGGGCGAGGCGGCCTTGGATGCCGGAACCCAGTTTGAATCTCAGCAGAGCCCATCTCGGGCGCTCTCTCTGCAGAAGTCTTCAATGGCAACCGCCTTCCAGGGTTCCTCTGAAAATGCAACGTTCACACGGCACGCTTCCCCCAGGTCAGATGAAATCTGGCAGAATCGTTTGCTCAGCCTGCTCGGTTGGTAAATGAATGCTTAGCCACGGTTAATTAGGGGTTCTGCTTTGTTAGTTGGAAAAGATGTTAACAGCCCTTACAGTATTTTTGCACCTGCAATGGGAAAAGTTCAGGAGCCCTTTAGAACCATCTGTAACCTGGCAGGGGTGTGACCTACATGGACCCGAGCTTCATCTAACCCTTATTAATAGAAACAGATTCTGGTTTATTTATTTTTTATAAACATATTTATATCCCGCCCATCTCCCCCGCAAGGAGGGACCCTGGGCGGTTTAAGTGGACAACAGAGAAAACTGTCCAGAGCCAACATTCCCTATCTTGGAGCGAAAAAGTATGTCAAAAGTTTCCTGTATCTGTTGAACTTTGTCGGCTGGGAGGCATTTGGGCCCATTTGTTAATATTTTGTGGGTGCCTTGCACAAGCGGCCTCTTGAGGCCCTCCCACAATGTTGCAAGTGGGTACGTTTAGGGCTTGGGACTCGGCCATTCCTAAATGTGACATTTCTTCTTCTGCGTCAGCCCTTCTGTTGGGGACTAACTGCTGAGTTTTGTACCGTGGCCCACATTTGCTTTTTCTTCGGCTTGTGGATGAACACCCCAGAACAAGTTCTGCAGAATGTGTGGGTTCAATCCATTATAGGAGGAACGCCGTGTTACGCTAGGGTAGCCAAAAATCAGAAACAGACAGGTCGCACCTTTGAAGACTAACCATTTTTATTATTTTATTATAAAGCCTAAGCTTTCGAAGAGTCTCTTTGATTTTGCTCCCAGTCCAGGAACAGTTGTTTGCTCAATGATTGCGACCCACCCGGGCCCTAAGACTGCACAGCCAAACCGCGTTCCTCGCAGCGCCATGCTTCATGGTCGGAACGATGCCTTTTTGTTGGGCTGCATGCAGCGTTTTATTCCTCCCAACGCAATTTCTCTTGCACTTCCGTCTCGTTGGTCCACTGGACGTTGATTCATTGTTGGATCATCCAGGTGGCCTTGGGCAAACTTGAGATGGGCTGTAATGTGTCCATCTTGCTGCTTAAGCCTCCCTCTTGCTCAGTGTTTTTTTTACGGTGGACTCACAAACGCTGGACGTAAGGCAGCGCAAGACGGTTGCGTGGACTCTGTTGTTCCCTTGAGGTTCTTGGAGAACTGGAGAATTCCATGCCTTATTTCGGGGTGATTGGGGTTCGGTGACTCTTGGGAAGAGAACAGTGGTGTATCTGATGGTGGACTGATGGAGGCCTAAGCCTTTAGCAATCGGGGTTGTGAGCCTCGACACTATTTTCTGAGACCTCCCTTGATTGGAGCATGGTTCAATTTCACAAGCCTGGGCTGTGGAGAGGGGCTGCAGGGGTGGGGGGTGTATCTAGGCCTCTTTAAGCTCACCCCAGAGTGTCATCTTAGTGATAGGAAAATGTGACTCCGTTTACTGCCTTAAAATCAGGAGTCTGGTAGCACCTTTTCTGAAAACCTTTAGTAAAGTTTAGTAAAAGACAAACCCTTTCTTGAACTGCAGATCACACACCTGATGAACTGAGCTTCACCGCTCCAGGATTTTTTTTGCCACTAAAGACTAACACAGCTCTCCTCTTACAATCTTTATTTCCTCTTTCCCACCAAATGCTGGCTGGTCGATGTGGTTTGTTTAAGCAAATCTCTATCTATCCCAGTGTTTCTCAACCTTGGCAACTTTAAGAGGTGTGGACTTCAACTCCCAGAATTCCCCAGCCAGCCACTACCCATAAGGCACGCAAAAGACATTCTGGGATGGTTGCATTTTCCTAAGTGAGGCTAAGAATATTGCTTTGGGGAAAAAAAACACTTCTTCCCGAACAGGGTTATTCTTGATTGCTTAAAAAAGTATATATCAATATTTGCATTTCAAAGGAGGACAGGTCTGAAACTTCCCTTAGGAAAATCAGTCACAAAAACTAAGAATCCCCAAAGACCTGGACCCAGTCGGGCCTTCTAAAAATACAAGGTGCCACCTGAACACAATGGGAGATTCTCCAAACCGCCCGCCCGGACTGGAATAAAAAGTCACTGAAGGCAGCTAGTTACTTAGATGGCGAGATGGGTAGGATCCTGCAACACTTGTAGCTGGTGAGCATGGAAACAGATCACTCGAGAGCCTTTTCTCGCTCATTTGATTCTCTGATTCAGGAGCCTGCATGCCAAAAGAAAGCGGGGGGGGGGGGGAATCTTAAAGTGCATTAGAAGGTAACTCTTTCCCACGGACAATTTGGGGGGGGGAAGAGGTGGTATTTTCCTGTAACGAGGAAGAACTCTTGGGAGGGAATTAAGAGTTCTTAGTGTGCCCGTTCCTGTGTTTTCCGACTAGTTCTGGTTCTTCCAAGGGGAAGCCCCAGCCGAGAGCGGCTCCAGGGCCGTCTCCCTCCCCACGCTAGGGACCAGGAGGCGCGGGGGCGCTCTGGGGGCGGTGTGGGGACGCGAAGGAGCCGAGCGAGCGCAGGCAAAAGAGGCCGCGATGGTGTAATGGAAAAATAGCTCCGGGCCCCCGGGGAAGAGACGACGCGGCTGTTCGGCAGGAGGCAGAGACCGGCGGGCGCGCGCCCTCCTGAGTTGGGGGCGGGATTCGGCTGCAGAAGCGGGGCCGCCCCTGTTGTCCGCAGCTGGGCTGGATGGGGCGGGCGGAAGAGGGGAGGGGGTCCAGCTGCGGGGAGCCCGCCTAACGCGCCGGGGAAGGCAGAGCCGGGCTCCTGGCGGAAGGAAATAGAATACCTGAGTGGTTGGTTGCCACAACCTGCGTTGCCTTGGGCCTCTTTGCCGGAGAGGGAAACGCTGGTGCTTCACAAACAACGGCCAGGAAGCATGAAGGGGAGCGCCCTAAAACCCTCTGGGGTCCTGGAAGAGGAAAAGCAGCAGAAATCATCAGTAGAAATCAGGCCAGGGCCCAGGTTTAGTAGAGTTAGAGACACCGGTGGAAGCCCCCCTTTGCCAAAGGTTTCTAATCCTCCTTGGCCCGGGGTCTTCCTTAAGCAGGCTCTTTCTGAGCTGTTCCCGGGTTGCCTTTCTCACCCCCCCCCTTTTCCTGCAAAAGGGCAGGTGTCCAGCTGCCGATCTCTGCCAACTTCTTCCTGAGCCTTGGGCCCAAGCCCAGCAGTCCAGTGGTGATTTTGATGCGCAGGGGTGAGTCTGTCTCTGAATTCCAGCTGTTGAGGGATAAGTCTGTACTTCAGGTCTGATATATACCGAAAAGAATATGGGGGGGGGGGGGGGGGGGAGGTCTGGGAGCACCTTTTCCAGCTAGCAAATTTTATTAAAAGGCCTGGGCTTTTGGGGGCTTGGGCTCGCTTCATGAGATGCATAGAAACGAAAACAATCATACCGATTCCCATCTGTACAGGTAGTCCTCGGCTTACGGCCGTTCATTTAGCAACCGTTCGAAGTTACGACGGCACTGAAAAAAGTGACTCGGGACTGGTCCTTGCACTAATGACCAGTGCAGCGTCCCTGCGGTCACGTGATCAAAATTCAGGCGCTTGGCAACCAGCATGTATTTATGACGGTTGCAGCCTCCTGAGGTCACGTGATTGCCATCTGCAACCTTCCTGGCTGGCTTCTAACAAGAAAGCCAAAGGGGGAAGCCAGATTTGCTTAACGACCATGTGATTCACTTAACAACTATGGTGATTCACTTAATGACCGTGGCAAAAAGGTGGTAAAATTGGGCACGACTCACTTAATGACCGCCTTGCTTAGCAACGGAAGTTCTGGTCCCAATTGTGGTTGTAAGTCAAGGACTACCTGTACTAGAGTTTGTGTGAATACATAGGATGCTGGATGAGTCCCAGATGAGTCCCCCGTTGGGTTGGGGAAGGTTGGCCATTCTCAATCAAGCAATTTCCAGAGAATTTGGCTATACTGCTTCCTCCCCATCCAGAGGTGGGCATGCATCTGTACAAAACAGGCGCATACGATATGTGACTCGGTTTACCCCCCTCAAAGCAAGGGTGCACGCGAGTCAATATATAGGAAGAAAGGCAGGTGGTTTTCTCCCATTCATATTCCCATGACCATTTAATCTCCTTTGCCACTTAGCTCCGATTTGGAGGTAGCGCAGCATCAGGAAATGGAGGTCTGAGAACTCAGAAGAACACGCTTAACCTGGTTATTGGATTGACCTATTCTTAGGAGGTCTTGCAATACAGAACACTGAATTGTAAATCAACCCAATGGGCTGGCTTTGTGCAGCTCGCTAACATGCCCCCCCCCCGTTAAAACTCACCAAACTGAGATTGCCGTGCGAAGGCAGCTGGTTGGCCGTCATCTGACCAACATCTTAACGTGTTGTGTGAATGCAGCCCTCAAAGGTAAGGATGGGGGTCATAGAAGAGCAAAAGGTATGTGATGGGGGAGGCAGCGAGTATCAGGAGCAAATAATTGGGGGGGGGACTGTCAGAGGAATTCTGGGAGCTGAAGTCCCCACCTCTTAGAGTCGCCAAGGTTGAGAGACACTCAGCTGGAGGAACAAGGCAGCTTGGATGACTGTCAAGGCCTGGTCTAGCCTTGCTGCGAGTTCCGGAGTCGGATCCGCTTTATCCCGCCCCCTGGAGTTATTGAATGGAGCCGGGGATAAGCGATGCAACACAGGAATGGGTAACTGCAGGCAGAAACGCCATCTTGACCGATGGCAAGAACCCCACGCTGTCGAGAAGCCCTTTCGATCTGGCGCCTGCCCCACCTTCCTTGCTAACCCCGGTTCTGCACAGTGGCCACGAAGAAGCTCAAGATCCATTTCGAGTGGACTGGCCGAGACGGTCCTTGGGGCAGGTGGCAGTGCCAAGAAGCAGAGGACGAAGGTGGCATCGGATCTCAGGCCCTCTTTGTGCTTGCGTTCCTGGATTAAAGCACGGCTGGTTATTCCAGCTCATTCTGAATCTGTGATCCTTTTGCAGCCTCTGCAGCTTGCTAGCTGGCACAAATCCACACACACACACACACACACAAACACACGTTTGGTGAGTTGGGGTTTTGTTGCTTGCAAATGGGTGGAAATGTCCAGTGGTGCAAACGACATTTGACGTTCAGGCATTTTTTTTCCTGCTGCCCCCCCCCCCTTTCTGCAATTTTATGGCCCTTCCTCCCTCTCGAAAATAAAACTCCCCTTTATGAAAGGCGAGCAGAACTGGCAAAAAGAGGAGGGTCTGTCAACGGGTGGCATGCAAGTGGGTGGTGCCCCTACGGGTGTAAATGTGCACAGCTGACTTCTTCGTGGTTTTAGGACTCACGCTGGCATATCAAACCAGATTGACCCAATAAATAATGTCATTTGACCTACTTTTTCCTTTTCAATGGTTTCCCATCGGAACAGCTGGAAAAGTGCAAAGAGGGCTGAAGCGTGAAATGTAAAAGGACCTAGAAAGCCAGCTTCACATCATTGTCCCCTAAAGAATCTGGTAAATGGACCCCCTCGTGCACAGAGAGACCTGACTAACCCAGATTCATCTCCCCACCCAAAAAAAGCTACTCTCTCCCAATACTCAGGTGAGCTGGGGGTTCCTGTTGGTCTCCTATCCAAGATTTACCAGGCTAGACTCTGCCTAAAGATGGAATCTTACAGTGAAGCTCAACTCCGGGATTTCACAGCCCTGCCCATGCATTTTCTTGGCAACAGCGTCTCTGGTTGTTTGCTGCGTCCTTTGGGACCTAGGCTGCAGACCTTGCATCTCCAGGTGGTCTCCCATCCAATTATTAACGAGGTCCGATCTTAGGGTTTTGAGATCATCCTGGGTCGGCTAGAGAATCGATCCGAATCTCAGGCAAAGCGTTGCTGCCTTGAGGGGCCGCAATCTTCATCCTGGAGATTTTTTGCACCCGCCACGCGATCACGAATAGGCCCGTCTGAGCCTCCCGGTTGCACGCACCCCGGGTACCGTTTGGCTTCGGCGCAGCCTTCCCCCAGCCCGGCACCCTCCAACGGCCTCGGCCTCCAGGGAGGGGATGATGGGCATGGAGCGCCATCCCCCCGGGCACCCCCGCTCGCCTTCCCAGAACGGGCGCCGCCTCGGCGCTTCCCCTCCGGACGGAGAGGGCCGGTCCCCGCCAAGGCGTCCCCGCCCCGCTGCCTCGGCGAGGCCTTTTATGGCAATCCTCGGCCCGCGCCTGGTCAGAGGCCGGCCCGGCGCGAGCGGGTCCCCGCAGGAGCCGGGGAGGGCTGGGCTGGGCTCCGGGTGGGGACCGCCCCGGCCCGCAGCAGCCCGGGTCGCGGCGGTGGACCAGCTGATCGCTTGCTCTCGGCGGGCACCCTTGCCAACCGGGCGCCCGGGGAACAGCAGAGGCCTTCCCGGGCGGGGTGTCCGAATGCTCCCCCCACGTGCACCATCCACCTGGCCCGCGCGTTTCGGAAGCAGGAGAATCCGTGTGCTATCTGCTTTTCCCGCAACCCCGCCAGGAAATCATGGGAATGCAGCGCAGGGCGGTTGCCCGCTGCCAGCTGCGTCTGCAGGCGCTCCGCGAAGATGCCCAAGGAGGGCGGCCGGGCGTCTTCCCCGCAGGCGCGCGGGCTCCCCGGCGCACGAGGCAGGGAGGGCTGCCCAGGGCCCGCGAGCTCGCTCGGCGCTGCGCCCGCCTCACTCAGAGCAACGCCTGCGGGCAGCCCCCAGCCGATCTGGGCCGATCTCAGAGAGCTGGTGAATGCTTGGATGGGAGACCACCAGGAACCTCGAGGTCTGTAGGCTCAACTGGGAAATGCAAAAACCCTAACCCTGGAAAATGTGCTGCAGGCAATCAAGGACTCTGGGCGGCCTCTGAAAGTGAAGCGTGACTGGCGATGCCCACCATAGAGGAAAACCGGGCCTTTAAATCCTGCTTCTTGGGCAGCTAGATCCTGGCATCCCCCCCTGCCCGCCAGATGTGTGAGCAATGCTTGTTTGCAGTATTCATCAATCCCTGCTGCCAAGCAGCCGCGGGGAGCTGTCCCAGAATGATCATTCAGTGCAACCCAAGGTGACCTTGAATGACTGGCAGCGGAAGGGGCAAACGTGGGTTGCCCAGGAGGGGTGACGCGCACTAGCTTTCCTGGCATAGGGCTCCCTAAATTCCCAACCTACATAGAGACCCTGCTGGGGAAATTGCCTCTGTTTCCAAAACACGATGAACCAGGCCAGGCGAAGAAAAAGCACGCCAACATTGATCTTGTTAATGGGAACATCTGAACCCAAGGCACCTGGTTAGTCTATGGTCCAAGGTATGGTGCAAAGCCAGTGGCATAAGGGGGTTGTGTGAATGGAGGCTGGGAATCCCAGCCCCGCCTGCCACCAGAGCGCCAGGTGGTAGGAAAGCACACCTTGGACTTGCCCCATTTTCATCCTTCCCTTCAGTGGAATGGCAAGTGCCATCTTGTTCAAGAGGTTTGGGTGCTTCTTGGCTGCAGATTCTCTCTCCTCCATGCCAAGATTCCTCCCCCCAGGATACGAAGCTACTACCTCCCTCCCAGGCATTCGCAGACCCAGGGTGCCCGTGTGCGGGAGGGAAGTGGCTGCCTTTGCCTTGGTGGCGACCCGGGAATCCCGAAGTCTCCCCGGTTTCTGAGCCACGCTTCCCCTCCCAAACGTTCCCTGACTTCTCAGCTGAGTTGCAGAGACTCAGCTAGGCCCAACATTTGTTAACGCTTTTAAACCAGGCGACGGAGAACTTCTGGATTCTTTCCGACCCCTAACGGCACACCGTGCTCTGGGTCAGGAGGGAGGGGCTTAGAAAGCAGCAGTGGGCAGTGGTCGGAGCCGCTTGCTGCCCCACTGATTTTCCCAGAGAGAAATCTCGAGGTTTTCTTTCCCCTGCAGCGCTGACTGGATCCGACCCACTTTTAAACCCACTTCTTCTCTGGCTGGCTTCTCCCCATGCGCCAGACACCGTTCTCCGGAGTTGCCCTGTCGATGGTCAGACCAGAATCCCGACTCCCTTTACATAATTTATTTCCAAGTTTGTTCTGTTCAGTTGGAAAGAATAAAATGGGCTTCAGAGAAGTACACAAAATTTGCCCTAAGATATTGTTTGGCTCCTGGGAGAAGACAGGTTAGCTTATTCGGTTGCACAGTTGAGGTTCGGAACAATCCCAGGGCAGCCGGGGCTTCCGTGGACAGCCCCCTCCCCGCAAATTCTTAAGGATGGTGCTGGAAAGATGCCCTCGCTCTGCAAACCTGATGTGGCAAGCCCAGGTATGGCACAGAGTCACCTCCCGCTAGCTGGCCTCTCTCCAGAGGTGCTGGACTGCATCCCCCAGAATTCCAAGCTGCTGGCTGTGACCGCGAGGGACCCTGAGGGTTGGCGTCTAAAGCATTTGCAGGACAGGATACTGGGAAAGCTGTTGGGCAGCCCTTTCTCCTTCATCCCCAAGAACCTGGGGGTCTTCACTGTTGGGGCAGCAGGCACAGCCTTCGCATGCTCAGAGGCATGGCTCCTTGCAGTTGCTCCCGAAAACAGCACTCCGAATGCAAGAGAACAAAGCCTCCGGAATTTAACAGGGTGCTGCGCTCCCCAACCCGGCCGGGAACAAAGGCTGTGTTTCTGGGGCATTTTATGGCCCAGATGGTGACATTTTACTGCCTCTGTTTTACACACTGTTCAAAGGACACAGATGCCCTATAAAGCTGGGGAGAGGAAGGGAGGAGCGGGAAGGCTGTGCCATTTGCTAGGGCCTGGGGGGCTTTGTTGGCCATGTGCCCAGCCCCCCCTAAATCCATCTGCACCCCTAACTGCTCCCTCCCCAGAGCTCCTCAGCCTTGCTTCCCATTGGAGGGGCCCGGAGCCTTCCGTCCTCTGGAATCCAAGGGGGTTGCCGAGCAGGCTGCGGATATAATCCGCCTTCTGCTCCACGGATGCCGTGGCAAGAGAGGGTCAGGGCAGAACCAAACCCTTGGAAAAGAAAAACATACCAATTGCACCCAGGGTCTCCAGCAGCACAGTGGGGAGGGTACGATCCTTGGCTTTTTATTCGATCCTCCCCATAGCCCAGCGAGGTAGGCCAGGGCAGAAGAGGGATTCGAACTTTTGACCTGGCCTCTTCTGCTTTGGGACGAGGCTTGGCGCCTGCCCACGGCCACTCAGCGGGTTTCATGCCAAAGGAAATCTCTTTCTTTGGGGAAGGGAGCGCTCAGCCCCAAGATCAGAAGCGTGGAGAAAGAAAAGGCCGGAACGTGTGTTAAAAAGGGGGGGAAGAAAACAGGGAAAGGTGCTGGGCAGGAGCGTGTGAATTTGTTCTAACCCCTCGACCAGCTGTAGGAAACATCTGGATTTTCTTCTGGGCCACGAAGCAGGGTGTTGTGTTGCCTCTCACGGACGTGTGCGCTGGGAAACTCGGGGTGGGCTGCAGAAGGATTGCTCTAACCCTAACCCTAACCCTAACCCTAACCCTAACCCTAACCCTAACCCTAACCTGGCTTAGAATGGAGCAGATGGCCACACCCTGAGCCAATGCTGAGCCCCCTATCCCCTACGGATGCAACGGGGGGCGGATCCTTTTTTCTGTCTCTTTTTCCTCTTCACTCCCCAGCAGGACCGGCCCCTTTTCAAACCCAATCTTTCCTTTGCTGGCCACAACAAAGTTTGGTCCCATTTTGTTCAGTTTCTGGAGAGTTTTGACCTTCAGACAGACAGGCAGAACCCGGATAATTTCTTTCCAAGATTCTGCTAAATTGGAGAGAATCTCCAGGGTTGACTCTGGGTGACTATGTAACTCTTTCAGGCAGACGTGTGGAAGGCAGGCCAATGCCTCTGGGATTTTGTTTGTTTAAATTCCCAGACTGGCCCTGGGGTCACCTAGTGGTCTTCCATCCACCAAGCCAAGTGGATTCCTGAACTGAGCAAAGGGTTGGCCTAGATGTTGTACTGTACAGTAAAAGGCTCTTCTGATACACAGGTTCTGTGTTCGGCTTCTCCGCAGCCGCCTGCTCAGCTTTTGGAGATCAGCCAAAGTTGGCTCCATGCTGCCATCTGGTGGGGACATCATGCCAACAACATATTACATTGCCCGACTATTTTTCTTGCCAGGGTTCTGGATATCAATGCATTTGATTTTCTCTGCAGTTTGTTGCTGGGGAAACGGATGATCTCCCGCATTCAAGATTCAGCAACCATCTCAGGCCTTGTGGGAATGTGTCTGCAACAGCCTAGCTGCATTTGCGCAATTTTTGTTTTAATCCGTTCAATCGTGTCCGATTCTCGGAGACCGCCTGGACAAGTCCCTGCAGTTTTCTTGGCAAGGTTTTTCAGAAGTGGTTTGCCATTGCCTCCTTCGTAGGGCTGAGAGAGAGGGACTGGCCCAAGGTCACCCAGCTGGCTTTGTGCCCAAGGAGGGACTAGAACTCACCGCCTCCCGGTTTTTAGCCTGATGCCTTAACCACTACTCCAAACTGGCTCATTTGCACAATAGTTACTGAATTATTCAAGCTTTTTTAGTGAGTGCTGAACTTGGCAGTGGGACTAGATCTCTGCAGTCCTATTCCATTCCATTCCCTTCCCTTCCCTTCCCTTCCCTTCCCTTCCCTTCCCTTCCCTTCCCTTCCATTCCATTCCATTCATTTGCAGCTGCTAAGTTTTCAATTGACCTGGTTATACACTTGGGGTGAAAACAGCCCTTTACTAATAAAGCCTTCAGTGCCTGTCATTTGAACATTTTAAAGATAGGTTAACTTTTGAAACAGCACCCAGTGTAATGATGAGTCAGAACCGGTTGCCCTGCCTGAGCCACTCAAACACAAGTTGTTGGTGTTTCAGCCTTGCTGGCTTTCTCCAAGAAGATTTGAAAACTTCCGAGGACCTGTCCCTCTCTGTGACTCAGAATTATTATGGCAAACTGCAAAGGATCCTGTGATCCTAATCACAGCCTGATCCTGATCTGATCCTGTGGGGTTACGGGAGATGCATCAGCAAGACAGCTGGTTGGGGAAGGCTGGCCAACACACTTAACCACATCTGGAAAAGACTTAAGGAGGTGTGTTCACGCAACCTGCTAGGCGTGGGTTAGCATTAATCTTGGTTTGGTGGTTGTGGTGGCTTCGTGTCTCTTGTGAATCCAGCCTGTTGAAATAATGTAAGGTTCCCCATCTAATGCAAATCCTGAAAATGGGTTAATGCAATAACTGGGTTTAGAGGGTTGTGTGAATGCAGCCACCAACTCCTGGGTTCAGTTCCAGGGTGCTGTTTTGTGCTGCTCATGTGTTTTGTCCTGCTGTTGCCACGCTCCACCTGGCGACGGCTGCATCACAAAGGGGTGGGGAGAAGAGGAATGTGTACAGAACAGCAGCTCCTTCCCTTGGCGATCAGGACACGCTTTCGCAGGAGCAATGCTTCAAGTCAGCTGGCCAGCATCCAGCCCGTTGCCAGGCGCGCCGCTTCCTCCTTGGCGCCAGACGCCTGTGCGGTGGGCTCGCCGTGTGCGAGTCAAGAGCACCATCTGGTGGCCTCTCTCGGAATAGCACCGCCTCTTTCTCCTCCCTGCTATCTCTGCCCCATCTTGCAAGGGCAACCCTCATTGGGGTCGGTTCACACCACTTCTTTAATGGGGGAAGACAAAGACCTGGTGGCTGCCATGTATGGCGTGAATCCAGGAAAGGGGTTAATTCAGGAACTAGGATAAGAATGGTGGGTGAATGCAGGAATATACTAACCACAGTTGAAGTAGGTTGTATGAACTGAACCATTAAGAGAGGTAGGGGAAGGTCCCTTCCTGCCCAGGATTTTTCAGATAATGGCTTGAGAGAACTATGTTAGGCCTACCATATTTGGGCTGGAGAACTCCACCTTCCCAGCTGGGGAATTCTGGGAGTTGAAGTCTGCACATGCTGGCTGAGGAATTCTGGGAGTTGAAGTTCACAGATCTTGAAGGGGCCAAGTTTGAGAAACACCGATCTAGCCGCTGCATTTCCTCAGCATGTTAATCTTGGTTAGTGATGACCTCATTTATGGTTTCTGTAGTTTGTCATGCGTGTGAACCCAGCTCCCTTGGTAATTTTCTAAACGTAGAAAACGGTTGAATTGAATAAAACAGATTCAGGGTATTGCAGAAAGCAGCCCAGAAGGTATTTTATTTATCTATCTATCTATCTATCTATCTATCTATCTATCTATCTATCTATCTATCTATCTATCATCTATCTATCTCTATCTATCTATCTATCTATCTATCTATCTATCTATCTATCTATCTATCTATTTAATTTTTATCCCGCCTTTATTATTTTTTATAAATAACTCAAAGCGGGGAACATACCTAATACTCCCTCCTCCTCCTATTTTGCCCACAACAAAAACCCTGTGAGGTGAATTGGGCTGAGAGTGACTGGCCCAAGGTCACCCAGCCAGCTTTCGTGCCTCAGGCGGGACTAGAACTCTCTGTCTCCTGGTTTTTCATTGGCTCCTTCCTAGGGCTGAGAGAGAGGGACTGGCCCAAGGTCACCCAGCCGGCTTTCGTGCCTCAGGCGGGACTAGAACTCACAGACTCCTGGTTTGCCATTGGCTCCTTCCTAGGGCTGACAGACAGGGACTGCCCCAAGGTCACCCAGCTGGCCTTTGTGCCTAAGGCGGGACTAGAACTCTCAGTCTCCTGGTTTGCCATTGGCTCCTTCCTAGGGATGACAGACAGGGACCGGCCCAAGGTCACCCAGCCGGCTTTTGTGCCTAAGGCGGGACTAGAACTCTCAGGCTCCTGGTTTGCCATTGGCTCCTTCCTAGGGCTGAGAGAGAGGGAGTGGCCCGAGGTCACCCAGCCGGCTTTCATGAAGCCTAACTAACCATGGCTGACTTGTTCAAGCTAAGCAGGGTTGGGTCTGTGTCATACTTGGATGGGAGACCACTAGGAGACCCCAGGATTGAGCAGCTGAACCACGTCTTGGAAAAGGACAGTGGCAAGCTCTTCCCAGCAAGGCCTGGCCACCCAGTTACCTCAGGCTGAGCCCCCTCAAGTCTTTACTTGTACGTACCGCCTGCTGCCCTCCAGAGAGGCTGGGAGTTGAGTCCCAGAATTCTGAACCAGCATGGCTGAGGTGGCTGGGGATTATGGAATGCACCAGGGGTTGGGAGCGCTGACTGCTATAGTTTCTGCCACATGCAGTCGGGGTCCTTGCAGTGAGAAACGTTGGCCCAGAGTAGGCAGAAATTCCTGAAGTTGTGGATGACCAGAAAGACCCTCAGATGCTGGGCAACCTCCAAGAAAACAGCACACTGGCCTAGATCAGGGTTTCTCCACCAGGGTTCCGTGGCCCCCTCGGGTCCCGCGAGAGGTCACTAGGCCTGGGAGATCACAATTTATTTAAAAAAATATTTCAAATTTGGGCAGCTTCATATTAAAGTAGGGTGACCATACGTCCCGTTTTGAACGGGACAGTCCTGCTATTTTAGCATTTTTCAACCGTCCCGTCGTTTTGATCAAAATCTCAATTTTGTCCCTTTTTTAAACCCGGCAAGAAGGAGGACAGGAAGACAGGAAGGAGGACTGGAGCCGGACTTGCCATTGGAGGCAGCCCGGAAGAGGCCCTATCAGCGCGGCAACTGGAAGCCCAGTTGCCACGTGCGATCCCAGCAGCAGAAGCAGCACCACAGTCCAGGTTCCTGCCTCCTTACCTGATCCTGAGATTGTCTGCCCAGCAGTGGTGAGGCCAGGGAAAGCAGGCACGGGAAGGTTGTGGAAAGAGGGTGCGTGTGTGTGTGAGTGTGTGAGTGTGTGTGTGTGCATCTGATCGGGGTTGGCCGAGGGAGGAGAGTTGTCGGGCGGCTGAGCAGGAGAAGCCGGCTGCGCTCGGCTGCTTCAACCACACCACTCCGCCCCTTGCTGCCCGCTGAAGCTCCCCAGGGTGGCTGCTCCTGCTTCTCACACACACACACACACACACACTCACAGGACAGACTGCCCTGGCAGGAGCTGACCATGCTGGGGGGCTTCAGCGGGTGGCAGGGGGCGGAGTGGTGTGGCTGAAGCCCCTCAGCGCGGCCGGCTCCTGCCGAGGGCAGTCTGTCCTGTGAGTGTGTGTGTGTGTGTGTGTGTGCATCTGATCGGGCTTGGCCGAGGCTGCGCTCGGCTGCTTCAGCCACACCACTCCGCCCCTTGCTGCCCGCTGAAGCTCCCCAGGGTGGCCGCTCCTGCTTCTCTCTCACACACACACACACTCACAGGACAGACTGCCCTGTCAGGAGCTGACCATGCTGGGGGGCTTCAGCGGGTGGCGGGGGGCGGAGTGGTGTGGCTGAAGCCCCTCAGCGCGGCCGGCTCCTGCCGAGGGCAGTCTGTCCTGTGAGTGTGTGAGTGTGTGTGAACCCCGATCAGATGCACACACACACACTCACACACTCACAGGACAGACTGTCCTCGCCAGGAGCCGGCCGCGCTGAGGGGCTTCAGCCACACCACTCCGCCACCCGCCACCCGCTGAAGCCCCCCAGCATGGTCAGCTCCTGACAGGGCAGTCTGTCCTGTGAGTGTGTGTGTGTGTGAGAGAAGCAGGAGCGGCCACCCTGGGGAGCTTCAGCGGGCAGCAAGGGGCGGAGTGGTGTGGCTGAAGCAGCCGAGCGCAGCCTCGGCCAAGCCCGATCAGATGCACACACACACACACACACACACACACAGGACAGACTGCCCTGGCAGGAGCTGGCCTTACTGGGGGGCTTCAGCGGGTGGCGAGGGGCAGAATGGTGTGGCTGAAGCCTCCCAGCACGGCCGGCTCCTGCTGAGGGCAGTCTGTCCTGTGAGTGTGTGTGTGTGCATCTTTTTTTTTTAATATAAAATTTTAATTTTATTTACATTCAACATAAAACATATAACACATAACAATAACTACATTTATGTATACATATTTATATTTGATTTATAATATTCATTATCTAATATATTTCATATAACATATCTTTATTCTAAATAATTTTCCCTGTTTCCCTCTTCCCTTCTTCTTCCTCTAACCCTTTCTAACTACCGTATTTTCCGGCGTATAAGACGACTGGGCGTATAAGACGACCCCCAACTTTTCCATTTAAAATATAGAGTTTGGGATATACGCCGGAAAACACGGCACTCGCCGTATAAGACCTCTCCTGGCCAAGTGCAGCCGCTCGCCGGAACGCAGCCCCCAGGGAAGAGCAGGAGGACGAGCGCGGGAGAAACGCGGGGAGGGGGCAGCGAGCTCCGTTCCCTCGGAGCAGCCTTGGGAAGGGAGGGGGCAAAACGCAGTGGCTCCACGACGGGCTCCAAAGTCGCCCACAACGCTCAACGGGCGCCTCGCCTCGCCTTCCCTTCCCCTCCCAGCCGCGCTTTCAATGGAGCGGGGCCCCAGAATTGGCCGCGTTTCCTACCAGGCTTCCCGAAACGCGGCCAATTCTGGGGCCCCGCTCCATTTTGGAGCCCGTCGTGGAGCCACTGCGTTTTGCCCCCTCCCTTCCCAAGGCTGCTCCGAGGGAACGGAGCTCGCTGCCCCCTCCCCGCGTTCCTCCCGCGCTCGTCCTCCTGCTCTTCCCTGGGGGCTGCGTTCCGGCGAGCGGCTGCACTTGGCCAGGAGAGGTCTTATACGGCGAGTGCCGTGTTTTCCGGCGTATAAGACGACACCCGGCGTATAAGACGACCCCCGACTTTTGAGAAGATTTTCCTGGGTTAAAAAGTCGTCTTATACGCCGGAAAATACGGTACTTTATATATATATATATATATACACACATACATTTCTAACCTTATCACTATTTTCTTTTTCTTCTCTTATGTTATATTACTGATTTCTTAAGTATTTATTTCAAATTCAATTTTTGACTTATACATCTTTACCATACAATACATATGTACATTTCATTAAAATACCTCCAGTTTTCTTAACAAAAAATTGTGTAAATACTTGATTTTGTCAGGCGCTTCTCAGTTGCAAACGTTTCTCCACAGAAATGACTTTACCTCAGCTCTTTCAGTAAGTAAACGGTTTATTGATTAACATGAGTAAGCCCAGTAAAGGCACGAATGGTCCCCTGGTTCCCTGCTCGGGTTTATATACCCTTCTGCCAGAGCACTGGCCCCTCCCAGCTGTGGGCTTCCATCTGGTCTGCTTTCAGTCTTCCCTCTGGTTCTCCTGGTGTCAAGGTTAAAAGTTCATTATCCATGAGGCGTAGCTGGCAGTTGCTAATGCTGGCTGTGGTATAGGGGATGGCAGGACCCTTGGGCATGCCAGGGTTCTGACATGCTGCCCCCCCAAGACCTCCCCTCTCCCCTCATGCTCCGTCCCGGCTCCTGTTGCATGTAGGTGGCGCTTGTAAAACCTGTAACAGAATAATATCTCGTTAGGCCGGGAGTCATCGGGGTTTGTCGGGGAATTTGCGGTGAAATTTTCTAATCAAGTCCGGGGCCTGCATGTGTTCCACTGCTACCCATTCCCTGAACCCTACTGGCAAGTGCAACCACTTTACCAGGTATTGCAACTTCCCCCTGTGTATACGTGAATTGCAAATGTTCTCAATCTCGAAGTGCAGCTCCCTGTTCACTAAGGTAGGTGCTGGGTCCCTTGTTGTAAGATGCCACTGATCTGATGGGAGGTATCGTTTTAGGAGGCTGATATGGAACACCGGGTGGACTTTCCTCAACGATTCTGGAAGTTGCAGGCGTGCAGTTACCGGGTTGATGACTCTGACGATAGGAAATGGCCCGATAAACTTTGGGGCCAACTTGCGAGACGGTTGCGTAGACTGCAAGTTCTTGGTGGATAAATATACTTTATCCCCTTCGCGAAGTTCCCATTCCGCTGCACGTTTTTTGTCCGCATATTTTTTGTAGTCGTCTTTCGCTTCCTTAAGCGTTTGAAGCATGACAGGCCAGTTGCTAGTTATCTTGGCTATCCATTTGTCTGCCTGTAGTGGGGCATGGCCGTCCGTCCTCTGAATCATGCCCACCTCCGGGATAGCCGAAAAGTCCTGGCCTGTGGCTATTTTGAACGGAGTGAACCCCGTGCTGTGATGCACTGAGTTGTTGTACGCCACTTCCGCAAAAGGTAGCAAGTCCACCCAGTCATCCTGCTGGTAGCTTATGTAACACCTTAAATACTGTTCTAAGATGGCTACCAGTCGTTCTGACGCCCCGTCCATGCACGGGTGGAAAGCGCTGCTCAAGCCCTGTTCAGACCCAATTAGCCGAAGAAACGCCCTCCAGAATTTCGAGGTAAACGTGCTCCCTCGATCGCTAATTATCCGTTCAGGTGCCCCATGTAAACGGTATACGTTTTGCGTGAAGAGCCTGGCCAGCTTGGGTGCTGTCGGTATCCCTTTGCAGGCGATGAAATGAGCCTGTTTTGAGAACAGGTCCGTGATCACCCACACTGCCATTTTTTGTTTGCTCTCGGGGAGGTCGACTACAAAGTCCATGGCTATCTGTCGCCATGGTTGCGACGGGTCAGCCACGGGTTGCAGAAGTCCTTTGGGCTTACCTGTGGCCCTTTTTGCCGTAGCACACACAGGGCAGGTACCTACATAGTCTTTTACGTCCTTACGTAGTGTGGGCCACCAAAACGTGCGCCTGACCAGGTGCAAGGTTTTCATGAACCCAAAGTGTCCTGCTGCCTTGTGGTCATGAGTGATCGCTAGGACACATTTCCGCATGGTGTCAGGTACGTACAACTTATCGTTATTCCACCACCTTCCATCCTTCTCCTGCAGGAGGTGTTTGTTTTCCCCCCACCAGGTGTCTTGTGTTGTCGCCGCCTGTATATCACTCTCCAATGGATTGAGCGCTGTAGACACCGTATTGTCCTCTCGAGCCACTGCCACGTGTCCCACCTGACTGGTACTTGAGGGCTTGTGTGGGAATAGGGTTTCTGTTATGTTTTCCGCTTTCCCGTCGTGTTGAGGCAGCCGCGATAATGCATCTGCCAGGTAGTTCTTCCCCCCCGGAAAGTACCTCAGGGTGAAGTTGAAGCGACTGAAGAATTCGGCCCATCTAAGTTGTTTCGGGTTTAATTTCCTGGGCGATTTCAGTGCTTCCAAGTTTTTATGGTCGGTCCAAACTTCGAACGGGACTGATGCCCCTTCTAGCAGGTGCCGCCATGTAGCCAACGCGTGTCGGACTGCAAATGCTTCCTTCTCCCAGACATGCCATCGCTTTTCTGTGTCTGAGAATTTTTTAGATATATACGCACACGGTCGTAGTTTGCCGTTCTCATCCGCCTGCAGCAGTATTGATCCTATCGCGTTGTTCGATGTGTCTGCATGGATAATGAACGGTTTATCTATTTCCGGGTGCTTCAGGATAGGCTCAGCCATGAACAGAGCTTTCAGCTCTTCAAAGGCCTCCTGGCATTCTGGGGACCATTTAATTTTGGTGCCTGGCCGTTTAGCTTGTGTGCCACCGCCGCTTTTCGTTTTTAACAAGTCTGTTAGCGGCAGCGCTATCTGCGCGAAATTCCTGATGAAATCCCTATAGAAATTTGCGAAGCCGATGAACGCCTGCAGTTGGCGCCTGGTCCGAGGAGGTTCCCACCCCACTACTGCTTGCACCTTGGCAGGGTCCATTTCTATGCCTTTGCTTGAAATCCTGAACCCCAGGAAGTCCAGCCTCTCTTGATGGAATTCACATTTATCCAATTTGACAAAGAGTTTGGCGTCCAATAATTTTTTGAGGACCGCTTTCACCAGCTGTGTATGTTCTGCTAGGTCCTGGGAGAAGATCAGGATGTCATCTAAATAGACTATCACCCCCCGGTACAGGAACTCGTACAATACTTCGTTTATTAGTTTCATAAAGATCCCTGGTCCCCCCGCAAACCCAAATGGGAGGACCCTGTATTGAAATGAGCCGAGTGGACAGTTGAATTCCGTCTTCCACTCGTCCCCTTCCCGTATCCGGACCCTGTAGTAGGCTTCTCTCAGGTCTAATTTGGTGAAAATTTTGCCCTTAGCCAGTTGTGCCAGCATGTCCTTTAAAAGTGGGAGGGGGTATTGATTAGTGACTGAGATGGCATTCAGTCCTCTATAATCCGTGCATAGCCGGAGCGTGCCATCCTTTTTCTTACGGAACAAGACGGGGGCCGCCAAGGGGGAATTCGCTGGTTCAATGAAGCCCCTCGCCAAGTTTTTATCCACAAATTTCCGCAGTTCTTGGAGCTCCCGCTGGGTCATAGCATACATTTTTGGTTTTGGAAATGTGGCCCCAGGGATTAGCTCGATGGCGCAGTCCGTTTTCCTATGAGGCGGTAAGAGGTCACACTCTTGCTGACTGAAGACCTCTCTGACAGGCACATAAGCTCGTGGGAATGTTATCTGTGCCTCAGTTTGTGATCCCTCTCCCCTCACCATGCCTGCAGCCCGATTCTACCCCATTCTCCCCGATGTCCCTAGTGTCAGCATCGTATTTCCCGTCAATGAATTCCATCTCCCCTGACACCCAATCAACGTGGGGGTTCCGTTCTCTAAGCCATTTGAGACCCAGCATGATGGGCTGCGTGGAGATGGGCGCCACAACAAACCGCAGTGTTTCTTGATATGAGCCAATCGACATCCTAACTGCCTCTGTGAAATGCCTTGCGGGCCCCCCCTTCATTTCTGTCCCGTCGAGCTGGCAGAACGTGATCGGTGACTTTAACTTAGAGAGTTTTAGTCCCATGTTCCTAGCCACTGACGGGTGCATTAAGCATCTAGTGCACCCTGAGTCCAGCATTGCTACGCCAACAACCTGCTTACCCCCATCCAAGGTCTCTAACTGTACCTTGATTTGCATTGTGGGGCAGTCCTCAGATGTCAACGTGTCGCTATGCCCGTTACTGCAGGCCTGTCCCACGGTGCACTTTAGGACAGGCCGTTGCCGTTTTCCGCCGGCCGGAATTCCTCATCAGTAGAGTCGCCTGATGATGACCTCGGTTCAACGTACTTTCGCCGCTCTGATGCTGCCTTGGCTGTTGACTGTTTGGAGGGGGGGGGTCTTGCGTGGCTTTTCTCCGAGTCTGGGCCTTTCAGGTGGGTGGGTGCAGTCGTTGCTTCTGTGCCCCTCTCTCCCGCACTTAAAACATAAGTTATTCCAGGCCCGCCATTCCTTTTCCTCTGCCCAGTGTTTTCTGTCATGTTCCTTCTTATGATAGACCTGGTTGGTTTGCCATGGCCTTCCCGGGTATTGAATTTGCCAGTAGGAGCGTATTCGCATCCTCGTGGTCTCTACTTTTCCCGCTAACTGGACCCATTCATCCAGTGTCTCTGGGTCCCCTCTCCCAGCTGCCATTTCCAGTATCTCAGGTCTTAGCCCCATCTGAAAATACTCAACCTTAAACGATTCAGGATTCAGGCCAGTTTGGGAGGCGGCTGACCAACTTCTTGAATTCAAGGGCGTATTCTGCCACTGTCCGGTGTCCTTGTCGCAGTCTTTGGATCTCTGTTTTTGCTGACATCCTGGACAGGGTGTCTTCGAACCGCTTACGTACAGCCTTCATGAAGCAGCCAAAGTCATGAAGTTCTGGCGCCCCGGTGTCGTGAAGTACCGCCAGCCATTTAGCAGCTTCTCCAATCAAGAAGTTTGAAACATACCGCACCTTCGCCTCTTCATTCAAAAACAGTCTTTCAGATTCTTCCATGAACCCCCGCACGTGGTTCAGGAAGCATGCAAGCTTCTCCGGGTCCCCATCAAATGTGGTCTTTAATTTTGTCGTGATGGTAGGTTTGTGCCAGCGACTAGTCGCGAGGTGACTCCCATAGCTAGGCTGTGCCGGCAGTTCATCACCTTCCTCCTCATACGCCTCATCCTCGTCCTCGCTTCCCCCGATACTTTCTGCTGCACCTGCTTCCTCAGGTTGGTTGCGTGCATACTGTGCACTGTGGTCGCTCTCACGGCTCTGGGGCCCTCTCAATAAGCTTTCCACTGTGGCTTGGATTGCCGTCAGTTTGGCATCCATGCCTTCAAGCCCCAGCTCCATCCTGGCTGCCCTGTCCTCCAGCGCCACGATCCATTGTGACTGCGTGATCCGCGGCTTCGCTGTAGGCTTTCGTTGGACTAGGACCATACCCCTGCCCACTCCAATCGACCAGTCCGCCGTCGCATTGTATGTGCGCAGAGTGGGGGTGCAGGGGAGGGGAGGATTGCCTTTTGTCTTTCGTGGTTCTGGTGCTGCCAGCGGTTCCGCCGCGGCGGGTTGGGGCGATGTGACTTCCTTGGTGATTTGGAGTTCCTCGTTTCTCTCCATATTCCCTGCACCGCACGTTCTCTGTCGCCGGAAACTGTCGTCCTCTTCCGTTGTCCGGGTCGCGCTGACGATTCCTTCAGCTTTTTCGCGCTCTCTTTTTTTTTTCTCGCTTCGGCCTGCTGGCTGCCGCCGCTGCGCTTGGCCTGGCAATCCCCGGTCTCCGCTCCTCTTCTGCCTTCTTCTCGATGTGAGCCGATCTCTACCTCAGAGCTTACCCAATGATTTGTGGGTTCGCTCCCGGGAAAATCAGCTGAGATTGATTCGTGCCTTTTTGTCAGGCGCTTCTCAGTTGCAGACGTTTCTCCACAGAAATGACTTTACCTCAGCTCTTTCAGTAAGTAAATGGTTTATTGATTAACATGAGTAAGCACAGTAAAGGCACGAATGGTCCCCTGGTTCCCTGCTCGGGTTTATATACCCTTCTGCCAGAGCACTGGCCCCTCCCAGCTGCGGGCTTCCATCTGGTCCGCTTTCAGTCTTCCCTCTGGTTCTCATGGTGTCAAGGTTAAAAGTTCATTATCCATGAGGTGTAGCTGGCAGTTGCTAATGCTGGCTGTGGTATAGGGGATGGCAGGACCCTTGGGCATGCCAGGGTTCTGACAACCTCACAGGGTTGTTGTGGTGGGGAAAATAGGAGTATTAAGTATGTTTTCCGCCTTGACCAAATATAAAAAAGGCAGGATAAAAAAATTATTATTATTATTATTATTATTATTATTATTATTATTATTATTATTTGTCAAAAGAGTTAAGATCCTTTTTCATGTGCAAATTGACAGTCTCGGCTGCCATCTTGATTTTTTTTATGCCCCCTCCATGGACACCTTTGGCAGAGGGTTTGAACACGTTTTTTTTTGTGTTTAAGTCCTGTCCTTGAACCCCAGCAGATGCTGAACGTCTTGGTTATGGCTTCCTACTTTTGCTCAATAAATAAATACTTTTCTCAGAAGTTTTTGGTTTCCAGGGAGCGTCTTTAAATGCTTCCAGTTCTGCCTGTCAGGTGACGTTGGTTAGGCCGTTTCATCACACCGAACCCTCATGGCTTTCCTCAGTTTGCGGCTTAGGAGATTGTCTGAACGCGGCCACTAGGGCTTAGTCAACAAACACGGGTTAAAGCAAACTGTGGCTTGGCCTCGGCAGTGCCTACTGGCCCCTGATATTAAAAAATAAATGAACCGTTAAAAAGAAATAGCCCAAAATTCATGACTGGATCTCTGTATACTGAGTGAAATCTTGTGCAGTTTGGGCTGGTTCGTTTGCTTATTTATTACGTTTTGACTTCTTTATTTATTTGCTCGCTGGCCACCTGCAGCATTGCACAAAAGCCGGCCCCTGCCTCATGAAAAAGTGTGCGATGGCCTGGTTTGGTTCGGCAAGGGTGCAGTCGATGGAAGGCAACAGCCTGTCTGTCTGTCTGTCAAGAGACTGCCATCAGAAAGGTGGACCTCTGCGGAGAAGGGTGTTTGCAGGGTGTGGTCAAAAAAGTCAAGATGGCTGCTGCAACTGGACAATTTTGCCCCCCCCTTTTTTTTCTTTCCTTCTGCCAGAGCGAGAAAACTCCGAGTCACGTGAACACACCAAGGCAGGTTAAGAAGACCAGCTTAGGAAACGGTGGAGCGTGTGCCCTTTCGCACAACTCCGTTCTTGCACCTTTGCCTGTCCCATGCAAAAACAAGGAGGCCGCGTTGTTGTCATCAGCTCTCTGAGTCTCAGGAAAGCGAAAGAAAGCATTTTAGAGGTGGAGGAGAAATTCCACCTTCCCCGTAAAAACATTGCTCTCTGCGGGGGCGTTGGGCTCCCCGAAGGATGCTCAGCGTGAACATTCATTAAAAATAATTGAATGTTAGGGAAGCCGTTCAAAGGAGACCTACGTCTCACGTGAGCGGATTGTCCAGAAATGGAAAGAGAAGGTTGAAAAGCAGCCAGGTTGACAAGGGGAAACAGGCAGACGTTATCGTAAACAGCCCGTTTTCTGCCCCCCCCCCTTTCTTTGTATTTTCAGGGTGCCTTCAAAAATAGGGGTTGTAGAACACAACTTCTCTGGGGCCTTTAAATGGCAGTGTCGCAACCCAACATGGTAGTTATGATTACCTTAAAGCAGTGTTTCTCAAGCTTGGCAACTTTCAGAGGCATGGCTGGCTGGGGAATTCTGGGAGTTGAAGTCCACACCTCTGAAAGTTGCCAAGCTTGAGAAACACTGCCTTAAAAGGATTGGCAGCCCACAAGCCTTTTTGAATCCCCCCTCCAAGTTTTAACCTTGCATTGTACATTGTCTGCCTATAATATTAATTTACATTATGCGTGCCTGCTAATATTTTTATAACATTATAAGATTAATTTGATATTTTTATCTTTGGCTCACACCTTTATCATCACTTTTTTAAAAAAATGTTTAATATAGCAGCAAAAAGTCTGCAGAAGGGGAGAAAGATCAATCTGGGACAGATTTCCTGTGGGAGAAAAAAAAAAGCTTCTTCCATTCAGACACCTCCCAATTAATTTCTTCCCGGTTCCTCTGAATTAATAACTCCCTAGACCAGAGCTTTCCAAACTGGGTGTCGCGACACAAAAGTGTGTTGCCACACACAGTCTGGTGTGTCGCCACACAACCCGGAAGCACTGATCATCATCAGCGCTTCCGGGTTTTCCCGCGGCGACACACCAACTGCAGCGTGCAAAACCTGAAAGCGGTAGCAGTGCTTCCGGGTTTTTGCACGCTGCCGCAAGGACGGCACTTCCGGGTTTTCCCGCGGCGACACACCAACGCTGGTTGGTGTGTCGCCGCGGGAAAAACTTTGGAAAGCCCTGCCCTAGACCCTGATGCTGGGAAAGACTGAAGGCAAAAGGAGAAGGGGACGGCAGAGGATGAGATGGTTAGATAGCATAACCGATGTAATGAACATGAATTTGAGTAAACTCCGGGAGGCAGTGGAGGACAGGAAGGCCTGGCGTGCTATGGTCTATGAGGTCACGAAGAGTTGGACATGACTAAACGACTGAACAACAACAACTATTAATTCTCTGCTCTCCTTCCCCCAGAAAAAGACATGGTAAGGAGAGTCCCTACTGTAAGGAAGTATTAACTGCATAATCCAAAGAGTCTGAACTGCTTAATTGAGTGGATGAAATATGCATACAGTTGCACACTATAAATCGACTGAATGAAATATGCATACATTTGTACACTATAACACAATAGTTGTAAAATACTCTCAGTAATTATGTTTTTAGAGAGTGTACATGTATGTGAGTGTGTATATATGTGTGTGTGTATATATATGAGTGTGTATGTGTGTGTGCTACGTCTGCCTTCCCAGTCTTTCCCAACTTGAGTTTTTTCCAGATGTGCTGGACTTCAATTCCCAGAATCCCTCGCCAGGTGAATGCTTCATTTGAAGTCTCTATTTCTCCTGCTCATCCCAACGTAGAGGATCAAGATGCAAAATTTAAAATGACAACCAGTTAATTTCATCACCAGCTGACCTGTTGTCCATTAGGTATCATTTGGAGTTGGGTGGTGCCTTAATCGAAAGAATTAAATTACATTACATTAAAAATAAATTGTAAGACAAAGCAGGGTGGAATCCAGATAATGCCTTTTTCATTCCTCTGCCAACAATGGCTCAGAGATTTATAAAGAAAACCCTTTCTAGGAAAGGGTGTTTTGCAACTGTGTTTTTCACATGCAGGATACCGTCAGCTGCATTCATACAACATGATTAACTTGGTTACTTTAGTAATCATAAAGTTGGAAGGGACCTAAGAGGTCATCAAATCCACCCCCTGCACACTGCAGGAGTCACAGCACCATCCCTGATAGATAAGTATCCAGCCTCCTGTTGGATTGTAAACATATTCTTACATTTCTGTATATATAAATACAAATATTTTCATATTTCATATTCATATATTAGAAACATTTGCACTTGTATTATGGCTCTGAAACCATGTTGTATTTCCTTGAAGAGTTTTGTTGACACCCTTCCTTTCTAGCAGGCCTTGATAGATAGCTGTGCCCATAGAAAGATAAAGTGTACTTTCCAAGGATAGCTTCTCCAGGGGAAATATATTGTTTAATAACGGTCAAGGAGCCCTAGCAAGGATGGAAGGAAGTTCCTAATATGGAGTGAAGGAAGGAAATTCCTAATATGGAATGAGGGAAAGGTGGAGTATGGGTAACTGAGTAAGGGGTGGTCTTCTAAAGGAGGAGTTGAATGGAATCTATATAATGTGCTGTAGGAAGGGGGTCCTGCGCGGCCGCCCACCTAACAGCTTGCTGTCATTGCTTTTGCTCTTGGGTGAATAAACTCCTAACTTCATGCAATTGGTCAGTTTCTTTACTCCCGGCTCAGGAACGAACTTGGTAAGATAAAATTTACTTCTAACACTCTGTTGGGAAACCTCCAGCGAAGGGGAAGAAACCGCTCCATGCGGAAACCCATCCTGCTGATCGGAAGCTCTTCCTGTTGAGACGATCTTCCTAATGTCTCATCTGTATCTACATTCTTAAAGTTTCACCCCATTCATTTGAATCTTCCCTTCTGGAGCAAGCGAGAATAAGTCCGAACCCTCTTCAGAACTTTGAAGACACCTATTGTGTCTTCTCTCGACCTTCTCCCTGCAAGCTAAACATCCCTAGGTCTTTTCGCCGTTCGTCGTAGGACTTGGTTTCCAGTCCCTCTACCATCTTGGCAGCCCTTCCCTGGACTTGCCCCAGTTAGTTGATCAATGTCCTTTTTAAACTGGGGTGTGCGGAACTGAACGCAATATCCATGTGAGGTCTAGCCAAGGCAGAGGAAAATGGGATCATTACTTCCCGTGATCTGCATTCTATGCTCCTCTTGATGCTCCTCACGATGTTGTTGGCCTTCTTTGCAGCCGCATTGCGCTGTTGGGACACACTGAGCTTATGATCCACTAGTCCACCCAAGTCCTTCTTGGGTGCTCAAGTGCTGCTCTTGGGCCAGGCTTCGCCCAGGAAAGAATTATTTTCTGGGTTCATACAATCCACTGAACCATATACTAACTACCTGGGCTGAGTTCATACAACATATTAAGCCAAAAATAAATCTAGCCAAGGTTAGTCTAAACCAAGTTTAGCATGTTATGGAAATGCAGGGGTTAGGTCTTTAACTGTCCCGCTTAAGCGTGTTGTATGAACACAGCCATCGATCCAGAGGGGTTTCGTTCCCTTTCCCACACTGTGGACCCAGCACACTGAAGTTCAACCAAAAGGGCCGCCTCAGGGCCCTTCTGCGCAGTGTGGTCACCTGCCAGGGCATAATGTTGAGATGCCACCACTTCCCAATCCTTTTAACCCAGTGTTTCTCAACCTTGGCCACTTTCAGATGTGTGGACTTCAACTCCCAGAATTCCCCAGCCAGCCATGCTGGCTGGGGAATTCTGGGAGTTGAAGTCCACACATCTGAAAGTGGCCAAGGTTGAGAAACACTGTTTTAACCTGTAATAATCACAGAGGCGTGGCGCCACAGCAGCTTTTCTCTATTAGAGCCCTCCTGGTATTTTTCTACAATCCTCAAAACAAGCTCATACAGGGTGGGCTCTTGGCTGCTGATTTTACAGTACGTTCTCCCACTGGTCAGCTGCAGGGGTGTCTGCTGCAAAGCAGGACGAGTGATGGCGACTCCTCCCTCCCACCATGATGTCCCTTCACAAGCTCCTCCTTTTACATGCCTGCATTGTGATGCTGCTGCAGGGCGGGGCTTGCATGGCAATGTCACTGCACATACTCAGACGTCACGAAAGCTCATTTGTTCCTTGCTCACCGGCAAAAAACAGGCCAGCCCACGGGCCCAGCTGGCTTGTTTTCAGCTGGTAATTCCTAATTACTGGTCAAGAGCAGACTGGATACAGCTTGCAAATGGTGGCCTGTTTTTTGCTGGCAAGTAATAATTAGAGTGCAGCTAGTCCTCGACTTACAACCATTCATTTAGCAACCGTTCAAAGTTATGACAGTGCTGAATGAAGGGACTTACAACCGGTTCTTGCCCTTACGGCCATCACAGAGTCCCTGCGGTCATGTGATCAAAATTCAGGCGCTTGGCAACCAGCATGTATTTATGACGGTTGCAGCGTCCCAGGGTCACATGATCGCTATTTGCGACCTACCCAGCCAGCTTCCAACAAGCAAAGATTCGCTTAAAAACCACATGATTCACTTAACAACCGGTAATTCGCTTAACGACCATGGCAAAAAAGTCGTAAAATTGGGTGTGACTCACTTAACAGCTGCCTTGCTTAGCGACGGAAGTTCCAGTCCCAATTGTGGTTGTAAGCCAAGGACTACCTGTATCTGTTTGTATGTAAGTATACACACACACGCGTACTTTTTTCTCTACTTGGATTTTTTTTAAAAAAGATCTGGGAATCAAGTTGTGCCAGTGGACTTCCCTGGCTATAGTGCCACACCCAGGCACTTTAGGAAGAAGACTCAGTTAGTTCATACGGAGTTCTTGGCGCTTTGAGACTGGCTGCGATGGGGAGATTGTGGGTCAGTAGTTCACACTCCAGCAGCCTTCCATGGAGTGGAATGTCAGGCTTGTGTATTTTGGGGCGTCCGTAGAAGCGTGGGATGATAGGTCCACTGCTTTTCATCCGCCTCTGTTCTTCTTTACTGATTTGACCTTTCTTGGTTAGGTCGTTGAGGATTCTTTTGACCTGGCTGTCAAGTTTCTGTATCGGATTGGCGTTTACTGGGGTGTAGGTTTCTTTGTCCTCCAGTAAATCTTTGGCTTTTTGTATATATTGTGATCACTTGACAGCCAGGTCAAAAGAATCCTCAACGACCTAATCATGCGTGGGACCTCATCCCACGCTTCTACGGACGCCCCAAAATACACAAGCCTGACATACCACTCCGTCCAATTGTATCATTACCAGGCACCCCCACATACAACATAGCTAAAGAACTTACAAGAAAACTTGGGCATCTCACAGAGGAGAGTGAATACTTTATCAATTCCCCACTACAGTGCCTCCAGAAAATCAAAGACATAAAAATAGATGAAGATGAAATTATGGTGTCATTCGATGTCACTGCACTCTTTACATCCATAGACCAAGCACTAGCGATTGAATCCATGGCAGCAGTTCTACGTAACACACCCGACCTAACAAGATACACCAAGATCAAAATACCCAGAATCATGGACCTCATCAACCTCTGCCTCACCACCTACTTTCAGTTTGATGGACAAATATTCCAACAAATCAAAGGAACACCTATGGGATCACCACTCTCAGGACTCATAGCAGAGATTGTAATGCAGCATCTAGAAAGGATAGCACTCCCATGCATACAACCCAAAGTATGGATCCGGTATGTAGATGACACCTTCGTCATAATAAAAAAGGATCAACTGGAGGAAACACATGAAGCCATCAACAACATCTTCAAAGGAATAAAATTCACAAGGGAAGAAGAAAACAACAACACACTACCCTTCTTGGACATCCTCATCAGTAGAGGAAATGATGGCATTCTAGAAACACAAGTCTACCGGAAATCTACCCACACTAACCAAGTGCTCCACTATCAAAGCAATAACCCAACCTCACACAAGAGGAGCTGTGTAAGAACACTATTCAGATGAGCACAAACACACTGCAGCAACCCAGAACACCAGAAAAAGGAAACAGACCACTTATATAGCATCTTCCAGCAAAATGGATATCCACGCAACTTTATCAAAAAGTGCCTGACCACTCAACCCACCACAGCAAAACCAACAGAAGCCATGAAAAGGATTACACTGCCATACATCAGAAACATCTCAGAAACTACTAATAGACTGTTACATCCACACGGCATCACTGTAGCACACAAACCAACCAAAACCCTTCAGAACATTGTAAGTAAACCAAAAGACCCAGTAGCCCAAGAAGAAAAAACAGGAGTTATCTACAACATACAGTGTAAGGACTGTAACAGCCACTATGTAGGACAGACTGGCAGAAGACTAGCAGAACGCATCCACGAACACCAACTAGCAGTCAGAAGACATGATGAAAACTCCTTAATCTCACAACACATGGACAGACTTAACCATACTTTCAACTGGGAAACTGTGAGCATATTAGACCAGGCCAAATCCAAAAATGCTAGAGAATTCCTGGAAGCTTGGCACTCAGACAAAGCAGCCATCAACAGACACATAGAGGTTAACAACATTTACATACCATTCATAAGAGACAATAGAATAGCCAGAAGACCAGAACACCCCTGGGCCAGCAATCAACAACAAGATATGCATAGATTAACAGCAAGATTAGCAGCAGAGGAGCAATCAAACAACACAATAGACCTTAATCAAGGAACTATTAACTCAGTCAATCACCCAAACAGCACACAACAACCCAATCAAGGAACTACCAAGGAGAGTACAAGACCCCCACCAACACAGGCAGGACAAACCAGGGTATATAAACAGACAGCAAGTTCCACTCCCTTTTCGCACTGAAGATGTTGCCTAGCCTGGCAATGAAACGTCTGCGTGAAAACAACAAGGCTCAGAGAGCACCAAAGACTCCCCAGTTCAACCCTGAGCTACAAATATTCTCTTCGATTGGACTTCAATTCAATTGACATTTGCTGGGTCTGCAGGAATAAGAGGGGAATGCAAACTTCGCTTACTTTTGCAAACCACCTTTTTGGGAACGCGGGGCCGCGAAACACCGCCCCCCCGTTGTAGCCTTTTCCTGTTTCTTCGGGGGGGGACTGCTGTGCGTGAGCTCCTCCTTTCCAAACGGGCCGCTGCAAGCGCTTCACAGACAAGCCTTTTTGCAAACTAACGGGGCGGGAGGGGCACCATTCGACGGCTTCACTTGGCTTGGCCGGATTCCTTGACGGCGGGGGGCCCTTTGCCCAAGAGGGCATTAAGTTTTGCGAGGGCTTTTGCAGAAACAGCCCCCGCGTCGGGCTCGCTTCCTTGCAAAGCGAGGAGCCGCACAAAAGGCAACGCACCGCCTGGAGAAGGCAGGGAAGCGGGTTCCGTCCCCCCCCCCACGGTCGTTGGCAGCCTCGAACACGCGGGCGAGCGTTTCCACGTGCGCTGCAGCTCCGCTCCGGGGCGCCCATCGGCCAATCGCGCGGCTCCACCGTGTCCGCCCCCGGGAAGGAAGGAGGGCGCGCTGGGAGAGCGGCTCCGAAGGGCCGCGCAAGTCTTCCCCCTTTGTCCCCGCGCGATGCCCGGCGCGCCTGCGCAAGGACACACTTCGGGAAGAGGAGACTTTGGCGCCGCGCAGCCCCAATGGCACTAGAGGGGGACGTTCCCGGGCTCGGCTACAGCCTTCGGCCCCCGGGGATGAAAGAGGGTGACGGGGCCTAGCAACTGGGGAGGCGGGGCGAGGGCCAGTCTGGGACGGCTCCTCCTCGACCTTGCCCGTCCGCTCCGTCTGCGAGCGCCCGCGATACTCTGTCGGGCGCCGCGTTCTAACAATACCTGCCGCCTCGCACATGCGCCCTCACGCTCTGCAGCCCCCCCTTTGCAAGAGTGCGGGGAGGGTTCCCGCAGGGACAGGCCCCCTTTCACTGTGCGTGCTTTGCAGCGCCTCCCTCCTGCGCGCAGGTGTTTTGCAAGCAGCCCCCGCCCCCCTTCCTCCTCCTCCTCCTCCTCCTCCTCCTTGCGCGGCAGCCGGGCGCAAACTCCTCGCGCGCGCTGAGAAGGGAGGGGGCGGATCGCCCTGGACGGCTCGCAGCAGGCTTGCCCATTGTTCGTCCCTCGGCCAATGGCCACGCCCGGCTTCTCCAGGACCACCCAATCGGGGCTGGCGAGGGGAGTTCACGCGCCGCCCACTAATCTTTATTAATCTATATCAACTGCCTTTCAAAGCCGTCTTTGCATTGTTCCTGCCGTTGGTGTCGGGCTGGGCTATTGTTGCAGGGCTCAGCTCCACCGCCAGCCATGGCAGACACAGATTCCACCAAGGTAAGCCTGGGCGGGACGCCCCCGCTGCCTTCCCTGCCTCCGGTCGCCTCCCCGGCCCTTCTTTTCCCGGGGGTCCTTGGACCCGGCAATGCCGCCCCCCGCGCCACGTGGAAATCCGCGTCCGAGTGTGTGTGTGCTTGCGTTCCTCGCACTTTCACTTCCCTGTAACACGCGGCAACGTGCGCCCGTGTCTCCGCTCGGCTTCCTCCTTCCGAACACTTTGTTTGGGGTCGGCTCCGCTCTTGCGTGCGTGGGTCAGGGGATTTTCGCCCCCGAGGGGGCGCACGGAGCGCCTCCGGAGGAGGGCAGGCAGGTTCTTTCGCGAGCCGTCGCGGGTTTCTCCGCGCTCCGCCGGGGCGGCGTTTAGGGAGAGCTTCCCATTCAAAGGCGGTTCGGTGTTTTGACAGACGCGGCAAACTTCAGGGGCCTTTTATGGCTTGCGGAAGAAAAGCCGAAAGTCGCCGGGAGGAGAGGGGGTAAAGGCCCACCAGCCAGCGGGCGCGATGAAGGCGCCGGGCTAGCGAGCGCCTTCCTCTCCCGGCCGCTCTCCGCACCTGAAATGGAGCGTGGGGCTGCTTCCTCCCTGTCCCTTCGGGTGCATGTTATGCGTGTCCGCGCGCGCCCCCTCTTTCATTGGCTTTGGCTAATTGCACGGAAATAACTTCGCGACCCGCGGTGGCCGGGATAAAATCGGAAGCGGCTTGCCAGGGGGGGGGCACCTGAAAGGGACTCAGCTCTGCTCGGGGATCAGATCCGGCAGCCCGGGGTTGCGGCCCTCCGGAGCGCTTCTTTGTTTTCACGGGGCGGAGGAGCGAGCGCGGCGCGGCAGCCTCCTGGCACCTTCCCTCCAAGCCGGGCAGCTGCTTTGCTCTCCCCGTCACCCCCTGTGAGCCACTCCACACCGAGCCCAATGACGTTCCTCCTAATTACCACACGGAAGTGCTGGCCACGTTCACGCAATCCCCCAGACCTGGCTGAAGCCGGCCGAGCAGAGCAGGAATGCCTTGCTACATTTTCCCCTCCGTCTGAACAGCTGGAGGTCCCACTCAAGGAGAGGGCAGCATCACATCCCCTGGTGGGGAAAAAGGAGCTGTTTTTTTTTTACTCTCTTTCCAGCCTTCTGACCACGAAGATTAACCCAAAACACCCGACGGGAGGCTGCAAGCTGTAGGAATCGGCCCTTATGGCTAACCCCGACCTGGTGTTTTCCTGATATGTCGGGTTTCAACTCCAGCCATTCCCTACCAGCCCGGGAGCTGAAGTCCACCCACTGGCTGAAGTCCACCCACTGGATCTCTGGCTGGCTAGCTGGAAATATCTCTGAAACAATGACCTGACGGATGGGTCATGGATTGTCTAGTCCAGGGCTTTCCAAAGTGCCGCCGCTGGCGACACACCCGGCGGCGGCGGCAGTGGTGACACGCGCGCGCACGGTGGCGGCGCGGGGGGGGCGTGCGGCGGCGCGCGCGCGCATGGTGGCAGCGCGGGAGGGGCGTGCGGCGGCGCAGGGGGCGTGTGGCGGCGCACGCGTGCATGGCGGCCGCCGTGCGCGCGCGCGCCGCCGCTTCCGGGTGGTGTGGCGACACACCACGCTGTGTGTGGCGACACAGTTTTGTGTCGCGACACACAGTTTGGAAAGCTCTGGTCTAGTCATTCACAGCAAGCTCAGCCCAATCTTCTCCAACTGGGCACCCTCCATTCGGGTTGACTAATACCCAGAACCCTGAGCCAAGGGAGACCAGAAAAGGAAAATTTACCGTCACCTTCTTCCTCATCCTCCTCATCATCGCCAACTTCTTCTTCTTCTTCGTCTACCTCGTTGTCCGCTTCCTGCTCCCCATTTTCCTCGTTCTCCTTGTAGAAATGAAACACACTTAAAAAAGGGAGCCCACCGCCCCCTCACCCGGAGGGCGACCACACTCTGTGACACTTACAGACCAGTCAGAACTATGCAGTTTTACTTAAGGGGCGAAATGGGGCCCTTGTAAGGCACTCCATCCGATATCTATAATCTCCCTGCGCTAGAGTAACTCACAGACGCATGAGTTCTTAGAAGCAGAAGAGTTTATTATAGCATACAGAAGTTAGCACGAACAAAGACTTGAATGACTGAAATGGGTAAAGTGTGTACATTTAAATCTCCCCCCCCCCCAAGGTTCTTTGTTGGCGATGCGTGTAACTCGTGTCTTCCGAGACACTCAGACATCCGTTGACGGGGATCGTCAGCTAGGTGCGAACCGGTCTATCCAAGCCAGCGTCTCTTCAACAAACCTGTCTATTTAACTACAACTGTCTTCATAGCAGCCAAACCACCTTGGGCCAGCCACATTTCCCTAGTTGTTGTAAAGAACCCCTTAAGCTCTCTAAATAAATAAAATGCTTGAAACATGGAACAGCACTCCTTCCTCACAGAAGGGACAGGAGCTAATTTCCTGGGTTCACACAACACTGTAAACCTGAGTTAACAAAGCAGAATTGCCGTGTGTTTGCAAAACACACTAGGGTCACATAGATTAACCTCTGATGGCCTAGGCCGATGACCTGGTTCTACAAAGCTCTACAAGGGCTGGGTCCCCCACAGCTTTCTAGACCCTGAATTGCCTCACTTATTTCAGCCAGGTCTGGCGGATTGTGTGAACGTGGCCACTGCACAGCTCAGCAAGACCCCAAGGGAGCAATCCTGCCCTCTCCAGGAATCCACAACAGGAATTTCTGCCTACTCTGGGCCAACGTTTCTCACTGCAAGGACCCCGACTGCATGTGGCAGAAACTATAGCAGTCAGCGCTCCCAACCCCTGGTGCATTCCATAATCCCCAGCCACCTCAGCCATGCTGGTTCAGAATTCTGGGACTCGACTCCCAGCCTCTCTGGAGGGAAGCAGGCGGTACGTACAAGTAAAGACTCGAGGGGGCTCAGCCTGAGGTAACTGGGTGGCCAGGCCTTGCTGGGAAGAGCTTGCCACTGTCCTTTTCCAAGACGTGGTTCAGCTGCTCAATCCTGGGGTCTCCTAGTGGTCTCCCATCCAAGTATGACTCAGACCCAACCCTGCTTAGCTTGACAAAGTCAGCCATGGTTAGCTAGGCTTCATGAAAGCCGGCTGGGTGACCTCGGGCCAGTCCCTGTCTCTCAGCCCTAGGAAGGAGCCAATGGCAAACCAGGAGACAGAGAGTTCTAGTCCCGCCTGAGGCACGAAAGCCGGCTGGGTGACCTTGGGCCAGTCCCTCTCTCTCAGCCCTAGGAAGGAGCCAATGGCAAACCAGGAGACAGAGTGTTCTAGTCCCGCCTGAGGCACGAAAGCCGGCTGGGTGACCTTGGGCCAGTCCCTGTCTCTCAGCCCTAGGAAGGAGCCAATGGCAAACCAGGAGTCTGTGAGTTCTAGTCCCGCCTGAGGCACGAAAGCCGGCTGGGTGACCTTGGGCCAGTCCCTCTCTCTCAGCCCTAGGAAGGAGCCAATGGCAAACCAGGAGTCTGTGAGTTCTAGTCCCGCCTGAGGCACGAAAGCCGGCTGGGTGACCTTGGGCCAGTCCCTGTCTCTCAGCCCTAGGAAGGAGCCAATGGCAAACCAGGAGTCTGTGAGTTCTAGTCCCGCCTGAGGCACGAAAGCTGGCTGGGTGACCTTGGGCCAGTCACTCTCAGCCCAATTCACCTCACAGGGTTTTTGTTGTGGGCAAAATAGGAGGAGGAGGGAGTATTAGGTATGTTCCCCGCTTTGAGTTATTTATAAAAAATAATAAAGGCGGGATAAAAATTAAATAAATAAATAAATAAATAAATAAAATACCTTCTGGGCTGCTTTCTGCAATACCCTGAATCTGTTTTATTCAATTCAACCGTTTTCTACGTTCAGAAAATTACCAAGGGAGCTGGGTTCACACGCATGACAAACTACAGAAACCATAAATGAGGTCATCACTAACCAAGATTAACATGCTGAGGAAATGCAGCGGCTAGATCGGTGTTTCTCAAACTTGGCCCCTTCAAGATCTGTGAACTTCAACTCCCAGAATTCCCCAGCTGGGAAGGTGGAGTTCTCCAGCCCAAATATGGTAGGCCTAACATAGTTCTCTCAAGCCATTATCTGAAAAATCCTGGGCAGGAAGGGACCTTCCCCTACCTCTCTTAATGGTTCAGTTCATACAACCTACTTCAACTGTGGTTAGTATATTCCTGCATTCACCCACCATTCTTATCCTAGTTCCTGAATTAACCCCTTTCCTGGATTCACGCCATACATGGCAGCCACCAGGTCTTTGTCTTCCCCCATTAAAGAAGTGGTGTGAACCGACCCCAATGAGGGTTGCCCTTGCAAGATGGGGCAGAGATAGCAGGGAGGAGAAAGAGGCGGTGCTATTCCGAGAGAGGCCACCAGATGGTGCTCTTGACTCGCACACGGCGAGCCCACCGCACAGGCGTCTGGCGCCAAGGAGGAAGCGGCGCGCCTGGCAACGGGCTGGATGCTGGCCAGCTGACTTGAAGCATTGCTCCTGCGAAAGCGTGTCCTGATCGCCAAGGGAAGGAGCTGCTGTTCTGTACACATTCCTCTTCTCCCCACCCCTTTGTGATGCAGCCGTCGCCAGGCGGAGCGTGGCAACAGCAGGACAAAACACATGAGCAGCACAAAACAGCACCCTGGAACTGAACCCAGGAGTTGGTGGCTGCATTCACACAACCCTCTAAACCCAGTTATTGCATTAACCCATTTTCAGGATTTGCATTAGATGGGGAACCTTACATTATTTCAACAGGCTGGATTCACAAGAGACACGAAGCCACCACAACCACCAAACCAAGATTAATGCTAACCCACGCCTAGCAGGTTGCGTGAACACATCTCCTTAAGTCTTTTCCAGATGTGGTTAAGTGTGTTGGCCAGCCTTCCCCAACCAGCTGTCTTGCTGATGCATCTCCCGTAACCCCACAGGATCAGATCAGGATCAGGCGGTGATTAGGATCACAGGATCCTTTGCAGTTTGCCATAATAATTCTGAGTCACAGAGAGGGACAGGTCCTCGGAAGTTTTCAAATCTTCTTGGAGAAAGCCAGCAAGGCTGAAACACCAACAACTTGTATTTGAGTGGCTCAGGCAGGGCAACCGGTTCTGACTCATCATTACACTGGGTGCTGTTTCAAAAGTTAACCTATCTTTAAAATGTTCAAATGACAGGCACTGAAGGCTTTATTAGTAAAGGGCTGTTTTCACCCCAAGTGTATAACCAGGTCAATTGAAAACTTAGCAGCTGCAAATGAATGGAATGGAAGGGAAGGGAAGGGAAGGGAAGGGAAGGGAAGGGAAGGGAAGGGAAGGGAAGGGAATGGGACTGCAGAGATCTCGTCCCACTGCCCAGTTCAGCACTCACTAAAAAAGCTTGAATAATTCAGTAACTATTGTGCAAATGAGCCAGTTTGGAGTAGTGGTTAAGGCATCAGGCTAAAAACCGGGAGGCGGTGAGTTCTAGTCCCTCCTTGGGCACAAAGCCAGCTGGGTGACCTTGGGCCAGTCCCTCTCTCTCAGCCCTACGAAGGAGGCAATGGCAAACCACTTCTGAAAAACCTTGCCAAGAAAACTGCAGGGACTTGTCCAGGCGGTCTCCGAGAATCGGACACGATTGAACGGATTAAAACAAAAATTGCGCAAATGCAGCTATGCTGTTGCAGACACATTCCCACAAGGCCTGAGATGGTTGCTGAATCTTGAATGCGGGAGATCATCCGTTTCCCCAGCAACAAACTGCAGAGAAAATCAAATGCATTGATATCCAGAACCCTGGCAAGAAAAATAGTCGGGCAATGTAATATGTTGTTGGCATGATGTCCCCACCAGATGGCAGCATGGAGCCAACTTTGGCTGATCTCCAAAAGCTGAGCAGGCGGCTGCGGAGAAGCCGAACACAGAACCTGTGTATCAGAAGAGCCTTTTACTGTACAGTACAACATCTAGGCCAACCCTTTGCTCAGTTCAGGAATCCACTTGGCTTGGTGGATGGAAGACCACTAGGTGACCCCAGGGCCAGTCTGGGAATTTAAACAAACAAAATCCCAGAGGCATTGGCCTGCCTTCCACACGTCTGCCTGAAAGAGTTACATAGTCACCCAGAGTCAACCCTGGAGATTCTCTCCAATTTAGCAGAATCTTGGAAAGAAATTATCCGGGTTCTGCCTGTCTGTCTGAAGGTCAAAACTCTCCAGAAACTGAACAAAATGGGACCAAACTTTGTTGTGGCCAGCAAAGGAAAGATTGGGTTTGAAAAGGGGCCGGTCCTGCCGGGGAGTGAAGAGGAAAAAGAGACAGAAAAAAGGATCCGCCCCCCGTTGCATCCGTAGGGGATAGGGGGCTCAGCATTGGCTCAGGGTGTGGCCATCTGCTCCATTCTAAGCCAGGTTAGGGTTAGGGTTAGGGTTAGGGTTAGGAATCAACAATTTTTTAGGAATCAACAATTTTTTTATTAAAGAATTACCCTGCTACAACTCCCATGGGAGTCCTAAGAGTGACTACCAATGGGCTCATCGAAACACTTCATTAAAATGCAATGAAAAGGGTTAGGGTTAGGGTTAGGAATCAACAATTTTTTTTAGGAATCAACAATTTTTTTTATTAAAGAATTACCCTGCTACAACTCCCATGGGAGTCCTAAGAGTGACTACCAATGGGCTCATCGAAACACTTCATTAAAATGCAAAGAGAAGTCCCAAAGTCAATCCCTCCCTCGAGTTCAAAAGGCTTCTGGCTGGAGCGAAAACTGTTTTGAATTCTGTTGCTGCACTTTTGCATTCTGGATCTAGGTAGCGAAGCTTTGTCGTCACGTTAGGGTTAGGGTTAGGGTTAGGGTTAGAGCAATCCTTCTGCAGCCCACCCCGAGTTTCCCAGCGCACACGTCCGTGAGAGGTAACACAACACACTGCTTCGTGGCCCAGAAGAAAATCCAGATGTTTCCTACAGCTGGTCGAGGGGTTAGAACAAATTCACACGCTCCTGCCCAGCACCTTTCCCTGTTTTCTTCCCCCGCTTTTTAACACACGTTCCGGCCTTTTCTTTCTCCACGCTTCTGATCTTGGGGCTGAGCGCTCCCTTCCCCAAAGAAAGAGATTTCCTTTGGCATGAAACCCGCTGAGTGGCCGTGGGCAGGCGCCAAGCCTCGTCCCAAAGCAGAAGAGGCCAGGTCAAAAGTTCGAATCCCTCTTCTGCCCTGGCCTACCTCGCTGGGCTATGGGGAGGATCCAATAAAAAGCCAAGGATCGTACCCTCCCCACTGTGCTGCTGGAGACCCTGGGTGCAATTGGTATGTTTTTCTTTTCCAAGGGTTTGGTTCTGCCCTGACCCTCTCTTGCCACGGCATCCGTGGAGCAGAAGGCGGATTATATCCGCAGCCTGCTCGGCAACCCCCTTGGGATCCCAGAGGACGGAAGGCTCCGGGCCCCTCCAATGGGAAGCAAGGCTGAGGAGCTCTGGGGAGGGAGCAGTTAGGGGTGCAGATGGATTTAGGGGGGGGCTGGGCACATGGCCAACAAAGCCCCCCAGGCCCTAGCAAATGGCACAGCCTTCCCGCTCCTCCCTTCCTCTCCCCAGCTTTATAGGGCATCTGTGTCCTTTGAACAGTGTGTAAAACAGAGGCAGTAAAATGTCACCATCTGGGCCATAAAATGCCCCAGAAACACAGCCTTTGTTCCCGGCCGGGTTGGGGAGCGCAGCACCCTGTTAAATTCCGGAGGCTTTGTTCTCTTGCATTCGGAGTGCTGTTTTCGGGAGCAACTGCAAGGAGCCATGCCTCTGAGCATGCGAAGGCTGTGCCTGCTGCCCCAACAGTGAAGACCCCCAGGTTCTTGGGGATGAAGGAGAAAGGGCTGCCCAACAGCTTTCCCAGTCTCCTGTCCTGCAAATGCTTTAGACGCCAACCCTCAGGGTCCCTCGCGGTCACAGCCAGCAGCTTGGAATTCTGGGGGATGCAGTCCAGCACCTCTGGAGAGAGGCCAGCTAGCGGGAGGTGACTCTGTGCCATACCTGGGCTTGCCACATCAGGTTTGCAGAGCGAGGGCATCTTTCCAGCACCATCCTTAAGAATTTGCGGGGAGGGGGCTGTCCACGGAAGCCTCGGCTGCCCTGGGATTGTTCCGAACCTCAACTGTGCAACCGAATAAGCTAACCTGTCTGCTCCCAGGAGCCAAACAATATCTTAGGGCAAATTTTGTGTACTTCTCTGAAGCCCATTTTATTCTTTCCAACTGAACAGAACAAACTTGGAAATAAATTATGTAAAGGGAGTCGGGATTCTGGTCTGTCCATCGACAGGGCAACTCCGGAGAACGGTGTCTGGCGCATGGGGAGAAGCCAGCCAGAGAAGAAGTGGGTTTAAAAGTGGGTCGGATCCAGTCAGCGCTGCAGGGGAAAGAAAACCTCGAGATTTCTCTCTGGGAAAATCAGTGGGGCAGCAAGCGGCTCCGACCACTGCCCACTGCTGCTTTCTAAGCCCCTCCCTCCTGACCCAGAGCACGGTGTGCCGTTAGGGGTCGGAAAGAATCCAGAAGTTCTCCGTCGCCTGGTTTAAAAGCGTTAACAAATGTTGGGCCTAGCTGAGTCTCTGCAACTCAGCTGAGAAGTCAGGGAACGTTTGGGAGGGGAAGCGTGGCTCAGAAATCGGGGAGACTTCGGGATTCCCGGGTCGCCACCAAGGCAAAGGCAGCCACTTCCCTCCCGCACACGGGCACCCTGGGTCTGCGAATGCCTGGGAGGGAGGTAGTAGCTTCGTATCCTGGGGGGAGGAATCTTGGCATGGAGGAGAGAGAATCTGCAGCCAAGAAGCACCCAAACCTCTTGAACAAGATGGCACTTGCCATTCCACTGAAGGGAAGGATGAAAATGGGGCAAGTCCAAGGTGTGCTTTCCTACCACCTGGCGCTCTGGTGGCAGGCGGGGCTGGGATTCCCAGCCTCCATTCACACAACCCCCTTATGCCACTGGCTTTGCACCATACCTTGGACCATAGACTAACCAGGTGCCTTGGGTTCAGATGTTCCCATTAACAAGATCAATGTTGGCGTGCTTTTTCTTCGCCTGGCCTGGTTCATCGTGTTTTGGAAACAGAGGCAATTTCCCCAGCAGGGTCTCTATGTAGGTTGGGAATTTAGGGAGCCCTATGCCAGGAAAGCTAGTGCGCGTCACCCCTCCTGGGCAACCCGCGTTTGCCCCTTCCGCTGCCAGTCATTCAAGGTCACCTTGGGTTGCACTGAATGATCATTCTGGGACAGCTCCCCGCGGCTGCTTGGCAGCAGGGATTGATGAATACTGCAAACAAGCATTGCTCACACATCTGGCGGGCAGGGGGGGATGCCAGGATCTAGCTGCCCAAGAAGCAGGATTTAAAGGCCCGGTTTTCCTCTATGGTGGGCATCGCCAGTCACGCTTCACTTTCAGAGGCCGCCCAGAGTCCTTGATTGCCTGCAGCACATTTTCCAGGATTTTTTTTTTTTTTTTGCATTTCCCAGTTGAGCCTACAGACCTCGAGGTTCCTGGTGGTCTTCCATCCAAGCATTCACCAGCTTTCTGAGATCGGCCCAGATCGGCTGGGGGCTGCCCGCAGGCGCTGCTCTGAGTGAGGCGGGCGCAGCACCGAGCGAGCTCGCGGGCCCTGGGCAGCCTCGTGCGCTGGGGAGCCCGCGCGCCTGCGGGGAAGACGCCCGGCCGCCCTCCTTGGGCATCTTCGCGGGGCGCCTGCAGACGCAGCTGGCAGCGGGCGGGCAACCGCCCTGCGCTGCATTCCCATGATTTCCTGGCGGGGTTGCGGGAAAAGCAGATAGCACACGGATTCTCCTGCTTCCGAAACGCGCGGGCCAGGTGGATGGTGCACGTGGGGGGAGCATTCGGACACCCCGCCCGGGAAGGCCTCTGCTGTTCCCCGGGCGCCCGGTTGGCAAGGGTGCCCGCCGAGAGCAAGCGATCAGCTGGTCCACCGCCGCGACCCGGGCTGCTGCGGGCCGGGGCGGTCCCCACCCGGAGCCCAGCCCAGCCCTCCCCGGCTCCTGCGGGGACCCGCTCGCGCCGGGCCGGCCTCTGACCAGGCGCGGGCCGAGGATTGCCATAAAAGGCCTCGCCGAGGCAGCGGGGCGGGGACGCCTTGGCGGGGACCGGCCCTCTCCGTCCGGAGGGGAAGCGCCGAGGCGGCGCCCGTTCTGGGAAGGCGAGCGGGGGTGCCCGGGGGGATGGCGCTCCATGCCCATCATCCCCTCCCTGGAGGCCGAGGCCGTTGGAGGGTGCCGGGCTGGGGGAAGGCTGCGCCGAAGCCAAACGGTACCCGGGGTGCGTGCAACCGGGAGGCTCAGACGGGCCTATTCGTGATCGCGTGGCGGGTGCAAAAAATCTCCAGGATGAAGATTGCGGCCCCTCAAGGCAGCAACGCTTTGCCTGAGATTCGGATCGATTCTCTAGCCGACCCAGGATGATCTCAAAACCCTAAGATCGGACCTCGTTAATAATTGGATGGGAGACCACCTGGAGATGCAAGGTCTGCAGCCTAGGTCCCAAAGGACGCAGCAAACAACCAGAGACGCTGTTGCCAAGAAAATGCATGGGCAGGGCTGTGAAATCCCGGAGTTGAGCTTCACTGTAAGATTCCATCTTTAGGCAGAGTCTAGCCTGGTAAATCTTGGATAGGAGACCAACAGGAACCCCCAGCTCACCTGAGTATTGGGAGAGAGTAGCTTTTTTTGGGTGGGGAGATGAATCTGGGTTAGTCAGGTCTCTCTGTGCACGAGGGGGTCCATTTACCAGATTCTTTAGGGGACAATGATGTGAAGCTGGCTTTCTAGGACCTTTTACATTTCACGCTTCAGCCCTCTTTGCACTTTTCCAGCTGTTCCGATGGGAAACCATTGAAAAGGAAAAAGTAGGTCAAATGACATTATTTATTGGGTCAATCTGGTTTGATATGCCAGCGTGAGTCCTAAAACCACGAAGAAGTCAGCTGTGCACATTTACACCCGTAGGGGCACCACCCACTTGCATGCCACCCGTTGACAGACCCTCCTCTTTTTGCCAGTTCTGCTCGCCTTTCATAAAGGGGAGTTTTATTTTCGAGAGGGAGGAAGGGCCATAAAATTGCAGAAAGGGGGGGGGGGGGCAGCAGGAAAAAAAATGCCTGAACGTCAAATGTCGTTTGCACCACTGGACATTTCCACCCATTTGCAAGCAACAAAACCCCAACTCACCAAACGTGTGTGTGTGTGTGTGTGTGTGGATTTGTGCCAGCTAGCAAGCTGCAGAGGCTGCAAAAGGATCACGGATTCAGAATGAGCTGGAATAACCAGCCGTGCTTTAATCCAGGAACGCAAGCACAAAGAGGGCCTGAGATCCGATGCCACCTTCGTCCTCTGCTTCTTGGCACTGCCACCTGCCTCAAGGACCGTCTCGGCCAGTCCACTCGAAATGGATCTTGAGCTTCTTCGTGGCCACTGTGCAGAACCGGGGTTAGCAAGGAAGGTGGGGCAGGCGCCAGATCGAAAGGGCTTCTCGACAGCGTGGGGTTCTTGCCATCGGTCAAGATGGCGTTTCTGCCTGCAGTTACCCATTCCTGTGTTGCATCGCTTATCCCCGGCTCCATTCAATAACTCCAGGGGGCGGGATAAAGCGGATCCGACTCCGGAACTCGCAGCAAGGCTAGACCAGGCCTTGACAGTCATCCAAGCTGCCTTGTTCCTCCAGCTGAGTGTCTCTCAACCTTGGCGACTCTAAGAGGTGGGGACTTCAGCTCCCAGAATTCCTCTGACAGTCCCCCCCCCAATTATTTGCTCCTGATACTCGCTGCCTCCCCCATCACATACCTTTTGCTCTTCTATGACCCCCATCCTTACCTTTGAGGGCTGCATTCACACAACACGTTAAGATGTTGGTCAGATGACGGCCAACCAGCTGCCTTCGCACGGCAATCTCAGTTTGGTGAGTTTTAACGGGGGGGGGGGCATGTTAGCGAGCTGCACAAAGCCAGCCCATTGGGTTGATTTACAATTCAGTGTTCTGTATTGCAAGACCTCCTAAGAATAGGTCAATCCAATAACCAGGTTAAGCGTGTTCTTCTGAGTTCTCAGACCTCCATTTCCTGATGCTGCGCTACCTCCAAATCGGAGCTAAGTGGCAAAGGAGATTAAATGGTCATGGGAATCTGAATGGGAGAAAACCACCTGCCTTTCTTCCTATATATTGACTCGCGTGCACCCTTGCTTTGAGGGGGGTAAACCGAGTCACATATCGTATGCGCCTGTTTTGTACAGATGCATGCCCACCTCTGGATGGGGAGGAAGCAGTATAGCCAAAGTCTCTGGAAATTGCTTGATTGAGAATGGCCAACCTTCCCCAACCCAACGGGGGACTCATCTGGGACTCATCCAGCATCCTATGTATTCACACAAACTCTAGTACAGGTAGTCCTTGACTTACAACCACAATTGGGACCAGAACTTCCGTTGCTAAGCAAGGCGGTCATTAAGTGAGTCGTGCCCAATTTTACCACCTTTTTGCCACGGTCATTAAGTGAATCACCATAGTTGTTAAGTGAATCACATGGTCGTTAAGCAAATCTGGCTTCCCCCTTTGGCTTTCTTGTTAGAAGCCAGCCAGGAAGGTTGCAGATGGCAATCACGTGACCTCAGGAGGCTGCAACCGTCATAAATACATGCTGGTTGCCAAGCGCCTGAATTTTGATCACGTGACCGCAGGGACGCTGCACTGGTCATTAGTGCAAGGACCAGTCCCGAGTCACTTTTTTCAGTGCCGTCGTAACTTCGAACGGTTGCTAAATGAACGGCCGTAAGCCGAGGACTACCTGTACAGATGGGAATCGGTATGATTGTTTTTGTTTCTATGCATCTCATGAAGCGAGCCCCAGCCCCCAAAAGCCCAGGCCTTTTAATAAAATTTGCTAGCTGGAAAAGGTGCTCCCAGACCTCCCCCCCCCCCCCCCCATATTCTTTTCGGTATATATCAGACCTGAAGTACAGACTTATCCCTCAACAGCTGGAATTCAGAGACAGACTCACCCCTGCGCATCAAAATCACCACTGGACTGCTGGGCTTGGGCCCAAGGCTCAGGAAGAAGTTGGCAGAGATCCGCAGCTGGACACCTGCCCTTTTGCAGGAAAAGGGGGGGGGGTGAGAAAGGCAACCCGGGAACAGCTCAGAAAGAGCCTGCTTAAGGAAGACCCCGGGCCAAGGAGGATTAGAAACCTTTGGCAAAGGGGGGCTTCCACCGGTGTCTCTAACTCTACTAAACCTGGGCCCTGGCCTGATTTCTACTGATGATTTCTGCTGCTTTTCCTCTTCCAGGACCCCAGAGGGTTTTAGGGCGCTCCCCTTCATGCTTCCTGGCCGTTGTTTGTGAAGCACCAGCGTTTCCCTCTCCGGCAAAGAGGCCCAAGGCAACGCAGGTTGTGGCAACCAACCACTCAGGTATTCTATTTCCTTCCGCCAGGAGCCCGGCTCTGCCTTCCCCGGCGCGTTAGGCGGGCTCCCCGCAGCTGGACCCCCTCCCCTCTTCCGCCCGCCCCATCCAGCCCAGCTGCGGACAACAGGGGCGGCCCCGCTTCTGCAGCCGAATCCCGCCCCCAACTCAGGAGGGCGCGCGCCCGCCGGTCTCTGCCTCCTGCCGAACAGCCGCGTCGTCTCTTCCCCGGGGGCCCGGAGCTATTTTTCCATTACACCATCGCGGCCTCTTTTGCCTGCGCTCGCTCGGCTCCTTCGCGTCCCCACACCGCCCCCAGAGCGCCCCCGCGCCTCCTGGTCCCTAGCGTGGGGAGGGAGACGGCCCTGGAGCCGCTCTCGGCTGGGGCTTCCCCTTGGAAGAACCAGAACTAGTCGGAAAACACAGGAACGGGCACACTAAGAACTCTTAATTCCCTCCCAAGAGTTCTTCCTCGTTACAGGAAAATACCACCTCTTCCCCCCCCCAAATTGTCCGTGGGAAAGAGTTACCTTCTAATGCACTTTAAGATTCCCCCCCCCCCCCCCGCTTTCTTTTGGCATGCAGGCTCCTGAATCAGAGAATCAAATGAGCGAGAAAAGGCTCTCGAGTGATCTGTTTCCATGCTCACCAGCTACAAGTGTTGCAGGATCCTACCCATCTCGCCATCTAAGTAACTAGCTGCCTTCAGTGACTTTTTATTCCAGTCCGGGCGGGCGGTTTGGAGAATCTCCCATTGTGTTCAGGTGGCACCTTGTATTTTTAGAAGGCCCGACTGGGTCCAGGTCTTTGGGGATTCTTAGTTTTTGTGACTGATTTTCCTAAGGGAAGTTTCAGACCTGTCCTCCTTTGAAATGCAAATATTGATATATACTTTTTTAAGCAATCAAGAATAACCCTGTTCGGGAAGAAGTGTTTTTTTTCCCCAAAGCAATATTCTTAGCCTCACTTAGGAAAATGCAACCATCCCAGAATGTCTTTTGCGTGCCTTATGGGTAGTGGCTGGCTGGGGAATTCTGGGAGTTGAAGTCCACACCTCTTAAAGTTGCCAAGGTTGAGAAACACTGGGATAGATAGAGATTTGCTTAAACAAACCACATGACCAGCCAGCATTTGGTGGGAAAGAGGAAATAAAGATTGTAAGAGGAGAGCTGTGTTAGTCTTTAGTGGCAAAAAATATCCTGGAGCGGTGAAGCTCAGTTCATCAGGTGTGTGATCTGCAGTTCAAGAAAGGGTTTGTCTTTTACTAAACTTTACTAAAGGTTTTCAGAAAAGGTGCTACCAGACTCCTGATTTTAAGGCAGTAAACGGAGTCACATTTTCCTATCACTAAGATGACACTCTGGGGTGAGCTTAAAGAGGCCTAGATACACCCCCCACCCCTGCAGCCCCTCTCCACAGCCCAGGCTTGTGAAATTGAACCATGCTCCAATCAAGGGAGGTCTCAGAAAATAGTGTCGAGGCTCACAACCCCGATTGCTAAAGGCTTAGGCCTCCATCAGTCCACCATCAGATACACCACTGTTCTCTTCCCAAGAGTCACCGAACCCCAATCACCCCGAAATAAGGCATGGAATTCTCCAGTTCTCCAAGAACCTCAAGGGAACAACAGAGTCCACGCAACCGTCTTGCGCTGCCTTACGTCCAGCGTTTGTGAGTCCACCGTAAAAAAAACACTGAGCAAGAGGGAGGCTTAAGCAGCAAGATGGACACATTACAGCCCATCTCAAGTTTGCCCAAGGCCACCTGGATGATCCAACAATGAATCAACGTCCAGTGGACCAACGAGACGGAAGTGCAAGAGAAATTGCGTTGGGAGGAATAAAACGCTGCATGCAGCCCAACAAAAAGGCATCGTTCCGACCATGAAGCATGGCGCTGCGAGGAACGCGGTTTGGCTGTGCAGTCTTAGGGCCCGGGTGGGTCGCAATCATTGAGCAAACAACTGTTCCTGGACTGGGAGCAAAATCAAAGAGACTCTTCGAAAGCTTAGGCTTTATAATAAAATAATAAAAATGGTTAGTCTTCAAAGGTGCGACCTGTCTGTTTCTGATTTTTGGCTACCCTAGCGTAACACGGCGTTCCTCCTATAATGGATTGAACCCACACATTCTGCAGAACTTGTTCTGGGGTGTTCATCCACAAGCCGAAGAAAAAGCAAATGTGGGCCACGGTACAAAACTCAGCAGTTAGTCCCCAACAGAAGGGCTGACGCAGAAGAAGAAATGTCACATTTAGGAATGGCCGAGTCCCAAGCCCTAAACGTACCCACTTGCAACATTGTGGGAGGGCCTCAAGAGGCCGCTTGTGCAAGGCACCCACAAAATATTAACAAATGGGCCCAAATGCCTCCCAGCCGACAAAGTTCAACAGATACAGGAAACTTTTGACATACTTTTTCGCTCCAAGATAGGGAATGTTGGCTCTGGACAGTTTTCTCTGTTGTCCACTTAAACCGCCCAGGGTCCCTCCTTGCGGGGGAGATGGGCGGGATATAAATATGTTTATAAAAAATAAATAAACCAGAATCTGTTTCTATTAATAAGGGTTAGATGAAGCTCGGGTCCATGTAGGTCACACCCCTGCCAGGTTACAGATGGTTCTAAAGGGCTCCTGAACTTTTCCCATTGCAGGTGCAAAAATACTGTAAGGGCTGTTAACATCTTTTCCAACTAACAAAGCAGAACCCCTAATTAACCGTGGCTAAGCATTCATTTACCAACCGAGCAGGCTGAGCAAACGATTCTGCCAGATTTCATCTGACCTGGGGGAAGCGTGCCGTGTGAACGTTGCATTTTCAGAGGAACCCTGGAAGGCGGTTGCCATTGAAGACTTCTGCAGAGAGAGCGCCCGAGATGGGCTCTGCTGAGATTCAAACTGGGTTCCGGCATCCAAGGCCGCCTCGCCCCCATCCCCAACTCAGCCGACATTTTAACAGCCTAACTCCCCCCCCCCCTTCGGCAACATCGCCACGCATTGTTTGACGGCGCCGCGTTAGGAAACAAACGCAATGAAGAGAGAAAAATCGGGGGAATGAGCATTTTATTCATTAAAGTCCCGAGAAGCAGATGGGAGGAAGGGGAAATGAAGGGAGACGGAGGATACAAGGCTGAAATGGGGGGGGGGGGGGGGGAGAGAAGGTGGCAATTTTAGACCAAGGACGACCCCACGCCTCGTAAAGTGAGCCGGAGAGAGGGCGCAGAGGAATCCCTGAAAAATGCATCAACCGACGTGTCGCCCTCAGTCCTCCATCCTGTAGAATGGAGTCAAGGGCGAGACCACGTCTGGCCAACGCCATTAAAACGGCCGCGGTAATTAAGAGGCACAGGTGGCCCCGGATAAAGGGGGGCCCGGGAAGAAAGTCGTAGAGGGCGGGGTACGGGAGACAAAGGAGCGACTCTGGGTGCCATGAAACCATCTGCAAAAATACTCACCCGGGGAAATTCTCGCCACCGCTAAAAGCAGGCGTGGAATCTTCGCGGCGCAAAACAGACCCGGGACTTCCTCGCGCCGCGCTCGGCCGGGCAAGAAATTAGGGAGGGAAAAAGGGAAGCATCGCGCGGTTTCCTCTCCCAGCCGGAGGTCCTCCGTCCCCTTGGAAGCAGCGCTCCGCAAATGCCTGGCCCGCCTTCCCCGAGAAGCGGGGTCTCCCCCTCCCCAAACTGCACGCACACCACCCCCCCCCATTTTCCTGGCCGGGTCGAGGCAAAATGGCTCCCTTCTTCCTCCGGCGCCAGGCGGGACCGGGCGCGGCAGCTCCGTCTGCGGAACCGGGGCCGGGCGCTGCTCCTCCCGCGGTGGGTCGCCGAGCCGGACTCCGCCCGCATCTCCGCTCCCGCCGCAAGCGGGGTTCGCCTCCCTCCCGCTCCATTCCTAGCGCCCCGCGGCGCGTTTTAAGCCCGAGCCCCCCCGCCTCTTTGCAGCGAGCTGGAGGGGGACGGCGTGCGGGGCCCAAGCGCCACGCGCGCAGACACGGGGGCTGGGTTGGCGCAGCCCGCCGCATTCCCACAAAAGGCGAAGCTGCGTCAGACCTTCTGCTGGCTTTCCCGAGCGCCCAGCCCGAGACGGGTCCGTGCCTGGTGCAGCGCCAGACCCGGGTCAGCTCAGGAACCAGGTTTAGCTCGCTGGGCGAAGCCGAGGCGCAGACGTGCATCGCGCGCAAGGCTGCGCCTCTCCAGGGCTGGACAAACGGGGGGCGGGGGGGCTCACCCGCTGATGGGACGGACGCTCGTTAATCTGTGGTATTCCTTGCCCCAAGGCGCGGCCACGGCTGGCGTCGGGGTCTGCAACCGCCTTGCCCGATAACCTGATACTCTCCGGAACCCATCATCCACGGCCAAGAGCCGCCTCGAAGCGGCTCTAGTCCGCGGAATCGAGCCTCCCTGTTTCGGAGCACTAAGCATGCAGAGAACCTGCACCCAGAGCGCTGCCCGCACCCACCGCCTTGCTCGTGCGATGCCCGGAAAGCCTCTGGGTCACCGCCGGGGACGAGAAGCCCCAGGCCCGATCCGCCCCCGCGTGCCTCTTTGGAGCCGGGTGGGGGTCTGCTCGGGGCGCGCGGGAGTACCGCAGAGACGGGACGCGCGCAAAACGTAGGGCCCGCCGCCGCCGCGCGTCCGGGGCGCCTTATCCGAGGTCGACACAGGCTTGTGGCCAGGATGCAGCTGCCTTCGTGCCCCCCCGCCCCCCGTGTTCAAAAGGGAGAGCAACGCCCCTCCCGTCCAGGCCCTCGACGCTACCCCAGGCGGCATCGCGCGTGTTGCAGCAAAAGGAGGAGGGGACAACAACCCGGGGGTGGGTCTGACCCCCTTCCGAATCCCCCCCACCCAGCCATCCACACGCTGCTATTAATACGCCGCACGTTTCGGACGTGCCGGTCCGCCGGCGCCTTTGCAGCGTGGGAGTTGCGCAGCTCTTCTGCAGAGGGACGTCTCCGCCGCTGCGCAGGGCGGCGGCTCCGCTCCGCCCCTGGCCGGGTTCCTCCTCTCGGTCCGGCGCCGGGCACCAGCCGCAGCCGGGCACGCGCGCTGCTGAACAGAGCCGGGCCGTTGGGTCCCTTGCCAACCCCATTAGGGTCGTACTGAAAGAACCCTTCGCCTGACAAGAGCTTTGAGGGGAGGCCACCAGGAAATCCCAAGCTTGGGAAATGGAGAAGACATCTGGCAGACCTCTTAGGGTTCCCTCAAATGCTACCCGGCCAAGTCCAGATGTCCCAAAGAATGGAGCTTGGCCTGCAGGAGATCTTCCACATTTTAATCTGTGTTCGGGATTAGCATGTGAGCTGAGCCCAAGGACTGTGGTTTAATCCTGGAAGTTTCCTTCCTGGCTAGGATCTGGGATGCCAGGAGCAGGGCAGCCGGCCAGCTGAGTAACTCCTGACTCATCAACCTGGGGGTGGGTTTTTCCCAGCACTTGGGAAAGGGCTTCCCTCCCTCTTGAGCAAAACTCCCTTGCCTCGCTCTCGGCCTTTCCTGGCCTGGGCTGTGCACCCCTAATCCGTTGTGATTTATCCGTGCCAGGGCTGGCAGCTGAGCCCTCTCTGCTTCCGCTTCCGCTGAAATTGGTTCAAATGCAGGAGAGAGAGACCTGCGCCGACTCCTTTTGCTTCTCCAAACAGCAGGTGAAGCAGCCATAGATTACCAGGGAGGTAAGGAATAAGGACAGTTTTCCTCCCCGAGGACCCATGGATGGTGCAGGAAACTGAAGAGGAAAGAGAGGGGAGAGGAAGGGCCCAGTCTCTGGCATGTCATAAATGCCTGTCTCAAGTTAAACCTCACTGGCCGTGTTCACACAACACACTTAAACTGGGTCAACGGAAGACTGTCCAGCTCCGTTTGCACAACACGTGAAGCTGGACGAGGATTAATGTTAATTTGGTGCTTCATGGTTCGTGCGCTGGTTAGTTTATGGATCGGTGTATTCTGGGGATTCAGAAAAAGGGTTAACTCAGGATGCAGGTTCAGAGTTGTGTGAATGCAGTCGTTGGATGTGTGGGGGCAAGGTGGGTAAAATGTGCACAGGCCTGCTGTCCTGGGACACGCAAACAACATTTTCAGACTGTCCTAGTGTGCTAAGTGAGTTGTGTCCGCTGTCTCGGCCAGGGACCTGTTTCAGCCGTCTCTTTAAGCTGGGATTGACGATGCAACGAAGCCAAAGAACATGGCTCCCTACTTTGGCCAAGATTTTTTTTTCCAACCACTCCCCTGCTGCATGAGGACACTTCCTCTCTGGCTTCCTTCAAAACACGAAGTCTGAAAGAACAGGAACAGGGTTTGTTTACATATACTCCTCCATGACCGAACTGGGATTGCAACAGGGCAGATAAATTGCCATAGAGCAGCGTTTCTTAAACTTAAACATGCTGGCTGGGGAATTCTGGGAGTTGAAGTCCACCTGTCTTCAAGTGGCCAAGTTTGAGAAACACTGCCCAAAATGACACCCTTCTTAGATGAGCCGGCTATGCAATAACAAAGACTTGCAAACTCAGTTGAGGAGAGATGATTCCAAGTAGCCTCGGAAGAGTCGGTTCCCTTACCCCTTCCCTTAGCGCGCGGTTAAATTGAAAATGTATAATATGAAATGTATAACATGAAATGTATATGTGTATGTAAGCCGCCTAGAGTCCTCTGTTAGGGAGGGGATAGGCGGGGTATAAATATCAATATGAATGAATGATTGATTGATTGATTGATTGATTGATTACTGGTCCTTTTCTTCCTTGGTTCAAGATGGTTTCCGAAAAGATGTGAGAATCCTACCTTCCCTCCCCAGCCAGGCAGGTTTGAAAGCAACTGGGTGAGCGAGCGTGCGTGTGCATTTGGCTTGATGTGCACCACACGCTTAACTCACTCAGGGAACACCCTAGCACTACCTTTGTACCATGTGCTAACCCTGGTTACATCTTTTGTGGCTTATTGCATTGTCAGACTCACTTGGCTTAACTTAAGGGTCCATGTATTGTGCAAAACCAGGAATTGGATTAGTTCTCGCAGCTGGTTGGGTGAACTCAGCCATTCCTCGCAGCTGGGAAAAACCCGGGGTCAGAGATGGGAGGAAGGAAGCTTGAAAGCCGCGCCGGGATGGGCCACGCTGCCAACTCCTTGCTCACTTCCTTCCAGCCAAGAGAATTTCTTCGTTCCCCAGCACAATTAACCCAGTTTCTGGATTCACCCATTTTCTGGCTTTGCAAAATTCGCTGAGCCCCAAATGAATCAGATGAGAGCTGGATTTGCACCACATGCTAAACCGCAGAACGAAAACCATGGTAAACACCAATCCAGGTTAAAGACAACTACAGAGTCTTTGACTGACCCGGTTCAAAGATAGCTTGTTTCTTTCTTTGCCCTTTTGAAAAAGGGGTCATATTTATTTTGGGAGGGGGCAGAGCAACATCAAAGGCCTTTTTCCGGCTGGCAAAGCCAGAGGGGAGAGTTGGCAGGCCCAGAAAGAGGGGAATACAAGGACAGAAGGTTTCACTGGATACACACAAGCCGCGGTTTCCTGGCGCCAGGGACTGTCTTCTGCCCATAAAGCCTGCCTTACGCAGACACTGGGAGGGGGTCAGGAACCAGATCCCTCCCACCTTCCCTGCTAGCCGGGCCTTCCACATCTTGGGAGGCTTCCTCTTTTTAATGGGGGGGGGGGGGGGCTCCAGTTTTGCAGGAGAATAAACCAGGAGCGAAACCCGGAGGGCCAGCTTGACTCTCTTTTCCAGCAGCTGCACTTTTGTTTCGCTCCCACAATAGCTGGGATATTTTTAACTTGCATTGTTAAAATAGGAGCAGGGACCTCCCACCGAAAGGGGGGGGAGGAAGGGGGCGGAGAACCCCCCTGGGGGGGCCACAAGCACTCTGGAAACCATGAAACAAACATCTCGCCTACTTTCTCTTGTCAGATATCCTCCCATTGACTCACCCAACTTCTCACTTTTTCCTGGCTACTGTTCTTACTTCTCACTCCACACCCCCTCTCATTATATTTTATTTTTAATCTACATTTCTAAGCTTTCCCTCCCCCTTCCTCTCTCTCACCAGCCTGAAACTAGGGGCTCTGTTCACACCAGGTTCTTAAACCCCGTCAGGAAAAGGTCTAGCGCAGTGTTTGTAAACCTTGGCGACTTTTAAGACATGTGGACTTCAACTCCCAGAATTCCTCAGCCAGCCATGCTCAAACCTCTGCTCGTTTTTTATGCGTGTTTATGCTAGCTGGGGAATTCTGGGAGTTGAAGTCCACCTGTCTTCAAGTTGCCACGTTTGAGAAGCACTGGATTAAACCCAGCCCTTTGAACTGCACCCAGAAGCAAATACAGGCAGGAACCTAATGCAGGGCCTGCAAAGAGATACAATGTGTAAAAGGTAAAGGTAAAGGTTCCCCCCGCACATTTGTGCAGTCGTGTCCGACTCTAGGGGCCGGTGCTCATCTCCGTTTGTTAGCTGAAGAGCCAGCGTTGTCCGAAGACGCTTCCACGGTCATGTGGCCGGCATGACGCGTGTGGAACGCTGTTACCTTCCCACCGAAGTGGTACCTATTCATCTACTTGCATTTGCATGCTTTCGAATTGCTAGGTTGGCAAGAGCTGGGGCGAGTGCGGGAGCTCACTCCGCACGCGGGGCAAGGGATTCGAACCTCCGAACTTTCGATCTTCCGATCGACAAGCCTGGCGTCTTACCCGCTGAGCCACCACGCCCCCTGTTACAATGTGTGCCCATCGGCAACACCCGTAAGCACCTGGTGGGCCACTGCATTTTGCACCAACTAAAGTTTCCAGGTGTCTTGAAAGGCAGCCCCATGGAGAGCGCGGAGCAGTAGTCTAATCAGGTGGTGACGAGGGCGTGAGCACTGTACCAGGACTGTCCTCTTGTCCCAACTAACGTCCCAACTTAAGGACACGCCAATCAAAGCTGCCTGGCCATGGCCTCCATCTGCAGATCTAGCAGAAGCCTGGAGGCCTGGAGGACAGCCCCCCCTCCCCGGTCCGCTCCTGGCTGGCTGTGCCCAGGGCTTGAATCATCAACTGATGGGTTGGATCCACCTGACACGCCAATCTATTAAAAAAACAAAACCCAACCCAGACTCAGCACCTTTACAAATGCGTCTACTCATTCCCCCCCCTTTGATTCTAATTCTCAGAATCAAACATGACTTTTATCATAGAATCGTAGAGTTGGAAGGGACCGCTAAGGTCATCAAGTCCAGCCCCCTTTGAATAACTGAAGTTTCCATGAGAGATGGTTGTCCAGACCTCAAGTAGGGCCCCTCACCTCTCTGGATTATGGGTCCTAGAGTCAGAAACCTCTTTCTTTTAGAAGGTTTTCTCTAACCATCAACCAGAATCTGCCTTGCTCTTCTTTAATCCAGTGTCCTGTGCTCTGGGATGACAGAGAATCCGTTGAAATTATTTAGAAAGCGCTACCATATCCCAGGGGGGCATGATGGCTCAGCGGGTAAGACGCCAGGCTTGTCAATCGCAAGTTCGCAAGTTCGGGGGTTTGAGACCTGAGACTCGTGTGACGGAGTGAGCTCCCGCACTCGCCCCAGCTCTTGCCAACCTAGCAATTTGAAAGCATGCAAATGCAAGTAGATGAATAGGTACCACTTTGGTGGGATGGTAACAGCGTTCTGCGTGCGTCATGCCGGCCACATGACCGCGGAAGCGTCTTCGGACAATGCTGGCTCTTCGGCTACGAAACGGAGATGAGCACCAGCCCCTAGAGTCGGACACGACTGTGCGGGGGAAAACCTTTACCTTTACCTGTACCACATCCCTCCTCAGTTGCCTGAACCTGATCTAGTTAAGCTTGTTGTGAGTTCATACAAGACCCTCCAGCTACATTCACACAACATGCAAAGGTTCCTTTGTGCTAAGCGAGGCTTGATCTGTTTGTGGTGTAGCATGTTTCACAAACACAGCCCTTGGATTAGTTTACAGTTCAGTGCACTGTCTGAACCAGAAAATGGGTTAATTCAGCAATCAGCTTAAAATGTACAAAAGCAGCTACTCTGTCCATAAGGAGGGACTAAGGGTCACTTTAGTTAAACCTTAACTATTAACCCAGCCTGATCCAGGCTCTCAGTTTAGGACATGAAAGCACATCGGCACCAGCTCAGCTTCCCTGTTCAGGGTTTCCAAGATTGTACCACCACCCCCATACCCAAAAGGCTAACAGAAGCAGATGCCAAGGGGCAGAGGTACCACAATGGGGATTTGGAATGTGCAAACTGGGAACGTTGGAAATGGCCTGGCCACGTTCAGTGTTGGTCTGCACCGAAGACCATGTTGGTGGGGGATAGTGAGTGTTGAAGTCCCCCCCTTTTTGCAGAAGTGCCAAACGGGGGTAGCAGCAGATGAAAGCGGAGAACGCTTCCCCCAAATTGAGGAAAGCTGCTGGTTAGGGCGCTTTCTGCAGACGCAGCTTTATCTTCCTCCCCACCGCATCTCCACCCCTGGCCCAGCCTGGCGGGCACCAAGCCGCGCCATGCAGCTGGACCTGGCTTCCGCGGTCGTTTCAAAATGCTCCAGCCTGGCATCACTGGGACATTTGAAGGGCGCGCAATCCCCATCCGTCTCTGGAGCACTCACACCGCAGGCAGGCCAGCCTTGTTTTATTGATTGATACTGGTTGGATTTATGCCCCTCGCAAGGAAGCCCTCCGGGCACTCTCCTCCTGCCTCCAAGTTTCCCCACAATGACAACCCTGAGAGGTAGGCTGGGAGGAACTCAAGAAGCCTCCGTAGCTGAGGGTGAACCTGGACTCGGGGGGGGGTCCCCAAGTCTTAGTCCAATAGAGCAGCCATTTCTCGGGATCTGCTGAGAAAGGAAGGGGGGCTTGCCAAGGTCCCTTTTCGGTGTGAAGCGGCTTCTTGAGCTCTTCTAGAAGATCTCGGTCATTCAACAAGGTCTCCTTTCAGTGTGAAGTGGCTTCTTGAGCTCTTCTAGAAGATCTTGGTCATTCAACAAGGTCTCCTTTTTGGTGTGAGGCTGCTTCTTGAGCTCTTCCAGAAGATCTCGGGCATGCAACAAGGTCTCCTTTTCGATGTGAAGCGGATTCTGGAGGTCTTCTAGAAGATCTCGGTCATGCAACAAGGTCTCCTTTCAGTGTGAAGTGGCTTCTTGAGCTCTTCTAGAAGATCTTGGTCATGCAACAAGGTCTCCTTTTCGATGTGAAGTGGATTCTGGAGGTCTTCTAGAAGATCTCGGTCATGCAACAAGGTCTCATTTCGGTGTGAAGTGGCTTCTTGAGCTCTTCCAGAAGATCTCGGGCATGCAACAAGGTCTCCTTTTCGATGTGAAGCGGATTCTGGAGGTCTTCTAGAAGATCTCGGTCATGCAACAAGGTCTCCTTTCAGTGTGAAGTGGCTTCTTGAGCTCTTCTAGAAGATCTCGGTCATGCAACAAGGTCTCCTTTTCGGTGTGAAGCAGCTTCTGGAGGTCTTCTAGACAGCGGTCCCCAACCTTTTTGGCACCAGGGACTGGTCATGGAAGACAATTTTTCCATGGACCGGGGTGTGTGTGTGTCCAATTGCGTGCACCGGTGGCGGGGTAATTACGTGTACCAGTGGGTAGGGTTTGCAGGCAGGAGCCCCGCGGCCCACTTCCTAACAGGCCACGGCCCACAGGTTGGGGACCCCTGTTCTAGAAGATCTTGGTCATGTAACAAGGTCTCCTTTCGGTGTGAAGTGGCTTCTTGAGCTCTTCTAGAAGATCTCAGTCATTCAACAAGGTTTCCTTTTCGGTGTGAAGCGGATTCTGGAGGTCATCTAGAAGATCTCGGTCATGCAACAAGGTCTCCTTTCAGTGTGACGTGGCTTCTGGAAGTCTTCTAGAAGATCGCAGTCATTCAACAAGGTTTCCTTTTCGGTGTGAAGTGGCTTCTGGAGGTCTTCTAGAAGATCTCGGACAAGCAACAAGGTCTCCTTTCAGTGTGACGTGGCTTCTGGAGGTCTTCTAGAAGATCCCAGTCATTCAACAAGGTTTCCTTTTCGGTGTGAAGTGGCTTCTTGAGCTCTTCTAGAAGATCTCGGTCATGCAACAAGGTCTCATTTCGGTGTGAAGTGGCTTCTTGAGCTCTTCTAGAAGATCATGCAACAAGGTCTCAACAAGATCATGCAACAAGGTCTCCTTTCGGTGTGACGTGGCTTCTGGAGGTCTTCTAGAAGATCGCAGTCATTCAACAAGGTTTCCTTTTCGGTGTGAAGTGGCTTCTGGAGGTCTTCTAGAAGATCTTGGTCATGCAACAAGGTCTCATTTCAGTGTGACGTGGCTTCTGGAGGTCTTCTAGAAGATCGCAGTCATTCAACAAGGTTTCCTTTTTGGTGTGAAGCGGATTCTGGAGGTCTTCTAGAAGATCGCAGTCATGCAACAAGGTCTCCTTTCGGTGTGAAGCGGATTCTGGAGGTCTTCTAGACAGCGGTCCCCAACCTTTTTGGCACCAGGGACTGGTCATGGAAGACAATTTTTCCATGGACCGGGGTGTGTGTGTGTCCAATTGCGCGCACCGGTGGCAGGGTAATTACAGGCCACGGTCCACACGTTGGGGACCCCTGTTCTAGAAGATCTTGGTCATGCAACAAGGTCTCCTTTTCGATGTGAAGCGGATTCTGGAGGTCTTCTAGAAGATCTCGGTCATGCAACAAGGTCTCCTTTCGGTGTGAAGTGGCTTCTTGAGCTCTTCTAGAAGATCTTGGTCATTCAACAAGGTCTCCTTTTCGGTGTGAAGCGGATTCTGGAGGTCTTCTAGAAGATCTCGGTCATGCAACAAGGTCTCCTTTCAGTGTGACGTGGCTTCTGGAGGTCTTCTAGAAGATCGCAGTCATTCAACAAGGTTTCCTTTTCGGTGTAAAGCGGATTCTGGAGGTCTTCTAGAAGATCTTGGTCATGCAACAAGGTCTCCTTTCGGTGTGAAGTGGCTTCTTGAGCTCTTCTAGAAGATCTTGGTCATGCAACAAGGTCTCCTTTCGGTGTGAAGTGGCTTCTTGAGCTCTTCTAGAAGATCTCAGTCATTCAACAAGGTCTCCTTTTCGGTGTGAAGCGGATTCTGGAGGTCTTCTAGAAGATCTTGGTCATGCAACAAGGTCTCCTTTTCGGTGTGAAATGGCTTCTTGAGCTCTTCTAGAAGATCTCAGTCATTCAACAAGGTTTCCTTTTCGGTGTGAAGCGGATTCTGGAGGTCTTCTTTAAGATCGCAGTCATGCAACAAGGTCTCCTTTCAGTGTGACGTGGCTTCTTCAGGTCTTCTAGAAGATCACAGTAATTCAACAAGCTTTCCTTTTCGGTGTGAAGCGGATTCTGGAGGTCTTCTAGAAGATCTCGGTCATGCAACAAGGTCTCCTTTCGGTGTGAAGTGGCTTCTTGAGCTCTTCTAGAAGATCTTGGTCATGCAACAAGGTCTCCTTTTCGGTGTGAAGCGGCTTCTGGAGGTCTTCTAGACAGCGGTCCCCAACCTTTTTCGCACCGGGGACCGGTCATGGAAGACAATTTTTCCATGGACCAGGGGGGGTGTCCAATCGCGCGCGCCGGTGGCGGGGTAATTGCGTGTACCGGTGGGTAGGATTTGCAGGCAGGAGCCCCACGGCCCACTTCCTAACAGGCCGCGGCCCACAGGTTGGGGAACCCTGTTCTAGAAGATCTTGGTCATGTAACAAGGTCTCCTTTCGGTGTGAAGTGGCTTCTTGAGCTCTTCTAGAAGATCGCAGTCATTCAACAAGGTTTCCTTTTCGGTGTGAAGCAGATTCTGGAGCTCTTCTAGAAGATCTCGGTCATGCAACAAGGTCTCCTTTCAGTGTGAAGTGGCTTCTTGAGCTCTTCTAGAAGATCTCGGTCATGCAACAAGGTCTCCTTTCGGTGTGAAGTGGCTTCTTGAGCTCTTCTAGAAGATCTCAGTCATTCAACAAGGTTTCCTTTTCGGTGTGAAGCGGATTCTGGAGGTCTTCTAGAAGATCTCGGTCATGCAACAAGGTCTCCTTTCGGTGTGACGTGGCTTCTGGAGGTCTTCTAGAAGATCTTGGTCATGCAACAAGGTCTCCTTTTCAGTGTGAAGCGGATTCTGTAGGTTTTCTAGAAGATCTCGGTCACATAACATGCTTGGCTTGGTACAGAGAACACATCTGGGTTGGAGCTCCTGGGCTTTTGTGTTTTTCGCAAGAGTATAATTTCTTCCCTTTTTGAGGTGACCCGCACAGGGAATTTTCTACAACAGGATAGCGTTGCCACCCCGCCTCCAGGCTCAGAAGGCTTTTAAAAGGGATTAGATTGACATGAATGAAGGATGACAGATGTCCCTGGGCAATATCCCAGAAAAGTTAAATGGAAGGTTTGCAAAGCAGGCCTCTTCGAAATAACAGATGCTGTGGGAAAAACCATCAGGCTAGCCCAATGTTTCGTAACCTTGGCAACTTCAAGATGTGTGGACTTCAGCTCCTGGAATTCCCTGGCTGGCTGGGGAATTCTGGGAGTTGAAGTCCACGCATCTTAAACTCGTCATGGTTGAGAAACACTGGACTGGACACTTAGAAATGTGATGGCCACTGTACGGTCCCCCAATCTGACCCAGTAGATTCCCAACATGCCCACAACCTTTTGCCAGGTGTAGCTAACGCTACCTGCCCCGTCCAAAAGTACAGGTCCAAATTCCATAATCCCCAGCAGTCACGCTAATTGTGGATGGTGGGCACTTGAGTCTAACATTCCTAAAGACTGGGTGGCTTGGAAAAACCGCTTTACTAGCAGGTCCTCTCTATTGCGTGCGTACCCCACCTTCTTCGGTTGCAGATGGCTGCATTCAGTGCAATGCGCACCGCAGGGTGGTTTGCATTAGGAATGGTGCAAACGGCTTCTGGTCCGTCCGCTGCATTTCGAAGGTGAGTTTGGCAGCCTTTTCTCTATCTGCACCCTTGGAATCGTTTTTAGATGGGAACTCCATTCACCCAAGGTGGACCAGCAACGGAATGTGACAGCGGGAAGTGCTTCTGGTCAGCCGTCCACCCAACCAGGAAAGTTCCATTTCATGATTCCTCCTCCATGTCTCCATTATATCTTTCCCACCTGTATGGCCACTAAGCAGAGCCTGCTCGTGCTTTTTCGCCCTAAATGTTTCTCTGCTTCACAACCCTAAAGGTTTCTTTAAGCTGTTCCTCTCCTGTGTGGGTGGTACCATTTGCATACACCCCAGAGAAAACCTGAAATATGTAAATGGGCCTGTTGCAAGACTATAAGACATGAGAAAACGTCCATGGGATGGGAATCATTTCCAATTCCCAGGAGGGAAAATGAAGACGTCTCCTGCCATTCTGAAGCTCCGCCGCTCGGTGCCCTGTGCCAAGTGAAACCAGGCCAAGCAAAGCTTCGGGTTGCCTTCACACAATATGCCAAGCCTGGTTGCTGTTAACAATGGCTTATTTTACTTATTTCTTTTATTCAGCTTCTTTGACACTCTAACCATGTGTGCAGCAGCATCCAGGACCGGGGCGGGTGGGATTTAAAAGGGGATTTAAAATTGGGAAAAGGGCGGATGGAGCATCGCAATACAAGCCAGCATCTTTCCAATTTTGATTACCCCCCACCATGGATGTCTGACTCGAAGCAGCTTATAGAGCTCCAAAGCAGTAAAAAAAATACATTCTATTTTTCCCCTTTTATTTAAATGTATTAACAACAGCCATACAGCAGAGTCTGTACAGAAACAAAATACACATAACCGTACTTGATTGGTTAATCATTTTAATCAGTTAATAACCTTATTTAATTAGATTAGTTAGGAAACCTGGAACAGAGCATTAGACAATCATTATGCCTTTGTTGCACATAATTAATATGTTTAAATCAGTGGAGTAAAAATTATCTGGGTGGTTGTGATACTGGGTTTGTTTTGTGTGGGGGAGTCAATTTTTCCATCCGAGGGATTTTTCCAGCAGCGTTGCCACCCTGTGGAAATATTCAAATCTTTTCCTGTTTTCCAGGATGTTGCTATTACTGTACCTCTGTAGCGGAACCATCAGAAAACAATTGGCCCTTTATATTTCAAGGTGTCATTTGGATTAGCCCAAAAACTTGGATTAGCAAAACAAACCAAGAAACAAACCAGGAAAAAAAAATGGATATTTTTGGACCCAAACCTCTGGGTTGGAGCCCAGAGGGAGCTGCCTCTTCCACCTCTTGAAGGCCATGTGAACTTAGCTTGTTTGATGAGTGAATGCCTGCCCAGACCTCTCTCGGATGCTGATCCTGCAACCTTTGCGTTTGCCGGTGAAAAAGAGAAAATACAGGTAGTCCTCGACTTACGACCGTTCGTTTAGCAACCATTCAAAGTTACGACAGCACTGAAAAAATTGACTTACGACCAATCCTCGCACTTATGACCGTCGCAGTGTCCCTGTGGTCACAAGATCAACATTCAGGTGCTTGGCGACTAGCTCGCACTTCCGACGGTTGCAGCGTTCCGGGGTCACGTGATCGCCATTTGCAACCTTCCCAGCTAGCTTCCGACAAGCAAAGTCAATGGGGGAAGCCGGATTCACTTAACGACCGCAGCAAAAAAGGTCGTAAAGTCGGGCGTGACTCACTTAACAACCGCCTTGCTTAGCAACGGAGGTTCCAGTCCCAATTGTGGTCGTAAGTCGAGGACTACCTGTACTGCTTTGGCTGCAAGCCTTTGCACGGCTCTAGGAAGCTCAGTTCTTGGGGCAGATTTCCTCAGCCTTCCCCGCAATGGGCGCTTCATAATTTTGGAAGGACCCGGCTTTTTGAACAGTCTGTGCTAAAGGGCAGGGAGCAGGTCTACCCTTCCAGGGTGCCAATGGAAAACCTCTCCTCGTTCTGCCCCATGGTGGTCCTCTGGAGTTCTGCAGCCCAGCTCAGGGGGGCCTAGAAGACGAGGCTCCCTCCCAGCAGCTGGGAAGCAGAGCCGAGGATGACGTCCAAGCGCTGCCTCCGCCCTGGGTGGGCTCCAGCTGGTCAGCTCTGCCTCTGCCTCCGGCATGAGGGGCCTGGGAAATGTCCTGCCCTGAAACGTCAAAGCTTTCCTGGGCTTGGAGGCCGAGAGCGACCCTGATGCGCCAGGGCTTCTGGTCTCTGCTTCTGCCCACCCACTGGCTTCCTTGGTTCTGCTCCCGGGGGGGCCTCTGCGCCCAGGAAGGGCCAGGAGCACCCAGGAGCAACCCGGGCAGGACTGGGAGGATGCTCTGCAGAAGCTGCCACGGGGTTTCTTCCTGAAACAGCCCGTTCGGAGCAGAATTCCCCCCAAAGTCCATTCCTGTTTTGCAAAACCCGCGGGCTTCCTTTCCCCAAATCAAATCAAATCAAATCAAATCAAATCAAATCAAATCAAATCAAACCTTTACTGTATTACAGTCATAGACCAGCACAGCTTTCCCGCGTCTGGGTCAGGAAAGACCATATGCACATGCCAACCGTGGTCAAAGCTACCCGTAGCCTGGTGGTAATGGACTACACTTCCCATCAGCTCTCCAGGCTGTGTTGCTGTTGTCCGTGCCTGTTGGGAGGGGTGGGAGAGAGAGGCCATGCACCGGGGATGCCACCTGGAAGAAGCTGGTGTCATGACATCATCGTGCCAATCACACCAACTCTTGCATCATCACGTGGCAGGTGTTGAGGGGCCTGTGATGTCACTCGCCCCCTCCCTCAGAGCGCCCATGGTGCAGGATGGGAAAGGCTCATGGGGCAGATATGGCAGTGTTTTGTTTATTTATTTAGTTTTCAAATTTATATAGCCACCCATCTCACAAACAAGCGACTCTGGGCGGCGTACAAAGAGCTAAAAACAATAAATACATTAAAAAATATTTTTAAAAACCAACTAAAACTAGGCTGACGATATTTCCTTGAGACTAAAACGGGACATTGGGATGGCAAAACGGGACAGGGTCTTATGTAATATTCCGTATTCATGAAAAAGACAGGGGTCCCCACCCCCCGGTCTGCGCGATTGGCTCCCGCCTGCAAACCCCGCCCCTGGTCTGCGTGATTGGCTCCTGCCTGCAAACCCCACCCCCCGGTCTGCATGATTGGCTCCCGCCTGCAAACCCAGCCCCCCAGTCCCTCCTTTGCCATGCGCTGATGGGAGGGCTTCCTCTTCCAGGCTGCCTCCATTCGGCAGCTCCAGCTCAGATCCTTCTTTCCCGCCATTCCTGCCAGGTTTAAAAAATGGGACAAAATTGAGATTTTTATCAAAATGAAGGGACGGTTGAAAAATGCTAAAAAAACGGGACTGTCCCGTTCAAAAGTGGACGTACAATCAGACTAACTAAAAGAATGAAAGACGAAGGGATGTTAAAAATAAGGGAGCTGCCTCACTAGTTCACTGGTCCCTTGGGGTCCCCAGGCCTGCTGGCACAACCAAGTCTTGAGGGACCTCCGGAAGCTCATCAGTGACGAGGCCAACCTCACCTCGGGGGGGGGGGGGAGAAGATTCCACAACGCAGGGGCCACAGCAGAAAAGACCCGCCACCTAGGGCCCGCCAGATGTAGCTCCCTAGGCGATGGAACCCATAACATGCCCTTTCTTCTGGATCTGATAGGACGGGCAGATGTAATCGGGAAGAGGTGGTCCCTCAAATAACCCGGTCCCATGCCGTGAAGGACTTTAAATGTCAACACCAGCACCTTGAATTGGACCCAGAAACAAACTGGTAACCAATGCAGCTCACAGAGCAGAGGTGTGACGTGTGTTCTGCCAGAAACACACATAACTGCCCGCTCCACTGCATTTTGCACCAGCTGAAGTTTCCCGATACTCTTCAAGAGCAGCCCCATGTAGAACGCATTGTAGTAGTCTAACCGGGAGGTGACCAGGGTATGAGTGACCGTGAGTAGGTACCCCTAATCTAGGAACGGGCACAACTGGCGCACAATACAAAGTTGTGCAAAGGCCCTCCCAGCCTCCCCTTGCTACGAGAAAAGGGGAAGAGAAGGTGGGATGCAATTCAAGAACTTTTCACCTTGAGGAGGAGGTCCATATTCACACAACACACTTAACTTGGGTTCACCCAGTGCGCTGAATCATCCAATAAGTGCACTGAGGATTGCCCCATGGGCTAACCCCCCCCCCCCCAAAGACACTCACCAGGTTCATGCTAACCTGGTTTCGCGTGAGGCACAAACCCAGTTGCTAGGTCTTCACCTGCTGTATTTGGATGCCATACGCTGAGCTGTTGTGACCATCAGGGGGAACGAGAGGAGAACGGATCTTCACAGGTTGTCGTTGTATCTATTTCTCACCCGTCCTGGTGTTCGTTCCTGGGTTTTACGGGCAAAGGAACGTCCCGTTTTTTTAATCCTCCCCTCCCTTCGGGCTTCCCTTGATTCAAGATGTAGCTGAGATAAAAGGGAGGCTTGTCGTTCTGAAGAAGACTAGGTTTGGTTCCAGTCTAATGAATGTCTGTTAGCATTGGTCGATAGCTGGGCACTGGAACAGGAATGCTGTGTTAGTTTCTGGCAGCAAAAAATCAGGAGGAGCCCGCTAGCCCCTTTTCCGACGAACACATTTTATTCAAAGACAGAAACTTCGGAAAAGGGGCTAGCGGGCTCCTCCTGACGATAGCTGGGCTAAGCCCCTCCTGCTCTGCATCACAGATAACTCTATTATTATTATTCTTTTAGCACTCTGTGTATGCTCAGGAGCACCCCCTCAAAACAGCCTCCTGTGCAATTCGAACCCGCAACATGGCTTGACCTGGTGAAATGCAAATGGCGCAGGAGTCTCTGGGCAGGTTTTCCTGCTCTGCTCCCCTCCTAGTCCCCCCACGTTTTCTCCTGACCCCCAGGATTCCAACCTTCGCTCCATCTTATGCACCAGGCAAGCGAGCAGCTTAATTCCGATTTCCCCCCCCCCCAAGTCCATGGCACGTTTTTCCATCCCAGCACTTGCTTAAGAAATAAATGTCCTATTTAGTTGCCTGTTTAGAGTATGTCTGTCTATCAGACTTTCCCCTGCTGATAATTTAAAAAGTGAATAACAGCAGGAAAGGCCAACCAATCAGCGCCCAACCCCGAGCAGGAGATAAATTATGTTCATAAGGGCCAGCTGATCAGGGATCCTGTTTCTCCTTTAGGGGAAAAGCTCCTTGAAGCCAATTTAGAAACCTTAAAGAATCTGCTTGCTCAAAACCGGACAAGCAGGTGGATCGAGCCACCTACCCCCCAGCTTAATGCTGAGAAATGCGGATGCAAGTCCCCATTTTCCCCAATGCACCCCACCCTTCCTTAGCTACTCCTGAATGATTACGGGTGCATATATTTGCATACAAATAAAACCATCCTGCTCAAGAAAAAAAAAGGTGTGATTTGCTGACTTCAGGTCTGTCTTCTCCAAGCAAATGCCTTCTCAAGGGGTTGGGCTGCATCTCCCATCAGCCACACCGGGCTACAGGTCAACACAGGGCCTGCATTCAGACCACAGAGGTATTGCTTAGATATAAGTGCGTGCCAAAGAAAAAGACTTGTGCTAAAAGGTATGCTAATACTGCTTAACCTGGTTATTGAATTAACCCAGTTACTGAATTTGCCCATTTGCTGGATTCAGACATCATCATCATTCATTGGCGATCACTCGTAGCCGAGTAAGATTGTCTTCCAAGGGTAAAATTTTAACAGTGGATCCGTAAGTGGCTGTACAATGCATGAATCATCAGTTAATCAAACTAAACAAGTTTAATGGACCCTACCAATGCCCTTTAACTGTCCTGGTTAAGTGAGCCATGTGAAGGCACCAACATGGGCAATCTTACCTCCAGATGCGCTCACACATTTTCGGGTTTAAAAAGGGGTAACCAAGACTCAGTGGAGAAACAGGGTCCCTCCTTCAATGTTGTGGCCAACCCCCTTGGATTTGGGGGAGCAAATTCTTGCATTGAATTAATGAATCGTTTTTAAACAAGTCCAAACTCAAACAGCCGATTCCTTTGTCATTTTGAGTTCACAAAGGAATGGAATAAAGCGGTGTTTTTCAAACTTGGCAACTTTCAGATGTGTGGACTTCAGCTCCCAGAATTCCCCAGCCAGCACTGCCCAGAAAGTACCATGGTCGTAATAGGCAGACGGAATGGAGGGTGGCGCTGTCTTGGCATGCAAGCGCCTGTCGGATCAGGCCGACGAATGGGCCGACGTCCCTTCTGGGGGCAGTTTGCCGCTACCCGGACCCGCCAGGACGGCTGCAGCTGCTGAGATCTGGCTGGCAAACTGCTTTGTCAGTTGCTTCCCGTTTGCTGGTGCAAATTCCCCAGGTGTTCTTGGGCACGTCGGGGCAAGCTGATTTGGCAAATGTGACTTGGCTGAAGTTTATTTCATATTTAGTTTGCACCGCAGAAATACTCCTCATGCCACAAGGGGCAAGACCACAAGGGGGGGAGGGGGGGAGGGGGGAGGGAGGAAGGAAGGCAGGCCCAATGTTTAGGATGTATAACCAAGCTGGGTTGTGTGAGCACAGGTTCTGAGAAGCAGCATTCCTCTGAATGCCGCTTGCTGGGAAACACGAACAGAAAAGTGTTCTTAGCATCAGAAACAGAGATTGAAGAGATCCTGGAGGTCATTTAGTCCAGCCCTCTGCTTGTAGCAGGATCCATCTACTGACAGATGACCATCTTGCTTCATTTTGGAGACCCCCAGTGAACGAGGACTCACCACATCCTGGGGCACCCCTAAACCCATAACTTCTGTTCCTGCCTGTCAGCCTTACCAGGTGGACCAGACAGGAAACACGACCAGATGATCGTGTTTATCGTAAAGCTTCATTAACACGGTAGCTCAGCAGGTTAAACTGCTGAGCTGTAGGCTGCAGATCAGAAGGTCTGCAGTTCGAACCCCGTGCAATGAGGTGAGCTCTCGTTGCTAGTCCCAGCTCCTGTCAACCCAACAGTTCAAAAGCTTAGCAAGTAGATAAATGGGTACCACCTTAAGTGGGCTAATTTGCTGGCGTCCTGTCGGGAAGTCGGCACCACCGGAAGAAAGGATCGGAGGAGAAAGATCAAATGGCGGCAGTGACGACGGACCCAGATGCCACAGCTACAGGACGTCAGCAGCCGGCTCAAGGCATCCTGGGAATTGTAGTCCAGAGCCTGGAAGAGTCGGTTCCCTTACCCCCTCCCCTCACGCGCGGTGAAAATGGTGATTTGTGAATCTGTATAATTAATGTATATATATGCTTGTAAGCCACCTAGAGTCCTCCATTAGGGAGGGGATAGGCGGGGTATAAATGCCACAATAAAAAATAAAATAAAAAAATTAACAGAAGAGCAGGTGGCAGTCGTGGCCAGGAGGGCCTTTGCACAGCTTCGGGTTGTGCGCCAGTTGTGCCCCTTCCTGGATCGAGAGGCCCTCCGAACAGTCACTCATGCCCTTGTCATCTCTCATATAGATTATTGCAACGTGCTCTACATGGGGCTACATGGGAGTATCCGGAAGCTTCAGCTGGTCCAAAATGCAGCCGCTCGAGCAGTTACGGGTGCGATAAGATCAGCACATGTAACATTGCTGCTCCGCGAGCTGCATTGGGTACCAGTTTGCTTCCGGGTCCAATTCAAGGTGTGGGTCATCACCTTTAAAGCCCTACATGGCATGGAACCAGGGTATCTGAGGGACCGTCTCATCCCGATTACATCTACCCGCCCCACCCGGTCATGCAGGGAGGGCATGCTACGGATCCCGTCAATAAAAGAATTCCATCTAGCGGGGTCCAGGAGGCATGCCTTCTCTGCGATAGCGCCTGCTCTGTGGAATATCTTGCCCCCGGAGGTGAGGCAGGTGCCCTCCCTCCTGGCTTTCCAGAAGACTTTAAAAACCTGGTTCTGCCGCCTGGCTTGGGACAAAGGAAGTGATAGTTCCTCCTGGGGGTGGTTAGCTTAGTAATAACCTCCTTTTAAGATCTTACCATCCTCTGGATTTTTTATATTTCTATTTATTATGATATTGTATTTTAATGATTTGTAGGTTTTTTAATTTTAATATTTTGTTGTAAACCGCCCAGAGTCTACTGCGGTAGAGATGGGCGGTGATAAATTTGATTAATAAATAAATGATAATAAATAAATAAACAGAATCTTGCAAGTCTGAAAGTACAATTCTCCCGCTGCCTCCTTTACCACCCGAGAAACTAGGGAGGGTCCCTTCTGAGCCTCTTGCCCCACCCACTATCCAGCTACAGGCTATGCCCTCTCTTATCTGACTGTTCCCTCTTGGCAGCGTCTCTTCGCCCTGCCTCCCCAGGTCTTTCCGAAATACCATTACACTGTCCTCTGGGGCAATAGAAAATTAGAGAGATTATTATATATTATATCATATCATCATATCATATCATATCATATCATATTGGAGGTTTTATATGGCAACACTTTAACTCTTTGAAGACTGCTGTCAGAAACTCTGCTCAGTTATCTCTTCCACTGGCGAAACACCCAGATCATTTCACCATTCTCTAGGACTCGGGTTCCAGATTCTTCACCCTGACCGACATCCTGCCTTTTCTGACCAACCCCCCTCCCCACAGACACCACTGATCAGAAGGTCATCATTTCACTCCCCGGGATCAGCACTACATGGCTCCATTGTGTCTTCCTTTTTTTCCTCCTTTTTAATTCTGCTCACCGCTGAAAAGAGCTGAGAGTGCCAAACTTGGGCAAGTGAGAAGAAAAATCAATGCAGCTCAAAAAGAGCTCCAGTGGGAGTTCGTTAATCACCCCTGCGGTGTCGAGCGAGGATGAATTCTAGATCGGCCTCTTTAACCCGGCACTCCAGATGTGTCCGGACTACGAATCTAAATTCCCAGAGCACATCTGGAGGGCTCCAGCTTGGGGACGGTGCCTCCCAAGCAAGACACCATGCATTCACACAAGAGGTTTACTCAGGACACTTAAGAATCTGGCAGCTGCACATCTTTTAATTTTGCTTTCTTTTTTCCCTTTTGTGAATGAGTGAGGATGCTCAAATTTTGTAATTCTGCAGCTCCCTAAAATGAGAAAAAGGTTTGTGAGATCCCACCTAAACAAAACTAAAGATTTCGTTGAGGCTGGGCCAGAAATAAATACGCCAGTTACTTTTAATAATTAAATGTTCACCGCTATCTCAATACAGTGATAGAATCGTACACCTTTATAAATACCATTTTGTTAGAAAAAAACAAATGAAAAAAACAACTGAAAGCCATAATTTTAATGGGAAAGGAAGATGAGCTTGCATAATTCCTGAAATTCAGATTTCATTTCAAGAGTACAACTTTCACTCCTTGTTCCACATTTATTTCTGATCAAGAATTTCTCTTTATAGCAGCAACTTAAGAAAGTCCTGACTAGCATAAATGGAACTTTTATCAGCACAAGTAAATGAATAATCTTTAGCTCTTCTCTTGCCAACATCCTTTTCCATTTTAGAAACTTTAAGAAATGGATAAAAATATTGAGCCTCATCTTGGGGAGGGAAGGTCAAAAAAATCACGAATGGCAGCCATGACTTTACAATGGAAGCCCCGCCTCTTTTTATTATGCATCAATTGTAACGTCATGGCTGCCATCTTAGCCTTTTTGACCACCCCTCTGGATGCCTCTACTAACACATATACTTCTACAGATAATACAGAGAGTAGAGTACTGCTCAACCCTCAGGCAAAGATGCCAGAGACATATAAATATTTCCGAGAGAAACTGAACAAATTAACATTCTTCTGGCGTGGGCAGCTATAATACATTTAATAAATAATAAATAAATAAATCTATTAGTTTAACTACAGTTGACCCACAGCACCCTTGTGCCTCTGCTAAGCAAAGGAAACAAGAGGAATTTACATGCTTTGGAGATGCTCAAAAATCCAAGCTCAACTAGTATGCCTGAGAAACTTGGAGACCCTCCAAATTGTTTGTGACTGCCGGAGGGCCATGGCCCACCGTTTTAAAACCCCTGGCTTAGTGTCTCGAGCAAATCCACCCAATTAGTTAATAGTTCATTGATTCAGAAAATGGGTTAATTAAGTAACCAGGTTAAGTGTGCTAATCCTGTCCACACAACCCTGTCCCAACCTGAAGAACACTCCATCTCTGTCCTGCTCCAGTTGGTTTCTCCTGTGCAGGGGGAACCAGTGATGTGGGGAGCAGGTAGCAGGATGATTCATGACCAGCAAAAATAATGGCAACTTTGCAAGATCACAAACTGTTCCCACCCCCCCTCCACCCCCCAATGGATTGACCTGTCTGTCAGGCAGCCTTGCAATATTTCAAGAAAGATTTGAAAGTGTATTGTCGAAGGCTTTCACGGCCGGAGTTCGATGGCTGTTGTGGGTCTTCCGGGCTGTGTGGCCGTGTTCTGGAAGCTGTGGTTCCTAACGTTTCGCCAGCATCTGTGGCCAGCATCTTCAGAGGGCAGGAGCACAGATAGAAGCAAAATCTCTGTGCCCAGGTAGAGTGGCAATGTTCTATTTATAGAGCTAAATTATAGGAGATTAGGTGGGTTTTTTTTGTTGTGTTGAAAATTAACAAATTAACGTTAACATTTCAACACAACAAAAAAAACCCACCTAATCTCCTATAATTTAGCTCTATAAATAGAACATTGCCACTCTACCTGGGCACAGAGATTTTGCTTCTATCTGTGCTCCTGCCCTCTGAAGATGCTGGCCACAGATGCTGGCGAAACGTTAGGAACCACAACTTCCAGAACACGGCCGCACAGCCCGGAAGACCCACAACAGCCAAAGATTTGAAACTTTCCCTGGTTATTTATGTAGAGTTGCAAGGCAGGGATAATGAGTGAGGGCTATGTTCCCGAGTTGGATTTTATCTATTTCTGTATTTATAGGTTGTTTTTTTACACTGCTGGACTCAGAAAACAATTCCAAATTACATCATAAAAGCATAAACAGTTTTTTAAAAAAGCCAATAAAATCAAGACGGAAAACACAAATCTGCCGTAATATAATAGGCCCAGTGGTAACCACGCAAGGGCCAAAAGTTGCTCAGCTGCATTTTTACACCCTTCAGAGCCATCAGGAGATGCTCTACGTGCTTTTTCTGTTGGGTCGAAAAAGTCAAGATGGGAGCCACAACTGCAAGATCAAAGCCTCGCCGTCTTGACTCTGAAACTTGGTTAGGTTAAATGTGGCTTAGCCTCTTGTGAAAACCCAGCCTGTTCGGTTAGCTTACGATAAGCAAACGCACTGACTATTTACATGTCTTCACTTGTTCAGTCCTGGCCCAGATTAAGACTTGGTCCTAGGTCTAGTTTAGGCCAGACTCAACCCATTTCAGGACAATACAGTCCTAGAAGGTTGTGGCTTACATGACTGAGAAAGAATGGTTGGATGCACAACAACAAACTTAACCTGGTTACTGAATTAACCATGTGGGAGGTTGCTCAATACCCTGAACCATAAACTACAGGTAGTCCTCGCTTAGCGACCACAATTGGGATCAGAATTTCGGTTGCTAAGTGCAGCGGTCACACACCCCTTCAGACACCCTTGGACAGAACCAGAACTGGATTTCTAAAGGGGTCAAAAATATTAAAATGATTTTGTTGGGGAGGGGACATAAAGGAGCCAAGCGGGAGATTTGGAAGTTTGCACAGTTAAGCTTTCCTCATTCCCATCCCTGGTTTTTAATTCGCTCTGTGCGCATTTGGGGTGCAAGAAATGTCCAGCGAGTGTGCGATTTGGGAGGGATAAGACCAATGGGATCATTTATGGGCGATGCCAGAAGCGAGAGTGTCTTCACGGATCTCCCTGCCTCCCCAGTGCCAGGCACGGAAAAAGGAAACAATAAACCAGCCAAAGCAACGTCCAAGCCCCTGGGGATTGCAATGCCAGCTGGGCAGTGCCAGCTTGTGCCCTTGGAAAAGGCTCCTTGGGCGGCTATTTTTATCTCCAGTGCCTCCGCTATTGGAAGGAGGGGAGGATCAGCAGGACGGAGGGCTGGTTCTTGGCGGGGGGGGGGGCTGCAATTTTAGTCGGGGAGCCAGAAGACAGGAGGGCAGAGCCCGCAGGGCGATTCATGAATTCGCAGTCCATCTGTTGATCTCGCGCCTCAGCCTTCCCGTAACCGAGGAGCCTGGGAAACCAGACCAGTCTCCCCAGGGGCAGCGCGCCCTCTCAAACTGGGAATAGGTTGGGGATGTGTCCTAAGACGAGTGGGAAGAGGAGGAGCGAAGGAAAATGAGACCCCCCCCCTCTCTCCCTGGCTTGCGGGCCGGCGTCGGTCTTTTCACCACCCACCTCCTCTGCCTTAGCATCCTCTCCCGCAGGACGCGGGCTTGTGCTGCGAACCGCCCTGCGCTTTCATCCCGGAACCAGATTCCAGGAGCTGCGTGAAGCCTGCCAGCCAGGGAGGCCTGCTCGCCTTCCCAGGCGGGGCAGCCTCCCCGCGGCTTTTACCCGTGCCTGCTGGGCACGATGGAGTCTGTAGTGGAAGGCATCTGGAAGGAAGTGCTGGGCGGGCAGGATTCCCGGCTCAGGAGCGGAGGCGCGCCTCGGCTCCCAGCGGCCCCGATTTGCACAGAAGCCGGAAATCGGGCTCGGCCGTGTTTCGACCTGGGCGCTTCTGGTTCGGGAGAGGCTGGTCCTCGTTCCCCTGGGCGGCCTGCGTCGCTCGGCTCTCCCCGGGCCGAGGGCGCCAGGGAAGGGCAGAGCCGCGGGCCTTGCTCCTCCGCACCCTCCTCCGCCTCTTAGGGCGCTCGGCGGCTGCAGAGAGGCGGTTTCGTCAGAAAGGAAACAGGAGCCGCCTGTCCGAAGAACAACGGGGGCTGTGTGTGGCATCGGAGGGGCGTGGCCGCACACACAAGCCCGCGTGTGCGTGTGCGTGTGCGTGTGCGTGTGCATGCTCAGGGCCGGTCCGCCCCAAGGGACTCTCCCTCGGGGGTGACTTAGAGGCGCTGAGCCTGGCGTTGCCACGGGAACGGGCTGGTCCCCGCCCGGCCTTTCTGCGCTTCCAGCCTGTGGCAAAGATGATCCTTTCAGCCGCTAAGGGTCGGGGAGACGTCGCCGCCTTCGTGCAGCCGCTGCCCGGCCCCGCCCGGCAGGAACCACACTTCTAGCTGTGGTTTGTTCCCGCTCAACCCCGGGGCCTTGTTCTTTGCACCATATACACTAATAGTGTTACACGCAAACACGCAGACAGAATATCCGCGCAACACACTTACCCAGGTATTCTGGTTTATTTATTTTATTATAAGCGCCTAGAGTCACAGATGTGAGATGGGCGGTTATATAAGCTGTAAGTAATAATGATAATAATCTAAGCCGTGCTTTGTTTTAACCAAGGTTTTTTGAACAAAACTCAGTGGCCATGTTTGTGCCTCCTTCTACATCACAACTCATACTTCGCAACACCACAATACTGGGTTTGTGCAGTGCATTAAAACTAAGACTGGTTTAGCGTGACCTTCTGCAACATGAGAGCTGCAGTGCAGTCCCATTAAGATCCCTGCTTCGTGCAAAGTGTGAAAACGACGTAAACTGCTCGTCCGTCCGTCCATCTATCAAGTTTTGAGCTAGGCCTTAACCGACTGATTCCTAAGTCAGTAATGTAAGCATTCAGGGTGTGCCCCACTGTGCCCAGACTGGGTGCCACGCTCAGCTCCGCATCTGCATTTACAGCCAAGGAGGGGGCCTGTCCACACGCTCAGCAAGTGACCTGGGCCTCAGGATGTTGATGCAGATAAAGCCCCATACCTCTCACCTGGCCGTCCTATGCCATTTGGAAGCTCTGTTCGTCGGCTCCTTAGGCGTGCATTTCCAATATTAAGGGAACATTGCAACTCCGGGGTAGCGGGAAAGTGCTTCATATGCAAAAGTTCCCCCCCTCTTCCATTACCAATTAACGCTCTTAGGGAGCAGAGCTGAGCCAAGCCCACCCACCCACCCACCCACCGAGCCATCCTCCTGGATCCCCGGAGCTCTGCCCTTCATACGTGCAGTCAGAACCCAGCCAGGCGCAGGGTACGTCTACTGGAACACAACACAGGGGTTGGGAACCTCTGGCTGGGGGCCAAGTACCGACCTTGAGCGGCTTCATCTGGACCTCCGCCAGACCACATCCCATCCCAAGCCCTGCTCCTGTTCAGTGACACCGTTTCATCCCTCCTGCTCTGCCCACCGACTGCAAAAGGAGAGGCCAACTTTGGAGAAGAATGCATGGACACAAAGGATGTTTTTCCTTCCTTCCTTCCTTCCTTCCTTCCTTCCTTCCTTCCTTCCTCCCTCCCTCCCTCCCTCCCTCCCTCCCTCCCTCCCTCCCTCCCTCCCTCCCTCCCTCCTTTCTTTCTTTCTTTCTTTCTTTCTTTCTTTCTTTCTTTCTTTCTTTCTTCTCCCAGCTGCATGTTTTACAGAATGTAAGTCTTGTTTCTGACACTGCCCACTTGGGAGCGCTGAGCCCGCCCTGTTTCAAGCTTGGCCCCAAGTCTGAAGATGTGGCCTGGTTAAAGACCGACAAGGAGAATTCCTGCCTTTCACTGCGCACTCGGGGCCAAAGGTTGGGTTTGGGGAGATCAAAAAAGCCAGTGCAAATAAAAACGGGACGAGGCTTGGATCGCCCAACCATGGGTGCCATCTTGACCTTTTTGACTTCCCTTTGTGCAAACTCACCCTGCTGCTGTCTCTTGCCGTGTTTCAACCTTTCAAACGAGGCTTTACTGGCATTTCACCCTACCCTGCAAACATTTGGAATGCAAATGCACTCAGTGCTGATTGAGGAGATCGGTGGAGAAATCCGACTGTCTCTCTCCTCCTTGCTGTGCTGCTTCAGATGTCTCCACCGAGGTCCTGTGGCCGGTGAAGACAAGGGCCCATGCGGTCAGCGGGCATTACCCGGGATGGCTAAAGGCGCTGGGGCAAACCCAGTTTCTCCTTCCTGAGTGTTGCAGCGATCCAGCCCTGCCATTTTAGTCCATTATCTGAAACCACAAGAAAGGCCCCTTCTTAAGCCAGCATCTGCGTCTGGATACACAAGCAAAACGTGGTGTTCCATCAAGCTGCCGTAGCATTCCTGGGCATGTGCTTGGCTACCAGCCCAGGCACAAGACGCCCACACCGTCTGTCTTGCTGGTTGCAGATGATCGATATCTTGCTGCCCAGCATCTCTTGCTGAACGGTGGCGCATTGCAGTTTTCTCCTTGTCGAGAGGAACAGGATGGGTCTGAACAGACTGGGGAAAAGGGCGTCCTAGAAGAAATCCAGATTCACTTGCGTGTGTGTGTGTATTGAGGGAGGTTCGTAGCTTAGAGTTTTATGCAAGTTAGGTTGTATAGTGAGAGGTAGTCCTCACTTAACAACCATTCATTTAGTGATGGTTCGGACTTATGACGGTGCTGAAAAAAAGACTTATGACTGGTCCTCACACTTACGACCGTTGCAGCATCCCCGCAGTCACGTGATCATGATTTGGGTGCTTGGCAACTGGTTTTCATTTATGACTGTTGCAGTGTCCCATAGTCACATGATCACCATTTTCAACCTTCCCAGCCAGCTTCTGGCAAGCAAAATCAATGGGGAACTCCATGATTCACTTAACGACTGCCACAAAAAAGGTAATCAAATCAGTTCAAATTCGCTTAATGACCACTTCACTTAGCAACCGAAATTCTGATCCCAATTGTGGTCGCTAAGTGAGGACTACCTGTAGTTTATGGTTCAGGTTATTGAGCAACCTCCCACATGGTTAATTCAGTAACCAGGTTAAGTTTGTTGTTGTGCATCCAGCCATTCTTTCTCAGTCATGTAAGCCACAACCTTCTAGGACTGTATTGTCCTGAAATGGGTTGAGTCTGGCCTAAACTAGACCTAGGACCAAGTCTTAATCTGGGCCAGGACTGAACAAGTGAAGACATGTAAATAGTCAGTGCGTTTGCTTATCGTAAGCTAACCGAACAGGCTGGGTTTTCACAAGAGGCTAAGCCACATTTAACCTAACCAAGTTTCAGAGTAGGGAAATTCAATGTGTTGTGCAAACACAGCCATTAATTGTGCAACTGAGTTGATTAAGCACATTGTGTGTGCATAGCCAAGGCCTCTGGACTTGAACTGATTAGATTTGGTGGTCCTCTGACAATATCATCACCAACACCCAAATATCTGCCCAAAGGATGGCAAATGTTACAATAAATTTAAATAATAAATAAATGTTATCCAGAGGCCTCCCATTTTGACAGAATTCTCCCTTTTTGTTGTCTGAGAATGTGGCCAGGGCAGCCAGTTTCAAAGTCCTGTTTCAAAGTCCTGCCACTTTCAAATTCATCTTCTATCTAGCCAGTTTCAGTTGAATATGCCAAGGCTAAGACTAAACTATGCCAAGATAAAAGATCTGTTACAGAAAAGGCCCAGGAAACTGGAGGTTTTGCATTAGGCAAGAATTCGGACAACCACTCTTAAATAAATCCAGGGCCAAGTAACACTATAATTTAGTCCTGACTTCGTGACTTCAGCTTCTTCCTGGATGTAAAACAGAGAGTTAGGCAACCTTTCCCAACGAGGTGCCTTCCAAATACATTGGCCCATTTTCCAATGGGTAGGATTTTGATGGCAAGGTGTAACTAAATACAGTTCCAGGATCAGTTTATCCAGGGTTGACAAAATGGTGTTGAGGTTGTGTGGGTTTCTGTCCCTTTAATTAAACGTTTCCTACTTGCAAGCCCAGCCCTTTTTAATGTGTCGTATTAATGTTTTACTCCTATGCCAAAATTAAATTGGATGACCCCATTGCCCATCTCTACGCCACCTCTGTTTTTAGCTTGCTGCTGAATAGTAGCATCCTGATTTTGTGTGTGCAGCGCATGATAAGCAAAGCCACCGGTTGAGTCCATCATCAAGAGGATATGCAGAACACACTACATCCACCAATCACAATACTGCAGCAGGAATGGGGCAGGTCTGATTAAAGGATTCTGCCCATCATCTCTAGAGTACCTAGAGCAGTGCTTCTCAACCTTGGCCACTTTCAGATGTGTGGACTTCAACTGCCAGAATCCCCCAGCCAGCAACGCTGGGGAATTCTGGGAGTTGAAGTCCACACATCTGAGAGTGGCCAAGGTTGAGAAACACTGACCTAGAGGCATCAGCAGAATCTGATGGTTTCATCAAATGACATCATGATGCACTTACAAAAGGGGTGGAGCTTGCATCACGATGTCACCATGCTCATTTCATCAGTTGCCTCCCCAGAACGAAGGGAGCATGTTGATATCAGCTGAAATAGCTATACGGTAAGCATCGCTCGGATCCCACTCTGTACTGGTCACCTGACTTTGCCTTTAATGTAAGGGTTGGCAAAATGTAATAGATTTTATATACCTCTTGGCTGTCACTGGATACTGGTTCAATGCCAGCTAAGGACAACAGAAGCATGGCTCACTCCTGGCTGGGAATGAGATGAAGACAAACATGGCAAAACAGGTAGTCCTCAACTTACGATCATTTGCTTAGTGACCATTTGAAGTTATGACGGTGCTGAAAAATGACTTACAACCGGTCCTCACGCTTACGACCATCATAGCGTCCCTGTGGTCACATGATCAAAATCCAGGCACTTGGCAACCAGCATGTATTTATGAAGGTTGCTGCGTCCCAGGGTCACATGATCACCATTTGCAACCTTCCCAGCTGGCTTCCGACAAGCAAAGTCAATGGGGGAAGCCGGATTTGCTTAACGACCGCAGCAAAAAAGGTCATAAAATCAGACGTGACTCACTTATCGACCGCCTCGCTTAGCAACGGAAGTTCTAGTCCCAGTTGTGATCGTAAGTCGAGGACTACCTGTAAAGCTGTTGGCAGGGCATGTTCGCACTGTGATTAGGTGCAAATCGGGAAGGCCCTCAAACAAACCCCCTTCATCACATGCAAATTTGCAATACGCCTGCAGGCCACAAGATGGCAGAATCATGGTTTCAGGCCAGGGAAATAATCTCAGAACCTGGGCTCACGTATGTAGAGAACCAGGTCAGGACAAGGCAAGAGGCTCAGAAGGGACCCTCTCTAATTTCTTGGGGTGTAAAGGAGACAGGGGAGAATTGTACTTTCCAGCTTGCAAGATTGACATCAGCCTTGCCAGGTGGACCAGACAGGAAACACGACCAGATGAGCTAATTCTACTTTATGGTAAGGCTACATTGACAGAATCTTGCAAGTCGGAAAGTACAATCCTCCCGCCGTCTCCTTTACAGCCTGAGAAACAAGGGAGGGTCCCTTCTGAGCCTTTTGCCCCACCCGCTATCCAGCTGTGGGCTATGCCGTCTCTTATCTGACCGTTCCCTGGACAGCGTCTCTCTGCCCCGTCTCCCGAGGACTTTCCCACAGACCATTACAGGGTTGGACTGATGAGGCCACCAGACAGGGCACAGTTATGTTAATGGCTACCCAAGGTACTAAAACTTACTAGCTATGTTCACACAGGCTTACCCGGGTCTAGTAAGCTGCTTTTATGTAACAAGCTAAGCTTGGCTACAAAGGTAGCTGCAGAGTATGGTCAAAAAAGTCAAGAAGGTGTAATCGAAGTTCCACTCATTTTTATATGAGAAACATAAGAAACAGATGGAGCTTCAATCACACCATCATGGCCACCATTTTGACTTTTTTGACCAAACCATGCACTTATTCCTGCTTGTCTCCTTTTAATCTTGGTTAACTTTTTAAAATTTGCTTAGTAGGTTGTGTAAACACAGCCTCTCCAATTTGATAAGGGTTCATTGTATTGTGCAATTCACCAACCAGGTAAAACGTCCTATGCAAAGATCACCAATAGCTAATACGTTTCCTGCTTTGCAAATGTAGAGATTTTTCCCAAAAGGCAGAGTATTTGGTGCAACAAGATCCCTACCTCCTCTTTGTAATTTGCAAAGCAAGACTTTGTGGCTTTGCAAAAGGCTACTTATTCTGACTCAACGCTGACTGCTCATTGGAAGGACAGATAGTGAAGCTGAAGGTCAAATACTTGGGCCACCTAATGTGAAGAGGCGCCTCACTGGAAAAGACCCTGATGCTGGGAAAGACTGAAGGCAGAAGGAGAAGGGGACGGCAGAGGATGAGATGGTTAGATAGCATCGCCGATGTAATGAACATGAATTTGAGTAAACTCCGGGTGACAGTGGAGGACAGGAAGGCCTGGCGTGCTGTGGTCCATGAGGTCACGAAGAGTCGGACACGACTAAACGACTGAACAACAACAACTTATTCTGAGGGTCATCGTGTATTTATTTATTTTATTTATTCTTTCAATTTCTATTACCGCTCCATCTCCCCTGAAGGGGACTCTGGGCGGTTTACAACCGCTAGTGTACTGACCTAGGAGCATATAAAGGTCCCTAGATGCTGGCTTCATCCAGGCCAGGACTGTTTGCCCTTACATAACAGCTAAAGGAAGAAGTTTAAAGTCTATCTGGAAGCAGCTGGCATGCTGCCGATGTTTCTCGGGCAATATCTAAATGGTGCTGGGAAATTCAAGTGGATCTCTTTGGCAGAATACATGGTACAGTCTAGACTGGCGGTCCACGGTCTGAAGCTCAGCACTGATTGGATAAACGTGGCATACTTAAAAAGGCAGGACTGAGATCTGGCCTGCAATATTCAAAGGACCCACTAGAGGGCAGCACCGTGAGACAGAAAGTCCCCACTCTTTGGTGCCCCCTAGTGGCTGCTAACCTGGATTACTGTTGTCCTCTGTGTTTTGCTTTTGGTGAGGATGAGCAGCCTTTCCCTACTGTACCTTCATTCCCAGAATTCCCCAGGCAGCATGGCCATTGCTGAGAATTCTGGGAGTTGAAGGCCACACGTTTGGCAGGTGCCCTGTCCGGGAAAATCCAGGTTAGAGCGTTGTTCAAACTCATCACGTTTAGTTAATTAATTAATTATATTTGTTGACTTTTATGCAGTCTCAAACATGGAGTAATTCTAGGCAGTTTGTATCATACAGTTAAAACATCAGGTACCTCACATCTGAAAAGACAGATATATTCAGTAAGGTGGCTTAAGAACAAAGGGTTTTATCTTCTGCCTCTCTCCCTGCTTGTTTCCGGATTCAATTTCAAGAGTTCTTTTTTAAAAAAAGGTTTAAAAAGTGGTATGATTTTACAGACCTATAGTAAATGTTGTTTGTAAAATCACTTGCTCCCATATAAATCTGTCCAGGGTTGTGTCTAAGCAATGGAGGAGTAAAAAATTACCTAGCTTGAACTACTTAGAGCAGTGTTTCTCAACCTTGGCAACTTTAAGATGTGTGGACTTCAACTCCCAGAATTCCCCACCCAGCAACTTAAAGATGTGTGGACTTCAACTCCCAGAATTCCCCAGCCTGGCTAGGGAATTCTGGGAGTTGAAGTCCACTCATCTTAAAGTTGCTGAGGTTGAGAAATACTGACTTAGAGGAAAGGCAGGTTAAAAATATATGTTTTTAAAATATCTTGACGATATCTGCATTTTCACTCAGCTCTATTTACTTCTGCTTCAACGCGTGCAAAATAGTGCTTTACCAATTTCGCATGCTGGCTGCAAGAGGCTGGATGCCAGAATAGTTTAGAACGTACGTTACCGAGATATTTCATATGAAACACTGGTATCACAACAACACTGGCCTTCCGGTTTTTTGTAACCGGCTGCAAGAGAGAAGTGGAAGGCCAAGATAAAGGGTGGCGGAAGGGAAAGGAAAGGGTGGGCAAACCACCCCAAGAGACTTCAGCCAACCGGGTTTCCAGTTTCCATGATGGGAACAGATGCTTTGAAATATAATTTCTCTGGTTTGGGGGGCATCAGTGAATTGGCAACAGGCTTTCGGCTTCAGCTGGAAAGGGTTCACTGAAGGTTGATGTTAGAAGGTCTGCAAGCTGTGATCGATTTCATGTAGGTAGGGCATGTCCAAGCATTACTAAAATACTAGCAGATGTGGGCTGCTAAACTCTGTCCCACCACCAGATGGCAGCCAAGAGATTCAGCAAACGCTTGCTCTTTGCTGCCACCTACTGGTTGGATGTTTGCAGCTCAGCTTTGGCCTAGTGAGGAAACGAGGCCATTCAGAGAAGCCTCTGCCCATACTCAGAAGCTCTCAGTTTGGCCACGGGTTCGAGAGAAGTTTCCTGGTGTGGCGATCTGGTCTATCCAGCTCCTGGAAATGCACCGCCTTAAAGGAGCTGCTTTTTGATCTGCAGAGCAGCTCCAACATGGCCACATGCTTCCCAGGGCATTCAGACCTGTGGCTATAATTTTAGCATCCCCCCACTCCCCGCCCCTGTGAATCATGTGCTAGGGCAGGCATTACACCCCCAGCGGTGAGGCACAGGCATCCACCTGGCCCCTGCCCTTCCCTGTGAATCACCCTGGCTCTGAACCCTTTCCACACAGGGGCCATTATAACCTCATTCCACGCACCCGGGGTTCCTTATGCCAAGAAAGCAAGCAGCTGAGAGCTGGCCGATGACAGATCCGGGCTTTCAGGTGGCAATCCGGGATCCATCCAGGCTGAAGCTGTGCTTCAGAACCTGTTTTTCCCGCCTGGGGCTCAGCTTAAGAGAAGGACCAGCCCTGCGGTAATTAGTGGTGCGAGCGCACGGATTCACCTTGCTCTGCTCTCAGACTGTCAGGCCCTCCAACCTGGCATTATCTCTAATTATTGCACCCGCTCTGCCCTCCAGAGGCTGTCATCACCTGGGATCCTTCCCACTGGGGACAGCGGGCATCCAATTTGGAAACGGCTCCGTGCAAAGCGTGTGCTCCAAGCGGACGGCTGGCCTCCTGTTCAGAAGCGCTGGCGTCTGCTTTCTTAGCCAAGCACTTAAGCTCTGGCCCTTCCTGGATCAGTTTACCCCTGGGAGGGAGTTGGCACCCAGCACCGCTCCCTTCCCAAGAGGGCCACCACCCGCCTAGGAAAACACAGCTGTTGGGGCCTGCCCTGTTGGTGGGCGGGCAGGAGCTAAGGATTGGCATGGAAGGACGTTGCAGACTAAGGGGCTCTAAAGAGGTTGGGGGGGGGCATTTGAAGGGCTCACCCAGGTCTCTTACAACCCTGGGCTTGGATGCAGCCATGGGATTCAAAGGCTGCATTCACACAGCAGTGCAACTGCCGGGTTTTTTGCCTGATCTGGCTAAGTGTGTGAATGCCGCCGATCCACCAAGGTTCTTGTCTTGCAATGTTTAGTCCAGTGTTTCTTAAGCTTGGCAACTTTAAGATGTGTGGACTTCAACTCCCAGAAATCCCCAGCCAGCCATACTGGCTGGGGAATTCTGGGAGTTGAAGTCCACACATCTTAAAGTTCCCGAAGTTGAGAAACATTGCTTTAGTCAATCTTGACCCATCAGTAATAACATTTTGGGGGGGGAGGGGTGAACCCACAGTGAAGATGGGAAATATGGCATCCATGCAAATGCCTTCGTGCCCCCCCTTGAAGCCCCACCATTTTCTGATGCCCCTTAAAAGGGGGGGGGGGCCTTTGAGTGCACAGGCCTGGCTGCCATCTTGATTCTTTTGACTGTCCTCCCAAGGAGCCCCCTGGAAGGGCCTGCTACACCGACAGTGAAATCAGGGAAAGTGGTATCCCTGGCGATGCCTCCCTTGGCACCCACCGGGCTCCCTGCCCACCCGGCTGCTTTTCCTGGCAAGGCGGCCTTGGCAGTGGCCCGTAGCCAAAGCAGGGGTCCGCAGCCGTGCCTTGGGGCTGGGGTGGGTCAGGCCGGGCTGGGGGCTGCTCAGCTTCTGCTCAATGAGGCTTCCTGGCTGGCCCTGCCCACGAGGGCAGCCATCTTGGGGAGGAGCCCTGTCGTGTGCGTGCCCACCGGAGGCACTCCCACTGCCCTGCGTGCCCTTGGCCCCAGGGCCGCCGGTCCTGGCATTTCCCCTGCTGTGCAACCAGATGCGCCAGTGCGAAGTGGGCCTGCTGGGGTTCCTTAGCAAGGGGTCTGCCTCGCCCCAGGGGGGGAATACGCCCTCCTTGTAAAGCCAACCAAGCTGGCAACCGTCACTGGGAAGGAAGTGTCCCCGGGGGACGGCGCGGGCAGGCGTCCTGGTCCTCCGCCGGGCCGGGCGGCCGGACTGACCCTCTCCCCTCGCTCCCAGACGCCCTGCCGGCCGACCCCTTGCCGGGCCAGTCGGACTCCTGGCTGCAGCTCGTGGACCGGCTGAACATCAAGGCCTTCATCAACCTGACGCTCTCCACCTCGGTGCGGCACGGCACGCAGCAGCTGCTCTTCATCTCCGGACTGGGTAGGTGGCCTCGGGTTCGAGGGGGCGGCGGCGGCAGCAGCCCCGGCCCAGGTGGTGGCCTTTCCGCCAGCTTCAGCTTTAAAAAAACGCCCCTTTCGGAGGGCGTTAAATTCGGGTTGAACAAGGTAAACCATTCTGCAATGGCCGAGTCAGCCTTTGTCTCGGTCACGTCAGTTCCCAGCCACGGAAACCCTCCGGGAATGTTGGAAGGCCTCCCCACCCCCAGACGGCACCCAGGCCCTCTTCACGTAACGGGACTGGCCCGGGATCCTCTCCCTGGCCGGCTGAGCGACCTCCGAGCTCTGGCAGCACCGGAACTCAGCTCCCCAGGGACCTTGTTGATTCCTGGTCCTCTTTCCACTTCTTGGTTCTTCTTCCCTCAACCCCAGTCAAATAAATTGAGTAAGTGAGTGCAAAACGGACAGACTTGCAAGGTTCTGATATTACCACCTCTCCCGATAAAATGTCCTTCTGATCTTACTGTGCCGTTGATTTTCTGATCTGGTCTATCTAGCGGCTGCCATGGGGTAACTGTGCATGTGTGCATGAGGTTGGTGCAAAATTGCTCCCATTCATCTGCTTCCCTTGCACACTTCCTGCTCGGGCAACCACTAGAGGGCAGCAAGAAGCAAGAATTTTTGGTGTTGGCGCTGCCCTTAAGAGGTCATCGGCATTTTTGCACCTGGGTGCCAATACAGGTAGTCCACACTTAACAACTATTCGTTTAGTGATGGTTCGGACTTATGACAGTGCTGGAAAAACCGACGTGCGACCATTCCTCACACTTATGACCGGCACAGCGTCCCCACGGGTGATCACAATTTGGGCCCTTGGCCGATGACCTCTTAAGGGCAGCACCAACACCAAAAATTCTTGCTTTTTGCTGCCCTCTAGTGGTTGCCTGAGCAGGAAGTGTGCAAGGGAAGCAGATTTGGGCCCTTGGCAATCAGTTCACATTTATGACTGTTGCAGCATCCTGTGGTCATGTGATCACCATTTTGAACCTTCCTGGCCAGCTTCTGGCAAGCAAAATTGATGGGGAACCGCGTGATTCGCTTAATGCCCACAGTGATTTGCTTAACGACCGCCGCAAAAAAAGGTAATGTAATTGGGTCGGATTCACTTAATGACTGCTTCACTTAGCAACCAAAATTCATGTCCCAATTGTGGTAGTTAAGCGAGGACTACCTGTAGCTCTACACTCTGTACAGGCTCTCCTAAAAATAAAGGGGATGAGACGCACCCACACCCTTTGCTCCAACTTGACCCAAATTGAGAAGTTTCCCGGAGCGTGAAAGTTTCCCTTTGCATGAAGCGGCAGGAAGAACGAGCCCATTATGAAAGTGCGTCCTTTGCTGGGCCTCAAGCTGCTCAGACCAGTCAAGCCAGATCCTAAGGCAGCTCAGCAGACCTAAACTGAACTCCAGGAATCTGGCGGCCATAAGACGCACTGAGATTCCAACTCCCCGAATTCCCAGCCTGCCAGGATGTTCAAAGGCTGTGAATTCTGACCGCTGCAGTCCCAAAACATCTGGAGGACACCAGACTGGAGTATGTGCAGAGTACAGCACATTAACCCACTAAAAAGCCAGCCATGTGCTAAAGCTGAGTTTTGATAGGATCAGAAGTTGCAAAATTTCTTCTGTGGATTAAAAAAGTGTGGTTTAAAATCTCACTGCGCCCCCTCCCCATGACTAATTTTCTATCATGTTGTATTTTGGGTGTGCGGGAAGGCAAAATTATATTCTGTCTCTTTTTTATGCAAAGCACCAGAGGACAATTAAAACTTTATTTAACAATTGCTGATGTTCCTGCTGCATGTGCAACAATGACCCACGTACAGTGAGATCACCACTGAAATGCCACCTTGACGGATCTGTGTCCCAGTGGTGTGGTATTTGCACGATGATGTGACACTTCGGTCAACTTGGTTGCCCTTCCAGCCAGCCATGTACAAACGTAATTCGGCTGTCAGCCATCTCAAGTACAGAAAGCTGTGATTATTTATAGATTTTACTTTGACACAAGGACAGAAGTGTCTTCAAGGTGTGGTCAAAAAAATAAAGATGGTGGCCACAGTGGTATGATTGAAGCTCCACCCATTTTTATTCCACATAAAAATGGATGGAGCCTTGATTGCACCATGGTGGCCACCACCTTGACATTTTTGACAACCCCACAAGGACTTGCTCTATTTCCTTTAACACATTACAGGTAGTCCTTGCTTAACAACCACAACTGGGACTGGGATTTCAGTTGCTAAGTGAAGCAGTCATTAAGTGAATTTGACCAGATTTTATGACCTTTTTTGCAGTGGTCATTAAGTGAATCACTGCAAGCGTTACACGAACCACATAGTCATTAAGTGAATCATGCGGTTCCCCATTTATTTTGCTTGCCAGGAGCTGGCTGGGAAGGTTGAACTTGGCGATCATGTAACCACGTGACACTGCGACGGTCATAAATGTGAACTGGTTGCCAAGCGCCCAAATCGTGATCACGTGACCATGGGGAATGCTGTGATGGTCGTAAGTGTGAGAACCAGTCATAAGTTATTTTTTTCAGCACCGTCATAAGCCCGAACCATCACTAAACAAATGGTTGTTAAGTGAGGACTACCTGCATTTTCTCCTTTTCTCTTTTTTCCCTCCCTCCCCTGCCTCTCCTCACATCACCTCCTGCAGTTCTTTCCAGCTTTCTGCCCTGCCTTCTTTCTACCAAGTCTCCAGAGGCAACCCTTTCCTTACATTAAGCAAATGCAAATAATCCACCCTTTGATCATGTTAATAATCCACCCTCTGACTTTAAATAAATACACCGCCGGGATGCCTTCTCCTAATTAGTTAAGCTTTGTTGCACGACCACAGCGGAAGCATCAGAGATCCAAAGTGCCTATTTTAAACTGTTTGTTTTAATAACTGATTCCACTGGTGTTACTGGTTTAATTATTTTTTAGTATGTTGGTTATAATTTTTTTTTTGGTCAACCACCAAGAAGCCTCACTAGCTGGTGGTCGGGTAAGCACAGAAAATAAACAGGGAAGCAATAATTTCGAAAGGTTTGTGGTCCTTCCCCCCCCCCCCCCAGAAAGGCCCGCCTGGCACCTTCATTAAAACCTTTGGGGCTCCATTAGCGCTTCCCGGCCTTCCAAGCTTTTTAAGCATGGCCTTCATTGCAGCTTCAGTGACTGCGCTCACACAACACGCTTCCCCAGGTCAATGGAAACCCCAGCAATGCAAACATAAACCATGCCATTTGACAAGCCTCGGTTTGGCTTTCTTTCCGTGTTCTGTGAGTCCAGCCCTTTGCGTTAGCTTGTGGTGTGCACCCAGAAAACGGGTGAATTCCATTAGCCGGCTAGGCCCGCTTAATTTTGCTCCTGGTTTTTAATTCGGCACGCTGCCTTTTAGGACAAACAGCAGCGGCTGCTTTTCCTGTGTGCAAGGGCACGCTTTTTGGATCTGGGCCACGCTACACTTCAAGCGTCGGACTGCTCCCGGCGTGGCAGGCGGGCAAAACCCTGCTGGCAGCCCTCCCTGGGGAAGTTGGAGCTCAGCTCTTCTTCTCTTTGAAATCTGCTTTTTGAAAACGAGATCGTGCAATTATCGTAGCAGCAGGATCACACCCTGGGCTAGTTTGGCGGAATTTGAGAGCCTCCGAAAAGCGACCTAAGAAAGGTTTCTGACCAACTCGATTTCCAAGGATGGAGGGGGGAAAAGGACTGCAGGAGAGGTGGTGAGGCACTTAGCGCTTTGTCTGAAACAGCTGCTATTCCGAGGTAGAGTACCTGGGAAGCTGGAGGTTCCACTTTCGCTAAAACGATTAACCATTGCTAAGAGCTATCCCCGCCCCTTGCTGCTTTGCACCCTTCTTGCTGCAATAGTTATTCAGCCTATATTCAGCAACCCAAGGATAAAGGACTTGCAGCCTCCCCTCCGTCTTCCCACCCAGTCTAAACCCGCATGGCACCGAGAACTAGAAGCTCCGCTCCGGCCTTCATTCCGCGTTCCGGGTTTTCCCTCCAGCCCTTTGTGCGTCGGTTCGCTACCGCCCCCGCCCCCGCCCCCATCCCATTTCCCCGGCCACGCCCTCCGCGGCCGCCATTTCGCGGCTCTCTCCAGCCGCTTCCCGCCAAAAGCTCCACATCATGGACGCTCCGACGTCAGCGCGGGTAGGAACAAAGGGCGGCGGGCGGCGCGTGCTCCTTGGCGTCGCTGCTTGCGCTTTTTTCGGGCGTTTACTTAAAATCCTAAGCAATCAAATTTCTTGGGATTTTAAGTTAAAAAATATATTTTTAAATGAATAAATACACGTTTTATTTATTGCACGCTCGGGTTTTTGCAAAGAGCATCATCCTCTGCATTTTTAGCGCCCGCCTGATCCTTTGCACGGTTGCTCCAAAGAAATCCCATGTATGCAATTTAGGATAAGGGCCTAATTAAGATTCCCGGTGGATCACGACAGCTCCCCCCCGCTAGGGGTGGTGGATCGAAACGTTGCTTATTCACATTTGGAAGGCAAACGTAGGGGAGCCTGATTTATCTTTGTCGTGCTAAATCTCCCTTTTGCAGCAGGATAATCATTTTATTTCCCTAAACTTCTTGGTGGACTTTTAAACCCATTTTTCTGTCCTTAGGAGAAACATTGGGCTGCATTTCTATAATCAGCTCCACCAAGTTAAAGAGGTTTTGGCTGTGTTTATACCATACACTTAACCTGGTTATTTAAATTAACCCATTTTCAGGATTTGCACATTACAACGAATTTAACAGGGTGTGTCACAAAATAGCCTGAGGTTAGCATTAACCAGGTTTAGCAAATTGTGCACACAGACTGACTATCTGAGTCTTTACTTGCCCAAGTTAGGAGTTTGGTGGGATTGCAAGCAGCACAACATGCTAAACTTGCTTACTGCTAACCTAGTTTTCTTGCAACTTGGTGTGTTGTGTGAACTCAGCCTATTTAGCTACTATATTCAGTTCTACCAGATAAAAACATGGGTTAATCAGGAACCATATGAAATGTGTGGTGTGAACCCAACCTCTGTTTGAGTTGATTGATTATGGTGGGGTATAAATACAATAAAAGAAAAAAAGTAAGGAGATGGAGTGTCTTAATGTGTCTCTTTTCAAAGGAAAGGAATTAATTCAAAGAGCTTTTTAAAATTTCTTATTTCCATCTACAAAATGCAGCTGTGAACCTTTAGCATGCTTATATTTTTTCAGAAATCCCAGTAGTATAATGCAAAGGATTAAGTCCTGCTCAAGTCAGATCTGTTTCATATATATCTGATGTTCAAAATACCCTCAATCGGGGAGAAAAGGCAAGTGATTGTTGGATTGTAAACATATTTTATATCTTGAAATTAATATCTAGTCATGCCAGGAAATCAAGGTCCTCACATCAGATCTCCTTTGTATAGTTTAAATATCTCAAAGCCAACATTCTTGAGGAGGCTGGGACTCACCAAGAATGTGCGAATGTGTGAATTGTCCTTGCATACTACACACTGCCCTTCCTGCCTCAATGACCCTTGTAGAAGGTGATAAGTTGTATTGTCCTTGCATAAGGAATGTAATTCAGAACAGCCATTCAGGATTGTAAAGGAGATAAAAGATAGTTGACATGAAGATGACCTGACTCAATACTCCTCTTCCTGCTTGGATAGGAAGATGGGAGGGGGGCATATGAGTCAAGGTAACTGACCTGATTGGGTAGAGAGAATGTGCCATCCCAACGTGGGTCTGTGAGTAATCTAGGGTATATAATGTGCTGTAGGAAGGGGATCCAGCGCGATCGCCCACCTAACAGCCTGCTGCTTTGTCTTTGCCCTAACAAGGATGGAAGGAAGTTCCTAATATGGAGTGAAGGAAGGAAATTCCTAATATGGAATGAGGGAAAGGTGGAGTATGGGTAACTGAGTAAGGGGTGGTCTTCTAAAGGAGGAGTTGAATGGGATCTATATAATGTGATGTAGGAAGGGGGTCCTGCGCGGCCGCCCACCTAACAGCTTGCTGTCATTGCTTTTGCTCTTGGGTGAATAAACTCCTAACTTCATGCAATTGGTCAGTTTCTTTACTCCCGGCTCAGGAACGAACTTGGTAAGATTTTCTTCTAACACCTGACTGCCCAAATCCTTGCAAAGGGGGTGCGGATAAGAGTTAATCAAATATATTTTTGAGAGGGAACCGCTGCTCTCCTTACGTTCAAGAACTGCGGGGAGAAGAAACTCTTAATGAGAAATACGGAACGCAGGATGAACGCGCTCTTGAGTCCCTCCAACCGACACCACACAACACCCCCGCCAGCCGACAGTCACTCAGCCAAAACCGCATCATTATTTCTGCATCTCTTCCCCGCTCTTTAATGAGGGAGGAGAGCCAGAATGTGTTAGTTTGGGCACAAGTTTTCCAACGATCCTGCCTTTGGGTTCTCCCATTTCCTCCCAAACTCGTGGAGGGAGAGGAGAGAGAGAGAAAAGCTAGAATTGAATGCAACTCGATCCAGGAAAGGATGAAACCAACACCGGATAGGAGACAGCCCAATCTGGTTGAGGGGAAGTCCTCCCCACCTCCAGGTTTTTCAAGCTGCAGCACTGGGGGGGGGTTGCCTTAAAGCTCTTTGGTTTAAATAAGTGAGAGGCCAATAATCTGGCTTAAGTGTCACTGGGATCTGAGAGAGATTAGGGTCACCTGAGAATAACTTTTCCCCACCCGGAAGATTAGCTCCTCCAATTTCTCTGGCACACGATGCAAAGCCCAGGAGGGAGCAACTCAGACCCACCGAGAGGGAAGGACCACGGCGGCTGACAGTGCGACGCACCCCACGGACTCCCAGCTTGGCTCCCCACCCGTTCTCCTCCATCAGCAGGCGTATCCAGGCAACGGTCCCCACCCAGCAATGTCGGCATAGCAGCGGCTTGGATGCCGGCGGACTTTGGATGGTGGGGCTTTCAGGGGCTTGGTCGGAGCCAGCCGCTTCCTAATCCCTGGCAGGGTAGCTTCCTAGACGGGGACAGGTTTGGCTTAGCAGGTCTGGCAGCTGGCATTTTGTGGGCATCCTCCAGCTGGCACAAAAGCCAGGGTGTGGCGGCCAAGCTGAGGAGAGTGCCAGCAAGGGAACAGCCGGGCATTCCAAGCTACAAGCATTTGCAGGTTTCCAGCCTGTGGCATCAAGGAAGGACTCCATGCAAAGCCGGCCGAGCAGAGCAGGAATGCCTTGCTACGTTTTCCCCTCCGTCTGAACAGCTGGAGGTCCCACTCAAGGAGAGGGCAGCATCACATCCCCTGGCGGGGAAAAAGGAGCTGTTTTTTTTTACACTCTTTCCAGCCTTCTGACCACGAAGATTAACCCAAAACACCCGATGGGAGGCTGCAAGCTGTAGGAATCGACCCTTACGGCTAACCCCGACCTGGTGTTTTCCTGATATGTCGGGTTTCAACTCCAGCCATTCCCTACCAGCCCGGGAGCTGAAGTCCACCCACTGGATCTCTGGCTGGCTAGCTGGAAATATCTCTGAAACAATGACCTGACGGATGGGTCACGGATTGTCTAGTCATTCACAGCAAGCTCAGCCCAATCTTCTCCAACTGGGCACCCTCCATTCGGGTTGACTAATACCCAGAACCCTGAGCCAAGGGAGACCAGAAAAGGAAAATTTACCGTCACCTTCTTCCTCATCCTCCTCCTCATCGCCAACTTCTTCTTCTTCTTCGTCTACCTCGTTGTCCGCTTCCTGCTCCCCGTTTTCCTCGTTCTCCTTGTAGAAATGAAACACACTTAAAAAAGGGAGCCCACCGCCCCCCTCACCCGGAGGGCGACCACACTCTGTGACACTTACAGACCAGTCAGAACTTGCGAAGAGACCCCCCGACCCAAACCTCTTCAACAAACCTGTCTATTTAACTACAACTGTCTTCATAGCAGCCAAACCACCTTGGGCCAGCCACATTTCCCTAGTTGTTGTAAAGAACCCCTTAAGCTTTCTAAATAAATAAAATGCTTGAAACATGGAACAGCACTCCTTCCTCACAGAAGGGACAGGAGCTAATTTCCTGGGTTCACACAACACTGTAAACCTGAGTTAACAAAGCAGAATTGCCGTGTGTTTGCAAAACACACTAGGGTCACATAGATTAACCTCTGATGGCCTAGGCCAAGGGTCGGCAAACTTTTTGAGCCGAGAGCCATTTTGGTATGCTCGTGCACATTTTTAAGTGCTCGAGAGCCAGGGGGCGGGGTTTGCGGGCGGGGGCCAATCGCGTGGAAGGGGGCGGGGTTTGCGGGCGGGGACCAATCGCGTGGAAGGGGGCGAGGTTTGCAGGCGGGGGCCAATCACGTGGAAGGGGGCGGGGTTTGCGGGCGGGAGACAGCGTCCACCCGGCCCAGCTGCCCGGGGTCCAGGGAGATCAGCTCCGGCGGGATCTGTGGCGAAGAGCGGCCGTGGGGGGGGGGGCGGGCGGCCCGCCCCCCCCCACGGCCGCTCTTCGCCACAGATCCCGCCGGAGCTGATCTCCTTGGACCCCGGACAGCTGGGCTTGCCTCCCTCTGCGAGGCCCAGGCGCGCTGGAAGCCGGCCCGGGCCGCCTCCTCCTCCGCCGGCGCTTCAGGCTTTCAGCGCGCCGCTTGTCGTCGCCTCCCCCCCCCCACGGCCGCTCTTCACCAGATCCCGCCGGAGCTGATCTCCCTGGACCCCGGACAGCTGGGCTTGCCTCCCTCCGCGAGGCCCCGGCGCGCTGGAAGCCGGCCCAGGCCTCCTCCTCCTCCTCCGCCGGCGCTTCAGGCTTTCAGCGCGCAAATTGTCGTCACCGCCCCCCCCCACGGCCGCTCTTCGCCAGATCCCGCCGGAGCTGATCTCCTTGGACCCCGGGCAGCTGGGCTTGCCTCCCTCCGCGAGGCCCCGGCGCGCTGGAAGCCGGCCCAGGCCTCCTCCTCCTCCTCCGCCGGCGCTTCAGGCTTTCAGCGCGCAAATTGTCGTCACCGCCCCCCCCCACGGCCGCTCTTCGCCAGATCCCGCTGGAGCTGATCTCCTTGGACCCCGGGCAGCTGGGCTTGCCTACCTCCGCGAGGCCCAGGCGCGCTGGAAGCCGGCCCGGGCCTCCTCTTCCTCCTCCTCCGGCGCTTCAGGCTTCCAGCGCGCCTGGGCCTCGCGGAGAGAGGCAAGCCCAGCTGCCCGGGGTCCAGGGAGATCAGCTCCGGCGGGATCTGTGGCGAAGAGCGGCCGGGGGGGGGGCGGGCGGCGACGACAAGCGGCGCGCTTCAGGCTTTCAGCGCGCCGCTTGTCGTCGCCTCCCCCCCCCCCCACGGCCGCTCTTCGCCAGATCCCGCCGGAGCTGATCTCCCTGGACCCCGGACAGCTGGGCTTGCCTCCCTCCGCGAGGCCCCGGCGCGCTGGAAGCCGGCCCAGGCCTCCTCCTCCGCCGGCGCTTCAGGCTTTCAGCGCACAAATTGTTGTCACCGCCCCCCCCCACGGCCGCTCTTCGCCAGATCCCGCCGGAGCTGATCTCCTTGGACCCCGGGCAGCTGGGCTTGCCTACCTCCGCGAGGCCCCGGCGCGCTGGAAGCCGGCCCAGGCCTCCTCCTCCTCCTCCGCCGGCGCTTCAGGCTTTCAGCGCGCAAATTGTTGTCACCGCCCCCCCCCACGGCCGCTCTTCGCCAGATCCCGCCGGAGCTGATCTCCTTGGACCCCGGGCAGCTGGGCTTGCCTACCTCCGCGAGGCCCCGGCGCGCTGGAAGCCGGCCCAGGCCTCCTCCTCCTCCTCCGCCGGCGCTTCAGGCTTTCAGCGCGCAAATTGTCGTCACCGCCCCCCCCCACGGCCGCTCTTCGCCAGATCCCGCCGGAGCTGATCTCCTTGGACCCCGGGCAGCTGGGCTTGCCTACCTCCGCGAGGCCCAGGCGCGCTGGAAGCCGGCCCGGGCCTCCTCTTCCTCCGCCGGCGCTTCAGGCTTCCAGCGCGCCTGGGCCTCGCGGAGGGAGGCAAGCCCAGCTGCCCGGGGTCCAGGGAGATCAGCTCCGGCGGGATCTGTGGCGAAGAGCGGCCGTGGGGGGGGGGCGGGCGGCGACGACAAGCGGCGCGCTTCAGGCTTTCAGCGCGCCGCTTGTCGTCGCCTCCCCCCCCCCCCCACGGCCGCTCTTCGCCAGATCCCGCCGGAGCTGATCTCCCTGGACCCCGGACAGCTGGGCTTGCCTCCCTCCGCGAGGCCCCGGCGCGCTGGAAGCCGGCCCAGGCCTCCTCCTCCGCCGGCGCTTCAGGCTTTCAGCGCGCAAATTGTTGTCACCGCCCCCCCCCACGGCCGCTCTTCGCCAGATCCCGCCGGAGCTGATCTCCTTGGACCCCGGGCAGCTGGGCTTGCCTACCTCCGCGAGGCCCCGGCGCGCTGGAAGCCGGCCCAGGCCTCCTCCTCCTCCTCCGCCGGCGCTTCAGGCTTTCAGCGCGCAAATTGTTGTCACCGCCCCCCCCCACGGCCGCTCTTCGCCAGATCCCGCCGGAGCTGATCTCCTTGGACCCCGGGCAGCTGGGCTTGCCTACCTCCGCGAGGCCCCGGCGCGCTGGAAGCCGGCCCAGGCCTCCTCCTCCTCCTCCGCCGGCGCTTCAGGCTTTCAGCGCGCAAATTGTCGTCACCGCCCCCCCCCACGGCCGCTCTTCGCCAGATCCCGCCGGAGCTGATCTCCTTGGACCCCGGGCAGCTGGGCTTGCCTACCTCCGCGAGGCCCAGGCGCGCTGGAAGCCGGCCCGGGCCTCCTCTTCCTCCGCCGGCGCTTCAGGCTTTCAGCGCGCCTGGGCCTCGCGGAGGGAGGCAAGCCCAGCTGCCCGGGGTCCAGGGAGATCAGCTCCGGCGGGATCTGTGGCGAAGAGCGGCCGTGGGGGGGGCGGGCGGCGACGACAAGCGGCGCGCTTCAGGCTTTCAGCGCGCCGCTTGTCGTCGCCTCCCCCCCCCACGGCCGCTCTTCACCAGATCCCGCCGGAGCTGATCTCCCTGGACCCCGGACAGCTGGGCTTGCCTCCCTCCGCGAGGCCCCGGCGCGCTGGAAGCCGGCCCAGGCCTCCTCCTCCGCCGCCGCCGGCGCTTCAGGCTTTCAGCGCGCAAATTGTCGTCACCCGCCCCCCCCCCACGGCCGCTCTTCGCCAGATCCCGCCGGAGCTGATCTCCTTGGACCCCGGGCAGCTGGGCTTGCCTACCTCCGCGAGGCCCCGGCGCGCTGGAAGCCGGCCCAGGCCTCCTCCTCCTCCTCCGCCGGCGCTTCAGGCTTTCAGCGCGCAAATTGTCGTCACCGCCCCCCTCCCCACGGCCGCTCTTCGCCAGATCCCGCCGGAGCTGATCTCCTTGGACCCCGGGCAGCTGGGCTTGCCTACCTCTGCGAGGCCCAGGCGCGCTGGAAGCCGGCCCGGGCCTCCTCTTCCTCCTCCGCCGGCGCTTCAGGCTTCCAGCGCGCCTGGGCCTCGCGGAGGGAGGCAAGCCCAGCTGCCCGGGGTCCAGGGAGATCAGCTCCGGCGGGATCTGTGGCGAAGAGCGGCCGTGGGGGGGTCGGGCGGCGACGACAAGCGGCGCGCTTCAGGCTTTCAGCGCGCCGCTTGTCGTCGCCTCCCCCCCGCCACGGCCGCTCTTCGCCAGATCCCGCCGGAGCTGATCTCCCTGGACCCCGGACAGCTGGGCTTGCCTCCCTCCGCGAGGCCCAGGCGCGCTGGAAGCCGGCCCGGGCCTCCTCCTCCTCCTCTGGCCTCCGCCGCCGGGCCCGCCCCCCTCGGCCGCTTCCGCCCACCCGCGTTGAGCGAAGATGATGATGGGGGGCGGGAAACGAGGCCTGCCCGCTTACGTCCCTCCGCGAGGCCCCCCGCTGCCTTCCCGGGATCCAAGCTGGATCGGGGCCTCGCGGAGGGAGGCAAGCAGGCGCCCGCCCGCCCCCCTCGGCGCCTGTGCGGCTCTCCCGCGCCCTCCCACCCACCCCAATAAGCCACGGCAGGGAGGCGCTGCTGGCCCGGGACGTGGCGCTGTCGGAGGCGGCACAGGAGCGGCTGCAGGGGCTGCTGCGGCTGGAGATGGCACTGCCTCCCTGCTGCGCCGGGCCTCGCTCAGTGCGAGAGCCAGAGGGCGGGGTTTGCGGGCGGGGGCCTATCACGTGGAAGGGGCGGGGGTGAGTTCAGCTGCGGAAGAGCCACACTCAAGGGGCCAAAGAGCCGCATCTGGCTCGCGAGCCGCCATTTCCGACCCTTGGCCTAGGCTCAGCAAACTACGTAACAAAAAAACGATGGAAGTTCAAGGCTGGCTGGGGAATTCTGGGAGTTGAAGTCCACACATCTTAAAGGTGCTGAGATTGAGAAACACTGCTTTAAAGTATTAAGCCAACCCAGAAACATGGTTACTTCCAAAGCCAGCTTAAGCTTGATGAGTAAACAAATCCAGGTTTGTACAGACCTCTTTAAATTTTATTTCTAAGATCTTGAAGTGCGCTGCTCAGGGACATAGGGAGTGCCTTATTTTCAGTGAAAACAGCTGCATATTTGTTCATCGACAGGCAAAGTTTCGGACATAGGTCTTGGATTTCCACCCTCTTCCAATATGCCAAGAAGTTTCTGCATATAAAATTAACACTTTCTACACAGCCCTTTCTAACATGTTCAGCTTAAGGCACCACTGCCTTTTAAGTGGATTTTCCCCTGGCCAGCTCCTCTGCTGGTTAACACATCAAAGTTTGCAGGTCAAATCGGAGGACAGATTAAAATATTTGAGGTCTTTTTTGTTTAAGAAAGAGATGTACAGTACACGAAATAGAGAGCGGGTTCAGCAACCTTTTTGTGACGGGGCCGATCGTTCAATTTTTCAGTGGCCAACGGCTGGGATGAAGGAGGAGTGAGTGGTTTGAGCCAGAATCCTAGTTATTGGTGGAGGGCACTTAAATGTTCAGAGGCTTAACACACATCTACTCTGCTGGTGTTAGAACACTTCTGGACTTTTGCTGCTGATAATCGGAGGCATGATTTGGGAGGTGGCAGAAAAGATGTTGAAGATGGCATAGCCGCTGCAACAGTCGAGGGTCAGAATATTTTCTCCCTTAACTGAGAAGAACTTGGAACCATGCGAAGGAAGCTATTGTGAGAGACAGCATCGACTTAGGGGTGAAGATGAGGACTGGCACTGGGGAGACCCAGGTTCGAATCCAGTGTTTTTCAACCATGGCAACTTTAAGACGTGGACTACAAGTCCCAGAATTCCCCAGCCAGGATGCTGGCTGGGGAATTCTGGGACTTGTAGTCCACATGTCTTAAAGTTGTCAAGTTTGTGAAACAATGTTCTAATCCATCCTCGGCCATGGAAACACCCCAGACTTGATGTTCTCGGGAACAGCAGGAGGAGGAGGTGCCATGTATGCCACACTGAGTCCTGGAATGAAAATGTGATGAACCGGCCCTTCAGTTATCAATCCAGAATCTCTCAATCACAAGCCATCAGAGGATGTGGAAGAAATCTTTTATTGATACAGGTTACTAGTCCAATGCAAAGATCAGTCTGGAAAAAAAATGTGTGCGAAAGCTAGCTAAACCCCCCATACAGCGCTCCCCCCTCCCAAGGCCTGCAATCCTTCCCATAACATCAAAAAGCTCACACCCCCATTTCTCCCTGAACTAACGAACAGTAAAATTCCACTCCCCCTTTGCCTCACATTCCAAACTAACGAGCACAGATAACCCACACGGCTCCCCTCGGCTTCACCCCCCTTCATTCCCAGGCCTGGCGCTTCTAACTACAACTACAACTACAAATCCCATTTCTAAACAATTACTCTAGGCTGGCAGGATGTCACATCCTGACAGAAAATCTAACAAATAGATAAAGACTGATTCACACTCCCACCCATCTTCCCATTATGTATATGTAATAATAGCTGTCAATGTCCTAGGGTTGGCTCAGATTGTGTTTTTAACTCTTAAGGACAAGTTCACCTGTGGTTCCACGGGCTAATGACAACCATGGTATAATATTAACCTAGTTTAGCATTGCTACACACTTGATTGATTCTGTGCCATCAAGTTGTTTTCGACTCCTAGTGATCATAGAGCAGGGTTTCTCAACCAGGGTTCTGTGGCACCCTAGGGTTCCGTGAGAGGTCACTAGGGGTTCCCTGGGAGATCACGATTTATTTAAAAAAATATTTCACATTCAGGCAAGTTCACATTAAAGAGGTACGTTTCATTCTTTATTTTTAATTTAAGAACACTGTTAATGCATATCTACAGGCCTATACAGTATGTGAAACGAATATAATAATTCTGTAACTTCTGGCCTATCTTTGAGCCTGAATGTGCAGGGCTTCCCCGAGGCCTGAAAAATATTTCCAGGGTTCCTCCAGGGTCAAAAGGTTGAGAAAGGCTGATATAGATAGATCTTCTCCAGATGATCTGATTCCAACCTGGTCCTTCAGGTCTTCCAACGGTGACCCCATCACCGCTGTCACTGAGTCTATCCCCCTTGCTGCTGGTGGTCCTCTTCTCTTTCCTTCCACCCTTCCCAGCATCCGAGCCTTCTCCAGAGAGCCGGGTCTTCGCATAATGTGTCCGAAGGAGGATCATTTGGGCCTGGTCATTTGGGCCCCGAGTGAGACCTCTGGGCTGATTTGTTCGATGATCCATCGGTTTGTTTTCTTGGCTGTCCATGGTCTTCTCGGGAGTCTTCTCCAACTCCAAAGTTCAAAAGCATCAATGCTCTTCCTATCCTGCTTCTTCAAAGTCTACCTTTCGCTTCCATGGAGTGTCACAGGGAATACCACGGCTTGCACGATTCTGATCTTTGTCAGTACAGACACATCAGGGCATCTGAAGATCTTCTCCAAGGCCTTCATGGCTACTCTGCCAAGTGCTAGTCTGCAGCGTATTTCTTGACTGCTTCTTCCTTTACTCTTGATGGTTGATCCACTTCACTCCTAAACTTTCCCTGACCTGGTTAAAGGTGTTGTGTGAAGACAGCAAGGGCTTCCTGGCGCTCACAGCCTCTCCAGGGAAGGAAAACTGATAGCCGCCGTGCGCCTACGGATCCAGATGCCGGCTACTGTTGAACCCCCAGGAGCAGGGCCATGGGTGAAAAGGTGGTAACCTGACATCTCCGCAGCTGCCGAGCCAGTTTCACAGCTTTCAAAAGCCTCAGGGATTTGGGAAATACAGAAGCGCCCCAACCCCCCGCGGCTCCTGGTTTGGCAAGGCGAGGGAACAGCATGTCCGTGCAGCTTCTGGGAAACAGAAGCTTTTGGGGTTACTCCTATCTTGACGTAACCAGTAATTTTAATTTCCAGGAGCTGGATTTACTGAAGTGTTTCGGTGACTCATGAGGATTGCTTTGAAAAGTCAGAGTGGTGCCAGGCAGCACTGAACTAGCAACCAGCACCAGCAGCTGAGGAGAGCAGCTTAGAGGCTTCTCTTCGTTTTCTTCTCCAGCGTGGCTCACTCCGGCGGTCCTGTTAGTCCTAGCCAGAGGCCTCTGGAACTTTGAGCGGCTGGGAGGAATTGCAGCGTTTGCCCTGGGGACCCACAGCACCAAATGGGTAAGGTGATATTTACCAGTAACAACAACATTGCTGTGTTCTACTATTACTGCGTAAGACTATGCAAGCTTCTGAGCTACACAGGATTCTTCTGCACACGCAGAAGGTGGCAATGTCTGTTTTTGTTACACTGCACTAATCTGGTCTTGGAATTAAATCCGGGCAGAGGTCTGAAGGAGGCTTGGACATCTAGAAATGGAACACCAAAGAGCCCTGAATATGTTATACAGCCCCAAGAAACAGAAGGAAAATATTGCTGTGTTGGCTCTGAGTAGAATTAGGATTGTCTGCAGCAGACGGAGTAAACCATCTAAAGGTACAAAATTTCAGGGCCGTCTTGCTCCTCAAACCCATTCCCAAAGTTGCCACTGGACTGTAATTTTTAACACGACGGAAGACCGTTTCTAAATATACGGGGAATCGTTGCGTTGAATTAATTTTGTTTAACTTCAGAGATGATTCAATTAAAGCAAATTTCACCTTGCTCCTGTTTCTGCCCACTCCTTTGTTCTGGCTCTACTTTGGAACATGCGGGTCCTGGCATGCCAATCAAATGCCAGGGGAGGCTTTGGGCCTGAAGTTGAAAATTGTGTTCTTTGGCATTGCCTAATAGGCAGCACCTATTTGCACTTGCAGCAGAATAATAAAATAATAATAATAATAATAATAATAATAATAATAATAATAATGTTTTTAAAACGGGGGGCTTGAGTGATTGATAGAATAAACTGTCTTGGTGTTTTCAAAAAATGTCAGACTTTTTCAGGCTGGCACGTAGCGGTAAACTCTTATAAAGCCAATGCAGTACATCTAAGACAGTGTTTCTCAACTTCAGCAACTTTAAGACGTGTGGACTTCAACTCCCAGAATTCCCCAGCCAGTCTGCTGGTTGGGGAATTCTGGGAGTTGAAGTCCACACATCTTAAAGCTGGCTGGGGAATTCTGGGAGATGAAGTCCACACATCTTAAAGCTGGCTGGGGAATTCTGGGAGATGAAGTCCACACATCTTAAAGCTGGCTGGGGAATTCTGGGAGATGAAGTCCACACATCTTAAAGCTGGCTGGGGAATTCTGGGAGATGAAGTCCACACATCTTAAAGCTGGCTGGGGAATTCTGGGAGATGAAGTCCACACATCTTAAAGTTGCCGAGGTTGAGAAACACTGATCTAAGAAGTGAAGGCAAACGATCTCTTTCTGCACGTAAGTTAAGAAGTCTGGCAGGCCAGCCAGCTCCTTCCCGCCCAGTTATGGATTTAAATGCAGCTTTTTGCTTTTACGACCCGCGACCCAAGTAGAATCCTTTGCAGAGCTTGACAGAAAGCAGAGAGAAGCAACAAAAATGAAGAAGAAACACCCAATCTAAGGAGTGGCTGTATTGACTGCCAGGTGTCACATCAACTTTCAAAATGGCCCAGATGTGCAGTCCCATAAAGGAAAAGCTGGATCCCAGCCATCTTCCTCCTCGCTTCCCTCTCCTTTTATTTTTTTGAAAAATATACACGTATAAATAAAAGCTTTTTTTTAAATCACTGCCTCAATGTTCATTTCATTTAGGGTCTCAGGCATTTTAAGAAAATCATTTTTTGAGAGCCGGGATGGGGTAGTGGTTCAGTGATCCTGCCTCAAACTGGTGCCTTTCAGAAATGTCGGACAATACCTTCCATCATCCACAGCCAGCATGGACCAGGAAGTAAAGGTAAAATCTCCTTCAAGTCAAACTTGACTCTTAAGCGTTTTACAGCAGGTCTTGGAAGCAGCATGTCTTCTTCTGGAACAATTTCATGCCTCCTTAACTAGCCTGCAACCCTGAGTTCCCTGGTGGTCTCTCATCTAAGGACTAACCAGGTCTGATCCTGGTTAGCTTGTTCAAGATTCTGTTCCGGGGGGGGGCATGAAAAAAGAGTTGAGTTGACCTCAAGCCTTGTTGAATCCATGAAGAGATTTGCCGTTACATCTTATGGCAAAACCCAAAAATAAATACAAATCCTTGTTCAATGATGAGGCTCACTGTTGAGGAGCAGTCACTGCTTCTTACCCTAATCCAGAGCTTTCCAAACTGTGTGTCAGGCAGGACACGTTAGTGTCAAGACTTTATTTCAGATTGAACCTTAAGAAAGCGTTCGGCCCTCTCTTGAGTCCATGACCTGAGTTTCTTTGAGATTAGCTCAGTGTTTCTCAACCTGGGGAGCTTTAAGATATGTGGACTTCGACTCCCAGAATTCTGGGAGTTGAAGTCCACATATCTTAAAGTTGCCCAGGCTGAGAAACACTGGATTAGCTGTTAGAGCAGAGCTTTCCAAACTGTGTGTCGGGACACGTTAGTGTGTTGGCTGCAGTGTCTGGGTGTGTCGCGGCTGCTGCTGCCTCCGAGCCCTGCCAGGATTCCGCGCAGGTCCTAGTGCCTGCCTTGTGCCCTGCTGCCTCCAAACCTGCTGTGATTCCGCGCAGGTCCTAGTACCTGCCTTGTGCCCTGCTGTAAGAGTGTGTCGTGAAATGATTGTTGTTGTTGTTCAGTCGTTTAGTCGTGTCCGACTCTTCGTGACCTCATGGACCATAGCACGCCAGGCCTTCCTGTCCTCCACTGTCACCAACATGAAAAGTTTGGAAAGCTCTGCCCTAATCTATCTTTTAGGGTGGTTATGAGAATAAAAGGATTTGGGAAACAACTTTAGCTTTTTTTTTTTTTTAACTTTAGCCTGGAAGCTTGGCACTCAGACAAATCAGCCATCAACAGACACATAGAGGTAAACAACATTTACATACCATTCATAAGAGACAATAGAAAAGCCAGAAGACCAGAACACCTCCTTACCAGCAATCAACAACCAGATAGGCAAAGATTAACACCAAGATTAGCACCAGAGGAGCAATCAAACAACACAATAAACCCTAATCAAGGAACTATTAACTCAGTCAATTAACCAAGCAGCAAACAACAACCCAATCAAGGTACTACCAAGGAGAGTACAACACCCCCACCAACACAGGCAGGACAAACCAGGGTATATAAACAGAGAGCAAGTCCCACTCCCTTTTCGCACTGGAGATGTTGTCTAGCCTGGCAATGAAATGTCTGCAAGAAAACAACAAGGCTCAGAGAGCACCAAGGACTCCATAACTTTAGCTTTGTTAGCCAACCTAAAAGCCAGATAAAAATAAGTTTTATCCTGTTGAAGGCTGAGATTTTTTAAAAAGCTGAATAAGTAACAATCAATATATATTTTTAAAAGGATGAATCTGCTTTGGCTACCAGATATAGAGTATATTAAGAGTTTTAAGGCATCTGGTTTTCTGTGTTTTTTTAAATCACTCGCTGGATCGTCACCTTGTTGTGGTGAGTGGGCTTGTGTGTTCCCAATGAACCCTGTGAGCAAAGCCGTCGGGAGTCATGTACTCCTGGCAGGGTCACCCATGGCGGTAAGGTCCAGGGGGAGGAACCAGACAAAGAACGATCCAAGAAAGTCCTCAACGGCAGAACAGGCGGAAGATAACAAGGTGTATTGTTACAACGGCTGCGAAGGCGGATGAAGGCTGCAGCAGACAAAAGGTCACCAATCGTCATGGTATCCATGCCATTGGATTAGAGCCTTTTTCTGTGAAGGTTGTGTGCTGATCGTTGTGCACCGATCTCCACACATAAAACAAATTCACGCACAGGCGTCTTCCAACCACACCAAACCCAAAACAACCAAAAGTCCCATGGCGATTGACGAATGGCAACGGGGGCAGGACTGTGAAATCCGGAAGCTCCTAGTCATGGATCAGCACATGGGCGGTGGATACGGATTCAGTCGCCCTGACTCAAGGATCGAGGCAGTTGAGTAGTTCGGCAGCTGTATCCACGACTGAGCAGCCCTATTTAGGATCCACTCTGCTCACCCCATATGGGGAGGGGGCTAGAAAAGGTGCCCTAAACATAGTCTGCCTCATTTTCTCCCTGACTGGATTACCGCGACCAGTGGGGTCACCATCTAGCGGTCGTAAAAAACACATGAATTTTGGAACATGGAATATACGGACACTGCAAGACAATATGGATAGTGAACGACCTGAACGTAGGACTGCCATTATTGCAAGGGAGCTGAGACGTTTTAATATTGATATAGCAGCACTCCAAGAAACTCGAAGAGCAGGAGAAGGACAGTTGAAGGAAGAAAAAGGAGGTTATACCTTCTTTTGGAAAGGACTGCCTGAACAAGAACGACGAATACATGGGGTAGGCTTTGCTATCAAAAACGACATTGTGAAGCTCTTGTCAGAAGTTCCCACTGGGATTAACGAACGACTCTCAACTCTGCGAATAAAACTCGCCAAAAACCAACAGGCAACTATCCTAAGTGCTTACGCACCAACACTAGATGCAGATGAGGATATCAAGGAAAAATTTTATACCCAGCTGGACACCATCTTATCAGAGATACCAAAGGAGGATAAAATTATCCTCCTGGGCGATTTCAATGCAAGAGTTGGGCGTGATTTTGATTTGTGGCCAGGGATCATTGGGAAAGAAGGAGTTGACAACAGCAACACGAATGGAATCTTACTTCTGACTAAATGTGCAGAGCATAACCTTGTCATTACTAACACACTCTTTCGCCAGAAAAATAAATTTAAAACATCATGGAAGCACCCACGGTCGAAGCACTGGCATCTTTTAGATTATGTAATTGTCCGTGCTAGAGATCGCCGTGATGTACTTCTCACCAGAGCCATGACGAGCGCCGATGACTGCTGGACAGACCATCGATTAATTCGATCCACGATGGCCATAAAGATTGTCCCTCATCGTAGGCTCCAAGGAAGAAAACCAAGGCGTAAAATGAATACACTGGCCCTTCAAGATCCTATTAAACGAGCTTGCTTTCAATCAACTCTCAAGGAACATCTGCCTATGGAACTTCCTGAAAATGTTGAGGAACACTGGATTAAATTGAAGACTTCTATCATTTCAGCCTGTGAACAAACTATCGGATACCAGACTAAGAGACATCAGGACTGGTTTGATGAGAACGATAGTGAGATTGAACATATTATTGACAAGAAAAGGAAAGCCTTCCAGATATGGCAAAAAGATATTAACTGTGCCGTTAAGAAAAAAATCTACGCCAGTGCAAAGGCAGAAGTCCAAAGAAGAACTAGAGAACTTAAGAACATATGGTGGATAAAAAAAGCCCAAGAAACCCAACATTTTGCAGATGCTCATGATGCACGGGGCTTTTTTAATGCCATAAAGGCCATCTATGGACCAACAAACCATGGTACAAATCCCTTACGCTCAGTAGATGGTGCTAAACTTCTAAAGGACAAAGAGTCTATTGCACTGCGCTGGAAAGAGCATTACTGCAATCTCCTTAATCGTCACTCTACTGTGGCTGACGAAGTCTTCTTGCAAATCCCGCAAAAACAAATAAGAAATGAGCTTGCAGTACCCCCTAGTTTGGAGGAAGTCAGTAAAGCCACTAAACAAATGAAAAATAACAAAGCTAGTGGACCTGATGGGATTCCTGCTGAAGTCTTTAAAGAAGGCGGGCCTGAACTTACACAACAACTTCATAAGCTCATCGAAAAAATCTGGATGAGGGAGGAGATTCCAGCAGACTTTAGGGATGCCATAATTATCACTCTCTTTAAAAAGGGTGATAGAACAGACTGTGGAAACTACCGAGGCATCTCCCTTCTAGCCACAGCAGGCAAAATCCTGGCAAAGATCATCGCAAACCGTCTCCTATCTGTATCAGAAGACATCCTCCCTGAAACGCAAAATGGCTTCCGCCCTTCCAGAGGAACAGTGGATATGATCTTCACTGCACGACAGCTTCAAGAAAAATGCAAGGAGCAAAACCGCCCTCTGTACATGGCGTTTATTGATCTGACTAAAGCTTTTGATACTGTAAATCGTACTGCTCTCTGGACCATCCTTCTGAAAATCGGATGCCCTGATAAATTTGTGAACATCTTGCGGTTACTCCATGACGACATGATGGCAACAATCCTGAATAACAATGGCTCTCAAAGCGATCCATTTAAAGTGGAATCCGGCGTTAAACAGGGATGTGTTATTGCTCCAACCTTATTCGCTATCTTCATCGCTATGATTATGCACCTTGTTGAAGAGAAACTTCCTACAGGTGTAGAAATTATATATCGAACAGATGGAAAGCTTTTTAATCTTAGTAGGCTGAAAGCAAAAAATAAGGTAACTGCAACTTCTGTTATAGAACTTCAATATGCTGATGATAACGTAGTCTGTGCACACTCCGAGGAAGATCTTCAAACTATCCTAAACATCTTTGCAGAAGCATATGAAAAACTCGGCCTCTCGATTAACATTAAAAAAACCAAAGTGCTTTACCAGCAAGTTCGAACCAATCCCTCTGCAGCGCCATCAATCCAGCTTAAAGGTGTGTCACTAGAAAATGTCGACCACTTTTCTTATCTCGGCAGCCATCTATCAACAAAAGCCGACATCGACGCTGAAATTCAGCATCGCCTGAGCTCTGCGAGTGTAGCTTTCTCCCGAATGAAGCGTAGAGTGTTTGAGGATCGGGACATTCGCAGGGAGACCAAAATGCTTGTTTACAAAGCCATTGTACTACCAACCCTTCTGTACGCCTGTGAAACATGGACCCTCTACAAACGCCACCTCCAACTTCTTGAAAGATTCCATCAACGCTGCCTCCGAAAAATTCTGCAAATTACTTGGGAAGATAGGCGGACTAATGTTAGCGTATTAGAAGAAGCGAAAACCACCAGCATTGAAACAATGATCATCCAACATCAACTTCGCTGGACCGGTCATGTTGTACGAATGCCTGACCATCGTCTTCCAAAGCAGCTACTTTACTCCCAACTTAAGAATGGAAAACGGAATATTGGTGGACAGCAAAAGAGATTCAAAGATACTCTCAAAGCTAATTTAAAAAAATGTAATATCAGCATTGAGAACTGGGAAGCCCTAACCCATGAGCGTTTCAATTGGAGGACAGCCTTTATTAATGGCGCTATGGACTTTGAAGAAGCACGAGTACAGGGCGAAAAGGAGAAGAGAGCTAAAAGGAAGGCACGTCAGGCAAACCCTCATCATGACCGTCTCCCACCCGGAAACCTATGCCCTCATTGTGGGAGGTTGTGCGGATCCAGAATTGGCCTTTATAGCCACTTACGGACTCACCGTTAAAATTTTACCTTTGGAAGACAATCTTACTCGGCTACGAGTGATCGCCAATGATGATGATTTCTGTGTTTTTTTAAAAAGTGAGAAAACATGCCATCAAAACCCAACAATTGACCGTTGAATTTCAATGAAGCAGATTTGCAGGTTCAGAAGGGTTAAAAATGGAGATTCTTGCTGTAGTCCTACATCTCCTGGTGGTTTTCCATCAAAAGGATAACCAGGCCTGACTCTGTTCAGCTTTGTGGATTCAGCCAAAAACAGCTCCATGGTGCTACCTGGAGCCTTAATAAATACTCCTGTGAAATGAACTGAGATCTTAACCATGTTAAGACCACTTCACCAGACCATTTATATACAGTACTGCAGGAATCACTTCTTGATGGATCTTGGTGGATTTTTGCAACACTGAGCTGTGATCGTGAGTCTTAGTAAAGGTAAAGGTTCCCCCTGCACATTTGTGCAGTCGTGTCCGACTCTAGGGGCCGGTGCTCATCTCTGTTAGCCGAAGAGCCAGCGTTGTCCAAAGACGCTTCCGCGGTCATGTGGCCGCATGACACGCGTGGAACGCTGTTACCTTCCCACCAAAGTGGTACCTATTCATCTACTTGCATTTGCATGCTTTCGAATTGCTAGGTTGGCAAGAGCTGGGGCGAGTGCGGGAGCTCACTCCATCACGCGTGGCTAGGGATTCGAACCTCCGAACTTGCAATCTTCCGATCCACAAGCCTGGCGTCTTACCCGCTGAGCCACCACGCCCCCTGATTGTGAGTCTTACCGTGGCATTTAACCTAGTAGATGGATTCATCCAATGTTAACCAGCTTACGGACATGCACTAAAGAGGCACAGGGCTGTCCTTACAAACTCATGTCGGGGGACTAGATCTACGGCCAAACAGTTCTGCAGGAACAGAAGTTTCAGCTGATGCTTCACATCTGCCTGGCCAAAAAACAAGACCACTTGAAAAACACACCACTTGCTAATCTTCAAAAGAAAGTAAGGTTAAGGCCAAGTGAACTGCCTTCGGGAAGGGCATCTGCTAGGCCTTGGTTAGGGGTGTTGTATGAATGTAGCCACTGGCTTTTGTCTTTCAGCAGAAGCAAAACCAGATTGCTTTATGATTCCTAACATTGGCTAATTTACAATCCCACCCCTAACATCTCCCTCTGTCCCCTTTCCTTTCAGTGAAGTATACTGAGATTTATTGGATCCCATAGGTGTGTGTACCGAAGATTGCCAAGTTTTCAACCAACTGCTCAAAATATGCCATTGACATTTGCTGGGTCTGCAGGAATAAGAGGGGGATATTGTTAAAAGCTGGAAATAAATACTAACAGGGTACAGTTGATTTGTACAGCTATAGAGAGGCCTCTTGGAAAATTGTCCATCTGAGCTGGATGCACTTGCAAAAGGCCAGGATTTATTTATTCTTAAAAGACCAGAGTCTTGCAGAAGGAAGGAGGTGTGTGTGTGTTTTAATAGCACACCTAATTTGGTTACTGGATTCATCCAATTTCTGGATTCACACAGTGCCTTGAACCTTAAGCTTTAATCGGTGTTTCTCAAACTTGGCAACTTTAAGAGACATGGACTTCAACTCCCAGCATGGCTGGCTGGGGAATTCTGAGAGTTGAAGTCCACATCTCTTAAAGTTGCCAAGTTTGAGAAACACCGCAACTCTTTCTCTATTGTTTTCTTAAAAGTCCCTTTGTAAGGACCCAACAAGCAACAAAATGCACATCCTCAGGAGTGTCTGCTGGAGTGGGGTCTTGCATCCATGCATAAAAAAGGGAGGGACTTCTGCATGTAAAAAAGGGCCACCTGTGTGAACCTGTGAAGATTCCCCCTTCACAGCTGCCATATTGACTTTCTGGACCATCGTCCCACGGCTGGCCTGGCACATGGGGGTCCAAGGAGTCAAAAAAATCAAGATGGCAGCCATGTAATCAAAGCCCCATCCCTTTTTATGTGCATCCCAGCACAGATAAAAAGGGGTGGGATGTCAATCATATGGTTCTGGCTGTCCCGACTTTTTGGACCCCCTGCACAACTATGTTCAAATAACACGAGATGTCCAAACAAATAAATTCCATTAAAGTTTAACACGATGGCCTGATTCACACAACACGTTAGGTTGAGATAATGGCTAAGTTCCCACGATATGCTCAGCCACAAATTTCTCACCCACATTTAAGCCGAGACGAGCCTGCTGCCCTAACCCAGTCACTGGCCAAGAAAATTCCCAGCAGATGAACAGCTTGTGTTAAATATGCTTTGTGATCACCTTGGTTGTGTGTTTGTGACTTAGCATTTGGCACACACCCAGGTTTATAGTACAAATGCACTGCATTACACAACCCAGGTTGTGGGGTGGTGGGTGGAACTCAGGGCCCAGAGAGACGGTGGGCTCCCTTCGCGGGAGATGTTCAAGGGAGGCTAGTCCCGGGCTGCTTCCGTTTAGATTTCTGCACCGAGGAAAGGGTGGGATTGATGCCCTCGAGGGTCCCTTCCCATTTTAGCAGCTGGCGAGTTCAAAGGGATCGCGCGCTGCACCGAAAAATTAAACCCGCGGAAAATCAGAGCCGATAAATGACTCGGGGTGACATTTGTCGTCCGAGACTTCGCACATTGAACGTTTCCAAATTTTTGCAAAACCAGAAACTCCGCAAAGGCCGCAGTCGGACGTTTTTCAAGGAAAGGTGGCAGGAGAGACAGACCGCGAAAAAGCCACGCGGCACTGCAAAGCGTGCATCTGAATTCAGCGCCGCATTTTTAAGTAGCCCGCCGAACAAAAAAGTAACGATTCACCCCGTCGATTGCGACCAACCGGCAGCCGCGCGCCGGCCGAGAACTTTTTGCAAGCCAGCTCCGTTCCACTGAGACGTCCTTATCCGGGCGTCCCGGTTTTCCTCTGCACTGTTAGTCATGAATGGCACCAACGGCGTCCAATGAAACGCCGCAAAGCGTCAACATTGTGTTCGCTCGGCCCTCCTGGCGAATGATAACCGTTAAGGCTCAATGTCCCGCTTTCCGTGCTCCAAATTCGGGCTAGCGCACCGGCCATGTTGAGTGTGGCACAAAAGCAACCGAGCCGGGCTGAGTCTTTTCGCCCGATCTGAGCGGTCACCGCCAGTCCCGGACACAGGGAAGGGTATGTTTGGGTTGCAGAGAAAGCGGCTGCGTGGGACGCAGCTTCTGTATTGATGGAAGTATTAATAAAACATGTGCATCTGAGATACACAACGCCGGACCTTTGCAGGATTTTTTTTTTTTTTTTACTAATACGCAGCACGTTCTGCCCTGGCTAAATCACAACTTCAGGAACATCCCTAGCCATGTTGTGGCTGGTTGTGAAGCAGTAAACAGCTTTGCTTGTAATTACAGGGACTCCTATCGAGTTCTGTCAAAGACGTAAACATTGAGTTAAAGCGTGTTGTTGCTTGTAACCTCGAGGCGGTGGGTGATTTTCTAGGAGACTCTGTCTAGGGAAAAGGGGGAAAAACGTTGGGTTGTGCCTGTGATCTTGAAATGGCATTGGAGCAGACATGGCTTTCTGGCCTTTGGATGCGTTGGATTTATATATACAGAAATGTAAGAATATGTTTACAATCCAACAGATGAAAAAACCGCCCAGAGTTCCCTTGTGGGGGGAGATGGGCGGTGATATAAGTTAGAAATAATAAATAATAAATAAATAAAAGGCAAGTTTTGCTTGAGATAAACCAGCCCTATCTGACGTTAGAGTAAAACGTTCAAAGTTAGGAAATCGGATTCTTTTTCAGTGGTGGTTTCTGCTTTCCTACCACAGAGCAGGCAGTTTGCTTTTTAGAACTAATATCCAGGAATTAGAAATCGTGGACAAACTGCCTACCAACCCAGCTTTTGTAACTATGCGGATGCGAAACTACTCTTAACAGTAGGTCGGAGCTGGCAGCTGGGTTTGAAGAAGCAAATTACTGAGTCTTGGCTCTGCTGCTGCCACTGTTTTGTGGTCCCAACAAGAGGCACGTGGGTAAGATTGCTGGATGTTTCTGGGCAGCGTGGTCTGAATCTGCTAATCGGTTTTGGCCAGAAGCTGTTCGTGATGCCTGGAGAGGTCTAAGAAAGCGCCCTTGTGTTACGCGTCGAGTCTCTGGGAAGAAAGGGGGCTTCCTTATTTATGGCAGAGCTGCACACTCACCGTGTCTGCGCGTGAATGCCGCGCTCCTTGGAGAATGCTAAAGAAAAGCTGGTGGTGTCAAGCCCGCCTCTGGCACCCTGTTGTTTTTCTCCGAGGCAGCGAGGAGTGTGTCCGAAGGCCGCTGAATTGTGTTCATACGATTCCGGTGGGGAGCTGGCGGTGTTGTGAATCTGTACTGCCGTTCTTTTTCCAGCTCTGAACCGCAGGGCTCGGTGCAAGGGCTTGGGGAGTTTTTCAGTGGCCGGTCACTGCCTTGCCAAGGAATTGCATGCTCAGCAGACCGTTTTTAGAGAGGAGAAATGGGGCCCGTTTCGCCCCTTAAGTAAAACTGCATAACAAGCCCCCTTTGCCTTGGAGAGTTTTGAGGCTTAAGGGCTGGTCAAACCCTGATGTTCATCACAGGGTCTTGACTCTGGGGTTGTGCCTGCCATGGTTAATGAAATTGGGCCGCCAAGAGAGCCGGAACATACAAGTCAGCTCCTGCGTGGTTGTGTTGTGTTTACTTTTTTCCTACTTTTTTCCAACTTCTCTCGTTTGGGGAGGGAAAGGGGGTCTGACATTCTAGCTGCCTGGGAATAACACAAATCCTGTTGGGAGGCTGGAATCCTGGTGACTCATTCTGGTTTATTTTTGCCCCTTTTAAGGACTTGAAAGAGAAGAAGGAAGTTGTGGAAGAGACAGAAAATGGCAGGGATGCACCAGCCAACGGCAACGCCGTAAGTATCTCAGCTGGAATGAAGTCGGGGCCGATAGGAAGAGCTGGGGAACCTAGATTTAATTTCCTAAACAGTAGGAACTTTGAGCGATCCCATTTTTATTTTCCTGGCCCTGTTGTGGATTCCTGGAGAGGGCAGGATCGCTCCCTTGGGGTCTTGCTGAGCTGTGCAGTGGCCACGTTCACACAATCCCCCACACCTGGCTGAAATAAGTGAGGCAGTTAAGGGTCTAGAAAGCTGTGGGGGAAGCCCGGTGCAAGGAGAAATAGACTGGGGAGGGTACGAAAAGCGGGTGGGAAGGAAGGAACTGCTGTTGCAATTGGTTGTAGAATAGTAATTAACGCGTGTCCTAATTTCAGGATGCACCCAGGATGCTCTGGATGCTCAGCGTCCTCCTCGCCAACATGGTGCTTGAAGGCACCGCTGAATTTTGAATAAATTCCTCTGCCTTGGGCAAAGATTCCCCCTTCATTGCAGGCACGCCAGTCCCAAATCAATGCAGCTCCACCACATTAGCAACCCCCTCACCAAAGTTTTGCCCCTGTGGAGCATGCACTTCCCCGTTTTGCACAATCCAAGAACGAGAGGGAGATTCGCCGTCTTAGAACGCTGCACGAACAGGACTTTATTTTATCCTGGTGCACCTGCTCGTGCAGTGCCTGGGCGAGCCGCGGGCCCGGCCGGGGGGGGTGGCTGGACGGGGCAGCCGCCCCTGGAGACTCCGCGGCCCCCCGGCTGCAGCTCTTTCACCGCCTCTCCTCCTCTCTGGCAGCTGTGGGGCGGGGAAGTGGACTTGCACCCGTGGTGCGCCAATCAGCTGTGGGGCGGGGAAGTAGACTTGCACCCGCGGTGTGCCAATCAGCTGTGGGGCGGGGAAGTGGACTTGCGCCAATCAGCTGTGTGATGGGGAAGTGGACTTGCGCCAATCAGCTGTGTGACGGGGAAGTGGACTTGCACCCGCGTTGCGCCAATCAGCTGTGGGGCGGGGAAGTAGACTTGCACCTGCGGTGCACCAATCAGCTGTGGGGCGGGGAAGTGGACTTGCACCCGCGATGCGCCAATGGCCGCACATCCTCCGCCACCGCCGCGGCCAAGCAGGCGCGGGCTCTTTGGCGAGAAGGGGAAATGCCTTCGCGGGCTGTCTTGAACTGGCCGACCCCGTCTGATGGCTGCTTTTTCGAGGGGCCGTCGTCCGGACACCCCCACCCACCCCGGGGCCTGGAGCTGCCAAAGGGGAACGGGGTGGGAAGAAACCTGATCGTTTTTGCTGCCCCGGGTGGCGGCGGGAGTGACGAGGCCCGGGCGCCGCCCTCGCTCTGTCTGGCCACGGTCGGACCTGCCGGCCACTCATACTCCCGGCGGCGGCGACGGGGCTCTTCCCTACCGCGGCAGCGGTTCGGGCAGAGGCTTGGCACGGCAGCAAGGTAAGGCGGCTTGGCGTGGTGGAGGGAGAAAGTGTGGAGTCAGGGTCCGGCGCGGAAGCAGGGCAGGGCTCCAGGGCAGTAGCAAGGCGAGGCCTGGAAACAGGATCCGGCGCGGAATCTAGAGGCTTCTGTGCGGGTTGTCTCGGCCAATGGAGGTAAGTCTTTTTTTCGCGCCTTTGGGAAGCAGGGCCAATGGGGCTTCGCCTTGTTCAGCCCGCCTCTCTGCTCCCCTTTGGCGCGCTCTGATTGGTGGAGGCGTCTTTCCTTCTGAGCCTCCACCAATCAGCGTCTCTGTTTCTTGCCCAGGGTTCGCGCTGCTTCCGGAGACTGGCTTTCCGATGTCGGGCGGCAGACAGGGAGAGAGAGCCAGAGTCAAGGGGCCAAAGAGCCAGATCTGGCTCGCGAGCCGCCATTTCCGACCCTTGGCCTAGGCCATCAGAGGTTAATCTATGTGACCCTAGTGTGTTTTGCAAACACACGGCAATTCTGCTTTGTTAACTCAGGTTTACAGTGTTGTGTGAACCCAGGAAATTAGCTCCTGTCCCTTCTGTGAGGAAGGAGTGCTGTTCCATGTTTCAAGCATTTTATTTATTTAGAGAGCTTAAGGGGTTCTTTACAACAACTAGGGAAATGTGTCTGGCCCAAGGTGGTTTGGCTGCTATGAAGACAGTTGTAGTTAAATAGACAGGTTTGTTGAAGAGGTTTGGGTCGGGGGGTCTCTTAGCAAGTTCCGACTGGTCTGTAAGTGTCACAGAGTGTGGTCGCCCTCCGGGTGAGGGGGGCGGTGGGGTCCCTTTTTTAAGTGTGTTTCATTTCTACAAGGAGAACGAGGAAAAGGGGGAGCAGGAAGCAGACGTAGACGAAGAAGAAGAAGAAGTTGGCGATGAGGAGGAGGATGAGGAAGAAGGTGACGGTAAATTTTCCTTTTCTGGTCTCCCTTGGCTCAGGGTTCTGGGTATTAGTCAACCCGAATGGAGGGTGCCCAGTTGGAGAAGATTGGGCTGAGCTTGCTGTGAATGACTAGACAATCCGTGACCCATCCGTCAGGTCATTGTTTCAGAGATATTTCCAGCTAGCCAGCCAGAGATCCAGTGGGTGGACTTCAGCTCCCGGGCTGGTAGGGAATGGCTGGAGTTGAAACCTGACATATCAGGAAAACACCAGGTCGGGGTTAGCCGTAAGGGTCGATTCCTACAGCTTGCAGCCTCCCATCGGGTGTTTTGGGTTAATCTTCGTGGTCAGAAGGCTGGAAAGAGAGTAAAAAAAAACAGCTCCTTTTTCCCCGCCAGGGGATGTGATGCTGCCCTCTCCTTGAGTGGGACCTCCAGCTGTTCAGACGGAGGGGAAAACGTAGCAAGGCATTCCTGCTCTGCTCGGCCGGCTTTGCATGTAGTCCTTCCTTGATGCCACAGGCTGGAAACCTGCAAATGTTTGGAGCTTGGAATGCCCGGCTGTTCCCTTGCTGGCACTCTCCTCAGCTTGGCCGCCACACCCTGGCTTTTGTGCCAGCTGGAGGATGCCCACAAAATGCCAGCTGCCAGACCTGCTAAGCCAAACCTGTCCCCGTCTAGGAAGCTACCCTGCCAGGGATTAGGAAGCGGCTGGCTCCGACCAAGCCCCTGAAAGCCCCACCATCCAAAGTCCGCCGGCATCCAAGCTGCTGCTATGCCGACATTGCTGGGTGGGGACCGTTGCCTGGATACGCCTGCTGATGGAGGAGAACGGGTGGGGAGCCAAGCTGGGAGTCCGTGGGGTGCGTCGCACTGTCAGCCGCCGTGGTCCTTCCCTCTCGGTGGGTCTGAGTTGCTCCCTCCTGGGCTTTGCATCGTGTGCCAGAGAAATTGGAGGAGCTAATCTTCCGGGTGGGGAAAAGTTATTCTCAGGTGACCCTAATCTCTCTCAGATCCCAGTGACACTTAAGCCAGATTATTGGCCTCTCACTTATTTAAACCAAAGAGCTTTAAGGCAACCCCCACCCCCCAGTGCTGCAGCTTGAAAAACCTGGAGGTGGGGAGGACTTCCCCTCAACCAGATTGGGCTGTCTCCGATCCGGTGTTGGTTTCATCCTTTCCTGGATCGAGTTGCATTCAATTCTAGCTTTTCTCTCTCTCTCCTCTCCCTCCACGAGTTTGGGAGGAAATGGGAAACCCCAAAGGCAGGATCCTTGGAAAGCTTGTGCCCAAACTAACACATTCTGGCTCTCCTCCCTCATTAAAGAGCGGGGAAGAGATGCAGAAATGATTATGCGGTTTTGGCTGAGTGACTGTCGGCTGGCGGGGGTGTTGTGTGGTGTCGGTCGGAGGAACTCCAGAGCGCATTCATCCTGCGTTCCGTATTCCTCATTAAGAGTTTCTTCTCCCCGCAGTTCTTGAACGTAAGGAGAGCAGCGGTTCCCTCTCAAAAATATATTTGATTAACTCTTATCCGCACCCCCTTTGCAAGGATTTGGGCAGTCAGGATAAGATAGAATTAACATTGATTCAGTAACAATTGCACGCATGGTGGAAATGAATTGTTGAGGGTTCAGCGATACTTCCGCCTCATCTCCGTATTTTTGATGTGCCTTTCTAGCAAAGTGCTCACTCTCGTACGTATTTGGAGAGGAGCGGGGCTGGGAGGTGGCAGTGGTCTGGCCTCCCCCCCCCCCCGGCACAGCTGGGCTTGGGCATCCTTCCTGGAGATTTTCTGCTTCTGACTGCCAGTGTCTGGAGAAGGAAAGAGAACGTTCCTTGCACGTGCTTTGCAACTTCCTGTAGGCATCTGGTTTGACCTGAGGACAGGAAACAGGATGCTGGTTTAGATGGGTCAGTCTTTCTCTCCTTTGGGGAGCTGGGGCCCAACCTGCTTTGAGGGCCCGGGTTGGGGAAAGCTGAGATCGGCCTTTAAGGGACGTGAGGATACAGTTCGTGCCAGTAGCTCTTTTTCAGAACTGTCCTTCCGTTTCCAGGCGAAGAAGAAGATGAAGATGATGACGCTGAGGGTCCCACCGGCAAACGGGCAGCTGAGGATGATGAGGTGAGGGACCGCCCCATCTTCAGAAGCCATTGTGATGCATGGCCTTAATTTCAAGACACGTGACCTTGTCTTTGGAAGTCCTGGTTCCCAAAACACTCGGCTACCTGCTGGCTGGGCCAGAACCCAACCCGAGTCCAGGGCCAACCAACATCCTTTGCGGGTGATTTTCCTGCTGGGGTGTCTCAGATGCCGGACACCTTTATAAACCACACACCCAGGGTCCTTCCAAGCTATGGCAGTCGGCAGATAACCCAGAGCATAAACTTTGTTTAGTGCAGAGAGTTCTAGGCGGGTTCCTCAGGGTGGCTGAGGAAGATGGGGGGTGTAGTCTGACCCAGATGGAAAAGGTTATGGAAGTGCGTTAGAAGAAGGCCAGTTGCAGAGAACTGAGTTTTGCATAATGTGATGTTCCATCATTCCAACCGGAACGATGGAAGGAAATGGGATGGCTTGTTCCTGAAGGTGTCTGGGCGTTTGAAAGGATCCATGCTTTTCCTGCACTGCTTGGTATGCCAGCGAGAAATTCTGCTAGACCGGGAAGGTGGTGGGGTGCTCCTGCTGTTAAGTTGCCAGAAGATACAGGGAGGTGGACCCGTCCTGAAAGCAGATTTCGGGAGGAGAAAGGTGTCCATATTGAACAGAGGGCTTTATGGTCGTGAAAACTGCCTTCCTGGTCCAGGCTTGTGAGCCCGCCTGTCTCACCCTTTCGCCTTCTTTGCAGGATGAGGAGTTCAATACAAAAAGCACAAAAAGGATGAAGAAGAAGAAGAATAAAGAAAAAGCGAGTTTTTTTTAAAACTTAAAAAGAGTTTAAGTTTAATTCCTGTTAAAATATGTCCCCTTGTTGCTAATGTTAATGTAATGTTGTTGTTGTTGTTACCATCTTATCCCCATGTTATCGACCCGCCCCACCCGGTCATCCAGAGGGGCCCTGCTACGTACCCCATCAATTAGAGAATGTCATCGGATGGGGTCTAGGAGGCGGGCCTTCTCTGTGACAGCACCCACGTTATGGAACAGCTTGACCCCAGAGTTGAGACAGATCTCCTCCCTCCCGACCTTTAGGAAAGAGCTGAAGACCTGGTTCTGCCGCCTGGCATGGGAAGGAGGAAGGGATAGCTCCTCATGGAGATGGCTAATCCCGTAATTTTAATGTCCTTCTTTTAACTAATATCCATCTGGATTTATAACTATACTGCTGTAATTTTATGTATACATTTTAACTGTTGTCTTGTAAACCGCCCAGAGTCCCCTGATTCGGGAGATGGGCGGGGATAAATTTAAATAATAAATAAATAAATAATAAATAATAATGGTCACCGTCATAAAGTAGAGCAAAAGAAAGTCCTGTAAAAGCCGGCATAGAGCTGCCATTTTTCCAACTTGAAAAAAAAATACAGAAGTGAAATCTTCCCTTCCCCATCGCAGGGAGGGGAGAGTTGGGTGATCCAGTCTCCGTCCCTCCCCTCTTCCCTCCCCGCTGAAAACTTCAAGGCCCAGCTTGCTTTCTTAAAAGTAACTTTAAAGGAGAATTTGTTTGTATTTTTTATTTACATTTTATATTTTTGTACATATTGTGATGAGGTCAGCCATTTTTAACACGATCTTCGATTGACCAAAAGGGGGGCTTTTGAAGTGCGTTTTTTTTTCCTCTGTTCCTAAAAACAAAACAAAACAAAAATTCTTGACTTTACTTGTGGTGTGACCATGTCCAAACCATTATCTCAAAGGAGAAGAAAAAAAAAGACCTTGTTAAAAAAAATGCAAAAATGCAAAAAAAGTCCAAACTTTATTACGAGCATTCCAGTAACACTTTTTTTGTGTATGTACTTTAGCTGTACCATAAGTAGTGGGTTCGTATGAGATGGCAAAGCCAAAGATTAAAAAGGTTTTTTTTTTTCTTTTTTCCTTTTTGTTCTTTCTTTTGTCTAAGAAGTTGCTGTTAATTTTTTTTTGGCCTGTTTGATGTATGTGTGAAAACAATATTGTCCAACAATAAACCGGAATTTTATTTTGCTGAGTTGTTCTAACGAAGCTGGTTGCACAAACACTGTGTAGTTTTTCCCCTCCCCCTCAGTAAAATTGCCCCATCTTATTGATGATTTAGCAAATGGTTTTCATAGAGGAAGTAAAATGTTAGATTTGGGGTAGGTATTCAGGATCTCAGCCAAAGGTAATTTCGGATGTTTTGTCCACCCCGTTATGGACCGCACCCCCTTGTCACCAGCATGACTTGCTTTCTATTTTTAACCATTATGGGAGTATGCATAAAATTACTTAGTGCTACACCCTGTACCACACAATTCCTAGTGCACTGCGAGTGAAAATATTTGCAACCCTTTGGAATATTCACTGGAAGGAATTGGGAGTCTTGGTTTTTGCAGAACTTGCACAAATTCCTAGTTTGCTGTAATGAAATCTTGCACGAAAGGGTAGTAAAGTGAGGGAGGTGTAGGTTGCAAGGATGTGTTATTAAAAATTAATTTGAAGCAGGGAAAAGTAGAGAGCTGGGAGAAGATAAAACATCAAGTCAACATCTGCAAACTGCCACTGTACATCTAAAACAATATTTTCAGTGCCATTTCAGGCTTGTGTAAATTCTATACAGTGTTTTTCGACCTTGGCAACTTTAAGATGTGTGGACTTCAACTCCCAGAATTCCCTAGCCAGCCATCCACCTTAAAGTTGCCAAGGTTGAGAAATCACTGCTATAGAGGAAACCTATAAGCAAAGGCCAATATCTTTGGGGAACTTCTTGAATCAATGACTTCACTGTTCTATATGCAGGGAGGGGCAAAAAAGTCAAGATGGTGGCCTTGATCAGAGTCCCCTTTGGGGGAGATGGGTCGGTGATAGAAATTGAAAGAATAAATAAAATCATGTCCTGGGTGCAACTTTTTTGTCCCCCAGACACCCCAGTATATGCTTTTGGCAACCCAAAGTTTTTCCAACAAGCAGTATTTCAGTTGAGCTGGAAGCTTTTATTTTTTTGTCCAACTTCTGAGAAAAATGGCTGCATTTCCAGGGGCACTGAAGCTATGGTCCCCCAAATGGTAACCTTGGTTGGTGTTAGCAGGGTGAGTTTTGAGGTGAGTTAACACTTGGACAAAGCCAGCCCTTTTCAATGGTGGTTCAGCTTATTGTGGAATTCCCACAAAATGGGAATTGTTCTGAAAACAGCCAATTATATACCTGGGACTTTGGTCAAACCCCAGGAGGGTTGGGGTTTTTCTCAGAAGCCCCCATTTGGAGGGCAGCAACTTGAAGGTGACAGCAATTGCTCATAATCCAGTTCAGTCTCGATGTGGCTAGAAACATGGAAACCTGTTTCTCCCATCCTAGAAGAGGGCTCTGTCCCTTTGCTCGGTTTTCTGCCGGGGGAGGGGGAGGCCTTGGCCCACCTGGCCGGGACGCTGCTACAAAATGCTTCTGTGTGAGGGCCACGCATGGAGTACCTGCATCTTTAGCGCATCTATGCTTAGGTTCACACCATGTGCTAAACACGGGTTAAGGAGATGCAGTGCAGTTGTACATAACTTCTGGCTCAACACACCAGCCTTGAGGTGATGGCTGGCCTGGTTTTCTGCAAGCAGTCCGTCTTCATCTGCATGGTTTGAGTAAGTAAAAATAAAGGATTCAGCCGTAGAGCCCATGTGAGGAAAGTAAGAAAGGGAGGGAGACAGAAAAGAAAAGAGAACGGCCATAGAGCTCCATATGAGATACCTTCTGCTGGCAAGTGACAGACTCAAGAGCTTGCCCTTCGGATGCCAAGCTAACCAAAACCTGACTCATGACTTGTAAACAACAAGCTTGTGTAGTATCTGGGTGTTTCTGACTGCATTCACACTACACACTGAGGCCATTTAATGAATCAGCCCATTTTCTGGGTTGAAGAATTGGGCCATGCCTTAACCCCAAACAGGCTACAGGTAGACCTCACCAGCCGCCTCGTTTGGTGACCATTTGAAGTTACAACGGTGTAAAAAACACGCTGCGACCAATTCTCACATTTACGACTGTTGCAGCATCCCACGGTCATGGGATGGTCATTTGCGTGCTTCCCAACTGGCTTGCAACAAGCAGAGTTAATGGAGAACGTGTAAGTCGTGGTCACAGGATGTTTTGCTTAATGACCACAGTGATTCACTTAACAGCCAAAGCGGAAGTGAGGTTATAAGTCCGTTGCGGTCATGTGATTTTTCTGCTTAGCGACCACAGCACTTAGCAACGGAGTTGCGGCCCCAATAGTCGCTAAGCGAGGACTACCTCTATGTTGGACTGGCATGCTAGGAAAAAACCACAAGTGAGGATGGGCAGGAGAGGGCTTTCCAATAGAAACGCCCTTCCTTTCCCAGCACTCGGCTCCGCTGAATCGCGGTGCCAGGGTAAGACCCGCTCCAGTCTCTGCCAGGCCCTCCAGGAAAGAACCCATTTCCTGTGACTCCCAACCGCACGCCAGCCTTTCTCCCGGCTGCTCCCTTTGGGCCAGCCTTCAAAGCCACCCAGAACTGGCGGTGTCGGAAGCCGTTGGCCCTCCCCGAATCGCTGCCCGGGCCTCATGCAGACGGCAGGCGGACCAAGGACGAAGGAGAAGCATCAGTTCAGGGGCTCTCAATCTCTGCAAGAGAAGCTCCTGTGATCCAGCCACAGCCACGCAACATCCTTAACCTGGTTCCTGGATTACTATTCTGCTTTGCACAATAGCCTAATCATGCCTACTCCAGTCCTGAGGACTAGAACCTTGGACAGGGTTTCATCAGCACTAAATCCATGTCTGAGAATGCTCCCGTTCTTCCTTGGATATATTGCTGTAGATCTTTGGTCTTTAAGCAGAGTATCGGGGGGCTCAGTAAATCCCCCATTTCAAAGATGGCAGCCCTGCAGCGGAGCACGGGGACCCTGGTCTGCCGGGGAAGGGCCTGGTGCAGTTCACACAAACCTCTCGCTGCGGGGAGACCGGCTGGGCTTTGACTCAGATCTCACAGCCCAATGCAAAACGTGGCTGGTTTTATCTTCTCCTTGGCAGCTAAGAACCACTGAAGTCTCTGGTGCCTGCTGAAGGCCAGGTGAAGGTGCCACATTGGCTGTTCCTCCTGGCCCAGGTGCCACCCGGCCCTGCAGATGCCCGCTGCAGGGCGAGATCTGACCTTGGAGGCCTCTGTGGACAGGACTGTCCATCACGGCAAGCGACAGGGCGTCGGAGGAGGGCATGCTACGGACGCTGCATTTTGCTCCTGGAGGGAAGGTGAGATATAGATCTAACAAATAAGTAAAATAAAAAATCAGTTAATCTATACCGTTTGCCAGCTTGCCTCTCACCAGTCCCCATGAGGTGCGGTGGGAAAAACTTCATTCTTGAAGTATTATGCAGCCCTGCTTTCTTCTTCACACATACGCGAACCTGTTTCCCATCCTGTAGTTTTGCTACCAAGCTTTCTCTTACTCGGGGCCGGATCCTAGCTTCTTTCTCCTCTTGCTTGACGGAGGGGGGCACAAAAGCACCATTGTGGTTTGCAAATCGCTCTCTATGGCTTAGGGATTGACATGAACCAGGCCAACGTGGCTCGCTCCACAGAGGATGGCTAAACAGTTTGGTCTAGTGGTTAAGGCAACGGGCTAGAAACCAGGAGACCGAGAGTTCTAGTCCCGCCTTAGGCATGAAAGCCAGCTGGGTGACCTTGGGCCAGTCCCTGTCTCTCAGCCCTAGGAAGGAGCCAATGGCAAACCAGGAGACAGAGAGTTCTAGTCCCGCCTTAGGCATGAAAGCCGGCTGGGTGACCTTGGGCCAGTCACTCTCTCTCAGCCCTAGGAAGGAGCCAATGGCAAACCAGGAGACAGAGAGTTCTAGTCCCGCCTTAGGCATGAAAGCCGGCTGGGTGACCTTGGGCCAGTCACTCTCTCTCAGCCCTAGGAAGGAGCCAATGGCAAACCAGGAGTCTGAGAGTTCTAGTCCCGCCTTAGGCATGAAAGCCGGCTGGGTGACCTTGGGCCAGTCACTCTCTCTCAGCCCTAGGAAGGAGCCAATGGCAAACCAGGAGACAGAGAGTTCTAGTCCCGCCTTAGGCATGAAAGCCGGCTGGGTGACCTTGGGCCAGTCACTCTCTCTCAGCCCTAGGAAGGAGCCAATGGCAAACCAGGAGACAGAGAGTTCTAGTCCCGCCTTAAGCATGAAAGCCGGCTGGGTGACCTTGGGCCAGTCACTCTCTCTCAGCCCAACTCACCTCACAGGGTTGTTGTTGTGGGGAAAATAGGAGGAGGAAGGAGTATTAGGTATGTTCGCCACCTTGAGTTATTTATAAAAAATAATAAAGGCGGGATAGAAAATAAATAAATAGTTTAGTATGTATATGTGTATGTATATATGTATTTATGTATATATGTATATATGTCATCATCATCATTGGCGATCACTCGTAGCCGAGTAAGATTGTCTTCCAAAGGTAAAATTTTAACAGTGGATCCGTAAGTGGCTATAAAGGCCAATTCTGGATCCGCACAACCTCCCACAGTGAGGGCATAGGTTTCCGGGTGGGAGACGTGTATATGTATATGTATATGTATATGTATATGTATATGTATATGTATATGTATATGTATATGTATATGTATATGTATATGTATATGTATATGTATATGTATATATATATAAGCTGCTCAAAAAAATAAAGGGAACACTGAAATAAGACATCCTAGATCTGAATGAATGAAATATTCGTATTAATTACTTTGTTCATTACATAGTTGAATGTGCTGACAACAAAATCACACAAAAAGCAATGGAAATCAAATGTAAGCAACCCCTGGAGGTCTGGATGTGGAGTTACACTCAAAAATTAAAGTGGAAAAGAACACTACAGGCTGATCCAACGTTGATGTAATGTCCTTAAAACAAGTCAAAATGAGGCTCAGTAGTGTGTGTGGCCTCCACGTGCCTGTATGACCTCCCTACAACGCCTGGGCATGCTCCTGATGAGGTGGCGGATGGTCTCCTGAGGGATCTCCTCCCACACCTGGACTAAAGCATCCCCCAACTCCTGGACAGTCTGTGGTGCAACGTGGCGTTGGTGGATGGAGTGAGACATGATGTCCCAGATGTGCTCAATTGGATTCAGGTCTGGGGAACGGGTGGGCCAGACCATAGCATCAATGCCTTCGTCTTGCAGGAACTGCTGGCACACTCCAGCCACATGAGGTCTAGCATTGTCTTGCATTAGGAGGAACCCAGGGCCAACCGCACCAGCATATGGTCTCACAAGGGGTCTGAGGATCTCATCTCGGTACCTAATGGCAGTCAGGCTACCTCTGGCGAGCACATGGAGGGCTGTGCGGCCCCCTAAAGAAATGCCACCCCACACCATTACTGACCCACTGCCAAACCGGTCATACTGGAGGATGTTGCAGGCAGCAGAACGTTCTCCACGGCGTCTCCAGACCCTGTCACGTCTGTCACATGTGCTCAGTGGGAACCTGCTTTCATCTGTGAAGAGCACAGGGCGCCAGTGGCGAAGTTCCCAATCTTGGTGTTCTCTGGCAAATGCCAAACGTCCTGCACAGTGTTGGGCTGTAAGCACAACCCCCACCTGTGGACGTCGGGCCCTCATACCACCCTCATGGAGTCTGTTTCTGACAGTTTGAGCAGCCACACGCACATTTGTGGCCCACTGGAGGTCATTTTGCAGGGCTCGGGCAGTGCTCCTCCTGTCCCTCCTTGCACAAAGGCGGAGGTAGCGGTCCTGCTGCTGGGTTGTTGCCCTCCTACGGCCTCCTCCACGTCTCCTGATGTATTGACCTGTCTCCTGGTAGCGCCTCCATGCTCTGGACACTACGCTGACAGACACAGCAAACCTTCTTGCCACAGCTCGCATTGATGTGCCATCCTGGATGAGCTGCACTACCTGAGCCACTTGTGTGGGTTGTAGACTCCGTCTCATGCTACCACTAGAGTGGAAGCACCGCCAGCATTCAAAAGTGACCAAACCATCAGCCAGAAAGCATAGGAACTGAGAAGTGGTCTGTGGTCACCACCTGCAGATCCACTCCTTTATTGGGGATGTCTTGCTAACTGCCTATGCTTTCCGCCTGTTGTCTATTCCATGTGCACAACAGCATGTGAAATTGATTGTCAATCAGTGTTGCTACCTAAGTGGACAGTTTGATTTCACAGAAGTGTGATTGACTTGGACTGACATTGTGTTGTTTCAGTGTTCCCTTTATTTTTTTGAGCAGTGTATATATATTTTATATTGTTTATTATTCATATTTATTGTTTTAATTGATTTTAAACTTGTTGTGAACCGCCCAGGGTCCCTCCTTGTGGGGGAGATGGGCGGGATATAAATATAATAAATAAATAAATAAATAAATAAATAAATAAATAAATAAACAAATAAACAAATAAATAAATAAATAAATAAATAAAACAAATCCCAGTTTTGTGTGATGCATAAAAAGGGCTCTTTCAAGTCTAACTGGTGGCCATATGGGTGGTTTGCCATTGCCTTCTTCTGCAACGTTGGTTTGCCTTCCCAAAAGGCTAGTGCTCTGGGATCTCTTAGTGGTCTCCTGTCCACTAGGAGATGGGTTGGGACTTCTGAAGGTTGCTATGCAGACACCACCGAGGGATCCCAGTTTGAGGGAGCTGGGTACAAAAGCTTCTCTAAGCAGTGTTTCCCTACGGGGCCACCCCCCTGCGCGGAACCCCAAAGAGCCCTTCGAGAGCTTTTGCAATGGGTGGACCCAGCCTGGGGACGGGACCCTGAGTGAGTCTCCAGATGAATAAGGGTCTGAAATTAAGGTGGAAGAACTGGGGCTGAACATGCAAAAGGTAGGGATGGGGGGGGGGGTCAGGTAGCCCCTTATTGGGCTCCCCAAGAGATCCCCACTTCTTCTCGATTTTAGTCAAACCAAGACACCTGCCTAGAGACGTCAAAGGCGCACGCTTTCCTTGTAATTTTAGCTTTGGGTTGACTTCACACGAGTGCAGCAATCAAAGGGGGTCCATCATCTCTCCTGCTCCCGCCGTTTACTCCAATTCAGTTTGCCGGACCGTCCACAGGAAGGGGGGGGGGTGTCCAAAAAGCAAAACGTTGACTCTTTTGACGCCTTGCACGACTACCGAAGGGCGCTTGGGTCGCTGCCAAATCCGGTCTAAACGAAGCAGACAGACAGACAACCGTCGGAGTCTCCGGCTGCCATCTAGTAGCGCGGGCGGAGCGTTGCAGCCCAGGTCTGGCAGCCCTACGCTAACACAGTCCTGCAGCGGTGAGGTGCGGGGGGGGGGGCGAATATTGTCTAGTGCAGAGGAGGCTATAACTTTTCTGCTAGTTTCGGAGCTTCCTGGATAACGTCGCATCCAGTGGCAGCTATAGGAGTCCAAGGAAGAAATAAAGCACATCAAAATGCAAGTTTGTAGTTCTCGTGAAAGTCCATACAGCCCATGTAGCTTCATATGGGCTTGAAATACGAGTTTTAAAAACTCTTGTTCTATTCCTTGGGGTAAAGAAAGTGGATCAGAAATGCTGTTCCTTTAAAAAATACATATTTGAGAGTACACATTATGTAAATGAATAAATTCCCAGTTGGTTTAATCCAGTGTTTCTCAAACTTGGCAACTTTAAGACAGGTGGAAAAGTTGCCAAGTTTGAGAAACACTGGATTAATCAAACAGTATTTCTTTATGGGTCTTCTAAAGGGGGGCGGGGTGGGGCTTGTCCCAAAATTAATTTTAGCAAAGCAAGTGATTGCAAAGATATGGAAAGCAAAATCAGAGGAAGACTTCTAACCGGGTGATTGGAGGCCAGTTGGCCAACCTACCGTACAGAGTTGCTGGGGGGCAAAATGGGAGGACAGAGTGCTACGTATCCCGCCTTGAACTCCTGAACAAAGGACAGGACATAAATCTAACAAGAAATAATCAAGAAATCAAGAACACAGCCAAGGCTAGGCCGTGGGAACGCACTGACCCCCTTCAGCATCCATGTCTGGCAGATGAAATGCTATGAAGTTACTCATCCAATGAGCGACTCATCTGATGTGTTCACCAATACGCTTTTCAGGAATCGGTTGAAGATGCAGCGCAAACCCAGCCCTTGGTGGTTGATGGTTCGGTGTGTCACGTGTCCCCCTCCAAACTGGGTCATCTGAGTAAACCATGGTTAAGTTAGCCACGGGCATTTGTGTTGCCCGCACTAAGCCACTGGCTTGGAGTGGGCATGAGACTCTACATTCAGTGCTTTCAAAGGAAAAGGAGGTCATATATGAAATTTAAGCTTCCAAGGGAGGAGATTTAAAGAGGTAAATGGGAAGCATCCCCTTCTTGGCTTACTGTTCTACTCAACGTTTTCCCCCAGTGCCCCCCCATAAAAGCTATTAGTCCTGTTACAGGCATATACAGCTAGTCCTCACTTAATGACCATTCGTTTAGTGATGGTTCAGACTTACGACGGTGCTGAAAAAACCGACTTCCAACTGGTGCTCACACTTACAATCGTCACAGCATCCCTGCAGTCATGTGATCACGCTTTGGGTGCTTGGCAACTGGTTCGCATTTATGAGAGTTGCAGCATCCCACGGTCACGTGATCGCCACCTTCAACCTTCCCGGCCAGCTTCTGGCAAGCAAAATCAATGGGGAACCACGTGATTTGCTTAACAACCATGTGGTTCGCTTAACACCCGCAGTGATTCACTTAACGACCACCACAAAAAAGGCAGTAAAATCAGGGCTGATTTGCTTAATGACCACTTCGCTTAGCAACTGAAATACTGGTCCCAATTGTGGTGGCTAAGCAAGGACTACCTGTAATGCAGCAGATTGGGAGGGCCCAGGTTAGGGAAGAGGGACTTGATGTCGGGGAAATGGCGAAGAAACAACGCTGAGTCAAGTTCAACTCTACTTTCTTTATTGTTTCTACCGTACACAGAATCTTGCCAGGCTAAAGGTTCCTAAAAGGAGAAAAATACCATTGGCAACTTAGGGCAGTGCTAGTCTTTCTTCCTCGCCCCCCCTCCCCACACTGTCCAAGCTGTGCAAGCTGTGAGAACGCTTATCAGCCTGGAATGCGCTCTCTGCCCCCTCAGCTCCCGGCTCCATCACACTTGTCTTCTCTCCTGAGAGCAATCAGGGGCAAAAGATGGAGTCACAGCTTCCCAGGGCATTGCCGAGACGGCCACCGTGACATGTGGACAGCTTGCATTTGGTCCTTCTGCACCTTTCCTGGAAAAATGTCCCGGGTCCCCACAAAGGACTTCCATCCACTTCCGTGCTCTTAATGCCTGCCAGATTCTGCTTAGGTTTGCTAAGAACCGGGGAATAAATTCGATTTGCGAGGAACGCAGAGCAAGGGCAGCCGGGAAGCTTTAAGTGGGACAAATCCCCAGCTGAGCGTGGCTCAAAAAATATAGGGCAGGACGAAAGGGGAGGGCCGAAGGAATTTGCATTGCAGAGGGAGCAAACAAAGACATCTGGATGGTGCGCACACACACACACACACACACACACACACACCAGTGAGCCACTGGGTTCCCGCTTTGGTGTTCTGATAAAAAAAAAGGCAGGATATGCATCTAATAAATGAATACAATCCAATGAAATAAGTAAAACCCATGGGGGGGGGAGGTGTCACAATCTATTAAGCCAGGGATCCCCAAACTTTGCAAAAGTGGTGAATGCCTTTGTGTGAACCCCCCTCCCAAGGAATGAAAATAATGATTTCATTAGGATTCAGCTTGGGCAATAAATAAATATGCCCTTACTTTTAAGAATTCCATTTTAACTGATTCCTCAAATACAGCAAGGAGCGAACCTTGCAATATTATAGAACTTTTGCACTGGGGCGGAACTGATCAATCACATTTTCAACCAAATGTTTTAATGAAGAGGATGCGCTGGCCTCGTTTCCGAAAGCTGAGCTTGGTTTCTGGGACAGTCCTTAAGCATTTTTTGACCCGTGTTAATGTTGGATTGATATTTGTTCTCAGCCTCCTCCAACACCACAGGTGAAAGACCTGAATCTCTGGAGAAGTGTCAGAGTCTGGCAGACCTCTGCCATTCAGATGTGTGCAGGAAGACCTGATGAAAGAGACACGCAACTGACAAGCTAGCGCGGAAGCCAGAGCTACAGTAACGAGGCGCGAAACGGAACGCATCAGCTCGGGAAGGACTGTCTGAGTACTCTGGAGACAAGAACTACGCATTTCAATTTCAAAAGGACAATGGGGGGGGGGATGCTTAAATGTAAGATACCATGCCATGCCAGTTCATTCACGTCTTTGTTCCTGTTCCTGTGTACCAAAATAAATCCTTTTACTTGTAAGAAACCTGTGCTGGCTCGCCTCCAGAACAGATTGGAGAGTCTTGGCAGTCGGCCAGAGGTAAGGAATGCAGCCCAGAGTCACTTTGCAAAGCTAGCCAAGAGAGAGACAAACCAGTGTGTGCCGATAGTCAAAGGAGTGAAGCAAAGGGTAGTCAATAATCCAAACCGGGTCAGGAGTCCAGAAGTCCAGGTACCGATAATCCAAGCAGGGTCAGGAACGCAGGCAAGACAGGATACCAGAGTGGTCGCGAAGCCAAAATGCAACATTGCTCCCACAACTCCCTCACTGCTTTGTTGGTAATTTATCAGGAGCTCAGGAGCTGTCCTCTGGGTCCTGCAAAGACTCTCCCTGCCCTCTGCGTAACTCCCTAGCAGCCAGCCGAGCACTTTTCCTCCTGTCCTTTAAGGCGAGGCGCACACGCCTCCGCCTCTGCCCTTTGGGGGATTCAGGTGAGCTGGGAGGCTGATGGGATCCAGCTGGCTGCTGGCTAGAGGGTGGGGACAAACCGCAATCCCCAGCTTGCTCCCCTGTAGCCTCGGTTGCTGGCTGCTGGCTAGAGGGTGGGGACAAACCACCATTCCCAGCTTGCTCCCCTGTAGCCTCAGGTATTGCCAACTCCTGCGGTGCTGGGTCATTGTCTGGGACCGTGCCTGCATCTGGGGCCTCGCCTGGCTCAATCCCCTGGAGGTTTGCCAGGGGCAGCTCATCTTCTGACTCCTCACTGAGGCCCTGGGGCAGAGGCTGAACCAGGACACTATCCCCCCCCTCAGGGCCCCCTCCCCGAGAAGCCACGGGTCCTGGCTTGTGAGGATATGCCCGGTGGAAGTCCTGGACCAAGGCAGGGGCATGGACCTGAGCCGCGGGCTCCCAGGAGCGGTCTTCCAGCCCGTACCCTTCCCAGTCTACAAGGTATTGGAGGTGCCCTCTCCGCATGCGGGAGTCCAAGATACGGGCCACCTCAAACTCCTCCTGGCCATCCACCATCATGGTGGCGGCGGTGGCACAGAGGGATGATGGGGATCTGGAGGAGCGGCAGGTACCAGGAGGGACCGGTGGAACACGGGATGGATCCGGAGAGATGGGGGCAGGTCCAGGCGGAAAGCCACGGGGTTGACTTTTTCCACCACCGGGTACGGCCCGATAAAGCGGGCGTCCAGCTTCCTGGAGGGCCTCGAGCTGGGCAGATACCTGGTGGACAGCCACACACGGTCCCCTACTTGTAGGTCCTGGCCTGGCTCCCGCTGCCGGTCAGCATTGGCCTTATAGGCCCACTTAGCCTGCTCGAGGTGTTCCTTGAGCACGGAGTGTTGAGCCTGGAGTTCCTGGACGAAGGCCTCCACTGCCGGAACTGTGGTACTGGGAAGGACGGACGGGAAGAAACGGGGGTGGTAGCCATAGAGGGTCATGAAAGGGGTCTGCTGGGTTGAAGAATGTAGGGAGTTATTGTAGGCGAACTCCGCCAGAGGTAGCAGGTCCGCCCAGTCATCTTGCTGGTGCCCCACGTAGCACCGTAGGTACTGCTCCAGCACCCCGTTCACCCTCTCTGTCTGGCCGTCTGACTGGGGGTGATGCGAGGAGGAGAGGTGCACCTCTGTGCCTAGCAGGGCGTGTAGCGCCTTCCAAAAGTGTGAGGAGAACTGGGAGCCCCGGTCGCTCACCACCTGCTCGGGGAGGCCATGCAGTCAGAAGATGTGTTGCACGTATAGCTGCGCCGTCTCCCGAGCAGTCGGGAGGCCAGTACACGGGATGAAGTGTCCCATCTTACTGAAGAGATCCACTGCCACCAGGATGCAGGAATAGGGGCCGGCCTTGGGGAGGTCGGTGATGAAATCCATCGACAGGGTGTGCCAGGGGCGTGGTGGAGTGGGCAGAGGGTGAAGGAGTCCTGGGGGTTTGCGCGGCTGGTTCTTCGCACGGCGGCACACTTCGCATGTCTGGAAGTAGCGTGCCATGTCCGCCTGGACCCGGGGCCACCAAAACTCTCGGGTCAGCAGATGCAAAGTCTTATAGTGCCTGAAATGTCCAGCAGGGCAAGCGTCATGGCACAGGGAGAGAACTTCCCCCCGTAGGGGCCCAGCCGGTATACACAAGCGGCCCTGGTGCGTTAGAAGCCCCTCAGACACAGCGTAGTCCGATGTGGCCGGTGCAGGGGCTTGCTGCAGGCGGCACAACTGCTCTCGGGTCCAGGGGTCCCTTGCCTGCTGCTCTCGGAGCCGGTCCCGAAGTGTGGGCTGGGGAACGGTGGATGCGAACACCTCTGGGACCAGTACGGTGGTCGGGGAGGCAGTCAGGTCTGCCGGGGGCGTGTACTCCGGCTTCCGGGATAAAGCATCAGCCCGCTTGTTTTGAGCGCTAGGAATGTACTCAATCCGGAAATTGAAGCAGGTGAAGAGCGACCATCGAATCTGCCGCTGGTTCAAGCATCGGGTCGTCTGCAGATGCTCTAGGTTCTGGTGGTCCGTCCGGATGACCACCGGATGTCGGGCACCCTCCAAATGATGCCTCCACACCTCGAAGGCCGTCTTTATGGCTAGCAGCTCCCGCTCCCAAATGGTGTAGTTACGCTCTGCAGGGGTGAGCTGGCGGGAATAGTATGCACAGGGATGCAGTGGCTCCGTAGGGGTGGCCTGTTGCAAGAGGACCGCCCCGATGGCATAGCTGGAGGCGTCCGCCTCCACGATGAACGGGAGCTGGGGGTCTGGGTGTCGCAGCACTGGTTCTGTGGCGAAGCGGCTTTTTAAGTGTTGGAACGCCTGCTCCGCCTCTGCAGTCCACCGGAACGTCTCACGGGGTCTCAGTAGTCGGGTGAGCGGTACCTCCAGAGCGGCATAGCCCTCAATAAATTGTCTGTAATAGTTCGTGAACCCCAGGAACCGTTGGAGCTCCTTTCGATTCCTGGGAGCTTGCCATTGCGTCACCGAGGTGACCTTGGCCGGGTCCATGGCTACACCCTCGGGAGTAAGGCGGTGGCCCAGGAAGTCCACTTCCCGGACATGAAACTCGCACTTCTCAAGCTTAGCATAAAGCCGGTGCTCTCGTAGCCGCTGTAGAACCGTACGGACATGCTCCACATGCCGGGCCGGGTCCCTGGAGTAGATGAGGATGTCATCTAGATAGACCACAACAAACCGGTCCAATAGGTCCCGAAATACGTCATTAATGAAGCGCTGGAAGACGGAGGGCGCATTACACAGTCCGAAGGGCATGACCAGATATTCGTACTGCCCATAGCGCGTCCCAAAGGCCGTCTTCCATTCGTCCCCGTCCCGGATCCTGATCAGGTTGTAGGCGCCGTGCAGGTCCAGCTTGGTGAACAGCTGGGCCTGGCGCACCCAATCCAGTAGTTCCGGTATCAAGGGGAGTGGGTCCCGGTCCCGGATGGTTATCCGGTTCAGCGCCCGATAGTCATTGCAGAGCCTCAGCTCCCCGCACTTCTTCACAAAGAGCACAGGGGCTGAGGTCGGGGATCTGGAGGGCCGAATGAAACCCCTCTGCCGGTTCTTGGCTAAAAAGTCCCGGAGGGCGGCCTGTTCCAGCTCCGACAATGAGTACAGCCGGCCTGCGGGCAGGGGGGCATCAGGCTTGAGGTTAATTCTGCAGTCGTAGGGCCGATGGGGCGGTAACCGGTCTTCCCCCTTCTCCTCAAAGACATCCCCAAACTCCTGGTATTCCGGGGGAAGGGCAGGAGTCCCCTCGGCGCTGGCGGCCCCTAGGAGTGCCTTGACAGCCAAGTGCGGGCAAGGTTCCCGGAACTGGAGTCGCTGGCGAGCCCAGTCTATCATTGGGTTGTGCCGCTCCAGCCAGTCTATCACTAGCACCAGCGGGAACCGGGGCATCTTGGTGATGTCCATGCGCAGCCGCTCCTGGTGCTGGCCCACAACCATGGTGAGGAGCGCCGTCTCCTGGATCACCGGGCCCGACTGCAGACCCGACAATGGCCTCCACGGACATGGGCACCTTTTTTGCGCGGAGCGGGACCTGCTGCTGGGCTGCAAAGTCACTGTCCATATAGGAGCGGGAAGCCCCTGAGTCCACTAAGGCATGGGCCAGGAGCCACTGCCCTGCCCGCAGCCGCAGCTTGACCGGCAGCAGCAGGTGCTGGAGTCCCTCTCCTGTTGGCCTGTGGGCAGAGGCGGCACGCCCCAGGTCGCTCGGCCGGCACTGACCTGGGGCTGCCAGTTTCCCGGCACTGACTGCTTTTCGGGGCATGAGCTGGCATAATGCCCCGGCCCGCCACAGTAGAGGCACAGGTTGGCCCGGCGCCTCCTCTCCTTTTCCTCCTGAGTAAGCCGGGGCCGAGCAGCCCCCAGCTGCATTGGCTCTGGCGCGGTCGGGCTGTGGACACCAGGGGGCCAGGGAGCCGTAGGTGCGGGAGGCCGGTGGCGCCCTAGCCTGGGATTAACACGTCCCCGGCGGGCCTGGCGCCTGTCCTCCAGCCGCCCATCGATGCAGAGGCACAACTGGATGGTTTGCTTCAGGGTGGTAGGGCGTTCCACCCGGGCTACCTCGTCCAGCACGGGCTCAGACAGTCCCTCTAGATACTGGTCCCGCAGGGCAGCCTCATTTCAGTCCAAATCCTGGGCATAGAGCCGAAACTCGGCTGTGTAGTCTGCCACCGACCCTTTGCCCTGTTGCAGCTGCCTGATCTGCCGGTTGGCTCTGGCCAGGGCTTGAGACTCCTCAAAGGCACTCCTGAATTGTGCCAGGAAGGCAGGGTAGTTGTTCAGGAGCGGAGAGTCAGCCACCAGGAACGGGGTGGTCCATTTAGCCGCACGTCCCTTTAAGAGGCTGATAAGGAAACAGACCTTGGTTTGGTCTGACACAAAATCCCTCTCCCGTACCTTCATGTATAACGTGCATTGTCCCAAGAAGGCAGGAAAGTCCTCAGGCTTGCCCTCATATTTCTCAGGAGGGCTCACTGGACACTTGCTGGGCACGGCAGCCACCGTGGCCAGCTGCAGTTGTAGCTGGCCCACAAGCCCCGTAAGTTGGTCTACTTGTGTGGCCAGCATCTGGTTCTGAGCTGCCAAATTAGCCATCGCATCGGCAGCTGGATTAGTCATGCTGCCAACAAAACGTCCTTCTCTCTCTCAGCGTTTGTTTGGGGTGGGAGCAAACTGTGCTGGCTCGCCTCCAGAACAGATTGGAGAGTCTTGGCAGTCAGCCAGAGGTAAGGAATGCAGCCCAGAGTCACTTTGCAAAGCTAGCCAAGAGAGAGACAAACCAGTGTGTGCCGATAGTCAAAGGAGTGAAGCAAAGGGTAGTTAATAATCCAAACCGGGTCAGGAGTCCAGAAGTCCAGGTACCAATAATCCAAGCAGGGTCAGGAACGCAGGCAAGACAGGATACCAGAGTGGTCGCGAAGCCAAAATGCAACATTGCTCCCACAACTCCCTCACTGCTTTGTTGGTAATTTATCAGGAGCTCAGGAGCTGTCCTCTGGGTCCTGCAAAGACTCTCCCTGCCCTCTGCGTAACTCCCTAGCAGCCAGCCGAGCACTTTTCCTCCTGTCCTTTAAGGCCTCCGCCTCTGCCCTTTGGGGGATTCAGGTGAGCTGGGAGGCTGATGGGATCCAGCTGGCTGCTGGCTAGAGGGTGGGGACAAACCACCATTCCCAGCTTGCTCCCCTGTAGCCTCAGGTATTGCCAACTCCTGCGGTGCTGGGTCATTGTCTGGGACCGTGCCTGCGTCTGGGGCCTCGCCTGGCTCAATCCCCTGGAGGTTTGCCAGGGGCAGCTCGTCTTCTGACTCCTCACTGAGGCCCTGGGCAGAGGGAGGCCCTCCCCCCCCTCAGGGCCCCCTCCCCGAGAAGCCACGGGTCCTGGCTTGTGAGGATATGCCCGGTGGAAGTCCTGGACCAAGGCAGGGGCATGGACCTGAGCCGCGGGCTCCCAGGAGCGGTCTTCCGGCCTGTACCTGAACCAGGACAAAACCCAAGTTCGTGGTTTGCTTTAGAGAAAGGGATTTCTTGGACATCGTTGGGAGCAGTCCTTACATAAAGACGTGAATCACCATTGACCACGTATCCTGAGGAATATCCCGAAAAACCGGTGAGCTCCCCAGTTGAAAGCGGTCACACCAACGGAAAACTTCGTCCCGCGGAACGGAATGGAATCGGTAGAGGCAACGGAGAATATGGAAGCAGCCGGACCCAGCTCGTCAGGTGCCCAGATGATGGAGAGAACCCAGCGAGCGGAGGCAATTTCTACCAAAACCACCGACAGGCGGGAGGCAAAGAGACCCCAGAAGAAGGAGGTAAACAAAACCCCTACCCTCCTCAGTGCTACCAAACCCAAACTGGCGGGATGGTCCGTTGCCATTGGCAAAGGACTAGAAGAGAAAGTGGGGAAACCCACCAAGAAAAGGGTCACCTCAACTCAATGCATCGAGGTCCTGGAAGACCAGATGACACACTTGAGCCTAGAGGTAGGATCGATGAATAAAAAATTAGACTCTATGGGGGTGGCCATAGAAAAACTCCTAAAAAACCTAGAGGGACCCAGAGGGACAGAAGTGAGCCTGGCATCCTCAGATGAGGAGGAAGAAATCATAGAATTCAGTGGGGAAAGTGAAGAAAGGGAGGAAGAAATTTGCCCCTATGGCCAGCTGCCCTACAGCCAACCACCTACAACCCCAAACTATGATTACCGCAGGATCCCACTGAGGACCCTGGCCCCAAGTGGCATAAGTGAGCTAAAAACGAAATTCGACGGAGACCCCAAGAAACTAGCATGCTTTTTGACACATGTACAAGGGTTCATGGGGGAATTTGAGCATACCTTCCGAACGGAGGAGAGTAAGGTGCGATATGTCTCTAGCTTTCTGGAAGGGGAGGCGGGCAACTGGCTGGTGGCCCTACACGATAGTGGGGCCTGCGAGTTGATGAACTTTAAGAAGTTCATGTACGCCCTCAGGAAGAGATTCGAGGATACCCTTTCGAAAATTTCAGCCAGGGCACGAATCCAGAACTTAAGACAGGGCAATAGGACAGTAGCGGAATATGCTATGGACTTCAAAAAGCTTCTGTCAAAATTACCAGACTGGCCTGAATCTTTTAAAATAGAACATTTTCAATATGGACTAAGACAGGATCTGATAGAAGTGGCAATAGAGAGAGACGACCCTGGGACGCTAGAAGGGTGGATTCAGTTGGCAGGGAAAGTTGAAAGTAGCAAAATTCAGCTACAGAATATCAGGACATTCCACTCCATGCGAAAGAAACAAGGAAATTCTTTCACCCAACCCCGCAAACCCATCAAGCAATGGAACTGGGAGGAGAAAGAACATCGCACGAAAGATGGACTTGGCTTCCATTGCGGGAAGGAGGGCCATAGGATAAGCAATTGCCCCCAGACCAAGACTAATCCTAAGGAAAAACCCCCTACAAAAAAGATTCCAGATGACAGAGGAGCCAAAACAGCGCCGGTGAAATACAAAGGAGCAGCAGCAGCAATCGAGGAGAGAAGGAGCATGCAGTACCGGGACACCGATTCTGACACCTCTGAGGACGACTTCGAGCTGGTGGGTAATGAAAACGGCCTGTGCTAAAGTGCGCCGCAGGACAGGCCGTCAACATTGGGCGCGACGGGGAGGATGGCGTTCCCAAATGCCCCACAATGAACATCAAGGTAAAGTTGCAAACGTTGGGTGGGATGGGACAATTGTGGGGGGTGGCCATGCTGGACTCTGGGTGCTCCAGATGTCTGATGCACCCAAAGGTAGCAACCAAACTGAAACTCAAATTGATCAAAATGCATACACCCATCACGTTTTGCCAATTGGATGGGTCTGAAATGAAAGGGGGCCCAATTGAATATACCACTGAAGACATACAAATGTCTGTGGGGACTCATGTAGAGACATTATGGTTCGTCGTAGCCCCCATTGCAATGTGACACATTGTGCTGGGACCTAAATGGCTTAAGAAACGAAATCCCCGAGTGGACTGGGCATCTGGGGAATTGGATTTTTTTGATGGGACATACAAAGCAGTCACGGAGACAAATAGGGTAAATGATCTGGAATGGGGGGTGGCAGGCACGGAGCAAGGGGGGCTGGAACAATGGGAGGAGGACCAAGACCAGGAGTGTAACACGCTCTTGGACACAATCCCGGAGAAATATCTCCCCGTAGCTGAGGTGTTCAGTCAAAAAGAATGTGAACAAGAACCCCCCCACAGACTATCAGACGCCATGGTTGACCTCATCCCCAGGGCTCCCTTCCCCAAACCCAAAATGTATGCGATGACTCAGAAAGAATCGGGCGAATTACGCAAGTTCATTGACAAAAATCTGGCAAGGGGGTTTATAGAACCCTCAAACTCGCCCCTGGCAGCCCCTGTTCTCTTTCGGAAAAAGAAAGACGGGTCCTTACGACTATGCACAGACTACAGAGGGTTAAATGCCATCTCAGTAACCAACCAGTACCCCCTCCCACTCCTGAAGGATATGCTAGCTCAATTGGCAAAAGGTAAAATTTTCACCAAGCTGGATGTCAGAGAGGCATACTACCGGGTACGCATACGGGAGGGGGACGAATGGAAAACGGCATTCAATTGCCCATTGGGTCAATATCAGTACCGGGTCCTCCCGTTCGGGATAGCGGGGGGACCGGGCATCTTCATGCGCCTGATCAATGAGGTACTGTATGAATTTCTATACCAAGGGGTGATTGTGTATTTGGATGATATTTTAATATTTTCTGACAACCTGGATGAGCACACCCAATTAGTCAAAAAAGTGTTAGAGAAATTGCTAGAGGCTAAACTATATGTTAAATTAGAAAAATGTGAATTCCATAAGGATAGCTTGGACGTCCTAGGGTATAGAATTTCACACAAGGGTATTGAAATGGATCCGGGGAAGGTACAAGCAGTATTGGAGTGGTAACCCCCCCGAACCCGCAGGCAACTCCAAGTGTTCCTCGGATTTGCGGGGTTCTATAGGCAGTTTATTCAGGGGTTTGCACAGATTGCACTACCCCTGATGGACCTACTGAAAACAAAAGGAAAGGGGGCCAAAGGGAAACTGCCCAGTAGCAAAATAATTTGGACCAATGAATGCCAAGAAGCATTCGACAAACTCAAGGCTCTGTTTACAGAGGAACCTATCCTAAAACACCCTGAGGTGGAGAAGCAATTCATAATTCACACGGATGCTTCCCACAACACAATTGGGTCAATATTACTACAATTCGATGATTCCAAAAAACTAAGACCATATGCTTATATTTCCAAAAAGTTTAGCGAAACAGAAAAATGATGGCATGTTTGGGAAAAAGAAGCGTTTGCAGTTAAACATGCCCTAGACATATTTCGACACTTGCTGGAGGGGGCGACCGTACCGTTCCAGGTTTGGACGGACCATAAAAACTTAGAGGCGCTCAAATCTCCCAGAAAACTGAACCACAAACAACTGTGGTGGGCTGAATTCCTTAGCAAATTCAACTTCACCCTGCAGTATTTCCCGGGGGGAAAGAATCTCTTGGCAGACGCATTATCCCACCTTCCCCAACACGACGGTAAAGTCAAGGGGATCGTGGAAACGCTCATCCCCACTCAGACGTGCACACTGACACAGGCAGTTGACTCATCAAACGAGGGCAAGCAGACTGATAGGCTTGAGTGTAATTTGGCAATCACCTGGAGCAAATCCAGAGAGGCAGGGGAAAACCCCTTCAAATCCAAACTACGGGCGGAAACAGTGACAGACACATGGTGGGGGGAGAACAAGCACACATTAACTGAAAGCAATGGACTGTGGTGGAAGGAAGGAAAGGTATACGTCCCGGAAAGGCTAAGGAAAGGGGCTTTAGAGAAAACACACGACCACAAGACGACTGGCCACTTCGGATTTGTCAAAACATTGCACCTAGTCAGAAACAAATTTTGGTGGCCAACGCTGCGAAGGGATGTAAAAGACTATGTAGCCTCCTGCCCAGTATGCGCTACGGCGAAACGAGTAATGGGGAAACCCACAGGACTGCTACAGCCAGTAGCCAACCCAACGCAGCCATGGAAACAAATTGCCATGGACTTTATTGTGGACTTACCCGTGAGCAGTAAAAAAACGGCGATCTGGGTAGTTACTGATCTATTTTCCAAACAGGCTCATTTCATTGCTTGCAATGGGATCCCGAATGCCCACAAACTAGCCAAAATGTTCATTCAACATATCTACAGAGCCCACGGTACACCCGAACGCATAATAAGCGACCGCGGCAGTACTTTCACCTGCAAATTTTGGCGGGCATTTTTGAAATTAATTGGTTCCGGACAAGGATTAAGTAGTGCGTTCCATCCGTGCACAGATGGAGCATCTGAACGCCTTAATGCAATACTAGAACAGTACCTGAGATGCTACATAAGCTATCAACAAAATAATTGGGCGGAATTATTGCCTTTTGCAGAAGTAGCCTACAATAATTCCATTCACCAAAGCACGGGGTTTTCACCTTTTAAAATCACGACAGGGCAGGACTTCATTACCATACCCGAACTCGCCCTGACCCAAGTAACAGATGGGACCACCCCATTATGGGCGGACGAGTGGATCGCACGCATTAAAAACAATTGGCCGGTCATGGTGAAAACCCTCCAGGAAGCTAAGGAGAACTACAAAAAATATGCAGATCAGAAACGGACGGCTGAATGGGAGCTCAAAATAGGGGACAGAGTATACCTATCCACCAAAAACTTGCGCTCCACACAACCAGCTAGAAAACTTGCTCCAAAATTCATTGGGCTGTTCCCTATAACAAATGTAATCAACCCAGTAACGGCCAAACTGCAACTCCCCAAATCACTGAAACAAGTTCACCCAGTATTTCACATCAGCTTGTTGAAATGGTACAACCCATCACAATGGCACTCCGAAGTGGCCGAGCCGACACCAGCAATAGTCAATGGGGAACCACACTTTGAAATTGATAAGATCCTAGACTCCAGGTGACATAAAGGGCAATTACAGTACCTAGTAAAATGGCAACATCTGCCGATTGGGCACAAAGAGTGGGTAGACCAGAAACACATGCAAGCCCCAAAGTTAGTTAGAACTTTTCACAAAGAGTTTCTAGACAAACCTTGGTAAAACCAAGCAAATTAATGTATTTTGTCGTTACAGAAGTAAGACGGCAGGAGGTAGACAATGTAAATACGTGTGGAACTCACGGGGGAAAAGGGGGGATTTCTCTTGGACAGGCGGCATGTCAGAGTCTGGCAGACTCTGCCATTCAGATACGTGCAGGAAGACCCGATGAATAAGACACGTAACTGACAAGCTAGCGCGGAAGCCAGAGCTACAGTAACGAGGTGCGAAACGGAACACATCAACCCGGGAAAGACTGTCTGAGTACTCTGGAGCCAAGAACTACACACCTCAATTTCAAAAGGACAATGGGGGGGGGGGGGGAAATGCCATGCCAGTTCATTCACATCTTTGTTCCTGTTCCTGTTCCTGTGTACCAAAATAAATCCTTTTACTTGTAAGAAACCCGAGTTCGTGGTTTGCTTTAGAGAAAGGGATTTCTTGGACATCGTTGGGAGCAGTCCTTACAAGAAGGCTCTGATGCTGGGAAAGGCGGAAGGAACGAGAAGAAGAGGACGACCAGCGGCAAGGTGGGGGGACTCAGTTATAGTGGCGATAAATGCACCATTGGAAGACCTGAAAGAAAAGGTTAGGGAGAGATCGTCATGGAGAAAATCTATCTCAGTGGTCAATAAGAGTTGACACCAATTTAATGGTACATAATCAATCAATCAGTCTAGTTTGCTATTACATGCTGTCCAGGGTCCTTTGGGGGTGGCAGTTATAAACACTTTAAATAAGCAAACAGTAAACCAATCAGATGCTGTTATTTGCTGTCATAAGTAAGATGCTGTCATTTGTGCAGTCGTATCTGACTCTAGGGGCCTGTGCTCATCTCCATTTGTTAGCCAAAGAGCCAGCATTGTCCGAAGACACTTCTGCAGTCATGTGGCCGGCATGTCAAGCACGGAACGCTGTTACCATCCCACCGAAGTGGTACCAATCATCTACTTGCATTTGCATGCTTTCGAATTGCTAGGTTGGCAAGAGCTGGGGCGAGTGCGGGAGCTCACTCCGTCACGCGGGGCTAGGGATTCGAACCTCCAAACTTGCGATCTTCCAATTGACAAGCCTGGCGTCTTACCCGCTGAGCCATGCATTACGACTAATCCACCTTGCTTTCAGTATGGAGCTGGGGGGGGGGAACCGTGGTAAAATTCAGCAAACATAAAGTAATAACTCAAATGTTGTGCGATTGTCTCAAGAGCTCTTTCAGTAAAAGTGTTTTCATTGTCCTCTGGTTCAAGCTACGATGATGGTATGTACGTCATGATGTCACTGCACAAAGGATGCCATTTCTCTGATGACGTCATCGTGTGTATGATGTCACTCCCTCCCCCCAGTGGAGGCCCAGCCCCGCAGTCTTCTCTATCCCAGATGTGGTTTTGAAGAGGGGTTCGGTTCTTACCTAGAACGGCCCTTTATTTGTTTTTCTTTGTAATGTTAATAGTAGAATTCTTAACTGCTGGTGATTTGTTAGTTGCTTGGTTGACTCTACACACACACACACACAGACCCATTTTCCAGCTTCCCCCATTAAACATCTCAACCATGGCTTCATTTTTGACCAACTTTGCATGCAGCTGCCTTCTTGACAATTCGCTTCTTCATTTGGCTGTTTAGTTTACATATTTCTATGCCGTTCTTCCAAGCAATATTTTCCCAGGGTGGCTTACAAACACCTTAAAACTAACATTGCATTTTTTTAATTAAAAACTTTGGCTAAGATATACGGCACGTAAGCCATAAAATCAGAGGCATTAGGAGTAAAATGAGTTCAAAGGCTCTGTTTGCAGCAATCGGAGGTACAGTAAGAGGGAATGGATGGGATTGTCAGAGTTCTGGCAGACCTCTGCCATTTAGCCAGACAGTCTTGTGTATTAAGGGGAGAAAGAAACTGGCACAGCAAGAGACAGCAGCACGGGCATTGGGGAAGCACCTTACAGGAATGCTCTTCCTCTAAATTCTGCATGTCCTCAATTACATTAGCAGTTTATACACTTTAAGAGGTGCTTGCCAGGGGGGAGATACAATAAAGCACCCCCATCATCCAAAAGCACAATGAAAAAGTGCTAACTAGAATGAAACATTGGGAGATTGCACATTTGCAAGAACCAAAAAATTCTTCAGGGATTTTTTAAAGTAGTGAGTGTATGCATTACTGATTTCTATGTAGCTGATTCTTTTCCAGCTGAAATCAGTTCATCTGAGAAGCTCAATGGGATGAATCATACGAGGGTTACCAGGGTGCAAAAATCTGGAAGTTCACTAGGCGGCAGCAAAATTATACCAAGAATTCATTTGACTATTATACATGACAATCAAAATACAAAATGCATTAAACTCTATAAAGTCACTTAGACTATATCCGTACATTTTAACTAATTCAGTTTTAATTAATTCATCATCAGAGGCGTCATTGAAAAAACAAACGCAAGTACTGCTATGCCTAGCTTTTTTTTCAAAGCTTTCCCGGAACAGAACGATTTCCATCCCCTCTCTTCTGACGTGAACGGAAAGATGGGGAGACGGAGTCTGTGTGGATGGAAGTAGAACAAAGGGGGAGCACAGAGCTGAAGTCCATGAACAGCAGAGCGGTAGACAGGAGCTCCAGCCATGGCTCTCTGAATGAGAGATGATTTGGCCGTGAATGTTCCCTGCGAAGAAGAGGTTCGTGACGGCTGATCCCCATCTGGGCCCAGTGCTGACTGCGGTTCTGCTGCTGCTGCCTTAGTCACACACAGCGTCTCTGGGAGGGAAAGTCTTTTCGGGGGCAAAGCCCGACCGAGGTCTTTCCAGGAGATCAAGGGGGCCGGAAAGGCTTGGAGAGCCAGAATTTTCTGAACAAGTTGGAAGGAGCTGCCTTTCATTTCCCCCAAATTTCTTTCAGGCAATGGAATTGAACCGAGAACATTGTGCAATGTCTGTCCAGGACAGGAGCTGAAGGGGATTTAATGTGAAATCCTGAAAGGGAAAGTCAGGGTTGCTCTCTGAAAACGTCTCACCTCCTCAGCTCTTGTCTCAGCTGCCAAGCCGTATCTTTCAGGGACTCATTCTCCCCTCTGAGGTGTGCTACCTGGGGCAAGAGTCCTGATTCTGCCATCCTCTCTCTGTAAAATAGGAAGAACAGACTGAAATTAGCCCCCTAATTTTTTTAGTTGAATTATCAAAGCTTTTTTGAAGTTAAAAAAAATTAAACCCAGAATATTGTGCAATGCCTGTCCAGGGTTTTCAATTCAATGTGAAACCCTGAAAGACAAAGTGGGGATGGCCCTCCAGAAGCTTCTCACCTCCTCAGCTCCTCCCTCAGCTGCCCATTCATGTCCCTGAGGAACTTGTTCTCCAGGGTCAGCATTTCTCCTCGAATTGAGCCTGTAAAATATGAAGGACAGACTGAAATTAGCCCCTTAGTTTCTTTTCTTGAATCATCAAAGCTTGAATCATCAAAGCTTGAATCATCAAAGCTTGAATCATCAAAACAAATTCAGACTGCCATCTGGTTATTTGCAGTCCAGATGGGGTATTTCTAGATCAGAGCTTTCCAAACTGTGTGTCGCGACACAAAGTGTGTCACCACACACAGTCTGGTGTGTTGCCACACAACCCGGAAGCGCTGATCATCATCAGTGCTTCCGGGTTTTCCCGCGGCGACACACCAACGGCAGCGCGCAAAACCCGAAAGCGGCAGCAGCGCTTCCGGGTTTTTGCATGCTACCGCAACGGCGGCACTTCCGGGTTTTCCCGCGGCGACACACCAACGGCGGTTGGTGTGTCGCCGCGGGAAAACTTTGGAAAGCTCTGTTCTAGATTGTTTTCCAAAGGCTGAGTGCTGGTATGGATTCTTGGAGCTACGATTATTCCGTTTGAAGAAGTCCCATGAAAGCTACTTTGGCTAAGAAGCAATGCTTCTCTTGGGGCACAAATGTGACCTTGTACAGGTAGTCCTCTTTTAGCAACTGCCTCGTTTAGCGACCATGTGCAGTTACGACGGTGATGAAAAAGTAACTTTGCGACCAGTCCTCCCATTTACGACCTTCGCAGGTCTGTAAAGCAAAGGAAAGCTGAAATCAGGTCATAAGCACAGTCACGGTTTCACTTAGTGACCACTTCATTTAACGACCAAGTTGCTGGTCCCAATTGTGGTCGCTAAATGAGGACTACCGGTAATGCTTTAGGTGATGGCAAAAATGATCTGTTTTAAGGGGAACTGGGTTACTCGACCTCCTAAAAGTCGTGGAAAAAAAGAGAAAGTTTCCAAACGTGAAAAAGGAGAACCATTCCAGCCATATCTCTTACAGGAAGCATCGGTCCTCCATTAATTTATTTTTATTTATCAAATTTTGTCATCGCAAATCTCCCTCAAAAGAGGGACTCTGGGCAGTTTACAGTAAAGCTAAAAAGAGATTAAGATACAGTAAAAACAAGATTAAATATAAATATAAATAAATATAAATAATAAATATAAATATAAATATAAATATAAATATAAATATAAATATAAATATAAATATAAATATAAATATAAATATAAATATAAATATAAATATAAATATAAATATAAATATAAATATAAATATAAATATAAATATAAATATAAATTAGCATCCATGATGGCAATATTAAAAGTTCTGATTTAAATTCATAAGTACACAAGAACCACTTTAAGGCGCTAGCCCCCCCAGGATTGACGACCCCCCTTCCCGCCCCAAGCGAGATGGCACAGCCAGGTCTTTAACCCTTTCCGGAAGGCTGGGAGGGAGGGGGCTTGCCTCACCTCTGAGGGAAGAGTGTTCCAAAGGGTGGGGGCCATGGCAGAGAAGGCCCTCCTCCTGGGCCCCACCAATCAACAGTCTCTCATGGACGGGGTCCGTAGCATGCCCTCTCTGCATGACTGGGTGGGACGGGTCAATGTAACAGGGTTGAGGTGGTCCCTCAGGTAACCTGGTCCCATGCCATGAAGGGCTTTAAAGGTGATAACCAACACCTTGAATTGGACTGGGAAGCAAACTGGCACCCAATGCAGTTCGTGGAGCAAAGGTGTTACGTACATTAAGGAGTCGGTGAGAAAGAGGACCAGCAACTCAAGGAGACTCCACGTTAACGTGGTCACTAATAAACAAGGACTAGAATATATCAGTCTATCTAATATCACATTGTAGACAGAGAAGATAGGTGGTTTGAGAGAGGGGTCAAGGAATCCATTTATGCCAACTTGGAAAATCCTTCCTTGAATAGAGGTGGGGGCCTCAGGCACAATCTTTCCCCTATTTTCCTTCCTGCTTTGTCTTCTGTGCCCAGTAAGATTAAGACCATTTCACAAGCTCAACAGCAGCATGGTAATCTTAACGATCCTCCTTTAAATGATAAAGGGACTTAGAAATAAACATGACCTAGCCCCAGGTGCAAGGTCACACAACCACCCTAGAAACATATTTAAGGATTCCCTTACTAACTTTGCTCAGACTGAAGAAGCTTCTTGGATAAGGAGCGAAACGTTTCCACTGAGAAAATAGAAATCCAGTTGACATGATTCAAGCTACAGAATATATCAGTCTAGTTTTCAAGTTTCTGTAATCTAATCCCACGTTCCTGGCTTTAAACCTGATTGATGAAACTCTTTCTGGGACCAGTTTCCTAGGCTGCCTGGGGTGCAATTATCGATTTCTGCCCATTCAAACATGCCTGAGAACAAGCAGCAAAAAATCACTGCCTTGTCCCCAAGCTGCTTCCGATCCTGCAGCATGCATGCACAAACAAACAAACATCCAATGTATTGTCAAAGGCTTTCACGGCCGGAGTTCAATGGCTGTTGTGGGTCTTCCGGGCTGTGTGGCCGTGTTCTGGAAGTTGTGGTTCCTAACGTTTCGCCAGCATCTGTGGCCAGCATCTTCAGAGGGCAGGAGCACAGATAGAAGCAAAATCTCTGTGCCCAGGTAGAGTGGCAATGTTCTATTTATATTTTTAGACTACAGCAACCGGAAAAATCTTCAGTAGCTGAACATGCTCTCAAGCAAACGGGACACAAAATCCTATTTGAAAACACAGAAATACTGGACAACACCAAAAGCCACTACACCAGATTATACAGAGAAGCCATTGAAATTCACAAACACCAGCACAGTTACAATAAAAAAGAAGAAAGTTTAAAAATTAGCAAAACCTGGCTACCAGTCCTGAAAAACACAGCCTGCAAAAGGTCAACGAACTCAGTCCAACCACCAGGACATGGGAATACTTCTCACAATGAACATGCTAATCACGCTCATCAGCCACTCGTTAACATTTCAACACAACAAAAAAAAAAAAAAAACCCACCTAATCTCCTATAATTTAGCTCTATAAATAGAACATTGCCACTCTACCTGGGCACAGAGATTTTGCTTCTATCTGTGCTCCTGCCCTCTGAAGATGCTGGCCACAGATGCTGGCGAAACGTTAGGAACCACAACTTCCAGAACACGGCCACACAGCCCGGAAGACCCACAACAGCCAAACAAACATCCCCTCATCTCTACTCTGGTTAGTTTCTCTCTTGCTCCTTTTGTTTGGGTTCAGCAGGAGGCAGGAGGCAGAATTTGGCCAACCTTTTCTGCGTTCAGAAATAAGTAGGGTTTGTATTCAATGGGAGACCTCTAGGGCAGTGCTTCTCAACCTTGGCAACTGATGTGTGGATTTGAACTCCCAGAATTCCCTAGCCAGCATGGCTAGCTAGGGAATTCTGGGAGTTGAAGTCCACACATCTTAAAGTTGGCAAGGTTGAGAAACACTGCTCTAGGGAATGTCAGGAGTGTTGACCAAAAAGGGTAGTCTAAAGAAAGCAAGCCTTAACATTTTTGTATTGTTGCCAAGGAAACTCCATGGGTGTCCATGGAGTCACCTGGAATCCAGGACATTTTACCTTTTATCTGAGCAATTGAAGGGGAGCTGCAAAGCCCTCAAGCCGACATTCCACTTACAGGACCGGATATATATATAGAAACAGGGAAGAGAAGAGAGAGAAGAGTTCCTTTCCGTAAGGACAACCCCCCAAACCCCAAAAGATATCCCAACTTAAAAAGCAAACTCTGTAATACTTTCAGCCATAGCCCAGCTGAGCCATAAATACATCAGCGAACTACCAATGCTGCCAACCTCACCACAACACAGAGACCCAAAGCTGCTTTCAGTTCAAAGGGGTGCTGAATCCATATATTTCAAGGCACCCAGGAAGTAACTTGCTAGATTTATGAATCAACGGTGACCCCTGGTGGCCCAGATGGGACAAAACATTTTGTAAGCCAGCCACAAAACTCAGACTGGACAACTGGATCTTCAAAATCTCCCAAGAGCCCTGTTGGATCCGGCTGTGGCTCATTCTGCCCATGTGAGGCTTCCTTGTGCTGGCCGGACATTTTGTCACCCCTGCAAGGGTGGAGTTCTGCTAAGATCCCCTGCTGTGGAAAGGCCCAAGGTGTTTTGCCGATCAAGACTTATTCACAGATTTTCCACATGAAAACGGGGAGGGAAACAGGAGGCGGAACTAAACCTGGGCTTTCAGGTAGTCTCCCATTCAAGCATTAACTGCTTAGTTTTTTCAAGACTGACCTGCCATAAAACTCTTAATGTTAATCCAAAATCTCTCTTTAACCTCAGCTGCTAATGTCTAAGCCAGTGTTTCTCAACCGTGGCCACTTTAAGATGTGTGGACTTCAACTCCCAGAATTCAACCAAAAAAGGTTGAGAAACACTGGTCTAAACTCTCATTTTCTTCCTGTCTCCAGGCTAAACCAACCAGTTTCCTCCCAGGACAGGTTGGGCAATGGCCACCGACCATCCTCGTTCCCTTCTCTAAACCCACAGGAATTTCTCTCTAGTCATCCTTGTTGCAGCACCCAGAACTGGGCAGACTGTGGGTTTTCACAGGGTGCGGTCAAAAAGGTCAAGATGGCTGCCACAACGGTGCAATTAAAGCTCTGTCCATTTTTTATGTGCATCACGATGGTTGGAGCTTTGCCAGAAATGCCGGTTAGTTAGCACCACCTGCAGCGTCCGTGTTGGGCGCATCGCAGGAATCGACCGTGCGTTGTAGAACGGGATGTGCCGACTCATTAAAAAAGGAATCAAGCGTGATGTCTCGTCTGCTAGAACCCTACCTGGGTTAATGTGTTGTGTGAATACAGCCCGACTGAACCAACGCATTTATTTTCAGATTTCTTTCTAAAACTCAACCTGTAGTTGTTCAACCCTAAAATTAGAATTCACCCTAGGCCAGGTGCCTAACTGAGGAAAAAAACACATTGTGTTTTTGTTTCGGTTGCGAAACAATTCAGCATTAGACACTTTCGCTTACTCCAGGGCTTTCCAAACTTTTCACGTTGGTGACACACAATGGCAGCGTGCAAAAACCTGGAAGCACCGCCGCCGCGATGGCACTTCCAGGTTTTCCTGCGACACACCTGGGCCCCGCAGGCGACACAGTACTGTGTCGCGACACACAGTTTGGAAAGCTATGGCTTACTCACTGCAAATGATCCAGGTCTCCCTTCTCCCCACCACCTCACAGATTCGCTTCACCAGAGCGTCTGGCGTGAGAAATGCAGCCACTTTCAAGCAACCATAAGATTCCTCCCCATGTTTATTGCTACAGATAAACAAAGCAGCTCCTTTCAAATAATCGCAGATTATGGGATTGTGTTTACACAACATACTTAACCAACCTTGTTACTAGCCTAGTGTATGCCTCTGGAGAATACACTAAACTAGGTTTTTTTTGTAGTTTGATGCATTAAGGTAAAAGGTAAAGGTTCCCCCCGCACATTTGTGCAGTCGTGTCTGACTCTAGGGGCCGGTGCTCATCTCCGTTTGTTAGCCGAAGAGCCAGCGCTGTCCGAAGACGCTTCCGTGGTCATGTGGCCGGCATGAGGCACGCGGAATGCTGTTACCTACCCACCAAAGTGGTACCTATTAATCTACTTGCATTTGCATGCTTTCGAATTGCTAGGTTGGCAAGAGCTGGGGCTAGTGCGGGAGCTCACTCCATCACGTGGGGCTAGGGATTCGAACCTCTGAACTTGTGATCTTCCAATCGACAAGCCTGGCGTCTTACCCGCTGAGCCACCACGCCCCCTTAGTTTGATGCATTGTGCGGACCCAAAATATGGGTTAATTCAGTAACCAGGTTAACTGAGTTGTGTGAGCTCAGTTATCACAAGTTTTCTTCCTCCTGGATCTTTTGTTATACAGATAGTCCTCACTTAACGACCACAATTGGGACTGGAATTTCAGTCGCTAAGCAAAGCGTTCATTAAGCAAATCCAACCCAATTTTACAACTTTTTTGCGGCAGTTGTTAAGCGAATCACCATGGGTGTTAAGCAAACCACACGGCTGTTAAGTGAATCACAGGGTCCCCCATTGATTTTGCTTGCCAGAAGCTGCTGGGAAGGTTGAAAATGGTGATCACGTGACGGAGCAACGGTCATAAATGCAAACCAGTTGCCAAGCACCCAAATCGTGATCATGTGACTGCAGGGATGCTGCAACAGTCGTAAGGGTCAGGACCGGTCATAAGTCGTTTTTTTCCAGCACCATCGTAAGTCCAAACCGTCACTAAACGAATGGTTGTTAAGCAAGGACTACCTGTATTTTAATTTTATTATGTAAACTAATTAAAAAGTACCAATACATAACGCTAAAGCCTTTTGCTTGATGTATACAGGAAGCGCCAGAGAATACTTAATAAGGGCGAGTTACAATTGCCTTGGAGATATAACTCAGGCACTGGAACATTACGGTATGTGGTTTAGTCTTGCGCTTCTGTTCTCGCCCTTCGGGCCGGCATCAGCAGGATTGCAGATATGACCTTGGAACAATTGTGGTTCACTTAGGATGTATACAGATTATTTGTTCAATGTTCCCTGTTTCGTTTTGTTGATTTTGCTGTTGCCTATGAGATTATTTTAGCCTGGGCTGTCTGATTTAACGTTTTAGCCGGTTTTATGTTTTCTCTAGTTTTGTACGCCGCCCGGAGTCCACCGGTGTTCGGCGGCTGATAAATTGAAATAAATAATAATATTCTTCTTGATTATATTCCCAAGTTCATTGGCGATCACTCGTAGCCGAGCAAGATTGTCTTCCAAAGGCAAAACTTCAACGGTGGATCCGTAAGTGGCTGTAAAGGCCAATTCTGGATCCGCACAACCTCCCACAGTGGGGGCATAGGTTTCCGGGTGGGAGACGGTCATGATGAGGGTTTGCCTGATGTGCCTTCCTTTTAGCTCTTTTCTCCCTTTCGCCCTGTACTCGTGCTTCTTCAAAGTCCATAGCGCCATTAATAAAGGCTGACCTCCAATTGAAACGCTCATGAGTTAGGGCTTCCCAGTTCTCAATGCTGATATTACATTTTTTAAAATTAGCTTTGAGAGTATCTTTGAATCTCTTTTGCTGTCCACCAATATTCCGTTTTCCATTCTTAAGTTGGGAGTAAAGTAGCTGCTTTGGAAGACGATGGTCAGGCATTCGAACAACATGACCGGTCCAGCGAAGTTGATGTTGGATGATCATTGTTTCAATGCTGGTGGTTTTCGCTTCTTCCAATACGCTAACATTAGTCCGCCTATCTTCCCAAGTAATTTGCAGAATTTTTCGGAGGCAGCGTTGATGGAATCTTTCAAGAAGTTGGAGGTGGCGTTTGTAGAGGGTCCATGTTTCACAGGCGTACAGAAGGGTTGGTAGTACAATGGCTTTGTAAACAAGCATTTTGGTCTCCCTGCGAATGTCCCGATCCTCAAACACTCTACGCTTCATTCGGGAGAAAGCTACACTCGCAGAGCTCAGGCGATGCTGAATTTCAGCGTCGATGTCGGCTTTTGTAGATAGATGGCTGCCGAGATAAGAAAAGTGATCGACATTTTCTAGTGACACACCTTTAAGCTGGATTGATGGCGCTGCGGAGGGATTGGTTCGAACTTGCTGGTAAAGCACTTTGGTTTTTTTAATGTTAATCGAGAGGCCGAGTTTTTCATATGCTTCTGCAAAGATGTTTAGGATAGTTTGAAGATCTTCCTCGGAGTGTGCACAGACTACGTTATCATCAGCATATTGAAGTTCTATAACAGAAGTTGCAATTACCTTATTTTTTGCTTTCAGCCTACTAAGATTAAAAAGCTTTCCATCTGTTCGATATATAATTTCTACACCAGTAGGAAGTTTCTCTTCAACAAGGTGCATAATCATAGCGATGAAGATAGCGAATAAGGTTGGAGCAATAACACATCCCTGTTTAACGCCGGATTCCACTTTAAATGGATCGCTTTGAGAGCCATTGTTATTCAGGATTGTTGCCATCATGTCGTCATGGAGTAACCGCAAGATGTTCACAAATTTATCAGGGCATCCGATTTTCAGAAGGATGGTCCAGAGAGCAGTACGATTTACAGTATCAAAAGCTTTAGTCAGATCAATAAACGCCATGTACAGAGGGCGGTTTTGCTCCTTGCATTTTTCTTGAAGCTGTCGTGCAGTGAAGATCATATCCACTGTTCCCCTGGAAGGGCGGAAGCCATTTTGCGTTTCAGGGAGGATGTCTTCTGATACAGATAGGAGACGGTTTGCAATGATCTTTGCCAGGATTTTGCCTGCTGTGGCTAGAAGGGAGATGCCTCGATAGTTTCCACAGTCTGTTCTATCACCCTTTTTAAAGAGAGTGATAATTATGGCATCCCTAAAGTCTGCTGGAATCTCCTCCCTCATCCAGATTTTTTCGATGAGCTTATGAAGTTGTTTTGTAAGTTCAGGCCCGCCTTCTTTAAAGACTTCAGCAGGAATCCCATCAGGTCCACTAGCTTTGTTATTTTTCATTTGTTTAGTGGCTTTGCTGACTTCCTCCAAACTAGGGGGTACTGCAAGCTCATTTCTTATTTGTTTTTGTGGGATTTGCAAGAAGACTTCATCAGCCACAGTGGAGTGACGATTAAGGAGATTGTAGTAATGCTCTTTCCAGCGCAGTGCAATAGACTCTTTGTCCTTTAGAAGTTTAGCACCATCTACTGAGCGTAAGGGATTTGTACCATGGTTTGTTGGTCCATAGATGGCCTTTATGGCATTAAAAAAGCCCCGTGCATCATGAGCATCTGCAAAATGTTGGGTTTCTTGGGCTTTTTTTATCCACCATATGTTCTTAAGTTCTCTAGTTCTTCTTTGGACTTCTGCCTTTGCACTGGCGTAGATTTTTTTCTTAACGGCACAGTTAATATCTTTTTGCCATATCTGGAAGGCTTTCCTTTTCTTGTCAATAATATGTTCAATCTCACTATCGTTCTCATCAAACCAGTCCTGATGTCTCTTAGTCTGGTATCCGATAGTTTGTTCACAGGCTGAAATAATAGAAGTCTTCAATTTAGTCCAGTGTTCCTCAACATTTTCAGGAAGTTCCATAGGCAGATGTTCCTTGAGAGTTGATTGAAAGCAAGCTCGTTTAATAGGATCTTGAAGGGTCAGTGTATTCATTTTATGCCTTGGTTTTCTTCCTTGGAGCCTACGATGAGGGACAATCTTTATGGCCATCGTGGATCGAATTAATCGATGGTCTGTCCAGCAGTCATCGGCGCTCGTCATGGCTCTGGTGAGAAGTACATCACGGCGATCTCTAGCACGGACAATTACATAATCTAAAAGATGCCAGTGCTTCGACCGTGGGTGCTTCCATGATGTTTTAAATTTATTTTTCTGGCGAAAGAGTGTATTAGTAATGACAAGGTTATGCTCTGCACATTTAGTCAGAAGTAAGATTCCATTCGTGTTGCTGTTGTCAACTCCTTCTTTCCCAATGATCCCTGGCCACAAATCAAAATCACGCCCAACTCTTGCATTGAAATCGCCCAGGAGGATAATTTTATCCTCCTTTGGTATCTCTGATAAGATGGTGTCCAGCTGGGTATAAAATTTTTCCTTGATATCCTCATCTGCATCTAGTGTTGGTGCGTAAGCACTTAGGATAGTTGCCTGTTGGTTTTTGGCGAGTTTTATTCGCAGAGTTGAGAGTCGTTCGTTAATGCCAGTGGGAACTTCTGACAAGAGCTTCACAAGGTCGTTTTTGATAGCAAAGCCTACCCCATGTATTCGTCGTTCTTGTTCAGGCAGTCCTTTCCAAAAGAAGGTATAACCTCCTTTTTCTTCCTTCAACTGTCCTTCTCCTGCTCTTCGAGTTTCTTGGAGTGCTGCTATATCGATATTAAAACGTCTCAGCTCCCTTGCAATAATGGCAGTCCTACGTTCAGGTCGTTCACTATCCATATTGTCTTGCAGTGTCCGTATATTCCATGTTCCAAAATTCATGTGTTTTTTACGACCGCTAGATGGTGACCCCACTGGTCGCGGTAATCCAGTCAGGGAGAAAATGAGGCAGACTATGTTTAGGGCACCTTTTCTAGCCCCCTCCCCATATGGGGTGAGCAGAGTGGATCCTAAATAGGGCTGCTCAGTCGTGGATACAGCTGCCGAACTACTCAACTGCCTCGATCCTTGAGTCAGGGCGACTGAATCTGTATCCACCGCCCATGTGCTGGTCCATGACTAGGAGCTTCCGGATTTCACAGTCCTGCCCCCGTTGCCATTCGTCAGTCGCCATGGGACTTTTGGTTGTTTTGGGTTTGGTGTGGTTGGAAGACGCCTGTGTGTGAATTTGTTTTATGTGTGGAGATCGGTGCACAACGATCAGCACACAACCTTCACAGAAAAAGGCTCTAATCCAATGGCATGGATACCATGACGATTGGTGACCTTTTGTCTGCTGCAGCCTTCATCCGCCTTCACAGCCGTTGTAACAATACACCTTGTTATCTTCCGCCTGTTCTGCCGTTGAGGACTTTCTTGGATCGTTCTTTGTCTGGTTCCTCCCCCTGGACCTTACCGCCATGGGTGACCCTGCCAGGAGTACATGACTCCCGACGGCTTCGCTCACAGGGTTCATTGGGAACACACAAGCCCACTCACCACAACAAGGTGACGATCCAGCGAGTGAGATATTCCCAAGTATTTAGAGCATCTCAGAATAACAAGAATTGTGGATATGAGGGGCAGGGGGGTAGGTCACAAGAATGGTTATACGACGCTGGGAGGAGAGATCCACACCTGATTTGCAGCCATGGAGTGCCGCAGAGGCCTGTGTTCGTTTATTTCGACTGGCCCGCCCTGGGCACCGGATGGACCCGGAGGGTTTCCGCAGGGCGCTTGAGGACTTTCCCAACCATCTGGCAGGCTGGTCTGATTGGCCACTAGCCACAGGAGGCAAGATGGACTCCACCCCACTCAGCTGGCTGATCCCAGGGCACACCCTGGTTTCCTGGGAGAGGACGTTGCTGAAGCAATGCCTGAGTTGCTGGTGGAGAAAGTCCAAAAGGGATTCCGTCCAAGCTCAGCTCCTGTAAGAGAGGAGAAGGGTCTTTACTTCTATCCTCTTGTTGAATCACAGAATCCTAGACTGGGAAGGAATCTTGGAGGTCTTCTAGTCCAACGTTGCTTTGGACTAGACCCTCAGAGCATCCCAGACCAATGGCGTCCAACCTTTGGCTGAAACCCTCCAGTGATGGAGCCTCCACGACTCCAGGAGAGACAGCTTAATGGCTCTCACAATCAAGACATTCCTCCTTATTTCTAATTTGGGTCTCCCTCTATACCAGTGTTCCTCAACCTTAGCAACTTGAAGATGTGTGGACTTCAACTCCCAGAATTCCCCAGCCAGCAACGCTGGCTAGGGAATTCTGGGAGTTGAAGTCCACACATCTTCAAGTTGCTAAGGTTGGGGACCCCTGCTCTATACAGCTTCCACCCATTGGTTCTTGCATTCTTTTGAGAGCTATAGAGAGTAATTTTTATAATGTATTTGTTTATTAATCCACTTTATATGGCTGCCCATCTATCCATGGAACTCTGGGTGGTGAACAAACAAAAAGAGAGCATTATGTTAAAACAAAAACCCAACTAAAACATGGCTGGCTGGGGAATTCTGGGAGTTGAAGTCCAGACATCTTAAAAGTTGCCAAGGTTGAGAAACACCGGCTTAGAGTATGGTTCCTAAAGTTTACGCCGACAGCAAATCGGTTGGAGTACAGAGAAGGGGGGAGTCAGAAATTAAATACTTATCCATATTATTTTTAGGGGTGTATTTTTCTTTTTTTTCTTTTTCTTCTCTTTTTTTAACATGGATAAATAATAATATAATGGAGATTTTGGCAGTAAGCTCAAAAAAATTAATACTTCTTTTTTATATCGTCAAAACAACTTAATGTACTTTGCTTGGCATGGTTTATCTTTTATTAATGTTACACTGAGCGTTCATTGTATAACTTTAGTAATTCTCTGTCCACTTATTAATGTTATCTTTTTTGAAAATACACCTTTCTTTTAAATAAATAAATAAATAAAATCTGTTGTGCAGATCTGAGTAGCCAGCAAAGATTACTTATTATTTATTTATTTATGTCATTAAATTTATTACAGCCACCCACTCCAGCGGATTCTGGGCGGCGTACAAAATGTAATACTACATTAAAACAATTAAAAACATAGATAAAACAAGACAAAACAGCCTGAACTAACACAGCCATTAGAACAGGTTCCCCAGATAATCAGTCCCTAAACTTTTAAGAGCTTTCAAGGTCAAAGCCAACAACTTGAACTCTACCTGGGAGGCATTTTGGAGCTGATGCAAAATCTGTCAGTGTAGCCATTCATACGATCCCTGTATTTGCACAATCATCAACGAGACCACTGCATTTTTCATCAAGTCCCATTTCTGGACATTTTTCAAGTGTTGCCCGATGTACAGCACATCGCAGTTGTCAAGAGTGGGGTTGAATCAAGGTGTGGATAACTGTTGCTAGGTCCAGCCAGCTCAGGAAAGATTGCAGTTGGCACACTACCCATAATCGTGGAAATGTGCTGTTCCCGCAATCCTGGGGCAGCGAGATTCCATCTTGAATAGGCTCAGTCATGAAGATAGAACTACCAACAGGACTTCCATCTTGTCTGGATTTCATTTCAGACCATTCTCCTTCATCAACCCGTCATCACAAGCAGGCATCATTCTAGGATAGGGATAGTCCCTTGGAGTCTGAGGTTAAGAAGCAAAGAAGTGGGTGTCACCAGCATATCGATGCCACCCAACTCCAAAGCACCGGATGGTCTTCCCCAGTGCTTTCACACAAACAGGGACATCTCAGGGACATGGGGGTGTCAGACACAACAGATGTAAGAAGGGGCAGGACTTCAAGCACACAGATACAGCCACCATCTTCACTTTTTTGACACCCCCCCAAGGACACCCGTGCACGTAGATGCCAAATAGCACAGGACAAGGGTAACACTTCCAAGCAACACGCTCAACACACTTGGAGTTGTTCTGTTGCCAGCATAATTTTCAGGCCTTTGATTATTTTTCCCCCCTTTCATTTCCCTCTCATATTGTGATGATGATGATTATTGTCATAGTTGGGTTGATCACAGCTGGATCCTAAAGGACAACAGGAGAAAAGGACAAGGATGGGGGGATGAAACATTGCTGCCAATGATAAAACACTGAGGTCTGCCTCATAAAAAACTGAAAAGAGACCCCACCAACAATTACAAGAAAAAGGTAATAGACAGTTTGAAACAATTGGAACATGATGGCTCCATCGATAGGATTACCTACCACCGTCTGTATCCTGGAGAAGCCATCCCCTGCATCTACGGACTTCCTAAGATCCACAAGGAAGGAACACCCCTCCGACCCATAGTCAGCAGCATTAATTCGGTAACATACAACATTGCCAAACACCTCTCTACCATACTAGCACCTCTAGTTGGACACTCTGAACACCACATCCATAATTCGGAAGAATTTGTTTCCAAAGCAAAGATCCTGAAACTGGATACAGATGAAACTATGGTCTCCTTTGATGTGTCCTCCCTTTTCACCAGCATCCCCACCACTCATGCTCTATCCGCTGTCAGGAAGAGACTAGAAGAGGACAGCACCCTTGAAAGGAGAAGCCATCTCAACCCAAACCAGATCTGCCATCTTCTGGACCTGTGTCTTAACACCACTTATTTCACATACAGAGGTGACTTTTACAGACAAAAACACGGCTGTGCCATGGGTTCTCCTGTGTCACCCATTGTGGCCAATTTATACATGGAAGAAGTGGAGAAGAAAGCACTCAACACATTCCAGGGAACGGTGCCCACCCACTGGTTTAGGTATGTGGATGACACCTGGGTCAAAATCAAGACCCAGGAAGTACAGGCCTTCACGGACCATATAAACACTATAGATGCCAACATTAGCTTCACCAGAGAAGACACCAAGGACAACAGACTGGCATTCCTAGACTGTGAAGTCCTCATTGGGACCGGTGGCAAGCTAGAAATAGGGATCTACAGGAAACCCCCACACACAGATCAATATCTGATGTTTGACTCCCACCATCCACTGCAGCACAAACTAGGAGTCATCAGGACATTGTCACACAGAGCAGAAACCATCCCTACCTCCATGGATTCCAAAAAGAATGAAAATCAGCACCTGAGAACAGCTCTGAAGGCCTGTGGATATCCAAATTGGGCCTTCACCAAATCTAAATCTACCAGACCTAAAACAGCGACAGATAGGGCTGAGACTCAGAGTAAACGAAAGAACCTGGTCATTCCCTACATGGCTGGTGTGTCTGAAAAGATAAAACGGATATTTGGCAAACACCACATACCTGTATATTTCAAACCCACCAACACACTGAGACAGAGGCTTGTACACCCCAAAGATCAAACTCCAAAACACAAGAAAAGCAATGTAGTTTATGCAATCCAGTGCAGTGAGGAGTGCTCTGAACTTTACATTGGAGAAACCAAACAACTTTTGTACAGGAGGATGGCCCAACACAGGAGAAGTAACACCACAGGACCAGAGTCAGCAGTTTATCTTCATTTAAAGGAAAAAGGACACTCATTTGAGGACATTAATGTTCACATTTTAGACAGAGAAGATAGGTGGTTTGAGAGAGGGGTCAAGGAATCCATTTATGCCAACTTGGAAAATCCTTCCTTGAATAGAGGTGGGGGCCTCAGGCACAATCTTTCTCCCATCTTTCTCCCGGCTCTGTCTTCTGTGCTTGGGAAGATTAAGACCATTTCACAAGCTCAACAGCAGCATGGTGATCTTAACGATCCTCCTTTAGATAATAAAAGGACTTAAAATAACATCTCAATATAACCATGCCCCCAGGTGTAAGGTCACACAGCTACCTAGAAACATATTTAGGATTCCCTTACCAACTTTGCTCAGACTGAAGAAGCTCCTTGGATAAGGAGCGAAACGTTTCCACTAAGAAAATAGAAATCCAGTTGACATGATTCAAGCTACAGACTGAGGTCTGCCATTTTTTCAAGCCTCAAACGGATGGGAGGAAGCCTTTTGCAAATCAAATTAGGTTAGATTTGATTAGACTGGGTCACTTTCGCTTCCGGGTGCTGGACTGAGTGGAGCGAAGAGCTGATAGCTCCGCGGTTTTCTGTCTGCGGCGAGAAAATCGCTGAAAAACCACCCTCGAAGAGAGGGTGGGCAGAAGATTTATCACAAGGGTCGTCGAACCTGCTGCTCTATCCTGACCCCTGTATACCCACTACAGGGGAAGGGAGATTTGAGTGGTAACAGACGACTGGAACTAACATGAAAGCTCTGCAGAAACCGTGAAACTAAATAAGTTAAGTAGCTCCTCATCCAGCCTTTTAGTTGCACTTTTTTTTTTAATATTACTGGATTTATTAAGCACTAGGATTGATTTCTGGACTGTGATTTATAGATGCTGGTGTTTTATTTTTCTTTCTTGTCAGAGGAGTGTTTGAACGGTGGGTTTGGAAAGATAATTGACTCTGCCTGGAGTGGGCTGAGTGACTTTCTCTTTTGATTCTAAATATTTCTACTCTTGTTTTGCTTTCATCCTTATTGCAATTATAAGTATTTTTTTTTCCTTTGGGGACTAATTTGTCTGGATTTAAAGTTTTTATGGATAAATGAATTACTGATTTGATATTCTTTCTTCTACCTGTTTGGGATTTTTATTATGAAAGAACTCTTTTTGCTTTTCTCCATAAGTGTTTGAATATTTTTTGAATTATATAAGTCACTTTATAGAATTTTTATGAATGCCTTGGACTCCTTCTGTATATAAATTAGACGACTTATTCATGGTTGGACTGTGTGGATAAAAGCTGCCGTGAGAAACCTTGGGATTGTTTACCTTTTTTGTTATTATTTTGACTACAATAAAACCTCTCTGTTCTTTTTTTATCTTTTATTTACTTGCTCTTACGCTTGGACATACAATTTTAATGGACTAGATTTTTTGCTATTCTGATAATTACATTTAAAGGACTATTTTTATTTTTAAAAGTTTTTTTATTCTCCTATTATTAAAGGGGGAGAAGAAGAGAGGTTCTTTGTCTTTGTCTTCCCCCTCTCCTCTCCTTTTTTTTTTTTTTTTTCCTTTTTTTCCTTCTTGCCTTTTCTCTTTTACAGGGAAACTATCTACATTATGACAATCATGGCATTAACACCTGGAGCGTCGGTGGAGCCTCTTCAGTCAGAGATGAGAAAACTTCTGGAAGCGATGACATCATTTAATAAAGAAATGAGAGAGAAGGAGTGCATTTTGAGACGGAGACAAGTTCCAGAACAGTTGAATGAAGATGTAGGAGAAAGGACTGTTTCTATATTAGATAAACCCTTGGAGATAAAAGAACAAGACCTAGATTTGGAAATAGATAAAATTTTTAGAGAACAGAAAGTGTTTAAAGAACAAAAGTTAAGGATAATTTTTACTTTAAAAGTTAAAACATTTTTAGAGAAATATAAGACAGACATGAGGGAGGCACCAGGAGAACGTAAGAAGCATTTCATAGAATAGAATAGAATAGAAGTAAAGGATAGAGATAAATGGCTGACCTATAAGGACTTTTTATTGTTAAAATTGATGGATTGGCAGAAAAGGATAAATTGACACGTTTATTAAAAGAAAATTCAATTATTACTCTTTTAAAGATTAGAAATTATTAATGGACTATTTGGAAAATGTTGGAGGGGCAGAGCTTATAAGAGGATTTGAAGATTAAATTATATATAAATTGATATATTAGATAAGAAATGTTTTTTAATGTGATTTACAGATTTAGTATGTAAGATGCATTTTATAGAATAGAATAGAAGTAAGGAATAGAGATAAATGGTTGATTTATAAGGACTTTTTATTATTAGAATTGATGGATTGACAGAAAATGAGAGATTGATATGTTTATTAAAAGAAAATTTAAACTATTATTTTTTTAAGAGTAGAAACTAATAATGGACTATTTGGAAAATACTGGAGGGGCAAAGTCTATATGAGGATTTGAAGATTAAATCATATATAAACTGATATATTAGACAAGAAATGTTTTTTTAATGTCATGTATAGACCTAGCATGTATGACAAATTTTGTAAAGTATTGTGACCAGAGATTAATCGGAAGCTGGCTACTTTCTATGTTTCATTTTTTTTCTTTTTTTTCTTTGCTTTACTACACCTTTTTTTCTTCTTTCTTTGATTTGTATTTCTGTTTCTCTTTCCGTTTCCAACTTTTAACTATGTATATTCAAAACCCAATAAAATATTTAAAAAAAAAAAAAAAAAGATTTGATTAGACTGTGTCTGGAGCAAAATGATCTTTGGCTGTAACCAGGGACTGAAAAACCATACCTGCTCCTTGCAAATACAAAAGTCAGCCAGCATTTGGATCTAGCAGAAATGCCAGCAACACACAAGCACCAACATTCAGCGGCAAAATGCGTAGTTTTCTGCTATTGGGCTGAATATGGGGTTAAAATAGCCTGTCCTTCCAGATTACGTGGCCAGCTGCTTAGAGATTTGAGGAACTGAGGACCCGTGTGTCCAGCAGGCGCAAGGTTAGGGGACATCAAGATAACCTTTATAGCATTAGTCCCCAAATGTGGGAAATGTTAGCTATGGCCAATTGCATGGCATCGCCCTGCCCGTTGCAGCTTTTGCTGATGGAAAGACATCAAGAAAAAACGCAGGCCAGAACCACCAACTTGTCATCCCAACTGTTCATGCAATATTATTGGACATTAAGCTTCCTTGCTCCCCTCTTGGCCCAGGACTGCTCTCCCTTCCCTTCCCGGCCTGTCCTTCCTTTCGGTTTCCCCTTCAAGCCTCCTGCTGAAGTTTTAGGTTGTAAACTCAATGGGACACAGAGCTGTCCCCTGTACAGTTTGTAAATATCAGTGGTACAGTGCTGATCCTTCAGACCTTTCTGAGCAAACCAGTTGATTGACGAGGGCGCAAAATGCCATTCGGGTAGTATGACTTACCACAACTTTTCTTGGGTGGCCCATACAGGATGGGGATTACGGGCACTGAAGTCCCACAGAACCCTTTAAGGCAGTGTTCCTCAACCTTAGCAACTTGAAGATGTGTGGACTTCAACTCCCGGAATTCGGGGAATTCTGGGAGTTGAAGTCCACACATCTTCAAATTGCTAAGGTTGAGGAACACTGATTAAGGAACTTAAAACTCTACAGTACAATTTTGCTGGGCATTGGAAGAACTGTTGTGTTTCGGTGCCATCTAGCGGCCATAATTGTGAGCAGCCAAAGGGTTTGGCCGATGGAGGGTCTGATGGCTGACTTATAATGCATTCCTGTTTTGGTCTACTCAGAAGCCAGTTCCAGTGAATGCTGGAGTTTACTCCCAAGTAATCTTGGAAATCAGCCCTTTCCATCTGAAGGTAAAAGGTAAAGGTAAAGGTTCCCCCCGCACATTTGTGCAGTCGGGTCTGACTCTAGGGGCCGGTGCTCATCTCCGTTTGTTAGCCGAAGAGCCAGCGCTGTCCGAAGACGCTTCCACGGTCATGTGGCCGGCATGACGTGCGCAGAACGCTGTTACCTTCCCACCGAGGTGGTACCTATTCATCTACTTGCATTTGCATGCTTTCGAATTGCTAGGTTGGCAAGAGCTGGGGCGAGTGCGGGAGCTCACTCTGTCACGCAGGGCTAGGGATTCGAACCTCCAAACTTGAGATCTTACAAGCCTGGCGTCTTACCCGCTGAGCCACCACGCCCCCATCTGAAGGACTTGTCTGTAATCCAAGCTGGGCTGCTGAAGTTCCCAAAAAGTTCCTGCTCTCTGCATGTGCTTAAGAGCACTCTTCTTGTTTTATTATCCCATTACTCAATGGCTGTTTCATTGGGTCACGTACTCTGTAAACATAACCTGTTGGGTTAGTTTAAGGTTTGCTGTATTTTGTACATCTAGAAAATCAATGACTTGAATAGCCAAGTTATGCAAATAATGGGAATGCAACTTCTGTGGAAGAAGTTTAATTTTAAGGTCCACCATTAGTTAATTTTAAGTAGACAGCAAGTTTGGAGGAGTCGCTCTTTCCAGCAGGCAGTTTATCAGCCCTGGAGCTGGCCAGTCATCTAGCTTGTTGGGGGTTATTGCTGGAAATTGAAAAATTATTTATTTGGCAGGCTAGAAGCGTACTCAAAAGAAAAAATGGGAGACATCTGAAGAGACTAGTGGGGACACACAGAGCTTTCTTGTAAAGGAAGTGGAAGGTGAGGGACAGAAGGAAGAAGGTTGCAGGCTGCTCACTATAATTTGTAAGAACGATGTCAGAAAGGTTGAAGCTCCAGATGCCTTGAACAGCAGCCTTAAAAAGACACTTGGCAGAAAAGGAGAAGGCAGAACATCTTGGCTTGCATTTTACATCTGTCTTCTCTTAGAAGGGGAGCAAAGCTGGCTGGCCCATGTTATGTCACTGAGGGAGGAAGGGGGCTCATTTCAGGACAGATGAGGAAGGAAAAGAAGGATTAACTAATTTCAATTAATCCAGCTCTCTAGAGCCAGACAAATGGCATCTTGGAAGGGACTGAACATCAGAGCCTTTTCAGACTAACCAAGTCATGCGTTTTTGTGAACTGTAGCATGGTAGTTGTGAGTCCTGATTTTTGGCTGTCTCTCTCCCACAGTGTTGGGAAGGAACTAGTAGAAGTTATCACAAAACCGCTGAGTATAATCTTTGAGAACTCCTGGAGGACTGGTGAGGTCCCAGAGGAATGGAGGAGAGGGAATGTCCACCCCATCTCAAAAAGGGGAAGGAGGAGGACCTGGGAAACTACAGTCTGGTCACCTTGATGTCTATTCTGGGCAAGGTCCTTGAGCACTAGACATGGTGAGGGTGAGAACTTGGATAGGAATGCAACAACTAAGAGGATGAGTTTCTCACAATGTTGGAAATATGGGGTTTCAACCAAGCCTGTCTCACACGAACACAAGGGAGGGGCGGCTCTGCTGCAACCTAGCTTTGCTGCTTTGTGTGGGAGGGGCTTGAATCCTGGTTTCCTGTTTCCTCTTTCTCCTCTTCTCTCCATGGCCACACTGTTGGAAATATGGGGTTTCAACCAAGCCTGTCTCACACGAACACAAGAGAGGGGCGGCTCTGCTGCAACCTAGCTTTGCTGCTTTGTGTGGGAGGGGCTTGAATCCTGGTTTCCCGTTTCCTCTTTCTCCTCTTCTCTCCATGGACCTGCACGAGGCATGAGGGGAATTCCTTCTCTCTCCTCGTGGCTCATACTTGCACCCAGCAAATCTGCCAAAAGCAGGTTTGGTCAGAACAACTCGCTTGCATGCATGGGACCGTTTCAACAATGAAACTGCTTGTAACAAGATCTACGAATAAAATTGTAAGCAATCTTTATTTTCCTTTTTACACTGACTAAATGTGTGAAGAGTCTTTATTTCTCTGAACTATAAAAATAAGCCTTTCTGTGCAAGCTTATTGCTTGATGCTTTCTGTTTTTTTTTCTGTTACTAACATTTCAGAACCCCTACACATACCAGACATCTTTTTTTACACAGTTGGTAGTTTTAAGTCTTCAAAAGATCTCTGAATTCAGAAGGAGGTTCCAACCTTGAATTGGTATGCTAAAGGACACCAATGGACAGGTAGTAATCAATTCAAAGAAGATCACAGAAAGATGGAAGGAGTATACTGAAATACTGCAGAGTAGAGATGTCAACATCCAAGATACCTCAGAAGATATTCCCTACTTACAAGAAACTTACTAGAAGATGAAGTTAGATCAGCACTCTAGTCATAACCAAGTCAGAAGGCTACAGGAACTGATAAAATGCCCACAGAAATATGGCAAGGAATAGAAGAAGAATCAGTCAAGGTTCTAACCAAGCTATGCCAGCAAATCTGGAGAACAACACAGTGGCCAACAGATTGGAAGAGGACAATCTGCATTCTGATACCCAAAAAAGGAGACTTAACAGTGTGCAAACTATCGTACAATATCCTTAATTTCACATGCTAGCAAAATAATGCTAAGGATCATCCAACGCAGATTAGTATTAGGTGATGGTGACTTTTGGGGTTTTTCAGGCTTGAAGTAATCCAAACAACGTGTTGTAAGGCTAACAATATCTTTATTGATAGCATAAGGCAATAATGGATGTATAGTGCATTATTGCAAAAAGGAAAAATCAAAGCATAAGCAGAGTTCCATCACCAGAAGTGAGGAAAGAAAAACATCATGGTCTGTGCAAAGACCAGGCATAGTTACAGTTCAGATACAAGTACATGTAGATAGCAGTCTACATAAAGAAAGACATAGGAAGAACATAAGTGAGAACATAAGTGAGAATGAATACCCATGGTTCATAGCCGAAATATACCCATGGTTCAGAATTCTGATTGGTTCTCTTTCAGCCTAGCATTTTGGTAGCAATTGTACTTACTATAAACCGTCACACGATGGCAGTGTGGCGTGTTGGCTTTCCCTCAAGATACTTTTCAGTTCCCCTGGGAAAAACGCTGATAACGGTTTGTTTTGGCTACAAGGGCACCTGTTGTTTACACTTACAGCAGCAACGCTTGGAAATTTCCACTTTCAGGCCAGATTCAGTGAAGAAAATGCCATGCGTTTAATTCTGCATAGAATACTTTAACCAAATAACTTTAACAATTAGAGCCCTACATGGAAAAAGAGATGCCAGATGTTCAAGCTGGCTTTAGAAAACGCCGAGGAATATGAGACATTATTGCTGATGCATGCTGGGTAATTGAGAAAGCCAAAGAATACCAAAAAGAAGCCAGCATGTGCTTCATCAATTATAGAAAAGCCTTTGATTGTGTTGATCAGGTCAAGCTGTGGAAAGTGCCCAGAAAAATGGGGATCCCAGAACATCTCACTGTCCTCATGAGAAACCTATATACAGGTCGGGAAGCCACAGTACATACAGAACATGGCGAAACAGACTGGCTCCAGGTTGGCAAAGGAGTGAGACAAGCCTATACAGTATATTCTCCCCTTATTTATTCAACCTATAAGATGAATATATATTAAGGGAAGCTGGATTGGAAGAAGATGAGTGTGGTTTTAAAATGGGAAGAAGAAACATCAATAACCTGCGCTGTGCTGATGACACTACCCTAATAGCTGAAAATGCAAAGGATCTGCAAGCCCTAGTAATAAAAGTGAAAAGCACAGTGAAAAAATGGGACTAAGATTAAATATAAAGAAGACCAAACTAATGAGAACAGGCAGAGCCAACAGCCTTAGAATTGACAAAGAAGATATTCTGCCTCTTAGGATCAACATCAGCAGCAAAGGAACCATCAGTCAAGAAATATGCCACAGACGAGCACTTGGTAGAGCAGCCGTGAAGGCCTTGGAAAACGTATTCAGATGCTGTGATCTGTCTCTACCTACAAAGATCAGAATTGTGCAAGCCGTGGTATTCCCTATAACGCTCTAGGCTAGGGAAGCAAAAGTTGGACTTGGAAGAAGCAGGAGAGGAAGAGCATTGACGCTTTTGAACTTTGGTTTTGGAGAAGACTCCTGAGAAGACCGTGGACAGCCAAGAAAACAAAGCGATGGACCATCAAACAAATCAATCCAGGGTTCTCCCACAAGGCACAAATGACCAGACTCGAATTATCCTACTTTGGACACATTATGCAAAGACCCAGCTCTCTGGAGAAGGCTCGGATGCTGGGAAAGGAGGACGGAAAGAGAAGAAGAGGACGACCAGCAGCAAGGGGGATGGACTCAGTTACAGTGGTGATGGGGGCACTGCTGGAAGACCTGAAGGACCCAGTTAGGGACAGATCGTCATGGAGAAAAGCTATGGTCGCTAAGAGTCAACAACAACTTGATGGCACATAATCAATCAATCAGGTGGGAAAGACAGTCTGGCAAGGGCCAGGGAGACATCTAGGGATGCCAAAAATCTGCAAGAGGTCGGAATGTTACCCTGCTTCTTTTGAAGATGCATTGCTTGCATATATAAAAGAGGCGGGCCCGGATTGTGACACCGGGCCTGCCGTGTTGTAAATCATGTCTCCCCAGTGGACACCCCTGGAGGCATCCACAAATATTTATCCTGTTTTTCTCACCCTACTTGCTAACCATGGTGGTAACCTGTTGGATGTGGTGGTAATTTTCCTGATTCACAGAATATACCTTTCTTGCGACTTTGAGAAATTTTCCAGACAGATTTGTCTTACTTTTGAAGCGAAACTTTTACTAATTCTCTTTTGTTTCTGAAGTTCCATCTTTTGAAATCAGATTTCCTCCACTGACATACAGTATATAAATTTCCAGGTAGTCCTCGCTTATCGACCACTCGTTCAGTGACCATTTGAAGTTGCGACGGCACTGAACGAGTGGTACTTACGACCGGTCCTCGAAGTTCCAGCCATTGCAGTGTCCCCGCAGTCACAAGATTGCAATTCGGGTGCTTGGCAACTGGCTCACACTTACGACGGTTGCAGCATCCCGCGGTCACGTGATCGCCATTTGCGACCTTCCCTGCCGGCTTCCCACAAGCAAAGTCAATGGGGAAGCCGGCAGGGAAGGTCGCAAGTCGGTCCGGTAAGTCCCTCCTTCCTGCACACGTGTCCTGCCACAGTACCCCCCTCCCCCAGCCTCCCCCAATTCGCGCGCGGCCTGCACCAGGCCTCCCAGGGCCCAGCCACCCCCACCCCCTGCGGCACCCCCGCGCTCCTCACTTGGGACTCCCACCGCTTCCCGCTTAATGACCCGATGTCTTGGGGTTACGACGGCAACCGGGACTGCCAATTGCCGTCGTAACCCAAGGACAACCTGTAATCTGCTTTTCCCCCATGCATTAGGTATGTGCCATATAACAGGGTCAAAGGAGTTGTGGTGCAATACCTGGAGAAGGATGGTTTCACTCCTGCTCGCTAAAGAACAAGCCCAGCTCACGATCAGGTATACGTGCATGTGTGAGCAAGCTTCAGAGACCAAGCCAAGCCCCCGTTGCTTTCTGCCTAATGGGGAGGAGACATGGAGCAAAAACGATCCCCTCCTGGTACCGGGCAGGACAAAACATGTAAAATCCAGGGTTAGAGTTTCATGTGTTGTGCGAACCAGCCTGTCAGAGTTGTGGTGTGGAGGGCTTGAGACTCCAGACCTGTTTTGACTGCAGCTGACCAAATCACAGCCTGTCAGCCTTTCAAGGTAGAAGAGGTCAGGAAACGGGTCCTGGCTGAAGACTAGAGCTGAGATGGGTGATTGCAACAGAATCCTCCAAGTCTGCCGGCATTTTCTCTTCTTCCCGTCTCATACCCCAGGGAGGAGCCAGACTCTTCCTAATATTTTCCCTATTTCCCAGGCTCAAAGAATGTTTTGGCACCTATTGTTGTAACAGTTTCTGCATAGTTTCTCCAAGGCCATCTCCGTGGCTTCCAACACAGCCGGCACTTTCTGAGAGTTGCAGTCCAAATACATCTGGAGGACATCAGGCTGGGAAAGGCTGACCTCTGCCTAGAAGGTTGGGTCCTTAGGAGGACGGAGTGGTGGTGGTGGTACAGAAACTGAGCCAACCAGTTCTGTGCACATGGCATGGCTGAGGAGGTTGGCAAAGGAACAGGACGCACCCCACCTAGAATTGCACCATCAGAGATGCCCTACAGATTTCCAACCCTCAAAGGGGGTCTCAGGGACATCCATTCTGGAAGCCAAGATTTGTCACCGCTAAAATTGTTGGCTGAAGCCCCCATTCTTAGAGGCAAATGAACCACTCTGGGTCGGCACTACTTCTACCAAGTGCCACAAGATGGCAGCAGAAACACATTGCCGCCTTGGAGAAATCTTGGGAAGATGGGCCCCAAGGGTCCATCAATTGTCCTTTGATTGCCAAGTCCAAGAAGCAAAATAATGCCCATGTGTTAAATGAAATTACAGGAGAATCCTTAATGCCAAGGTGAATGTGTGCGCGTGCGTGCGTGTGGACTTGTAAGGCCAGCATGGCACAGCAATTAAGGTCTTAGACCAGGACGCCCAGATCCACCTTCAACCATGGAAGCTCTCTGGGCGATTTTGGGCAAGTCACTCTCAGCTCAAACCTACCTCCCAGGGTTGTCCTTTTGGGGCAAAATGGAGGAGTATTATTGACATTGCCTTGAGCATCTGGAGGAAAGGCAGACTGATACTATATCAATATTGAGCATAAATATTACTACACTAGAGAGGCCATGAGAGCTCAACTTCTTGGCAAGCGATTTCTCCCAGCAGCAGTTAAACGTATAAGCTGGAATTCAGGAGGCTGATATTGCAAAAGATGTCCTTAGGCAACACGCAATCTTATCTCCACTTTGGTGATGCCCGCTTCCTGCCAGAGGGCCAGGTTTGAGACAAAGCAAACAGGATCCGATAGTACATTCCCCAATGTCACTGTGTTGTTGTATCAGCCAAAGCATGAACTCAGCATGTGCGTGTCCTTCTGGGAGTCCCATTTTAAGATTCTGCTGAGAAGCGTTTGAGGATTTGAATCCGACCCCCGTTCGGAGCAGACGTGTCCTTTCCGCTTGATTTCTGTATTGTCCCAAAGCATCCTACCTAGCAGGCAGTCTGCGCCCAGCACAGCCCCTGCCCACGAAAGGGTACTCGACCTAACCGGGCACTCTCTAGGTCAGTGTTTCTCCACCTTGGCAACTTGAAGATGTGTGGACTTCAACTCCCAGAATTCCCCAGGCAGCATGGCTGGCTGGGGAATTCTGGGAGTTGAAGTCCACACATCTTACAGTTGCCAAGGTGGAGAAACACTGCTCTAGATACTGAATTTAGCCAGGGCTGGCAGGAAATATTGGGAGTCTGAGATTCCTTGGAATCCACACTAGTTGTACCTGCTGGACTTGAATTCATGTATACGTTTTTGGGAAGCAGTGGCTGGGCTGGGATTGCACAATACATTGGTCTAGGGCAGGGGTCGGCAAACTTTTTATGCCGGGAGCCATTTTGACATGCTCGTGCACATTTTGAAATGCTCGGGAGCCAGGGGGCGGGGTTTGCGGGCGGGGGCCAATCGCGTGGAAGGGGGTGGGGTTTGTGGGTGGGGCCAATCACGTGGAAGGGGGCGGGGTTTGCGGGCGGGAGCCAATCACGTGGCTTATTGGGGCGGGTGGGAGGGGCCATGTAGCAGTTTCCCCCCCCCTGGCTTCCCGCCCCTCCCTCCTTGCCTGCAGAAGGCGGCCGGCCTTCTCCCCCCGCTATTTCCGGAAGCGATCCAGCGCCGATCTGCGGGCTGTGGGGGCTCCAGCTTCGGAGGGCGCCGGCTGCGCCTCTGCCTCGGCAGCCAAGCTGTTCCGAACCAGGGCCTGTGAGCAGGGAGGCGGGAGGATGCGAACAGGAACGGGCAGGGTCAGATCCGCCCGCAGAACGCGGCCTCCCAGCAGATCAGCCCCAGGCCGCCTCTGGCTCACGCTGAACCCGACAGCCGTCTTCAGGCGGCGGGCTATCCCCGTGGCGCCCGGCCGTGGCCGAGCGAGCCACACCAATGTGGAGGGAGGGGGGATTTGCCGGGGTGGGCCGGACGTGAAGGGTGGGGAATGGGGGCCCCCCGGACGGCCCAACCCACCAGCAGCCTGGCTGGCTGAGGCATGGGGCCCAGGAAGAGCAGAGCCCGCCCCCCGAGCGCCTTGAGCCTGGCCAGGAGGGTAGCTGGAAGGGGCTGGCCTGGCGGCCCGGCTCACCCGCACGAGGGCCCTGCCTGCCCAGGGCCGGCAGGAAAGCAAGGCGCCGTCTGACAAGGGTCCCCCGCTGGAGCCAGGACCCCACCAACTTGGATTAATCATCAGTTAATATGATTACCCACCCCGGAGTCAAATTTAATCACTTTCTTGTGCTGTCGCATTAAAAGCTAACATTTGGTGACAACCTTGGCGTCCACGTGTGGCTCAGCAGGGTTGGGGGGCGCTGGGGGCTCTTGGAATCCGGCAAGGATCTGCCACGGAGGGAGGGAAGGAGCCAGGGCGGAGCCGGGGCAGGGGAGGAACGGGGAGCGCCAGGGGACTCACCCGCTGCTGCTCGGCTGCCACCTTCCTCCTCCGCTTCAGCCGCCCGCCCGAGTCCCGGCCCTTCAGCCCCCGCTGGGGGGAGGCCTCCTTCGCCTCGGGGTCGTAGCCCTGGGGGGAGGGGGGCAGGGACTCAGCGCCCGCACGCCCGGAGCCCGGCAGAGCTGCGTCTCGCCCCGCCCCGCCCTCCCAGAGTGGCCAGCGGAGCGCCACCGGCGCCCACCTACTCAGGCAGGTACCAGCCTCTCTGCACGCTCCTTCCGCTGCTGCTGCTGCAGGGAGACGGCGTCCACCCGGCCCAGCTGCCCGGGGTCCAGGGAGATCAGCTCCGGCGGGATCTGTGGCAAAGAGCGGCCGTGGGGGGGGGAAACGAGGCGGGCAGCGACGACAAGCGGCGCGCTTCAGGGGAGCCGCCGCCGCCCGCCTGCTTGCCTGCCTGCTTGCCTCCCTCCGCGAGGCCCCCCGCTGCCTTCCCGGGATCCGAGCGAGAAATGGCGGCGGCGGCAGGGCCGCGCAGCCGCCACTCGGCGCGGGCGGGGCTGCCGCTTCCGCCCGCCCGCGTCGGGCCAAGGAAATGATGGGGGGCGGGAAACGAGGCGGGCGGCGGCGAGAAGCGGCGCACTTCAGGGGAGCCGCCGCCGCCGCCCGCCTGCTTGCCTGCCTCCCTTCGCGAGGCCCCCCGCTGCCTTCTCAGGATCCGAGCCGGAGAGAAAGGGCGGCGGGGCCGTGCTACCGCCACTCAGCGCGGGCGGGGCTTCTGCTTCCGCCTGCCCGCGTCGGGCCAAGGAAATGATGGGGGGCGGGAAACGAGGTGGGCGGCGACAAGCGGCGCGCTTCAGGTGAGCCGCTGCCGCCGCCGGGTGGTTCCCCTCAGGGCGGGCGGAGGCAGGCGGGCAGCCGCTCCTTCTCTCCCGCCGGCGGAGGAGGCGTCGGCGGCGTCGGCGTCCTCTTCCTCGCCGCCCGGCTACGGATCGAGCGCGACCTCTTGCCGCCGCCGCCGCTCCTTCTCCCTGGTGGGCTCCCCTCAGCGCCGCCTCGCACTCATACACACACATACACAGAGGCTGGCTGGCTCTGGGCTCTGACAGCAATGGCTTTCTTCCCCAGGGTTCGCGCTGCTTCCGGAGACCGGTTTTCTGAATGTCGGGCGGCAGATAGAGAGAGAGAGCCAGAGCCGAGGGGCCAAAGAGCCAGATCTGGCTCGAGAGTCGCCATTTCTGACCCTTGGTCTAGGGCAGCATTTCCCAACCTTGGCAACTTTAAGATGTGTGGACTTCAATTCCCAGGAATTTCTGGGAGTCGAAGTCCACATATGCTGGCCAGGGAATCCTGGGAGTTGAAGTCCACATGCCTTAAAGTTGCCACGGTTGAGAAAGTCTGGAGTAGAATCCCATGGACCCACGTGCTCAGTGAACCAGGCCATCGACTTAAGGTTTAATTTGTTCAGGCATAATATGGTATACAGGCCTTTTTAATTTGGATTTAACAAGTTGTGGGAAGCCAGTCCTTTGGGGGTTTACACAACATATTTAACAGGGTCAGGTAAAATATAGCAGGCATATTCAGACAGCGTGCTAAGCCTGGTTAGCATTAACCTTGCTTTGTTGCGATTTAGCATGTTGCAGGAACCCAGCCTGTGGGGCAAGCTTATGATTCGGTGTATTGTGTGGCCCCAGAAAATAGGTTTAAAAACTGAGTTAAGGATGTTAAGGATATAGGGTTATGGGTTAAGGATACAGGGGCGCGATGGCTCAGTGGTTAAGATGCCAGGTTTGTCGATCGGAAGGTCGGCGGTTCGAGACCCTAGCCCCACGTGACGGAGTGAGCTCCCACACTCGCCCCAGCTCTTGCCAACCTAGCAATTCGAAAGCATGCAAATGCAAGTAGATGAATAGGTACCACTTCGGTGGGTAGGTAACAGCGTTCCGCGTGCGTCATGCCGGCCACATGACCATGGAAGCGTCTTCGGACAGCGCTGGCTCTTCGGCTAACAAACGGAGATGAGCACCGGCCCCTAGAGTCGGACACGACTGTGCAGAGGAAACCTTTACCTTTACCTAAGGATGTTATATGGAAACAGCCTCTGTAAATTCTCCACAGCACCTCATTCAAGGAACGATTGAATTGAAAGGGAGTGATTTCACTCTCTCTCACACACACACAGACACACCCATGTATTCGCAGCCTGTTTTCTGGGAACCTAGAGAGCCATGGTTGGGAGAATTTCAGGGAACGATCTCAGGGATAACAGGACTTCTTCCTTACTTAGATCCTTCCTAGAATTCAGGGCTGGAAGGGGCCATCAGACATGGAGCACGCTAAGGGCCTCCAAACTGACAATGAGGATGGATAGCATCTCTGCAGAAGAGCTTGTGGGTTGTGTGAACATGCCCCCTGATGTGTCATTCCTCTTCTGCAGGGCTGTCATGACTTGGAAATAAGTAGACCGACTTTTGCCCCGCAGGGAGACTAGCGTGGGAAAGTTTCCCCTTTGCGTTCTGCCTGGGAGTCCGGCACAGCTGGAACGCACCAGCTGAGGACAAGGCTGGAAAACCTGAAGACCGAATCATTTTGTGCTACCTTCATCGCCCCAGATAATGTACCAAAAGAATAAAATCGGAGAAAAATGGGAACGTTTGCTTTTTCATTCAGAAATGTATTTTAATTACATTATGTAAGAATATTGCAGTCTATTTTACAAGTTCAAGGAACAGAACGGTGGAAGAGATGAGTCTGGACCAATTAAATTGAGAGGAGGGAGGGAATTAAAAAACGAAAAAGAGGCGGGGAGCAGAGCAGGTTAACTTAAAGCAAATAAACCACCGATGAAGAACTGAGCCGACCCACGGCCTGCCAAGAAGGCCACTAAGTACGGAGACATATAAAGGTCTAAAAAAAACTCTAGGTATCATTTACAACCTTGATCCTTCTTGCCCATTTGGGTGCCCAAGAGAGTCCTTCCCCTCCCTCGCCCAACTCCCGAGCGGGTGGCTCCGAGGCGCTGCAGCGCGGCCTTGTCCGGGCAGGGGGACGGCAGAGGGCGGGCCAAGGGTGCAAGTCTCTCCACGGTCCGGGCCTCCGGAAGGGTCTTCCGTCCACTTGATGCCTTCGGGGGAGGTGGGGATTCGGCACCGGGAATCGGGGGCGGGGAGGAGCCGAGCCAGGCCTGAGCCCTGCCCTGGCCTGGCCTGCTCTCAAACGTAGAACAGTCTTACTCTGGAAGTGCTGACAAGGAGGTCGTCGTCGTAAAACTTGGTTTCTATGATAACGTTCCCACTGCAGAGGGGGAAAGGAGGGAGGGACCAGGAGAGAAAAACGTGGCGGTTAAACGGCAGGAGAGGCGCATTAAGGGCCCAAGGGGCCTGCTGGAGTCGTGGCTGCGGAAGGGCCCCGCGAGGCCCTCCTTCCCTGGCCAGTCTGGCTCTACCTTGCACATGGAATAGTCTGGAAGAATTTACCACCTCAGGGCTGAAGGAGCCAACCACAAATATGCAAACTGAATATGCCAAAGGGCACATAAAACAGCATACAGGCAGTTCTCGACTTACGACCATTCATTTGGTGACCGTTCGAAGTTACGACGGCGCTGGAAAAAGTGATTTATGACCGGTCCTTGCACTTACGACCGTCGCAGCACCCCTGTGGTCACATGATCAAAATTCAGGCACTTGGCAACCAGCTCCCGCTTACGATGGTTGCAGCGTCCCGGGGTCGCCATTTGCAACCTTCCCAGCCGGCTTCTGGCAAGCAAAGTCAATGGGGGAAGCCGGATTCACTTAAGAACCATGGTGATTCGCTTAACGACTACGGTGATTCACTTAATGGCCACAGCAAAAAAGGCTGTAAAATCGGGCGTGACTCACTTAACAACCGCCTCACTTAGCAATGGAGGTTCCAGTTCCAATTGTGATCGTAACTTGAGGACTACCTGTATGCCGTTGAAAAGGGCCCCCCTCTTGACTTCTGCTTTTCAAGCACCTGTTGATGCTTGGGACACCAAGGGAAAAGTTCCCCAGCCAAGAGGTTCATCGGCTGCTGCAGCAGATCTGGTCCTTCTGCCACAGCGGCCAATGAGCTTGGCTGGAAAAGAACTGTAAGCATTATTTCTTTGCTTTATTGGCATAGGTAATTTTGACAGCTGCCTGGAATGTCTGTTGAAAGTTTTGTGGAACGTTTACATTGTGGTTCTGCTCTTTCTTTTAGACAGCATGTCAGATCAGCAGTTAGGAGAAAGAAAATGGTAAAATTAGGCTTTTAAGCTATAGCTTTCCTGTAGTGCAGCTGCATTCACACAACTTGCTGAACCAGGTCAGAGAACGGATATGCATCCCATTATAGGCTTGGCTCATCTTAATCTGTTTGGGGGATGATGCACCTTAGTGTATTGTACAAACTCAGCCTCTCTGGGGTCAGAAAACAAGTCAATTCAGAAATCAGGTGAAGCCCACGTGTGAATTCAAGCTGAGATGCCTGGCAGCTCCCTCCCCCTACCCAAAAACCCTGCAAATTAGGTGGTGCCCTGCAAACTCCACAACTGATTTGAGTCACAGTACTCAGCTTGCAGCTGACTTCTTTAACCAACAGACACAGCCTTGGAAATGGCAGCATCCGAACTGGGAACCCCCTCTGCCCTCTCCCCATTCCTGCCCTCTCCAAGTTCCAGGAAGTCACTGATTTTATCTGGGGAGGGAGGGAGGGAGGGGGTGAGTGAGGGAGGAGATAACTGCAGCACCGGACTCACGTGAGAACATTAGCGGGCATCATTTGCGACTCTGGAGCTGCTTCTATCAAAGACTGCCAAGTGTTGGTGGAGTTTGGGATGACGAAGCCAAACTCAAAGAACCATTCTGCAGAGAGAGGAAGCGGGTGAGGTGTCATAAATATCTAAGCTCCCCCTTTACACCTGCCACCCAGCTAAGGAACGGCCTGGAAGCTAGCCACCCCCTGCACTCAAGACTCTCGCAGGGGCAGGACTTGAAATGGTCTAGAGCCGTGTTTCTCAACCTTGGCAACTTTGAGATGGGTGGACTTCAACTCCCAGAATTCCCCAGCCATGAAACATTGCTCTGGAGACTCATCCAACAACTATTTGCTTCCTTGCTCAGAGAGACAGTGCACACAAGTACAGGAAACTCCAGAGTTCCCACAAATGTGTTCAAGTGGAAGCCAACACGCAAGGAAAAGACTGATTCGACTATGGGATAGCTGTTTTGGGACCACTTGTTTGGGGAACTTCTCGGTGGTGCCTTTCAGTAACCTCGAAGGGCCCTGCATATCAACAGAAGCATAATACTCATTGCAAGGGAATCACCTCCTGTCCAGCTGGTCACTGCTGGGGCTATTCATGCGACGTGGATTCCTGCAAAGTCCTTGTAAGGCAGGGGATCCACAACAGGGCATCCTCTCCAGGTGGGGCAGCCTACAATTCCTCAAATCTTGAGCAAGCTGGCTGCAGATAAGGGAAAATGTAGTCCAGCCAGCTTGGAGGGTGGCAAGGTGGGGGAAGACAGGCAGACAATTGAGTATTCAGCAGCTGCCTTAAAGAATGACTTCTTGTAGGACAGAGAAACGTCAATTCCTCCTGCTGCCTGCCTCTCTCCTCCTCCCTGTTGAACACATGCCCATATCTCCCCAGAAGAGTAAAACAGCACCTTCTAGACATTGTCCTTTGAAATAAACTTTCTGTTCCAGGCGGAATTTCTCCATTTGCTCCATGGAGGAAAAATTTAGCTCCCGAGATACAGCCTTGCATTTCAGAATTTTTTTAGGAACTCAAGCTAAGAGAGAGAGAGAGAGAGAGAAAGAAAGAAGGGAGGGTGGGTGGTGATGGAAATTAACATGCCAAATACTAAGACAAGGCCTGCTGTGGCCAAAGGCACTCAGAGTTCAGCGTAAGCAAAGAGGCGTTTCCCAAAATTGTACAAATGCAGGCAGTCCCTCCAAGCATGCATACGGTATGAAGAAATCACTCATCTGCTCTCCTAGGCAAGTAAGAAAATCAACATAATGTAAGACGGCCCTGAGATGATCCTTAGAACTGTCATAATGTGGACCCAGATTAAAAATGCTGTAATAACTATGGATGTTATGACCACCATTCCCTGCATCGTTTGGAAGGGTGGAGGTGGTGGAGGAGGATTGTATGGTTTGGAAACTTTCAATTAAGACTTTCATTCTTTGTCAAGGCTTAGGAGAGACTTGCCAAATGCAAAGTTGTTTCCAAGGGGTTTGTCAGCTTTTGAAAGAAGCAGAAAGGAATCCCTCCCCAAATGGGCCGGCAAGATGCAGGGATGCCTGCCGAGTGTGTCAAAAAAGTCAAGATTGCAGCTGTGACCATACCCTTGGAGACTTGCCTCTTTTAATGGGCATTACAGTGCACAGCCAACTGCCCGCTGGACAATGAGGCTTAAAACATTTTGCTAGGGGTGGCAAAATATTTTAAGCCTCACTGAACAGCAGGCAGCTGGGTGTGTTATTCAGATACACGCAGCCAAGCCTTTTAAGGTGGGGAGTTCAAGGCTGTCACCCTGAGTGGAATTTTGACTATTGCCGGGAAATGAAAAGAGCAAAGATAGGAAAATCTGGTTTTCATTCAAAAGGTGATAAAGATCTCGCAGCCCCACAATCAAAAAGTGGTAATCTCTTTCAATGCATCCCTTCTCTCAAAGGACACATGAAAGGTCTTCCTGAATTATCGTCATGTCCAAATGCACTCTCTGGGCTTTCATATTTTTAGCTTTTTAACCGGGCCGTAGTTCAGAAGGCATCATCAACTCCTTGTAAATTATTAAGCAGGGTAGCAAAGTGATTTTTCAGGGGAGAAAAAGGTCTGCGCAATAAAGGCTGTGGGATCTGGAAGCTAACGCGGATCTTGAAAAAAGCCAACGGCCAGATTAATGGCCTGCCGAGACAACTGCCTCTGCCCGACTCTGCATTTCCAGAAAGACCCACAGATGTCCTCACCAAAGACACAAAAGAGCCAACGCCAACTGCATTAAATAAGGGGGCAAAGGATCCCCAGAGAACCAAGGGGTGTGTATGGGCAACCTTTTTGGCTGCAAAAATTGAACTTGAATTGCTCTAGGCAGCAAGCCTCAGTGGTGGCCAGAAACAAAGCAGTGTCCACCAAGAGATGCTGACTCACCGGAAGTCCCCAGGGATCACCCAATTGCTGGAGGACCAGAGTCCAAATCCCCACGAAGCCAAGAAATGCCCTGAATAACCAGGGTTCAGCACATCAGCGTTGGCCTAGGTTTATTCACAGGACTGGAGTGTTTGAATGATTAAAGGGACTAGCCACACAACACTCTGGACGAAAAGCAGGATTCAAACACAGTCCTGTACTCGCTTTGCCTGGGAGAAGAATCAGGCTGGCTCTTAACAAGTGTCTTCTGGATCTAGGTGGGAGATGCAGCAACAGCTCCTGCCTTCTCCTCATTCCATAACATTTTAAATTACTTATAGTACTATTACTTATAAGTAATAGTAATAGTAAATACTATTACTTATAAGTAATACTAAGTACTTATTTAGGATACGATTCCCAAAGATGGTGTTTCAGAAGCTCCCGACTGAAATGGGTCCAGGGTTCATGTTGGATTAACTGAGCTTGCACTGGAAATCTTCTCTATACAGCGAGCCTTTTAGAAGCAAAGCCTGAGTGAAGACTTCATTCAGCAATTTCAGGCTACCAGCTAATTAAAGCATTTAGTTGATAAATCACAAGCCTTTTAAACCATCAATAAGCCAAGCCATTAAATTCAGGCTATTGACAAACCACCAATATTAATTTAGACAGAAAGAAACAGCACCTTTTTTACTATTTAGCAAGTGAAAGCTGTCCCACACCACCACAAATGGTTTCTTTTTGTTTTTCCTGTGGGTTAATGTAGCTCCAGCCCCAGTTGGGGGACCTCTGCAGCCACAAGGGGTTAGAACAGGGGTGGGGAACCTTTTTTCTGCCAAGGGCCATCTGGATATTTATAACCGGGGACCGGAGGGGTGGGGGGCGGGGTTTCTGGGATTTCCACGGACCTGGGGCCGGAGTTTGCGGGCGGGAGCCAATCACAAGCACTGGGGGGTGGGGTTTGTGGGCGGGAGCCAATCGTGTGGAAGGGGAAGGGTTTGCGGGCGGGAGCCCCGCGGGCCGCCTGACGTTGCCCACCCCTGGGTTACAATGACTCCCTTGCAGGGGAAAAGGTTTGGAAAAAGGCCAAGGCTGCTTTGCTTAGGCAGAAGGACAAAGGGGGATAAAAACGGGCAAGAGGACGAGTATTAGAACCTGGATAAGGTCATCCAAGGGGGCTGACCAGGGTGACTATTCCAGAGAGACCAAAGGAGGATGCTTAGTAGGGGAATCCATTCCCCAAAGAACTTGTGGCAGCCATCTTTCAAGGGCTGTGAAACACACGTGGGGAGGATAAATCTTACTGACGGCTACTAATTATACGATCGTGGGGAATGAACTCAAGAGGGTAGCTGTGGACCTTCCATCGTTTCCAGCCAGCAATGGTGGGAACAGCTAGCCTAGACCGTGCCCTTGCTCTACGTTGGCGTAGCCCTGTCGGTGGGGACAATCGGGCCCTGTGGCTCTTCCTGCTCCCAATACGCGCTCTCTTCCATCTGCAGACTGGCATTCTCAGACGGCGCCAACGCATCCCTTTTCCAAAACTCTGACCAGAACAATCGAGCTGGTAGAACTACATTTTATAATAGCCAGAAAACAGGTGGGAAAAGCAACGGCTGACGAGGGAAGCTGCCAGTTGAAACCTAACAAATCTAGAGGGCACCAAGTGGGAGAAAAGGCTTTAGGCAACAGTCTTTCCCTCCCCCTCACTGCCCCCCTCCCCCCCACAGCTCCAATCTAGACAGCGAGTGAGTGCCTTGGAGCAGACCAATTCCCCCGCATATCATATCGTTTTCAGCTTTCTTACTAAAGGCATCGTATGAATGGGCACAGTGTTGGAAGCCTCTCTGAACTTGGTTAGTCCTTCATGATATTCTATCCCCCCAGAAACTCCAGCGGCCCCACGGTACCTTTGTGCTCCACTCCGGGGACAGAGAGGTCTTCCGTTCCTTGCCAGAGAATTTTCCCGGTTTCTGCATCCCGCAGATTCATCCAATTTCTGTTCGTGCGACAATTAAGGACGAAAAAAACAAAAGGAAACACATTTCTGAACTGTCAAATTCTCCCAGCACATGGAAAGGATGATGTGTCAGAGTGAAAACAGGCAAAATGGTTCCACCCTGTGACGGGGGGCCCCTAAGAAGCTGCCTTGTACCCACAAAAGCCCATCTGCGATATTAAGCAATTCGCACCAGCTCCCCGCTCCAAGGAGAAGCCGCTTCTTGAGGCCCAAAGCATGGATCTGGGAAGAGGCACACTCGGCGTTAAAGCCCCTTTCCCCCAAACCTGAATGCTCTCCGCAGCTGCCAGTCATACAGCGATCAGCAGGGATTAAAAACAAAGGCAGGCTGTGCTGTTCCAACTAAGCAAGTTGGAAAGTGTGAAGTTACTTCCTATACTGTAACAACCTTTTACCTATGACAAAATCAAACCAGCAAGATATTTTTATATGAAGTTTTACATCATGTGGCCTATTAAATAATAATAACAATAATAACAATAACCATCCATCCATCCCAATTCAGAATTAAATAGCAGTGGATCCACATCCTTCTAACTGGGGGAGTCAGGCACCAAACCTGCTGTAAGATAAGGGCACAGGTGTGGCTGTATGAGGGGCACGATGGCTCAGCGGGTAAGACGCCAGGCTTGTCGATCGGAAGATCGCAAGTTTGGAGGTTCGAATCCCTAGTCCCGCGTGACGGAGGGATCTCCCGCACTAGCACCAGCTCTTGCCAACCTAGCAATTCAAAAGCATGCAAATGCAAGTAGATGAATAGGTACCACTTTGGTGGGTAGGTAACAGCGTTCCACGCGCGTCATGCCGGCCACATGACCGTGGAAGCATCTTCGGACAGTGCTGGCTCTTCGGCTAACAAACGGAGATGAGCACCAGCCCCTAGAGTTGGACATGACTGTGCAGGGGAAACCTTTACCTTTACCTATGGCTGTATGACGTGGCTGTAGGGCAGCTGGGGGTGCCTGCCAGGGAAAGGAAGAAGGAACCTTGGAAGATGGAGACCAGAAGAGGCGGTGCAGGAACAGCCACCTAGCAAAACCAGTCAGTAGCTTAACGGAGAAGAAAATGAGGTATTAAAACAGGGCTTTCCAAAGTTTTTCCCGTGGCGACACACCAACCGGTGTTGGTGTGTCGCCGCAGGAAAACCCGGAAGTGCGGTAGCGCGCAAAAACCCGGAAGTGCTGCTGCTACTTTCGGGTTTTGCACGCTGCAGTTGGTGTGTCGCCGTGGGAAAACCCAGAAGCGCTGATGATCAGCGCTTCCGGGTTGTGTGGCAACACACCAGACTGTGTGTGGTGACACACTTTTGTGTCGCGACACACAGTTTGGAAAGCTCTGTATTAAAACATATCGGGCAATTCTATATATGGTTATCTTCTAATAATTGACCTATTATTGAGTTGAGTGGTATTTTTGTAAAATCTGAGTGGGAGAAAGGCTGTTGCTAAAAGTAGCTCCTTATCTGCAAAAGAGCAGTGGGGAGGCACAGGAAGAATCCAGGGACCAGGTTAGTTAGTAAGGCTTGAAAATCAGCGTGCTACTTTAAGCAAGGCTGGCGGAGTAGTCTGGAGGAGGGCCCCCAAAAGAGCTGATCTGGACCTGAGAAAGGAGAACAGCCCCCGGAATGGTGGCTTCCCCGGGGGGAACAAGCCACGAAGGGGATGCCGATGGTCATCAGAGGAAACGCACCGTGCCACAGATGCCAAAGGTCAACGGCTGTTCATTCTTTAAGCAGAGAGAGACCGTGAGACTGCCAAGCCCTCCTTTCCCTTGTTCCGCAGTGCAGGGCTTGGGACAAGAGATTCAAGTTACACGAAGGCAGATTCTAGCTGAAGGCCAGGAACAGCTTCCTCGGGGTTCTTCCACTGGCCGGTGGATGGTGGCACCAATGATCCTGGGCTCCTATTCACTGGAGGCTGGACAGCCGCCTGTTAGGAATATTTCAGTTTAAATTCCTGCCCTGAGTAGAGATGTGGACGGGGTGGCCTGAGTGGCACCTTCCAGCCCTAGGATCTCATGTGATGAGCAGCAAGAAATATTCTGCCTAGCTCAGTGTTTCTCAGCCTTGGCCGCTTTAAGACGTGTGGACTTCAACTCCCAGAATTCCCCAGCCAGCCTTGCTGGCTGGGGAATTCTGGGAGTTGAAGTCCACACGTCTTAAAGCGGCCAAGGTTGAGAAACACTCAAAGCTTTAATACATCTTCAGGCAAATTTCACTGAGTTTCCTCACAGAACTTTACAACAAGCTAGTCCTGCATGAGCACACAACTTCTGCTCTATATTTTAAAATATTTGTATTACTCCACCTCTCAATTTCAGCGGCTCCAAAGATAGCTAACAGCAGAAATGCATAAAGTTGACCACATCGATCCTGTTCCTTCAACAAGCCTCGATTCCCTTTAAAAGCTAAGGAAATAAATAGCTCCTTCAAACCCAGCCTCTTACCAACCGAAATAATTTGTTGGCTAAAAAGAGAGAATGAAGAAACGGTGTAAGTTCAGAAGAACATTCTGAAGGCTATACACTATAATCTTGGTATAGATATGTTGTGGCAGTGGAGACAGAGTGAAAATATGGGTGTACAGTTGGATGGATGTTGTGAAATACGTGGAAAGGGAGAGAAGGTTGCTCTGATATTCTATATGAGATATAGAAAAGAGCAGGCTGTATATTGCGAATTTGCCATTGCGTATTGTGATTTTGGCATAACCTAAACAGAAGATATGAGAAACTGTATGGATATATAAAGGCTAATGAAAATATGGACTTGAATTGTTATGAGAAATTGTATGGATATATAAAAAGTGATATTCTAAATGTAAGACGCTAAATACAAATATAAGTTGATATTATAGAATATTGTTTTCCTTAGAGATATATTTATGAGAAGATAATGATATGATGAGATGAGATGGAATTAGAATGATGGTTACTACAGGATGATATATATCAATATGTATTGTATGAATATTATAAGAATTGATATATTAGGTATTAGGTTAAGTGATATGATAGATTATGCATTTAGTTTAAATGGACACTACTACAAGGAATGGAAATTATAGATGGATAATTGAGATATAAGAATTCCTTTTTTATGGATATATATATATATTAGAATTAAATTATAGAAACATATATGTATGAACATTATAAGAATTGCTAAATTATGTATTAAGTTACATAATAGGTTATGAGTCATAATATGAATAGAATATATTGTAGTTTATTAGAAGTAAATAAGGCTTTTATTTGTTATACTAATTGGACTTTATTGAAGATATAAATATGTAGTAATGAACATTCAACATTTAACTACTACTTCAAGGAGTGGAAGCCAAAGATGGATTATTGGGAGACAGTAAGAAAGGTGAAACCTATATGAAGATTAGAAGATTGGATTAAAGAAATCAAAATACATATGACAAAGAAAAATTCCTGTATACTGTATGAAGGACTAACATTTAAAATCAATTATTGTACTTTAAGTTCAAAGATAGATTGGAGGACATCTATTTTCTATATTTTCTTTGCTTATTATTTCTTGACTTCACTTTTTCTTTATCTTTTTCTTATTTTGTATTTCTGCTTCTATTTCTTTTTTCTATTCTAACCTTTATTATGTATTGTAAAACTTAATAAAATTCAGCTAAAAAAAAAAAGAAACGGTGTAAACGTTCAAGAGCTGCAGAAAGAACAACCCAGTTGTCTTTCTCCTCTCCTGATTAAAAAGGTGAAGACACATTCAAGGTGACTGATTTCTATGACTTCACAGAACATGTTTTGTCTTCTTGGCACCATGATGAAGGTGGTTTTCCATGGCCTTCTTCTGGGATAGCATTTCAACTTCACCATTTGGCCCACAGCCATGGGCTTTTGTGGTAGTGTGGAGTCCTTGGTGCTCTCTGAGCCTTGTTGTTTTCTTGCAGACGTTTCATTGCCAGGCTAGGCAACATCTTCAGTGCGAAAAGGGAGTGGGACTTGCTCTCTGTTTATACCCTGGCCAGTCCCACTCCCTTTTCGCACTGAAGATGTTGCCTAGCTTGGCAATGAAACGTCTGCAAGAAAACAACAAGGCTCAGAGAGCACCAAGGACTCCACAGTTCAACCCTGAGCTACAAATATTCTCTTCGTTTTGTGGTAGTCTCCTATCTAAGTACTAACTGGCTCTGATTCTCCTCTGACTTTAGGATCAACCCAGGTTGGCTAGATACTGCCAATTGGATCAGTAATCCAACTCCTGATCAACCGCCCAGGGTCCCTCCTTGCGGGGGAGATGGGCGGGATATAAATATGATGATAAATAAAAACTATCATAACACAGGGTGAGAGCTGAGATCAGTCACCAGGTGCATCCATGCACCTCAAGCAAAATCTCCTAAATGAGGAAGCAGGCAGCTTGGTCTCCTCCTGGCTCTTTCTGAAAGTAGGGGTGACTGACAAAGGCTGGACAGGAGGACTTTTTCATGCCCCAGACAGTTCATCAGCCTTTCCCAACGGAAGATCCCGAGGCTGCCTCTTCCCAGAACTCCTCTGTTCATCCGGAATGGCTGCTGGAACTGCTCCTGCTGAGATGTACTGTACAATCAAGGTTTGGGCTTTTTTCTGCCACTGTCTGCAGGGTTGCTTCCCAACACAAGAGCAGGAATTTTCACCAGGCGAGTGAAATTCAGCTGTGCTTCAAGCCATGGAGGGAGAAGAGGAAGGACACTTTCTGGTAGCCTCCTCCAAGCTAATGCCATCCAGATGTGTTAGAATATAGCTCCCAAGGCACCCAGGCTTTAGCCGTATTAGCTGGGGACACATGGAAGTAGAAGTCCAACGGGTCTGGACTGGGGAAGAAGGCTGCAGTAAAGCATTAGAAGACCAAAGGAACCTGAGTGGTAGAGGAGCAACAATTGCTACAAGCATTAGATTTCAAGAGGGAATCCAGAAGCATTAATTCTGCGTTAGTGGCTCATTTCCTTCCATTCTCTGCTCTGAACAAAATGAGGGTACATCGCATCATTACATAAAAACTTCCAAAGCAGTGAGTTTCTAATCTGGGGAGAGGGCGGAGGGAAGTGCACAATAGGCAGAACATTTCTTGCAAAGCAGTATAGCCTGCCTGGGTAGCAGGATGCCTCTACCTTCAGGATCCCCAAAAAACGCGTGGACGTTTGCAGTCCCCAGTGGGTCACTGAGCAGCACCTGCCCATTTCACTGGGGCTCATTTGCAGAGTTCATTAGGGACAGAAAGCGGCAGAAGAAAGAAAGCCACCAACTCAGAATAGTTGTTGGTGTTACTCTGTATTATCAGCCTTCCTTTCAGCCTGCCCAGGTGGAGAGAGAGCTGAGCTACACAGACATCAGGTGCAGGGCATTCACACTGGGGTGGCCCAATGACTCAAGGATTTTTAGATCTGCTTTCCCCACCTTAAAGGCACCAGGGTGGGAAAGGCTACAGTACTGTGGTTTCATCACCAGCACATCTGCCATCCCCCAAAGAGGTCAAGGTGGCAATCACAGAACAGCTTTGTCATCCCTTCACTTCTTACAGCCCTGCAAGGTACATGAGGCAGACTAGAAAGGGGGGGGGGAAGCTACTGGCCCTGCTTCACAGCTGAGCAGACTCAAATCCTAGGCTCTACTGCCATCACCCTGGCTCAGTTTAAGTCAAGCTCCCCCAATCCAGTGTTCTCTAGATGGGCTGGACTGCAACTCCCATAATACCTACCAAGCACACCTAATACTAAGGATTGTGGGACTTAAAGCCCAACCCATTTAGAAGAACGAAGTTGAAGAAACCTGATTCTATATTTTGTTTCTCTAGTGTTATTTTATTTAGCTTTCCCCCCTTTTGTTACAGATTAAGAGCAATCAGGGTTTTTTTTCCCCTTTAAAAAAGGTCACAAGGAAACCTCTTTTGTAATTCCTGCCCATTTCAAAAGCAGTTTTCCCTGGAATAAGGGGAGGGAGGGGTTATTTCTGAAAGATGACATAACAGCCCTCAAAGCCCCTTTGGGCTCACCGTTTCCCGCATCCCTTCCGTAAGACACTGCTGTTTTCCAGCCAGCATCTCATCCAGGGACCTCGAGAGCCAGTCCACTTAATTCTCAGCCAACCCAACTCAGAAAAATACCACAAACGTACTAGCAGAGCTAGAATAGTAAGTGTGTGTGGGGGTGTGGGGTGTTCGTAAGAGCCCAGAGGACCAGATTTCTCTAGTCTTGGTTGTTAGACATGAGAAGATGATGATGTGAGATTTTGGGTTGTGTTGGGGGGAGGCTGACCCTTCCTGTCCTTAGACCCCAGTCTCAATTCTCTGAGAGCCAGCACGGACTTCTGAAATATCGGCTTCCCAGACAGAACAGAAATTACCTTTTGGAGACTGTTAGGACGTATCATGTTAACTGCTTCCATGACCATCCCTCACTTGGTTTGTCGCTTTCATTGTGCATCCAACAGCACCTGCACACTTGTATCCCTCCGGCTTCCCAACAATCCCCTAATTAAGTTGCAAAAATAGCAACACTGTCAGGTTCGCTTCTGACTATTCTGAGCTCCTCGACGTTTCCTCTCTACAATGCCAGAGTTTTTCCAAGACCGCAGCCAAAACATTTCAACACTCCTGGCATGGAAATGAGAAACTTGGGCAGAACTAAGGAACCAACAAAAGTATCTTCAGGGGGCAGCAACAGCCAAAGCTGGCTTTTACCAGCCGTGCTCCTCCAGAGGACAAAAAAAGGCCACAGCTATTTAAGGACAAGCTTGGGGTCTCTTGAATGTGCAGGGAATGAAAGCGTGGACAAAGACAGAGTCCAGAAAACAGAGAAATTTGGGATAGTTAAGATGTTACAGATAAATTCAGACGGACCTAAGTTTGAACTATGAAATGTGTCCCTTTTCCCACAATTTGAAAACACAACTGTGGCTAGGATGCTGGATTTCGACTTCCTCCCTTCACCCTGGAGGTCACTGGGTGACCTGGGGGCACTTGTTCTCTCCCAACCCAACACCCCCCACAAAGCTGCTGCTGTGGAGGTAAACTTTCAGAAAGGCCCTTGCGCATGCTGCCTTGAACTCTGAGAAGAGGCCAGATGCAAAAGAACTAAATAAGCTGTAAAATGCAGGCAACCCTCTTGTCATCCTTAAATAAAACCTGGCAGGGTTGCCAGAAGTCCCAAAACGTCGCTCGTGGGCTAGGAACTACCTGAAACCGCATTTCTCAAAGGGTGGTTTACCACCTCTCAGTGGGTCACAAAACGATGGGCGGAGGGTTGCCAGGAAGAAAGCCTTTCTCCCAAGTCCTTTGGAATGGGGGGGGGGGGGGGGACTCCATTGTCCTGGTTTGTTTTGTGTGTTTTCTTTTTAAAGGAGGGATAAGGATTCTTGGGAAGGGAGGAGGGACGAAGCGAGGAAGAAATTCCAAGAGTGGGGCTGATATTTGCAAGCATCAAGTTGGAAGGGAGAGAAGAAGACGACGACTGAAGAAGCTCCTTGGATAAGGAGCGAAACGTTTCTACTAAGAAAATAGAAATCCAGTTGACATGATTCAAGCTACAGAGAGAAGACGGGCTGCTGCTGTAATCTCCATGCATCAAGAGCAACGCACAGCCTGCTGGTGTCCTTATGCTGCAGTGTTTTAAGAGAAGCTGATTTAGGGCAAGGAAACACCACTGTGCCCTCTCTGCGCCCCCCCCCCCCCCCCGATTAATCAGAGCAGGCTGTCTTGAAACTGAAACACAGGTTGCAGGAATTACGCAAATGTAAGAAATCTCATCCTTCCCATCACAGCATAGGGGTTTAATTTTATTGCTTATATCCAATGACACAACTTGGAATTGGAAATAGATTTTCACCCTGCCTTTAATTGTGGTCAACTCAAGGCAGTGTACATACTTGCTTCCTCCTCCTATTTTCCCACAACAACCGCCCTGTGAGGTAGGTTGGGCTGAGAGGGGGTCTGGCCCAAAGTTACTCAGCCAGCTTCCATGCCTAAAAGAGAACTCAGGGTGTCTCCTGGTTTCTAGCTCAGCACCTTAGCCACTACACCAAACTGGCTCTTCTAAATTATAAGGGCCTATGACTGTTTTATTTGATGAATAGATTAAATTGTTAGTTAGTTAGTTTTAACCATTCAGTCGTGTCGAACTCTTGGCGATTTTATGGAGAGCTCTCCATAAGAGATTAAATTGTAATTATTGAAAATAAGTTGCATATTTATTTCTTGCCCAACCCTAACTCCAATGAAATCATAAGTCTGAGTCACTGGAGCAGTGGTTTGCAAAAAAAATCATTGCATCATTTTAGGGGGGCACAGTATGAGAAGGATCCCCAAACCTAACACCTACCAGCTGGCTATCCATCATCCAGAAAATTCCAGAAAACAGCAGAGTTGATTCCAGAGGACTATCTCTATTTAACAATGAGTAGGTTCACCCATTGGGATAACCACAGACACAACAGAGTTTGGTTTAGTGGGATGGATAAACCCAGCCTCTTTACTAATTGTGTTGCAAGAGACTATTGGTGCTAATCAATAATAACGTTGAACCGTCCCACTCGGTCATTCAGAGAGGGCATGCTGCGGATCCCGTCCGTAAAGGAATGTCACCTGACGGGGTCTAGGAGGCGTGCCTTCTCGGTAACGGCGCCCACCCTTTGGAATATGCTACACCCGGAGGTGAGGCAGGCCTCATCGCTCCCGGCCTTCAGAAAGAACTTAAAGACCTGGTTCTGCCGCCTTGCGTGGGGGGGGGGGGGGGGGAATAGTTCCTCTTGGGGATGGCTGGTGCCATAGGGCCCTTTTAAACATCTAAACATCAAACCATCACATCTTGGATTTTTATACTTAATTTTATTATATGAGAGTATTTTATTAGGTTGTTTTAATTGTCAGATTTTAATTGTTGTATTTTGTAAACCGCCCAGAGTTCCCTTGTGGGGAGATGGAGCGGTATATAAATTGAAACATAAATAAATAAAATAAATAAATAATCGAAGAGAATATTTGTAGCTCAGGGTTGAACTGTGGAGTTCTTGGTGTTCTCTGAGCTTCCTACTGTCTCTTTTGAATGGTATGTAACTGTTGTTTACCTCTATGTGTCTGTTGATGGCTGCTTTGTCTGAGTGCCAAGCTTCCAGGAATTCTCTAGCGTTTTTGGATTTGGCTTGGTTTAGGATGCTCACAGTTCCCCAGTTGAAAGTATGGTTGAGTCTGTCCATGTGCTGTGAGATTAAGGAGTCTTCATGGTGTCTTCTGACTGCTAGTTGGTGTTTGCAGCCAAAAACCCAAAAGACCAGAACACCTCCTCACCAGCAATCAACACCCAGATATGCAAAGATTAACACCAGGATTAACACCAGATGAGCAATCAAACAGTACATTATACCCTAATCAAGGAACTATTAACTCAGTCAATCAACCAAGCAGCAAACAACAACCCAATCAAGGAACTACCAAGGAGAGAACAACACCCCCACCAACACAAGCAGGACAAGCCACGATATATAAACAGAAAGCAAGTCCCACTCCCTTTTCGCACTGAAGATGTTGCCTAGTCTGGCAATGAAACGTCTGCAAGAAAACAACAAGGCTCAGAGAGCACCAAGGACTCCACTATTGGTATTTGAAGCTTAATAGACATATTGCAATGTATTCTTTTTGTGGGTTAGATACCTGTTCCAAATGTTTCAAATATTGGCCTCTATGTACCCAAACCAGACTGGGGTGGGGGTGGGGAATTATAAATGGTGGGACCAATGAAATGTTAAGAGCAGCAGTCTATCTGCAATGCAAATTCAAGGTAAGAACTGTGTGATTCATTCACCACAACAGTAACTGATGGATAATAGCACTTTCTAATTATGCTCTACTAAAGCTTATCAGCAAATTGTATGTATGTATTGTATGTATTCAATTCAAGCTACACTGAACTGGGATTTCTTCCATATTATAGTAGTTAGTTACATTACTGGAACGGAACAAGATGACAGCAGAAGTCACTATGCTTTTCTTGAATGAACGATCACTTTGCAACTTCTTGTATTTCCTGAGCAAGCTACAAAACAGACTCACTGCTTACAGGATGTTACGAACTCTACCACCAGCCCAAGACTGTGCATCTCATGATAAGTCTTTAAAGCAAACCTGTTTGCGGCGTTTGGAGAACATGAGAGTTTCCTGCTGCAACAGGGCTCCCTTTGAGCATGCGACACAGATCACGTCTGAGGACACATAGCACATCCTCAGGGAAGTCCTCCAAGTTCCCGAGAGAGGACAAATCATCGAACCACCCACCTCCCGTGGTTTCCATTACACAGAGCAAAAGCACAGCACTGCCCCTACTGACAAGGAACCCGTCTTCCTCTCCTGAAGATCAACAAAGAGGTCTCGCCCCTACCTGGCATTCTCAGCAGACCTGGGAGAAAAAGCAAAGGCAATATGCCAGGCTCACCAGGGACAGTGGCTGGTGCCAATTACAATGGCACACGGCTACCATGGTGATCCTGCCAAAGGATCATCTCTGCCCTGTAGAAACTAACAGGGGGGAACCTAGGCTGAATACCGACAGGCAGAGATGGGCTTTGTCTTTCAAGGCCAAATGCTGGCATCAGAATATAAAACCTCCTGGAACAGCCTGACTTCTAGAAATGCCTTCTCTGCAGCAGAAGCCCCGACAGCCTTCCAGGAGCATACCAATGGCATGGCAACGGTAGGACATGCGTCTGTGCTAGCCCCCAAGGACCTACGTTTGCAGCGGGAACAAAACTTGAACTGGTGCAGTGGGAGATCAGGCTAGCTCCTTTCAGCTGCGAACCGCTCTCTTTCTCGGCCACAGAGAGTGGGGCAAGGGGGACGCTTCCCTTGCTAAACCCGAGCCTCACACACACTGTACGCAAAGGCTGACACTCCTATACACTCTGAAACAGGCACCTTCCATCAATTCTCCTGGACTCTAATAAAGCAGAAGAATGCAGTTAGGGCTTTCTTGCGGCAGAGTTAATCTCAAGAGATTTCACAATGGACTCCTACTGAATTGTTGCATCTAGCGAGCAAAATAAGAATTCAGATCAGGCCGGAGGGTGGCTGAGACAAGCACCGCCTCAAAGCCAACAAAGGAGCGAGCTTCTATTTGCTGACAAAGCACCAGGGATGGGCAAATGCTTGCTCAACCCTCTACCTTCACCCTTCCCTCCACGGAGCATCGCAGGCCGGTGGGGGCTCTACACAATCAGCCTTTACCCTCCGCCCCACCCAAAGTTACCACAGGAAAGTCACCTATGAAGTGCAACCTGTGTGTGTTATCCAAGCATTATTCATCCATTTATTTCACCAAACAATTCTTGTTGCTCTGCACTGTAGGAAGGTGAAATTGAGTTGTGTTGGTTCCTACCTGGGGGCCACTCAAGTCCCTTTCCAAACCCACCCTCCAGCTCTACTGGCACTGATAACCATCTGCCAGAAGAACTGGAATATGCTTCCTTCACAGATGTTTGGGCAAACCCTCCAATTTTCTTTTAGGATACGGAGTTCTGCACCTGAGAGTCATACAAGAGCCATAACGTCCAAGTATCCATCTTCAAAGATTGTGATGGACTGAAAAGACACTGAACCTTTCTTCCAACAGCTCTGTCCTCTTTAGAGCAGGCAAGATTATGCAGGCCCACACCTACATAATCCCCAGACTGTGATAGACCCGCAGTTGAGGAGAGGCTTGGAGGAAATAGACTATCTGGACCCTTTTCTGAGTTTGGGCCTGGATATGGAGCTGAATCCACATTGATTGCTCTTGTGGATGTCCTGTGATGGGAGGGGACCCTCTTGGACCTGCTTGATCTCTTAGCAGCCTCTGACACCATCAATCATGATATCCTTCTGGATCACCTGCAAAGGTTAGGGATGGGGCACTGTTTTTCAGTGGTTCTCCTTCCTGAATCCAGAGTTACAATTGAGGGTGGCAGAAGGATAAAGGTCCAGGTCTAGGGTCCTCCTTTGTTGGATGCCACAGGGTCTGACACTTCCGTATCAAACATCTCTATGAAGCCTCTGGGTGAGGAAATCTGCTGGCACAGTCAGGTATCATCAGTATGCTGATGATACTCAGCCTTAAATCTCAACTGTTGTCGTCTGTTGATGTGATTGAGATGTAACTGAGGTTCTGTCCTAATGCCTGGAAGCTGGAGGAGTTGAACAGGCTTAGGCTGAATCCCCAAAAGATGGAGTTGCTGAGGAAGACTTCTCAGCAACTCCTGGACTTGATGAGCAGGTGGCAACTATGGCTAGGAGGGCCCTTGCACTACTTGATCTTGTGGGTCAATTATCTTTTCTGGAGTGAGCAGCTCTGCTCACTGTCAGGCATGCTCTGGTCATCTCTCATTTGGATTACTGCAATGGCTCTACAGGGAGCTGCCCTTGAAGACAGTCAGAAGCTTCAGCTGGTCCACAGCGCAGTGGCCCAGGCAGTTATGGATGCCAATTGATTTAACCAAGAGCTGCATTAGTTTTTGGTCTGCTTCTAACTGTAATTCCAAATGTTGATTTCTGCCTGCCCATTAAGATCAGAAAGAGAAGGTTCTCTCTGGGCCCCTACCCTGAGAAGCGTTATCTGCAGGGACCTTGGAGTATGGCCTTCTCAGAGACAAGACTGGCTCCTAGGCTCTGAATTTTTGGAAGGCTATGAAGACCTGACATTTTTAGCAGGCCTTTAGGACTTGATATATTGTTTGATCCTCCTTGCTGGCGAATGACGATGTGGGATTTGCTATCAATGGTGCCTGGGGTATTTGGGATTTATATTTCTTATGCATCTGCTTTTAATCCGATTACTGTCTTGGGTATGTATGCCGCTCAGAGTCTTTTATGACTGGAGCAGCTTAGAAGCCCAGTAAAATAAATAACTAAATCCTGCCCAGATATTAAAATAATGAAGGGAGGCCTATTCTGAAGGCTCCCGTCCTCCTGACAGACCCTATCTGCCAGGCACTTACATTGCCATCTGCTGTTGTTACTCTACTTTGTTTGTTTTAGGTTTTCAATTGTCTGTCTTGGCTTATTGCATTTGGAAAGCCATGTTGGGTGCCTTGCAAACAAACACAAGGCAGCAACTTCAAAAAAAAAGAAAGAAACTGAACATATTTAGGTATACATTCTTCTTCTGGGGACATTTCCCAAACTCTTAGACTAGGCCAGCACTGTATTTTTGCAGCATACTGTCTGGGGATGATGGGAGGTGAAATTAAGCCCATGGACAATGTAAGAGCAGAGGAGCCAACAGTACCTGAGACTGCCTGAAGGTAAAGACTATAAAATTACAGAGCTATCTGCACTCAGGACTTGTCTAAATTATTGCACGCTTGGTTTCATAGATGTGGCACTGCAGAGAACCAGATATTATTGCAGGCAAGCTTGCCTACCTTCTGCCTACCTCCTTCATTCACACAGATCGTGGTGTCAGTTGAAAAATCCCTAAACTGCCAAGAATCACAAGGTGGAGTGGAATAGAATAGAAATCTGCTAATCCCTCTGTTGTTACAGATAAAGTAAAATAAGGCACAGAGATCTCCCCCAAAAGCATTCATGCAAAGAGCACTGCTTAAACAGATGACTAGGAAAGAGCAACTCCAAATGGAACTTAATCAGCAAACAGGCCTTGGAGGTCAGTCACCCAACAACACAGATGTGTAGATGCACTAACTGGCAAACTCTGTAAAGGAGGGCTGTATTCAAAGCAAGGGCAAGAAATGATCGGCGTGAGGCAAATCCTCTTGCCCAGAAGGCCCATTTACTTGCTATCTCATCCTGGTTTCTACTGAAGAACCCAACTTACTATACCTGGAGTGTGAAAGAATGCCCCTCAGGATGATTTTAAAAGCTGTTTGCAGCTGCCTCCAACTCCTATCAGCCCTCCTTTCCCAAAAGCCACTGGATATAACTTTGCCACTGGAGGAAACTTCTATCAACTTCCTTCCCGCCCACTAGAGAGATACTTGCTACGTCAAGAACTGGAGTATTTTGTACCTCCTCCTCTTTTGAGACATCATCCAGACATTTGAACTGATGCTTCAGAACAGATGGTAGAGCTTTCATCTCTGTTTGGCTATCAAACTGGAGATGGAACTTGCTTTATAGACAGCTTTAGCTAATCTGATAGAGATGGTTTAGTGCCCCAGAGGAATCAGGTGTCTGCCCAATGTAGCCTTCCACTCTCAATGAAGATGGAGAATGATCTTGTCTCCCAGCTACTTCAGCAAACAGGTTTGTGTTCTCTGGGAAAATGTTTGTATGTAAAGAAAGATCACATCTGTAGTCAGACGGTGCCCGAGTACCCAAGGAGCCAGCAGCTAACTGGAGAATTTATGAACTAGCTTGCCAGCCATTCCTGGTACCATTCCAACTCTGCTGCCTTACAGATTCCTAAACAGGGCAGCCTTTTGTAAAATCTACTGGAGGAAAGGGATTGGAAGAAAAACTAGAGTGCAGAACAAGGACCCTGCTACTAATCTTCTCCTCCTAAATTTTTCCATTTTGCCCTGCCCCAGGGAAGAGAAGCACAACTCAATAACCATCAGTTTGTTCTAAGGGCTATGCATGGCCCTGAGAGGTAGAGGTAGAGTCTAAGGAGGTCAAAGTGCTCTATTGCTCTGCCCCCACCCACCTGTGGCAAATATTGGTTGAAAGAGCAGGAATATTGCAAATGAGAATGTGAAGTTCATCACCCAAACCATCTGGCTAACCATCGTTCCAGAGAGAAATTCAAGCTTACAGATATTGATCATAATCAGCCTTTTCCTCGGGACCTTCCAGATGCTTCCCCACCCCCCTCAAACAGGCTGTACTAGTCCAAAAACATGCAAGCCCCTTCTCATGTGCCCTTGAGAAATGGAACAACTACTTTTTGATGTCAGAACCAGGTGGCTTCCAAGATTTGCCCTACATCTTTTCATCTAACCTGAGTTTAACAGCAACAGGTTGGGGAAAGCGATGTGATATGTCAGCCCCGGAGTTTCACCTCTGCAAAACTGATGTCTTGTAAGCATCAATTTTAGGATGGATCCTCATTCTGCTGCAACTCAAGCAGCAAGCAAATTTCACTCCTCAGCAATGAGAGAAATAACGGATAAAAGACCAGGTCAGAAGATCTTTGTACCTATGGGAATGGGAGCCAGGCGGGGGCAGATGACGGGGACACAAGAGCCAAGAATTTCAGTGAAATATGTAAGCTGTGGGTTGGCTCCAGAGCAACTCAGCATGAACTGATTACCTAAATAAAATCTATATTAATATCCCATTCTGTCCACCAGAAAGCCAAGCTCTAAAAACCCCTGTATAAAACCTATCAATACTAACCCTGGGGTATCTCCTCTGCTCTTAACCTTCCACAGGACTTGGCATCTCCTGCGTGGTCTTAAATCTCTTTTGCAGAATAGCCTGAATGAGCAACTGCATGTTTGCCCTTGAGATGAGAAATTGGCAGCTTAATCCAGTTTTTGCTAATGTTTTGGGAAACCGCTTTATCTGATTTATTACCAAGCAGAATGCTCGCAGGAACCATCCAAAGCATTTAGCCAGGCACTTTCAAGGCAGAATTATGTCAGATTAAAGGTTCAGATTTCCTGTGAGCTCTTCTTTACTGCACCCTTGCTTTGAATTCAGCTGAAGCTGGATCCTCTGCTTTGCAAAGGAAAATGATGTTTGTTTAAAGAGGAAAAACCCTGCAGAGATTCCCAAGCCTTTCACTTAAAAAAGAAAGTCATCCTACAGCTCCAAGTCTCCCTGTTACACTACTATGGAGAAATTCCTGGTAGGTATATTAAACTGCATACAGATGAGTCCCCTTTCTCAGCAAGGATACTCACTCATATTCCATGCACACCCGTCTCTTAGCAATCCAACTCAGCACAGTAAGAATTATTCCTAGTAAAAATATGTACAGCAGCCTTCCACCAATCTTCCAAACGGGTTGGGACACGGAGCTCCCAGAATTCCAAGCTGGGGTGATACTGGCTGAGAATTTAGGGAGCTTTTGTTGCAACCTGTATGGAAAGCCTCTAGTTGGGGAGGGCGGCACTAAAGGACTGAAACCTGGGAACACACTGCAATCTTGGCCATGTCATGTTTTGAGATGCAAGGGCTTGTCTGCCCAAGACGGCTGCTGGGAAAATTCATTTCTGGGAAGTTATGTAAACGTTAAACCCCTCCCTGTTGCAAGGAAGATCAATGGGCAAGCAATGTAAGAATTATCTTACCCGATATTTATTTGATTTATATCCCAGCTTTCATTTGGGAGCTCAAGGAGGCATATGGGGTGGTCTCTCCTATTTCTTAGATTTTTGTCTCACTTTTCCTTTAGGAGCTCAAGGCAGCATTACCGAGCATTCTCTTCTCCCATAGTAACAACCCTGCGAGGTAGGGTGGATGAAGGAGGAGAGATCAGCCCAAAGTTCCTCAAGGCGCTTTCATGTCCGAGGATGAACTAGAACCCGGGAATCTCTACTTCTAGTCCGGCACCTTCACCATTAATCCCCCTCCCCACAGTTCTTGGACCGAGAGGGAGGGAGGGAGGGAGGGAGGGACTGGCCTAAGGTCCCCCAGGGAGCTCCCATATTTGAGGAAGGACTTGAACATGAGTCTTACTGATCCTGGCCCCAACACTGCCACCACGACACCACCCTTGCTCTCTTATTTGTTAAACATATCCTGCTTTTCCTTCAGGAGCTTACGGCAGGAAACACCGCCCTTCCTCCCCTGATTTTTCTCCACAGCAACAATCCTGCGAGGTAGGTTGGGTGGAGAGGGCGAGATTGGCCCCAAATCCCCCAGGGAGCTCTCATGGCTGAGGGAGAACTAGAATCTGGGACTCCCTGCTCCTAGTCTACCACCTTCACCACTAGACTGTGCTGATCAGATGCTTTTTTTATCTCTCAGCAGACTGAGTGTTTTTTTCCAGGGCTCAGGAACTCATCTCAGGGAATACACTCATCTGCAAGGACCCATGGATTTATTCTCTGTAACAGTGATGGCAAACCTATGTCATGCGTATCAAAGGTGACACGCCACGCCACGCCAGCGTTTACCAACACCCGACAACAACTATTCTCCCTGTTTGAGTTACCAAAGAAACTGAACGAACGAAAGGCACTGCAGCTGCCCAAGGCAGGGTGCAGAGCAGCCAAAAGGGCAGAGATGGGCAGGGAGACAGGTGGGTGCGGGGAGCTGCAGTGCCTTTCGTTCGTTCAGTTTCTTTGATAACTCAAACCGCACCACACATGATTGGATTGGATTTTTTAAAAATAAATGAATACGTAAAGAATTGTTTCTCTTTTGTTGTGGGGGGCACGCCAGCAGAGTGAAGTTAGGCATTTTCCGAATTGTTGACACGCCGAGCCCAAAAGGTTCGCCATTACTGCTCTATAACCTTCTCAGAATGTCTGCATTCTGGAGTGCCAGATCCCATCCAAAGTAAAAACAAATAAAACCCACCCAAGAGGGGAGGTTCAAACCGGTCGCCTCTGAATAAAGCTGCCCCCCGCCACATATTCTTGCCTTACTACCATCGCAGCTGGAGAGTCTCCATTCAGCCCAATGAATCAGAGGCTGGATGCTGTCAGCAGGGTCTGTATTTAGTACCCCTTGAAAGAAAACAAACTGCAATGCTGAAGTAAAGACAGCCTACTAGGAAGGAAAGGTAGAGGATTGTTACATGCTTCTTCATGGCCTCACGTGGCTGGGGAAGAAAAGCAGAGCCCCTGTGCTCTTGGCAGTCTCGTTTTGGAAGAGTCTGCTTAGAAAGAGGCATTGGAACAAGGGAGGAGGGGCAAACACCCTCCTTCCCTGAGCCTGGGCGATCCCTGGGCGAGAATGGCTAAAGCAAGGCGACCTCCTCAGCCCCTGCAGGAGAGAGTAAGAGCTGATGGAAGGAGCTGCACGGAGATGGCCGAGGGTGGACCTGAGCCTGGGCCATCAGCCCCTGAAAGATTTGCAACCTGGAATTACTACATCCCGTTTTTCCTTCTGGAGAACTTCCAGTCAGTTAATGCGGGGCTCTTAACTGTTTCCAACTCAGCTTCTGAGTAAGTCGATACTCGCTCGGCTTCTTCAACGGTAAAAGGGTAATGTGCCAATCTGTGAGTCTCAAGCTCAAAAAGAATAAAGATACAGAGTACAAAGGGGGCCATTCTTGTAAAATATCTATCAGCGGCTTGAAGGCAGCTGCACGGTGCCTGCTCAAGCCATGTGACTCTGTATAAAAGATCTAAGGAAACGAGGGAAGCAAAATCTTCTAGATGGTGAGAGCTCCATGAACTCCCTTCAGTTTGCTTTTTCTGCCTTAGTTGGGGGGGGGGTAACCTCTATCTTCCTACTTAACAGAAGGGAAGAAAAGGCACCCTGGCACGTTTCATGCTTCAGCAACCATTAACCTAATTTCTTATCTGATCTTATGACAGATCTATTTCCTCCGTGTAGCTCTGAACCCTCTGTATCTTCCATCATCATCTAGTTGTACTGAGAACACTTTTGAAGAAGGGGGTGAGAAGTCATCACCCCAAGTCCCACAAATCTGACTTGCCCATAAATGCCTTTGACAGGCTTGGCATCCCCCCGTTTCTGTGTTAGCAGCTAAGAGTGATGTAAGTCTCCTTGGATGAAGCATCTCTTCCTTTAGAATTAGAATACAGGAATCAATTGTGTTAGCGTTTAGTGCTGTAGGTACTTGTCAGACATGACTGTAAATGGGAAATACAAAATCAGCTTTAACGTTTGAGAAAATAGCCCTTGGAAAAGAATGGGTTAGAAGAAGGGAAATCAGAGCTAGCATTGTGTACAGTACCTGTTTGGGAAAGCTATAGCCACCAGATCTGCACCATAAAAATATGGGCAACCACTAACAGGCAGAAAGAGATCCGAGTTCTTGATCTTCTATAATTAATTCTTCTATAGGGCTACTTGACCTGGGCTGCAAAAATCTGGATAACCACTAGATTGCAGCAATGAGACACAAGAACTCGGATCTCTTTCTGCCTGTTAGTGGTTGCCCATATTTTTATGGTGCAGATCTGGTGGCTATAGCTTTCCCAAACAGGTACTGTACACAATGCTAGCTCTGATTTCCCTTCTTCTAACCCATTCTTTTCCAAGGGCTATTTTCTCAAACGTTAAAGCTGATTTTGTATTTCCCATTTACAGTCATGTCTGACAAGTACCTACCGCACTAAACGCGAACACAATTGATTCCTGTATTCTGATTCTAAAGGAAGAGATGCTTCATCCAAGGAGACTTACATCACTCTTAGCTGCTAACACAGAAACAGGGGGATGCCAAGCCTGTCAAAGGCATTTATCTAGTGGTTATCCAGATTTTTGCAGCCCAGGTCAAGTAGCCCTATAGAAGGGGCTAAAAAGCAGGAATACTTTAAGATCTTGTCAATAGGAAATGTAAACCTCCAGAATACACTGTAAATGTTTTTCTGACAATCTGAATTGCCTTGTCTGACGGCATGAAATGTGACAAGACGAAGAAAGGCGGTCAGAGGAAGTCCTGCTCTCAGAAGAATCACAGCCAGCTTGTCCAAAGTCACAACAACTTTTTAGCTCCAGTTTCTGAGGCTTCTTTTCAGGAACAGCCTTGCTGGACAGTTCCATCAAAGTGAAAAAGACTGAGGTGAGTCCCTTGTAACAGCTGGAGGGATTTCCAAAGTATTTCACAATGCATGAATCACAGAGAAGTAGCTACATCAGGAAAGGGAAGCATTTGTAAGGTTTGCTGTTAGCAATTCTTTTTACTAGGAAGGTGGAGAGAAATAACACATCTGAGGACCTTCCTCATTCCCCTCTGAAAAGATTCAAACCCACAGGACTGCCCAACTGTGGATTTTCTTTTTTACAAGCTAACATTGCTACCTTTTCAAAAAGAGAAGACGACAAAATTTTCTGCAGTGCATACCTTGCCAGCGTGATGTTCCAAATGCTGATGTTAAACTGTGGCCAAGCTTATTATGTAGTACAGTTGCGGTGAACTATTTTAGCCTATCTTGCCGCCTCCCCCCCCCTTCCTAGCTCCTGATCTCAAGGTTATAATCTTCTTTATGCCTCTCTGATCCTTCATATGCCGCCATAAACAAAGACTATAGAAACCTGCAACTGTACTACAGCCTCTAGTGCAAAACCTGAGAGTTTAAATGGATGGCTACATCCATTTCCTTTTAAAACTAGTTTCTAGTATTCTTAATTAAACAAGGAAAAAGACTAGTTAAGCCAGTCTTGCAGATAAATTAGGAAATATTAAATTACAATTTTTAAACTACCCCCCTATAGCTATGTAATTTTTTAAAAATGAAGATCTTCTGTGAACCTAGAAGAACCCGAACTCAACTCCGACTATAAAGAGAAAGGCTATTTAGAGACCCATCTGTCTTCATACCCAGCCAACATTAAAACAAACGAGCAAAGCACAATCCCACATATTGAAAAATAAAACCACCACTTTTTCAGAACAACTGAATTACAAACTGTTGCTGAAATGTAGAAGTACTACCGCTTAAACAAAACAGGGAGTCCAGCTGGGAGTACCCAAGGTCTGGACTGTGTAAAATAATCCCCTGGACTGAGCGTTGAGAAGAGAGGGCATGCTCACGTCCAGAATTCCTCCATCTAGCTTTGCTCAACCAATCTTTGCTCTAACAGAAGAATGACTCTATTCAACCCTGAGCTACAAATATTCTCTTCGATTAATGACTCTATTTTCCAGCTATCCTTTTCCAATCCTGGATACCAGAAAAAAGCACCCCAGTCTGAATATAGGTGGGCAAGAGACCAAGCTGTACAAAGCATACAGTTCCAGTCGCTTTATAGCTGATATAACTTTATGTAACTTTATAGCTGATCTTAAAGGTTCTCAAAAGAGCCAATACAGGCTTTACATTGACCAAATATTGGACCCCCTCCCCAATATGTAATCATATGGCGTGGATGAACTTGACAGCAAGGCTGCCTTGGGGGATCATACTGAAAAGCAAGCCAAGAAAGACCAAGCCCCTCTTCAACATTCCCAGCAAGAAGTGCCACTGTTCCTATCTGTGATGGAAATACAGTACCACTCTTGGAGATTTGCTTTTCTCTCAAATGCAGACATCACCTCTGACTGCAGCCTTCCCCAAACTAGCATGGAATACCACCACCGTCCTATTTTGCTCTAATTCTTCATTTTGTTTGCTAGCATACACACACAACCCACAACAGGAGGCACAAAGACGACTAAAAATATGCTTTTGACCTCTTCTCTGGGGGATGCAAGACTCCCCTTACAATGAGAGGGTGGAAGAGTATTGCTACTGATAGGAGGATCTTATACAAGTTGGGCCTCATGAGTCTGCTTTTAAGGGAGTGGCTATTATTACAGCCCAAGACCTCTCCTTTTCACCTGATCTGCAGCTTGGCTCATTTGCTTGAGCAACTAGCTGTGTAGGCTTTTCTGTGCAATGCACCCACTTTTGCTTTTACAACTGAGTGACTAGAATTCCGAGGGCTAATTCCACAGCACACATCTGTACAATCTCACCATAGCTCTGGAGTGGGTTGGGGGGGGAGAGGGTGAAACGGAGGCACGTTGGACTAGGACTAGCCCTACCTTACATTCCCAGTTAATCTGCTTACTGTAGATGCCTGGCAAACTTTGCTAAGAGCCAACAAACACGTGGATGTGGAGATTCCTTTGGTTTCCCATCGGCTCGTAAGGACTAGAGTAAAACTATGTGTCCAAAAAGGGGCTTTTTGGTGTCCCACAAATAAAAGTTAGGTGGCCTAAGAAGAGAGGCAGACCCCAGGCACATTAACTGCAACCATGCAGCTTACTTAACCCGGTCCCAACATTATTTCTGGGTTTGCACAATATATGGAATCATAAAGTAACCACACCAGCTGGGTTCAGACACTATGCTAAGCCACAAAACTAACTAAAATGAATCCTAACTAAGCTTAAGGCAAGGCACGCTTAGTCTTCACCTGATGCTATTAAGGATGTTGTGTGAACCGGAGCCGCAGAGCCACAAAAAAATAACCAATATTTACACTGGCACACTTGCAGCCCCCACATTATCCATTCCCCTGGTAAAGAGTGCCGGGCGATTCCAGCCAATATTGTTCCTAGGGCTCTGCAGCCCCCTTGGGCCAGAGGCAGCCCCATACACTCCCTCCATCTCCCCCCCAGGACAGCCCCCCAAGAATGAGCCGCCCTTCTTTGCTCATCTCCCTGGCATCGTATTTATCGAGCCCCTCCAAAATTGGCCCCATCTCCCTCAAAAGTACCGTAAGTAGCCAGCCAAGCGCGCCACCCACCCCGGGGAGCCCCCTCGCCGTTACCGTATTTCTTCTCCTCACGCTCAGCCTCAAAGCCGCCCCCGCCGCATTACCGTATTTCCCCTCCGCCGCCCCACTCCCTCGCGAGCACCCCAGGCAGGCCGGATACAGTTTGAATCCCCTCAGGATCTCCTTGGCCCGTTGCTGCTCCTCTTCTTCTTCTTCCTGGCTCGACATGGTCCCGCTCGGCGCCCGCCGGGCTGAGCTGGCTCGCAGGCCTGGGCGAGGGGAGAGAGGTGGAAAGGCAGAGCTCGCCGGCAAAACAAAGGGGGAAGAAAATTGATTTCCTGTGAAAGGTTGTGTGTGTATACATGAGAAGCTCTTTCTATCTGTGTGTGTTTCTATCTCCCCTGGTTTGGTTTTCATTATGTTTTTTTTTTACTCCAACTGGGCTACACTTATGTGTGTGTAAGTTTGTATAAATCTCCTGTTTGCTGATCAGGGCTGTTTGTCTGATTTCCTAGTTGCAAGTAAGGAACTGAAGACTGTATGTGCCCTGGTAGGCTGTGCTTGATGGGACTTGGGAGATGGAGTGTGTGTTCTGACTGACATGGGATCCTAACTTTTCTCCTTTCCTTTTACAATAAGTAAAGCATGAATTAAACTGATGGATGTCATGGGAAAGGCTTGTGTGTGCCCTGATTGTGTGGTATGGTGTTTGATGTTTGAAAAAGTGTGTAAACTAATCAGTTGTACGCTCTCTTTCACTCAGCTTGGAAATCCTTTCTGCTAACTTGAGGTATGTCCCTTGTGAGTGGTTGGCTGGCTGCTGTCTCTCCAGAAAAGTGTTTAGAAAGAGAGGAGACCCTGCAAGGACAGCCTTCTGTTCCCGACATCTACATAGCTTTCTCCTGTCATTTTTTTCTGTGTGCCTACTCTCCTTGAGGTTCCCCCTCCCACTGACTGTTTCACTGACTGTTTGCTACCGAAGGACAGAAGAGGCGAAGAAGAAATCAGCTCCTATGCTGTCTCTGCTGCGTGCTCCCAGGTAAAACCTGATGGAGCTCTGCCAAAACACCAAAATGCTGTTTCAACTAATTTTTGTTTTTTCAATTTAAAGACCGAGTCTTTGGGAGGGTGTTGGAAAAGAATTTGTTGTTTGCAGATCTATTGTTTGCCTCTTTGCATGTTACTTCTGCTGTAAGTAGGTAACCAATTTGATCTGTATGGAAGTAAGAACTGGGAATGTGAGGAAAGAATATTGTAAGTTGGGTAAGAGTAAGTTGAAGTTGGGTGGGAGTAAGTTGAATGAAGTGAAGATGGAGATACAGGAATGTATTTGTGATGTTGAGATGGCTTGGGAGAGTTGATGTGGAGTGAATCACAGAGGGAAAAAAGAAAGGAAATTGTTATGTTTCCACTGTGCTTTGTTGCTGTGACCCCAAAACCTGGACCAACTAATAAAGTAGCAGGATGAAAATAGGGGTGATCCTGCTGCACAAACATAAAGTTATACATTTGGGAACCACCCCATATATTTTTGTGTTTGCAAACACATATCTTAGAGCCCTTGAGAGATACATTTTGACCCACATACCTTTCCCTCCAGAACCTTCTCATGTGTATCCAGTTTTGCCTGTCGCTGATTCTTCTCAACCAGCTGGCTCTACAAGTGACCTTACCCTTGAGTGCACTCATGTTACCTATACATTCTGGACCTGGAGGAGAACCTTTTCTTCCTTTAACCATAGGTGGTCAACAGTATCACTGCCTGGTTGATACTGGGGCCACTGCATCCTAACTAACTCACCCTCCCTCTTCCCCTACTGTTCTTTCTGGGATTTCTGATCATATTATTGGGGTTGGGGGATCATTCCTGTAAATGTTACTGACCCCTTAACAGTAGAGGTGGGTCCTCTCACTGTTGAACATGCTTTTACTGTTTGTTCTGAATCTCCTGTTTTTCTCCTAGGTCGTGATTTACTCTGTAAACTTGGGGCCACTATTAAATGTACTCCCAATGGATTGATTTTGGACTTTCCCCTTCCCATGGTACCCAAGCCACAGAACTCATTGCCCTGACCGAGGCTTGCAAGGCTGCCCGCACCCTCTGTGTGACGATCTACATGGACTCTAAATATGCCTTTGGGGTTTGCCATGCTACAGGAGCCCTGTGGAAACAGCGGGGCTTCCTTACTTCTTCTGGTGCCCCCATTGCTCATGCTACCCTCACAGCCTCCCTTTTCAAAGCAATTATGCTCCCTGAGGCTCTGGCCATAGTGCACTGCCTTGCACATCAACAGGGCATCTCCCTGGTTACAAAGGGAAACGCTTTCGCTGATGCTACAGCAAAATGGGCCGCCCTGCAGCCTCTATCTCTCTCTGTCACAGCTGCAGAGTTTCATCTTCAATTGTCTCTTCCATACGACAATTTTGTTGAGAGGGGGGAGGTGGAACAGTGGCAGGCAAACTATGAGGCAACTTTTTCTGATGGATTCTGGAGGGTACCGGATGGAAGACCCTTAGCCCCTAGATGTTTGTTACACCTTCTTTGTCAACAGATTCATGCAAAGGGCCACTGTGGGACCAGGTCATTGTGGATATCGTGCGATGGATATGGTATGCGCCTGGGGTTTTCATGGAAGCTGAAAAAGTAGCATGAACATGTCTCACTTGCCAAGCTAACAATGCTTCCTCAAGACAAAAGATCCATAAGGGAGGGAGACCCTGGGCCCAAAGACCTTTTGAAAAAAAAATTACAGCTAGACTATATTCAATTACCTAAGGCAAATGGCTTCGAACATGTACTTGTTTGCAGAGACCAACTTACACACTGGATTGAAGCCTTCCCTTGTCGACATGCTACCGCAATTGAAACTGCAAGACACCTGCTGAAGCACATCGTTCCCCGATATGGCATCCTCTGTCTTAGATATGGACCGCAGACAACACTTTGCGGCACACGTGATTACTCACATCCTGCAAGCTTTAGGCATCACACAGAACTTACATGTCCCTTATCATCCTCAAACTTCGGGGGGGGGGGGTGAAATGGGCTAACAGGGAACTCAAGACATTGCTAGGAAAATTATGCCAGGAGACGCATTTAAAGTGGCCCCAGGTATTGCCTATTGCTTTATTTCACTTATGTACCCAACCTTGAAAAGATGTGGGATTATCCCCATTTGAGTTGCTTTTTGGCAGGCCACCAGATGTTTCAAAAGGCCTGGATCCCCACTCCCTTCACCTAGAGAGGGGGGATTCTACGTTATTTTCTTATCTCCTCTCTATGTGCAGGTACTTGCGATCTCTATGGAAATGAAGTGCTCTACTACAGACCTTGCCATTGGAAGAAACTCTTCATCCCTTTGAACCAGGTGATGTTGTATTTCCTTGAAGAGTTTTGTTGACACCCTTCCTTTCTAGCAGGCCTTGATAGATAGCTGTGCCCATAGAAAGATAAAGTGTACTTTCCAAGGATAGCTTCTCCAGGGGAAATATATTGTTTAATAACGGTCAAGGAGCCCTAGCAAGGATGGAAGGAAGTTCCTAATATGGAGTGAAGGAAGGAAATTCCTAATATGGAATGAGGGAAAGGTGGAGTATGGGTAACTGAGTAAGGGGTGGTCTTCTAAAGGAGGAGTTGAATGGAATCTATATAATGTGCTGTAGGAAGGGGGTCCTGCGCACCCGCCCACCTAACAGCTTGCTGTCATTGCTTTTGCTCTTGGGTGAATAAACTCCTAACTTCATGCAATTGGTCAGTTTCTTTACTCCCGGCTCAGGAACGAACTTGGTAAGATAAAATTTACTTCTAACACTCCGTTGGGAAACCTCCAGCGAAGGGGAAGAAACCGCTGCATGCGGAAACCCATCCTGCTGATCGGCAGCTCTTCCTGTTGAGACCATCTTTCTAATGTCTCATCTGTATCTACATCCTTAAAGTTTCACCCCATTCATTTGAATCTTCCCTTCTGGAGCAAGCGAGAATAAGTCCGAACCCTCTTCAGAACTTTGAAGACACCTATTGTGTCTTCTCTCGACCTTCTCCCTGCAAGCTAAACATCCCTAGGTCTTTTCGCCGTTCGTCGTAGGACTTGGTTTCCAGTCCTTCTACCATCTTGGCAGCCCTTCCCTGGACTTGCCCCAGTTAGTTGATCAATGTCCTTTTTAAACTGGGGTGTGCAGAACTGAACGCAATATCCAAGTGAGGTCTAACCAAGGCAGAGGAAAATGGGATCATTACTTCCTGTGATCTGCATTCTATGCTCCTCTTGATGCTCCTCACAATGTTGTTGGCCTTCTTTGCAGCCGCATTGCGCTGTTGGGACACACTGAGCTTATGATCCACTAGTCCACCCAAGTCCTTCTTGGGTGCTCAAGTGCTGCTCTTGGGCCAGGCTTCACCCAGGAAAGAATTATTTTCTGGGTTCACACAATCCATTGAACCATATACTAACTAGGACTCCGAGTCAGCTGCCAGCTCGACAAGTCGGGTTTCTTTAAGCCTGGCTAACTTTTCCCTGCTTTGCGGTGGTCTATGGAAATTACAGGACCACTGAAGTTCTCCCTGGAGAGGGGAGAAGCAGAAGATTACTCACGGGGTCGTTGAAACTGCCCCCTCCTGCTTTTTTTCTGTGGTTTTTTGCTACGGAGAGAGCAGGGGCTGGAGACAGTGAAGCGACCGGAGAGAAGCACCAAGCTCTTACAGGGAATCGTAAGTTAGAGCTAAAGCTGACTTTTAGATCACTTTATTTTATTTTTTCATTTAAATTGGACTGTTTTACCATCTAGGGTCTTTCTTTGGACATTGCACAAAATGTTGGCAATTTTGTACTTTCTTTGCTATAACAATTAAGATGGAAATATAATGGATTTTATGTCTGAAGTATAATAATGCTTACATTTTTTATTTTTTACTTTTTATCTTTCTAATTTACCAGAAGACTCAATCCCAGTTGGAAGTATAAGAGTTGATATTAAATAGTTTGTGAATATACTTTGTTGGATTAACATCTGAACTGGATTTTTCTTTTTCTTTTTTTTTTCTTTTTATAATGGTAGAAATTTAGTTTCTCTTTCTCTTTTTATGAACTGTTTGAGGTATTACCTTCTTGCCTATTTTTGATTATTGAAACTTTTCATCTTCCTTTATTTTTTTTTTAAAAAAACTTTTTGCTTAATGGACTATGCCGGTAATTTTCCATGAATAGATCAGCTGACCATTTATTTGTTTTGGCTAGAACTGTTGAAGCCTGAAAACAAGAGGGGGTGGAGAAGAATGGGTTTCTCAACAGTAACCGCAGCAGTAACTCAAGCAATTCAAGAATTTAAGGTGGAGATTTGTGAAGCCCTCTCGGATATTGAAAAATCACTGGAAATTTTAATTTTATTTTTGCAAGATCAGGAACAAAAAGAACAAAAAATAGAAACGGAAGCAGAAGAAAAAAACTTTGAGTTAGAAGAAGGGCAAGAAGGGGGAATTTCAAACACATTGATTCCAAAAATCATTCTTACACCCGATATGAGACAGACAATAAAACAATATAACTTTGGCACAAACATATTGGGACAGTTGTGGTTAGGACAAAGGCTGAATATGCAATTTGATAGATATTGTGAAACGTGGGTTCTGACATGCTACAAGAGATACAGAACAAAAAAGGTTACACATTATGACTTTGGTATAACTTGAATAAGAGATTTAACATTAGGTGGGATAATAAAGGTATTGAAACCATGGATTTTAACTGGATATTGAGTTTGTAAAAGTATTAATTATTAGTAATATAACTGTTGGGAATATTAAATGTTAAAAATTAATATTTGAAACTGTATGGATGTATAAAAATATGATATTTTAATCATAGATAAAAGGTTATAAAATCAGTGATACAAATATAAATTGTTGTTATAGAGTACTTGGAAAATAGAAAAAAATTTAGGGAGATATATGAAGGATGGGATGTTAAGTTTGAATTAGAATTAATATTATTATAGGATGACTTATTTTTATAATTATTAGTATGAATACTATTGAGATTAGGGGAATAAATAGATATAAAAATTTGTTAAATAGGTAAATATGTAGGAGGATGTAGATTATGGTATAATTATAATTTAAATATAGATTAAGTTTAAATTAAGGTTGTTTTTATGGATATGTATGAATAGAATATATTTTATTTTACTAGAGTTAGAATAAAATACAAATTACCGTAGAGATAAAATAAGGCTTTTATTTGCTATATATATGTTTTAAGACTAATTGGATTTTATTAAGGATATGAACATGGATGTAAAAATGGAATTTGATGCAGTAAAGAATATTTTAATTGATATTACCTCAAGGAATGGAAATTACAGATGGACTAATGGAGAATTGATAGAAAGATGAAATCTACATGAAGATTAGAAGATTGGACTACATAAATTGAAATGTATATGACAAAGAAAAGTTCCTGTGTATTGTATGAAAGACCAACATTTAAAGCAAATATTGTACTTAAAGACCAAAGACAGATTGGAGGCCATCTTTTTTCTATACTTCTTTTGTATATTATTTTTCTTAACTTCACTTTTCTTTTACTTTTTTCTTACTTTGTATTTCTTTCTTTATTTCTTGTTCTACATTTTAATATGTATCTTAAAATTTAATAAAAATTTATTAAAAAAAAACACCATATACTAACTACCTGGGCTGAGTTCATACAACATATCAAGCCAAAAATAAATCTAGCCAAGGTTAGTCTAAACCAAGTTTAGCATGTTATGGAAATGCAGGGGCTAGGTCTTTAACTGTCCCGCTTAAGCGTGTTGTATGAACACAGCCATCGATCTAGAGGGGTTTCGTTCCCTTTCCCACACTGTGGACCCAGCACACTGAAGTTCAACCAAAAGGGCCGCCTCAGGGCCCTTCTGCGCAGTGTGGTCACCTGCCAGGGCATAATGTTGAGATGCCACCACTTCCCAATCCTTTTAACCCAGTGTTTCTCAACCTTGGCCACTTTCAGATGTGTGGACTTCAACTCCCAGAATTCCCCAGCCAGCCATGCTGCCTGGGGAATTCTGGGAGTTGAAGTCCACACATCTGAAAGTGGCCAAGGTTGAGAAACACTGTTTTAACCTGTAATAATCACAGAGGCGTGGCGCCACAGCAGCTTTTCTCTATTAGAGCCCTCCTGGTATTTTTCTACAATCCTCAAAACAAGCTCATACAGGGTGGGCTCTTGGCTGCTGATTTTACAGTACGTTCTCCCACTGGACAGCTGCAGGGGCGTCTGCTGCAAAGCAGGACGAGTGATGGCGACTCCTCCCTCCCACCATGATGTCCCTTCACAAGCTCCTCCTTTTACATGCCTGCATTGTGATGCTGCTGCAGGGCGGGGCTTGCATGGCAATGTCACTGCACATACTCAGACGTCACGAAAGCTCATTTGTTCCTTGCTCACCGGCAAAAAACAGGCCAGCCCACGGGCCCAGCTGGCTTGTTTTCAGCTGGTAATTCCTAATTACTGGTGAAGAGCAGACTGGATACAGCTTGCAAATGATGGCCTGTTTTTTGCTGGCAAGTAATAATTAGAGTGCAGCTAGTCCTCGACTTACAACCATTCATTTAGCAACCGTTCAAAGTTATGACAGTGCTGAATGAAGGGACTTACAACCGGTTCTTGCCCTTACGGCCGTCGCAGAGTCCCTGCGGTCATGTGATCAAAATTCAGGCGCTTGGCAACCAGCATGTATTTATGACGGTTGCAGCGTCCCAGGGTCACATGATCGCTATTTGTGACCTACCCAGCCAGCTTCCAACAAGCAAAGATTCGCTTAAAAACCACATGATTCACTTAACAACCGGTAATTCGCTTAACGACCATGGCAAAAAAGTTGTAAAATTGGGTGTGCTTAGCGACGGAAGTTCCAGTCCCAATTGTGGTTGTAAGCCAAGGACTACCTGTATCTGTTTGTATGTAAGTATACACACACACACGTACTTTTTTCTGTACTTGGATTTTTTTTTTAAAAAATCTGGGAATCAAGTTGTGCCAGTGGACTTCCCTGGCTATTGTGCCACACCCAGGCACTTTAGGAAGAAGACTCAGTTAGTTCATACGGAGTTCTTGGCGCTTTGAGACTGGCTGCGATGGGGAGATTGTGGGTCAGTAGTTCACACTCCAGCAGCCCATCTTCCATGACTCTCACTAGCACGACCCCAGTGCCCACCAGTCAAGACAGCTGATAATAAAGTAAATGGTCTGATCTGCCACAAGGTCTGCAGCGATGCTGGCTTTCTGAAAATCTTGGGGATGGTCCAGGCCAGCTTGCCGTAAACGTTCTTTTCCCTTTTTTTTTTTCCTGCCTGTTTGGCAAATCCTTACCACCTTGCGAAGTCTGGCTGGCCAGTATTTTTTTTCCTGGTACGCTCCTGTGATTTTAGCAGCTGCAGGGTTGGCCGAGCTCCAGCGAACCAGGCTTTCTACATAATTACATGAGCACCTTCTGAATTTCTGCTTCTTGCACAGAAGGCTTTGCCAAAATTGAGCTGGCTCATCCCCTGCGAAAAGGAAGTCAAAGTTTTGACGCTTCTTCCAGAGAAAGACTCGTTTCCTGTCACTTCCTAACTTTGATGCAGTGACTGTCAGTAGTAATAGTGTATACCTTTTTTGTATTGGGCTGATCAGATAAGGGAAATGCTGACTCACCGGAAGTGACGTCATAGTTCCTCCCCCCCCTCCCATGATCCTCTGCGTGTTAGCCACCCCTCCCATCATGCAATGCGTGTTTTGCCGGAAGTGACGTGTCAGCCACCCCTCCCTGGACCAGCCACATGTTTTGCCGGAAGTGGAGTGTGCCCCACCCCCACCCGCGTGCTAACCCAAGGCATGCCCAGGCATGCCCATGACCACATGTCTGTGAGGGAAGGGGTGGTTGCCTCAACTCCACACTGCCTGTGTTTAAAGCCTTATCAGTTTCTAAGCAGAAGAAAGAGAAAAGCGGGGGGGGGGCAATGCTTTTTCAAAAGGGGAAAAAGTTTTTCTTTCCTTAAGCCTGGCTGCAGGAGTTAAAATGCCACGGCTGGCATAGATGGCCAGGCCTGATTAGGAGGGAAGCATTTTTTAAAAGCAGGGATTTCTTCTTCTCCACACATGCCAAACTGTTTTTAAAAGCCCAGGGGTAGGCAGCTTTCCTTTTCCCTAAGCAGGCAGTCACCCTGAAGGAAAATGTTTATAAGCATTTCTAATGCAGCAGTAAACAAGGAAGGGTCTAAACAAGGTTCAACATAAGTAAACACCGGGGTCTTTGTACTCACATGGGAATCTGGAGGTGTTAGGCAGACATAATAGCCAGTTCTTAAGAGGAAAACTTTTTTTAAAAGCCGAGGTTTCTCCTGCACACAGTCACACCCGGTAGCACGGGCAGCTTGACTGACAGGAAGTCGCATGCAACAGCAAAGGCCTGAGGGGAAGGGGCAGCCCCCCCCCCTCCAGCCAGCTCCTAGATCTCATTGGAGTAGCCCTTGCAATGTCCAGCTCGCTGGCTGATAGCAGAAACTGCTGGCAGCAGGAGTTGAAATGGCATTTTTAGCCTCAAAAATGAGCCTGCACACCAGGCCTAGATTTACAGTTCTGAATGTGGAAAATTAGGCTTTAAATGCACAAAGTGTTGCCCTTAAGCAGAAACTGTGCCCAGGCTGAGGAAAAAAGAAACCTGTAAGGGGCCAGGAGAAAACTGGTTATTAAAAGCACAACAGAAAAAAGAGAAAAAACATGGGTATGTGCATGTTCAGGCATGTCCGCAGGCGTGGCTGTGACACGCGGTGTACACGTGACAGGGGCAAGGCTATGCCCAGGCATGTCTCCACAGCTTTTCAGGCTATATACAGATACATCGTTAAGTAGCGGTGCCCATTTGAAAAATACAGACACGTGCTTTGAAGATGGCAAACTCCGAAGCCCATCTGTTTGAAGACAGCTTAACGCCAAAGCCGCCAAAACGAAAATTTAGGGCAAGGAAAACGTCCGAAGCTCCTGGACCGAGCGACCTATTTGAGGAAAACGCTCAAGACGCATGTCTAATACCATGTTACTGTAGATTTTGTGCCTCAGATGGTGAGTTAAACATTGAAAATTAAGAAAAACACTAATTTAATTAGATAAAATTGTGAGTCTAATCCAGACTTATACTCTTTTCTTTAAGAAACAACATATCCATATGATTCGACCGTCGTACAGATTCTGAGAGCCTGTGTGATAAAAGTATTGCATCATTGTTTCATGGGGTGCATGCAAGCAGGAGGAGATCAGGTGGATTCCCGGCCACCCACCGAGGAAGAGCTTCTTAAGGCCTTATGCCCCAGAATATCGAGGGGCGAGATCCTATGGGTCATTATGAACATAGCGTGTAAGCTAGAGAAATTATATGTGACATGTGATACCCTTGATGAGCTTGTGGAATTCATGGAGTATATTGAGAGCAGCCCTAAGCCACAAGATATAATGGCGAAAATTGGTTCTGAATTACCAGTGGCTTTGAAGAGGCTTATTTGTCAAAATGTAACAACTATTAATTACCAGAAACTGTTAACCTCTACCCAAGGATTGTAATAATAAAATATTTTTACAAATAACACGTTGCCTGTTTTTCTTTCGCTGTCTGATAGCAGTAACTGCTGGCAGGATGAGTTAAAATGGCGTTTTTAGCCTCAAAATGAGAATGCACTCAGGGAGAAAGCAGAAAAAAGAGAAAAACATGGGGTATGGACATGTTCAGGCATGTCCGCAGGCGTGGCGGGAGAGCACCGTATCAGGCTGCGACACGCGGGTAACACGTGACGGGGCAAGGCTATGACTAGGCAAACCTCCGCCACATTTCAGGCTATATACAGACCTGTCTTTTCCTTGAGAGTCAATGGACACAACTTTTTGTATTTACTATATTTTGGCATATTTAATTTTCTCCAGCGGCCGAGGCTCAACCAAATCCCAGGCAGAGAAAAGGTTTCTCTTTTGAAGAAACATGGCAAGAGCTGCTTCAAAAAATTTTAATAGAAAAATAGCGAAACCTAGTGCCGTATGCTCTAGCACAAGGCCGGTGCCAGTAGAATGCAACAAACTCTGTTGTCAGGATTTTGGTGAAGAAAACAAAGAAAATTTTATATTCAGACCTGTTTTGTATGGTTGCGGTATGGCATGTTGTGCCTTTACTGATGAGGCGGAGAGCGAAACAGAAGACTTCCCTTGTGATACTTACCGGGCAGCGTGTGAAATGGTGAGCTCCGCACCAACACCTTCCAGCAGTGGTAAGTAAATATGTTTTTATTGATGACAATGTAAATGTTGACGGGGCCCAGTTAGGGGTGCTAATAGGTTATGTTTTATATTTTACAGTACCTGAGTTACCAAGTCCTAGAAAGCAAAGATACCGAAGGAGGGCCGTATCGTATACCGGCGGCCGCACATCTTCTGACGATTTATCTGCTCCTGAACATGACAACACCTGTAAATTATGCGAAGACCTGTTAGAATGTGGCAAAGGGCGCTGTTGGGAGGGTACAGATGAATCAGGGTTTTATGGCTCTTTATCTTCTTCTTCTTCTTCTTCTTCTTCTTCTTCTTCTTCTTCTGATGATGATGATGATGATGAGGGATATGTTTCCGGATCCCTAGACAACCTCTCTCAAAGCTGTATCACCAATAAAGCATTGTATTAAAGACAAAGTGTGATCATTTTGCCACAGACCCTTCGTCATAATGAGGTATGAAAATATTCTAAAAGAGATCTATTACACACCGGGTAGGGTAGGGAGCTATGCTGGGGTAAACCCACTTTTTCAGGAGGGAAGAAAACATGATAAAAACCTGTCCATGAAGCAAGTCAAGACATGGTTGTCAGGACAAGATGCTTATGCGCTTCATAAACCGGCAAGAATTAATTTCCCTCGAAATAAAACAGTGGTGTCGGGTATAGATCAGCAATGGCAGGCCGATCTCATAGACGTGTCCAAATTTTCTAAGGAAAACCATGGAAAAAAGTTCATCTTAACAGTCATTGATGTGTTGTCTAAATATGCATGGGCATACCCTCTGACTGATAAGTCGGGGAGCGAGGTTGCTGCCGCCTTCCAGAATATCTTTGAAACAGGCCGGGCACCCCGAAAAATACAGACAGATGCCGGCAAAGAGTTCTTAAATACGCCTCTGAAGAAACTTTTAGCACGTTATGGTATTCAGCATTTTGTCACTCATAGTGAGACTAAAGCTGCCGTTATAGAGAGGTTTAATCGGACCCTAAAAAATAAACTCTGGAGATACTTCACAGCTAGAAACACCCACCGGTACGTAGACATCTTGGCAGCCGTTCTTCAAGGTTACAATGACACGTACCACCGTAGCATCCGGACTGCTCCTAGCACTGTAAATTTGTCTAATGAAAGGGTTGTATGGTTAAGACTGTATGGAGATATTTTAAAAAGTAAAAGAAAGGAAAAACATCTTAAGGTGGGGGATCACGTCAGGATATCCAGACTGAAGGGAAAATTTGAAAAGGGCTACCAGCAAACCTACACGGATGAAATATTCATCATCAAAGAACTGTTAACAAGAGGGGAAAGAGGGGTGTATAGATTAAAAGATTACACAGACGAGCCAGTAAAGGGCACTTTTTACCCTGAGGAGCTCCAAAAGGTTCCTGATGATCAACAACGTGTATACAGAATTGAAAAAGTGATCAAAAAAAGAGGGCGGGGAAAATATAGAGAGGTTCTAGTCAAATGGGTCGGCTGGCCAGACAAGTTCAACAGTTGGGTAAAAGAGGCTGAAGTACAAGACCTTTGACATGGCTGGCTTTTATATCACCCTCCCCAGCAACGCATCGGCAACAGCCTTCCCCAAAAACAAAAGTTCCAATTTTACTGTTCAACTAGCAAGAGCTCTGGACCTGCCGGGGTCATGGGAAGTGGGGCTGGTGGAGATACAGTACCCACACAGCTGGAACACGCTAACCACAGGTGGATATTTTGAAATTGCTAACGAAAAAAAGAAGTGGGAGTTTTCTTTGAGAAATGGGTACTATACCAGCATCCAGCAGGTATTAGAAAATATGAACAAGCTTATGACAGACGCTGAGAATCCGCCAATGGCGACCCTGCGATACGACCCAGTTGCTCGAAAAATTAAATTTAAAGGAGATGGGGCGTTTAGCATACTAGCTAGTGATGAACTAGCGAACATATTAGGTTTGAAGCCCCAAGCCCGCTTCAAAAAATTCCCCTTTGCGGCCGATGTGACAGGAGGATTCAGTACCATATTTATTTATACAGACATTGTGGAGCCGCAGATAGTGGGTGACTTCTATGTGCCGTTACTGCGCTGCGTGCCTGTGCGGGGGCAAGACAACGACATCATCACGGTAACCTATGACCAGCCCCATTATGTTCCAGTCAGCAAGCACGGCATCAGCACAATTACTGTAGAGATCAAAACAGATCAAAACAAACACATCCGTTTTAACCACGGGAAGGTTGTCGTCAAGCTTCATTTCAGGCCTCAGAAAAGTGAAGGATGGTTGTGATCAAGGAGTACGGGAGTCCTCAAGACTACGTGGCCTATTACAGGGCCCAAGCCGGAGCCGGTCTTGCGGGGTTCCGGGGAACACCCGTCATGTATGGGACAGGCCTAGGCGGTTTGTTCCGTGGACTTTTTCGAAAAGCAATGCCTCTTCTGAGGAAAGGGTTAGAAATCGTTAAACCCCACGTGAAATCTGCAGCTAAGAATATTGTCAGAGATATGGCAGGGCAGCTTGTATCCCGTGTTGTAGGGGGCGGCCAAGAGGGCTCGGGCTTGGTCGTGGCCAGAAAGAATTACGCCTTGGGACCGCCTATTCCCTCTAAAAAGAGAAAGAATGTGAGAAAGCGCCATCATACAAAGAGGAAACGTGCTCAGAAGAGGAAGCGCTGTGACAGCCGGGACATATTCTAATACAAAATGGCTTTTATCCACGAGGCATCGCAGGAGTGTGTTAAATCAGAACTGGACCTTTTTCAACTGTCACCTACTCAAACCAGTATTGAAAATAGCACGTATGTCGAGATCCCTCCTTTATCAGCGCTAACGCCCAATGCGCCCCTGGAATTTTTTATCACAGGACACGGTGAGCATTACACAGATCTAAATAACACCCTGTTGTATGTGAGTTGCAAGATTGTAAAGGCTGATGGCACAGATATTGATGACGGTGCAAGGGTGGCCCTGACCAACTATCCTATAGCTTCGCTGTTTAATCAGCTGGATGTTACCCTGGGAGACCGGCTCGTAACACAGAGCCACCACTGCTATTCTTACCGGGCCATGATTGAGCTGATTCTGAACTTTGGGGCTGACGCTCTGGGAACCCAATTTACAGCTGGGGGTTTTTACAAAGATGAATCAGCGCTTATGGAGAGCACTGTGCTGGCAGCCGCGGGCAACGCTGGTTTCAGAGCGAGAGCGGCACATACAGCCAGGAGTCGTAAATGGGACCTGCTTGGGCCTTTGCACAGCGATCTGTTTTTTCAAGACAAACTGCTAATTAATGGGGTTGACGTGAAAGTCAAACTCACAAGAAGCAGAAACGAATTTTGCCTAATGAGGGATGGCAATGAGAATTACAAAGTGCAGCTCCTGTCGGCGTCTCTCTTTGTAAAGCGTGTAAAAGTAGCAGCAGGCGTACGGCTGGGCCACGCAGAAGCCTTGCTCTCCTCCAACGCCAAATATCCCATTGATCGTGTGGGGATGAAGGTTTACAGCATTCCTGCAGGCAGCCTTGTGTGTAATCAGGAAAACCTATTTCTGGGCCAGCTACCTAAACAGCTAGTGATTGGATTTGTGGACAATGCCTCTTTCAGTGGAGATTACGAAAGAAACCCATTCAATTTTCAGCACTGCAATGTTAATTTTTGTGCCCTGTATTGCGACGGCGAACAGGTCCCCGCCAAACCTCTTCAGCCTGATTATGCTCGCGGTGTTTTTGTGAGAGAATACATGCAGATGGTACAAGTTTCAGGCAAAGGCATGAAAGACAGACCTCTCCTAATCAGCCGTGAAGAGTTTAGTCACGGATATAATTTATATTGTTTCGACCTGAGTCCTGACCAGGGGTGCTCGGAGCACTATTCTTTGATCCGGAACGGCAACCTCAGAGCGGAAATTAGATTTGCACTACCTCTCCCCAATACCGTCAATATGATTCTCTATGCAATCTTTGAAAACCTCATTGAAATAAGCCACACCAGGAACGTTCTTTTTGATTATATGTGAGGATGGACACCCTGCAGCTCCTCCGGCTGTTCTCTGGAAATCCCGACTTTCTAGGGGTCTACCCCTGTGATCTGCTACCCAAGAGGCAAATCTCCAAAAGACCTTTCGGCATAATTGTAAACACTCATCCTCAAACTCTACCTGGCGAACACTGGCTGGCTGCCTACTTCCCATCTCCCGGCTATGGTGAATTTTTTGACTCTTATGGAAGGCCTCCAGACAGCCCTGACTTTCCTGGAGCCATAGCGATATTCTTAGAGCGGCAAGCTAAGAAGTACACGTTTCACCAACTTCAACTGCAACACCCCAGCGCTGTAACATGTGGGCATCACTGCGTGTTTTTTCTACTGAACCGGTCTAAAGGCATGGACTATGGAAATATTTTAAAGATGTACTCCGATGATGCTGTTAAAAATGATCAAATGGTAAAGCTTTTTGTAAAATGTATAAAGGTGGGGAGGGGGAATGGAGCCTGTAACCATCACCAGTGCATGCAGACATGTATGCCTTACTGCAAAATAAAGAAAAAGACTTAAACGTTTTACTTCTTTCACTGTGTTTTTATTCATTTTACAAGCTGTACATACAACATTGCATGGCCAACAGGTTGAAAAGCATACGTTTTACAAATTGAGCCAGTTACCAAGCCTGATACTGCTTCTAGGCTTTACCATCAGGGGTCCAGAGGGCGAGACAGCAAACAGGGGCTTCTGAGTTCCAAAAGGGGCAGTCATAACAGAGTCAGGGCTAGTAGCAGCCTCCCCCTTAATAACCAGAGAGTCTTTCAACATTTCTAACTGCTCTTTAACAGCCGTAGAACCCAACACAGAGGTAGGGACATTCACCTCGGCCATAGCAGTCATAAATTCATCCCAGCCTTTAGGTTTCCGCTTCTCAGTAAGGGAGCGATGTTGCGAGGCGCCTTTCACCAGGTCTAAAATGTTAGTACCGGGAACAGGCATGCCCCTGTATAAAAACGTTCCACGTGTATCCCAGGATGATATGTCCTGGTGCTGTTTCATTTTGTTTAGCAAAAGTTCTGCATTTTTCCTATACCGGGAGCTGACGCCACTTAGGATCTCAGTCATGGCGGCGTCCTGCAGAGCGGCATGTGGAGGCTGTTCTGGCAAGCCTTGGGGTTGATGAGTCTCTTCTGAGGGGTAAATGAGATTCAGTCTGTCTTTTTCAGACTCGTTTTGTCTGGTCAGTCGTAGAAACCTCTGCAGCACAGAATTGTAGAGCTTAATCTTTTCCTCCTCGCCCAAATCAGCTCTCTGAAGAACGGAGCGCATCTCAACATCCAGCCGATTAGCAGCCACAGTCCCCATAGTAGGAGCCCTGCCCTGTAGTTGCCCCATCTGGTGGCGTGGCACCAGAAACATTTTCTCAGCATAGTCCATGGCTTATCCGGCTATCAGGTTAGCCAACAACGGTATAGCAGCCCCCAGCAGTGAACCAACGAAACCGCCCGACTGGCGAATGACCTGCTTCTTCTTTTTGAGGGATACCTTTCTATCGCTCAGTTTTTTGATGACACCTTTCTTCCTCTTTAAAGCTCGGTATTGTGAAGGCTTCAAAGGGAGGTTTCCTTTTAAGGTGTTCAGGGCTATTTCTGCTATTGCCCCCACCAGATCGTTATTAGCCTTGCATAAGATGGCCTTTCTCTGTTTTGGCCCAGCCCTTACTAAGATTTTTAAAACCGCCAAATTTCTGAGCACCCTCTCTGACATCCTGAATGAACTAGTGCTAAGGCATTCAGGCTAATGCTTTTTACTCTTCTTTTTCATAGTGTAAACAGCAGGCCAATCAGGGGGAAAGAGGCCTGTTCTCAACCGGTAGGTTTCTGGGGTGCTGGCTGCCAAATCTACCAAAAGGTACCCGTGCGGTTTGTGAGTGGCATCTTGGAACACTTCTAAAAAATACTGGGTGTTAGTGGGGTACATCTGGCGGCCCAGTGTGACAATTTGCAACTGATCACGAGGGCTGCGGAATAAAACCAAATATTTGGAATTCAGAGCTATAGTTCTCATCTTCTTACCTTGAAAAAACAGATTTTGAAGTATGAGAATAATGCTCAGGTTTCTGTGGTGAACGTACTGTGTAAAAGCCTTCTCTATTTGATCGCTGTCGCCGGCTGAAGCCATGAGGTCGTCTACCACAGCTAAATTGGTTTGGTTTGGTGGAAACAAATCATCATCTTCAAAGGAAGACGGGAGGCCCTCCATAAACTTAATATAAGGGAATTTATTAAGCAGTTCTTTGTACAGAGGTTGCCAGCAGCTATAAAACCATACAATATTTTGTGGCATTTGAGACATCACAGAGGTACCATGCTCTAACATTTGCTTGATAAAAAAAGATTTGCCAGAATTGGACGGCCCGCTTATAATGCAAGAGAAAGGGTGTACAAACTGTACAAGGTTTTCCATAATGTTCAATAGCCGTACGGCAGTGTGCAGTAATCCTCGCTCTTTAGAGCCCTTTTATTATAGACGACCTTCAGGGTTTTCCTGAGGACTCTTGTTTCTAGGGCCCAATGTCTCTTAACCCTAAAAATACCCGTCTGTTCCACTTTGATCGATTTCTTTCTCTCTGGGCCGGTCAGGCAGTAATCATCCACCAGTGCTTTCAAGCTGTCAAAATTAACCTTTTCAGCATTGCCACTGTTTAGCGTAATACCCTTCACCTTTAGCACCGCTTCTCCGCTGGACAAGGCATATCCATATGTTTTGGGTCCGGCTGCCACAAACTCTGTGATTGAGGTGTTTGGTGGGATCTCGCTTGTCAGCTGCCCTAAATAGTCACCCAAAGGGGGTGTCCACGCCCCCTGTCTACTTATAAAAATGACTGAATCAGTGTCATGGTACAGGCATCTATCTCCCAATCCATCCAGTAGCCTGTATAATTCCAGCCGGGCATAAGCCGTTGTAAAACTGGCGATGAATATGTTAGTACATGTGGCTTTGGTGGGTTGGTTCTTGGCCATTTTCCACGTCACAATGGCTGTCTCTGTATCCACAAACTCGCATGAGGAAACATCATAATAGGGCACAAAAAGATATTTGAATAATTCCTCAGGTTTTGTCACCACTGATGTGGTCAGGTGGTTGGTGTTCTGACCAAACTTGCCCCACAGAGAGTTTAAAAAGAGTTTGGCAATCTGCCTTTTAGCAGGATTTACTTCGATATGCTCACGCCGTAAGCGGACACCTTCCATCTTCTCATACTCCTGAATATATTTATCTTTATCCTGTTCTGTTTTGCACCAGGACGGGTAACCGCTGGCCTCCTGCTTCTGTCTGAGATGGGTGTTCATATACCCTGAAAATAATGTGACTGATGTTCTTTCAAAATGCCAGATCTCATAGATCTCAGCAATTCTGTAACCCTTTTCTATAGCCACATTCAATTCAACAGTACACCATGTCCCCGTCAGAGCCCTTTCTTCATCACTGTGTTGACAGGGGGCGGTTTGCAGACTTTCTGTGCAGGTTGCACACAGGCTAAACATTAATTTGCCCCCTGATTTGTGGGGTAGGACTGGGAAATAGAGGTTCCTTGGTGGGTACACTTTGACTTTGGCAAGCCCGAAATACTGCTTTATGTCCCCAAAGTTTTGATAGATGATTTGGGGGTGTCCAATCGGGTACTCCTTGTTCTTGTTCACAAAGGGGTACAAACTGGTGAAATCGTAATATAAGATTTGCTCCCCAGCTTTTGGCTTGTAGTACAGGCATGTGGCATTTGTTCTACCCCCAAAAAATGCATCTCGGGGGTTCAAAGGGGTTGGGAGCTTGTTCTCCATTAGAAACTGCTTCAAAGCGGGGTCGTTCTCCAGCATGTCCCGCCATTCGTGTTCCCAGATGCTACGTATGGCATACCCCTGGTCCCTGAGGTACTCTTCTTTAATCCTGGTACGATTGTGCAGACCCCCGTATGTTGAATCAAGTAATTTGTTGAAGTCTTTTTCAGAGTAGCAGACAGGACAGCCGTGAAAAAAACAGCCGCGAAATTCAAAAGCAGTGGGGACCCCGTTTATGACAGCAAACCCGTCCAAAAAATATTTGCCTACTTGCTTTTCACCACCCTTCAGAGCATGCTGGATATTGAGATTCTCAGTGTGCTCTATATGCAACAGCCATTGAATCGCTGGTGCTGAGTACCTTTTCTGAGTCTTGTGATAACTGTCTAAAGGGGCTAACGCAATGGTATTCCTCTTCAAATACATGAACAGGTACTGGGCCATGCAGACAGAGGCCAGTGTAATATACTGGAAGGGGTCAATGCAACGGATCTCTATCTCCTCAACAATCTCTCCCCCACCATCTCTGAGGCACTCGCGTTCTGTCATTTTCATGACTTGGTCCCTGAATCGAATACAGGCCTCCCTCAGAATCTCCACATCTTGTCTGCAGTAGTAAGCCAGGGCCTTCTTTAGCTTAAACACCGTGCCTGCATTATCTGCGTGCCATTTCAGGAATTCTTCTCTCTCCCCGGGCATCATGGTTTCTGGACTGTAATACTTGGCTTCAGGGAGCGGCCCCACATAGTCTTGATTGTCCATTGTGTTGAACAAATGGGGGAAATACCCCTTGTTGCCCCGAAAACCCATAGCTTTCGGTAGCTTGCTTAATTTAAGGGGCAAAAAGGAGAGGCTGTCAATAAACCGAATCTTATAATCCGGTAGGAGAATACACAGCAGCTTACCCCCTTGACTGATCAATTCAACACGCACTTTTTCCCGTATCAGCTGTCTCAGCACCAGGTACCCGTCATAACCTTTGGAATTGTGAGCGATAAAGGTACACCTTTTAAACTTGTGATTTATAAACTTCTTCACAAATTGCTCCAGGCAGCTAATGCCATGACAGCCCCAACTCACAGCCTCTTTGCCATCACCTTCCTCCAGCATATCCGTGGCATACACGTAATTTGGTATATGCACGCCCGTCTCTTGACAACATTCAAAATCATAAATGATGTATCTTTCACCAATTTGCGGGCGCTCCAAGGGCTTCAGAAAGCATAAATGCCCTTCCAAGCTGTCAACCTTCTCAGAGCACTGACCACACTTTGTTTTCTTGCATTTTGTGTGGGGAGTGAAGACATAAAGGCCACACTTTTCACAATATACCTTATTCTTACAGTCAACTTTCCCTTCCAATGCCATCTGTGTATGGCTTTCAAGACAGGCCTTAGACCGGCAAAACAATTTGCATATGCAGCATCTTACCCTCTCTTCTGCCACCTCCTGGCAGTCTTGCTTCAGGCACGCTCGACAGAGGTATTGGCAATCGTGACTGAATTTGTGATGGTAGGCTGTGTGGCAGAATTCACAGAAATAACGCTCGCCCAGGAAGCCCTTGATGTTTTTGATTCCGTAGTAATGCTTGTCGTGTAACAATATAAACACCAATTTTTCTCGCTGTGCTCTGCCCGTGACAAAAAATCGCCACCCACCTTCGTTGTAAAACAAAATTTTTATGGTTATACCTAAAAGCTCTTCAAAGAGATGTATCTGTGAAAAGCCAATCCTGTTTTCTGTGGAAATGCCCAGTCTGGTGTGTAGGGCCCTGGCTCTAGTAGCAATTTCTTGATTTGTACCTTCTCCGCTGTCAAGCAAATACAGCACACTACCTGTGAAACACAGAAATTCACCCTCCACATTGAAATCCACCAGGTGCTGTCTTTTTGTCTCCAGGACTTTGGTGAATATCACGGTGCTTAACTTCCTACGCCCGCCGCCCTCTTTGTATTTCACGATAGTGACCACTAATTGTAAACAGCCCCCCCACATCAATTCTGCTTTGCTCTGTAGAAGGTTTTCAACACGGGTCAGAAAGTCATCAGCATTTAAATCATGCATATGTCTCCTAAGGGTAAAGAGGGGTCGATTTAGACCATCTGCATCTAGGCGTAGTTGAACAAAATCATTCGGCTCTATCACCCTAGAAACATTATTCAAAAAGGTCTGTACCACATTATGGATAACACCTATAGCCTCTACAAATGATCTGATACGTTCAAGATTAGCAAATCTATACCGTTGGTAGTATTCCACAGCTCTGTAATATAGGATAGGCCTCTCCCACTCCTGTATCATTTCTAGATACACATCATGCACATTCTGAGAGTTAGGGGTCTGTAGCTGTGACATAGAAGGCCATAGCTCCTCTTCCGGTTGAGGTTCTGACATATGCTCATCTGTACAGCTATCGCTGTCTGTAGGGGCTGTGGAAAGGGCACCGCCAGACATATTTTTTGCTTTTTTTCCGGGCGGTTCTGGATTAAAAACAAGGGGAAACAATGCTTCAGTAACATTCTTTTTAATGTAATACTGCCCCTTACATTCTAAAACAGGTCTCAAGTAGGATAATACACTTGGTTATTTTACCTCCTAAAAGCATTCGCGTTGCATGGCTTGTACATGGCTGTGGGGTAGAGTTTATGCTGTCAGCCTCCAGAGGCTCTGGGGAGTTTGTAAACACTTGCTCATCTTCCCAACCTGAGAAACAGAGACATGAGAACCATTACAGCTGCTGTAGAAATGCCTCTATAACTAGACATTTTGTTTCTGAGGGCAAAAACAAAAGCAGCCTGATCTTAATACCTCCTAGGTCAGGCGGTGTTCCCTGTGGGGTCTCTGCAGGTATTGTAAAGTTTGCATACTCCTCATCATCTTCTACTTCTGTATTAGACATTTGACAAACATTACAACTGCTGCAGAAATATTTAAAAGCATCTAAGCCATACAGTTATTTAATTTGTATGAACTAAAAAATGTACCTAATAGAGCCTTCACACATTGCGTATCTGTTACAGAACCCTGGTGGAAACACAAGAACACCAGTAGTTAAATATCGTCACAAATGGGTACTACCCCCCCCCACCTTCTGCCTCTCAAAACTGCTTGTGAAATTACTTACATTTCGGGCAGCCATCCCATCCATGTCATTACGTTCTAGGATGGGCTGTGTGCCTTGTGGGGGGTCTGCAGTCATCGTAAGGGCTGCATACTCCTCATCATCTTCTACTTCTGTATTAGACATTTGACAAACATTACAACTGCTGCAGAAATATTTAAAAGCATCTAAGCCATACAGTTATTTAATTTGTATAAACTAAAAAATGTACCTAATTGAGCCTTCACACATTGCGTATCTGTTATAGAATCCTAGTGGGAACACAAGAATACCAATAATTAAATATAGCCACAATTGCTACAAACCCCAGCCTTCTGACTCTCAAAACTGCTTGTGAAATTACTTACATTTCGGTCAGCCATGGTGTCCAGGTCATTCTTTGCTGGCAAGCTGCTCCGTCTGTGGGTCTAGATAAGGTCCCAACTGGACGCTGAAAGGGACCTCGCCCACCATCTTTACGTCACCATTTGAGCCCCCACCCTCCAATACATGGATAAACTGGTGTTAGCAAAAGAAAAAAAGCAGACAACGTATTATTTGTAAAAATATTTTATTATTACAATCCTTGGGTAGAGGTTAACAGTTTCTGATAACTAATTGTTGTTACATTTTGACAAATAAGTCTCTTCAAAGCCACTGGTAATTCAGAGCCAATTTTCGCCATTATATCTTGTGGTTTAGGGCTGCTCTCAATATACACCATGAATTCCACAAGCTCATCAAGGGTGTCACATGTCACATATAATTTCTCTAGCTTACATGCTATGGTCATTATGACCCAAAGGGTCTCACCCCTCGATATTCTGGGGCATAAGGCCTTAAGAAGCTCTTCCTCGGTGGGTGGCCGGGGAGCCATCTGATCTCCTTCTGCATGCATGCACGCCTTGAAGCACTGCTGCAATGTTGTTATCACACACGCTCTCACCATCTGTACAGCGGCCGAATCATATGGATATGTTGTTTCTTAAAGAAAAAGAGTATAAGGCTGAATTAGACTCACAATTTTATCTAATTAAATTAGTGTTTTCTAAATAATGTTTAACTCACCATCCGAGTCGCAGTATCGACAGTAACATGGTATTAGACATGCGTCTTGAGCGTTTTCCTCAAATAGGTCGCTCGGTCCAGGAGCTTCGGACGTTTTCCTTGCCCTAAATTTTCGTTTTGGCGGCTTTGGCGTTAAGCTGTCTTCAAACAGATGGGCTTCGGAGTTTGCCATCTTCAAAGCACGTGTCTGTATTTTTCAAATGGGCACCGCTACTTAACGATGTATCTGTATATAGCCTGAAAAGCTGTGGAGACATGCCTGGGCATAGCCTTGCCCCTGTCACGTGTACACCGCGTGTCACAGCCACGCCTGCGGACATGCCTGAACATGCACATACCCATGTTTTTTCTCTTTTTTCTGTTGTGCTTTTAATAACCAGTTTTCTCCTGGCCCCTTACAGGTTTCTTTTTTCCTCAGCCTGGGCACAGTTTCTGCTTAAGGGCAACACTTTGTGCATTTAAAGCCTAATTTTCCACATTCAGAACTGTAAATCTAGGCCTGGTGTGCAGGCTCATTTTTGAGGCTAAAAATGCCATTTCAACTCCTGCTGCCAGCAGTTTCTGCTATCAGCCAGCGAGCTGGACATTGCAAGGGCTACTCCAATGAGATCTAGGAGCTGGCTGGAGGGGGGGGGGGCTGCCCCTTCCCCTCAGGCCTTTGCTGTTGCATGCGACTTCCTGTCAGTCAAGCTGCCCGTGCTACCGGGTGTGACTGTGTGCAGGAGAAACCTCGGCTTTTAAAAAAAGTTTTCCTCTTAAGAACTGGCTATTATGTCTGCCTAACACCTCCAGATTCCCATGTGAGTACAAAGACCCTGGTGTTTACTTATGTTGAACCTTGTTTAGACCCTTCCTTGTTTACTGCTGCATTAGAAATGCTTATAAACATTTTCCTTCAGGGTGACTGCCTGCTTAGGGAAAAGGAAAGCTGCCTACCCCTGGGCTTTTAAAAACAGTTTGGCATGTGTGGAGAAGAAGAAATCCCTGCTTTTAAAAAATGCTTCCCTCCTAATCAGGCCTGGCCATCTATGCCAGCCGTGGCATTTTAACTCCTGCAGCCAGGCTTAAGGAAAGAAAAACTTTTTCCCCTTTTGAAAAAGCATTGCCCCCCCCGCTTTTCTCTTTCTTCTGCTTAGAAACTGATAAGGCTTTAAACACAGGCAGTGTGGAGTTGAGGCAACCACCCCTTCCCTCACAGACATGTGGTCATGGGCATGCCTGGGCATGCCTTGGGTTAGCACGCGGGTGGGGGTGGGGCACACTCCACTTCCGGCAAAACATGTGGCTGGTCCAGGGAGGGGTGGCTGACACGTCACTTCCGGCAAAACACGCATTGCATGATGGGAGGGGTGGCTAACACGCAGAGGATCATGGGAGGGGGGGGGAGGAACTATGACGTCACTTCCGGTGAGTCAGCATTTCCCTTATCTGATCAGCCCAATACAAAAAAGGTATACACTATTACTACTACTGTCTCACACAACCAGACTTAAAATCCCAGTGGATGCGTTCATACCACGAACTAACCTTGATTTTTAAATTTTTTTAGCATGTTTTGCAAATCCAACCCTGTCAGGTTAGTAGAGGCTTTAAAGCAGTGTTTCTCAACCTCAGCACCTTTAAGATGTGTGGACTTCAATTCAATTGACATTTGCTGGGTCTGCAGGAATAAGAGGGGAATGCAAACTTCGCCTACTTTTGCAAACCACCTTTTTGGGAACGCGGGGCCGCGAAACACCGCCCTCCCCGTCGTAGCCTTTTCCTGTTTCTTCGGGGGGGGGGCTGCTGTGCGCGAGCTCCTCCTTTCCAAACGGGCCGCTGCAAGCGCTTCACAGACGAGCCTTTTTGCAAACTAACGGGGCGGGAGGGGCACCATTCGACGGCTTCACTTGGCTTGGCCGGATTCCTCGACGGCGGGGGGGCCTTTGCCCAAGACGGCATTAAGTTTTGCGAGGGCTTTTGAGAAACGGCCCCCGCGTCGGGCTCGCTTCCTTGCAAAGTGAGGAGCCGCACAAAAGGCAACGCGCCGCCTGGAGAAGGCAGGGAAGCGGGTTCCGTCCCCCCACCACGGTTGTTGGTAGCCTCGAACACGCGGGCGAGCGTTTCCACGTGCGCGGCAGCTCCGCTCCGGGGCACCCATCGGCCAATCGCGCGGCTCCACCGCGTCCGCCCCCGGGAAGGAAGGAGGGCGCGCTGGGAGAGCGGCTCTGAAGGGGCCGCGCAAGTCTTCCCCCTTTGTCCCCGCGCAATGCCCGGCGTGCCCACGCAAGGACACGCTTCGGGAAGAGGGGGCTTTGGCGCCCAAGGTGAGAGCAGGCGGCTCTTCGCTCTCGGCGCGCCGCGGGGCCAGACGAGCCTCCGGGTGCAGCGGGACGGGAGCTCCGCCCGCGCGCCTTCCTGTCCTTGCGGGCCGCCGGCGACGGAAGCAGAGGCGAGAAGCCACAATTGCCACCAGCGGCTCCCGCAACGCGAAAGTGGGCTTGTTTTGTTCTTTTGCCCTCCCACTAACAACAAATCTCACCCCATAAACTCTTCGGATATTTCCCCCGTAGGGCTGCTCACCCAGCGGGTTGAATGTGGCGTCTCTTCTGGGCTATATTATTAATAATAAAAATATTATTATTATTTTTAAAAAATATCATTTTATTTACATTCAACATAAAACAAACACATAACACATAACAATGGTTACATTTATGTATATATATTTACATTTGATTTTACATAATCATTTTTATTATATTTAATATAATGTATCCTTCTTGGTTTTTTTTGTCTCTAATCTTTTCCCTCCTTTATCTTCCATTCTCTTCTAACCTATTCTCTCTCTATCTTTTCCTTTCCCTTACCTTCCATTTTGACTCTTCCCTTAATTCCTTTTCTCTTTCATCCACTCCCTTCTTCCTTTTTTAACCCTCTCTTTCTCTCTCTAATCTCTTCTCTCACTTGCCTTACTCACTCTTTCTAACCCTCCCATCTCTATCTTTTCCTTTCCTTTATCTTCCATTTTCATTCTTCCTTTTATCCCTTCATCCATTCCCTTCTTCCTTTTTTTAACCCTCTCATTCTCTCTAATCTCTTCTCTCATACTCCCTCTTTCTCTCTCTAACCTCTTCTCTCCCTTCTCTTCCATTCTATCTTCTCTCCCTATCTTTCTTTCCCTTTTCACCCTTTCTACCCTTTTTCTTTCTAACCTATTCCTTCCTTTCTTTTCTTACTTTATATATGTTTATCACTCTTGTGTCCCTTTCCTTTCCTTACATTATATTATTTATTTATTTATTTATATATTTGTATCAAATTCAATCTTAACTTTTAGATCTTTGTTTTATAATACATAATACATACATACACTTCATTAAAATTCTTCCAGTTTTCTTAACAAAAAAATCTTGTAAATACTTGATTTACATTTTTTCTCTTCTTATACCTCTTTTTTTCCCCTCGCCCCTCCTTTATTTGTACTTTTTTAATTATTATTGTTTTTATTATTTATTCTCTACTTGATGTTATATTCTTTTTGAATATACATACTTTATGAAGCTCCAGCAAAGGAGATCGTTACCTTGTCGTGGTGCTGGAGCTTGAGCACCTCAATGAAACCATGAGCTAAACCGTGAAGGGACACCCAAGACGGGAAGGTCGTGGCAGAGAGGTCAGACTAAATACGATCCCTGGGGAAGGTAATGGCAACCCACCCCAGTATTCTTGCCATGAAAACTAAATGGATCAGTACAACCAAATATATGTCGGTATACCATCGGAAGATAGGACTCCCAGGTCGGAAGATGGTCAAAATGCTACTGGGGAGGAACAGAGGATACGTTCAACTAGCCCCAGATGTGATGACGCAGCTAGCTCAAAGCCGAAAGGACGGCTAGCGGCCGACGGTGCTGGTGGTGAACGACGAATCCGATGTTCTAAAGATCAACACACCATAGGAACCTGGAATGTAAGATCTATGAGCCAGGGCAAATTGGATGTGGTTATTGGTGAGATGTCAAGATTAAATATAGACATTTTAGGTGTCAGTGAACTGAAATGGACTGGGGTGGGCCACTTCACATCAGATGACCACCAGATCTACTACTGTGGACAAGAGGACCACAGAAGAAATGGAGTAGCCTTCATAATTAATAATAAAGTGGCTAAAGCAGTGCTTGGATACAATCCAAAAAACGATAGAATGATCTCAATTCGAATTCAGGGTAAGCCATTTAACATCACAGTGATCCAAATATACGCCCCAACCACAGATGCTGAAGAAGCAGAAGTAGATCAGTTCTATGAGGATCTGCAGCACCTACTAGATAATACACCAAATAGAGATGTTATTTTCATTACAGGAGACTGGAATGCTAAGGTGGGTAGTCAGACGACACCTGGAATTACAAGCAAGCATGGTCTGGGAGAACAAAATGAAGCAGGACATAGGCTGATAGAATTTTGCCAAGACAACTCACTGTGCATAACAAACACTCTCTTCCAACAACCTAAAAGACGACTTTATACATGGAAGGCTGAGCGAAGGAAGATAGATGCTTTTGAACTGTGGTGTTGGAGGAAAATTCTGAGAGTGCCTTGGACTGCAAGAAGATCAAACCAGTCCATACTCCAGGAAATCAAGCCAGACTGCTCACTTGAGGGAATGATATTAAAGGCAAAACTGAAGTACTTTGGCCACATAATGAGAAGACAGGATACCCTGGAGAAGAAGCTGATGCTAGGGAAAGTGGAAGGCAAAAGGAAGAGGGGCCGACCAAGGGCAAGATGGATGGATGGTATTCTGGAGGTGACGGACTCAACCATTGGGGAGCTGGGGATGGTGACGGCCGACAGAAAGCTCTGGCGTGGACTGGTCCGTGAAGTCACGAAGAGTCGGAAACGACTGAACGAATAAACAACAAACTTTATGAAGGGGTCCCATGTTTCCTTGTACTTTCCCATTTCTTTTCCTTTTATTAAATTTGTTAATTTGTCTGTTTGCATTAAATCCATTATTTTTATAATCCATTCTTCTTTTGTTGGAATATTTTCTTGTTTCCAGTATTGGGCGTATTTTATCCTTGCAGCTGTACTTAAATACTGAAATAAAACCTTTTGTTTTTTATTTATATTGTCTTCAATTTTGCCTAATAAATATAATTCTGGTCTCATTCTTATTTCTTTATCGAATATTTTACATACATATTTGTGTATTTTGCCCCAATATTTTTTTGCTTTTTCACATAACCACCATACATGGTAGAAAGATCCACTTTTGTTTTTGCATTTCCAACATAAATTAGAATTACTCATTTTTGATTTAAATAACACCTCAGGAGACATGTACCATCTAAAAATCATTTTATACATATTTTCTCTTAGATCATTACTTAAAGTAAATTTTATATTTTTGACCCAGATTTCTTGCCAATCTTCATATGTGATTTCAATTCCTAAATTTTCCTCCCATTTTCTCATATATTTTTTAATTTTTATGTCCTTGGTTTTCATTTCCAGTAGCGTTTTATATATTTTAGAAATTAAATGTTCTTCCTCTTTTTCTAGTATATTATCCCAATTATTTTCTATTTTTGTAAATTGATAATTTTTTTCGTCTATTTTATATTGCTCTTTCAATTGGAAATATGTAAACCAATGACATACTATATTTTCATTTTCTAGTTCTTCCCTTGTTTTAAGTTTCTGATTATTTCCTTCAAATTTTAACAAATTTTTATATCTTATATATTCTTTTTTATTTTGACTCCCTAATCTGGTACATGCCTCCTGGGTTGACACCCATAATGGAAGATTTGGTAATAGTGTTTTTTTGTATTTGTTCCAAATTTTTAGTAACGATTTTCTTATTATATGGTTATTAAATGCCTTATGTATTTTACTTTTATTATACCACATGTAACCATGCCAACCATACCTATTGTCGTGTCCTTCTAAATTCAGTAATTTTTCATTTTCTAGTTTTATCCAATCTTTAATCCATATTAGGCCGCATGTTTCATAATATAATTTAAGGTCTAGCATTGCTAATCCCCCTCTATCTTTTGTGTCTTGTAAATATTTTAATTTTATTCTAGGTTTTTTCTTTTGCCATATAAATTTAGATATTTCTTTTTGCCATTTAATAAAAATTTGGTATGTAATCATAATTGGGATTGTTTGGAACAAATACAAAAATCTTGGTAGTATATTCATTTTTATTGTAGCAATCCTCCCCAGTAATGATAGCTGTAAATTTACCCATTTCTCAAGGTCTTTTTTAATTTCTTTCCATAAATTATCATAGTTATTTTTATACAAATCTAAATTATCTGTTAATTGTATTCCTAAATATTTTAATTTTCTAACGTTTTGAAATCCTGTTATTTGTTCTAATTGACTTTTTTCTTCTTTTGTCATGTTTAAATTTATCATTTCGGTTTTCTGTATATTAATTTTAAATCCTGATAAATCACCATATTCTTGTAATTTTAAAATTAATTTTTCTATTGTATTTCTTGGATTTTGTATTGTTATTACGAGATCATCTGCGAAAGCCTTTAATTTATGATTATCCTGTTTTACCTTGATCCCTTCTATATTTTGAACTTTCCTGATTTCTTCCAATAATACTTCTAGAACCAATATAAATTATAACGGTGAAATGGGACAACCTTGTCTTGTGCCTTTTGTTATTTTACATTCCTGGGTTTCTTCTTCATTTACCATTATTCTTGCTTTTTGAATCTTGTATATTGCTCTTATTGCTTTTATAAATTTTTCCCCAAAATTTCTATTTTCCAGTACTTTAAACATAAATTCCCAATTAACGTTATCGAAAGCTTTCTCCGCATCTAGAAATAATAACATTATTGGTTTTTCATTATGAACGTTTGCGTATTCAATTAAATTAATCACATGTCTTATATTTTCTTTTATTTGTCTGTTTGGTAAGAAACCATTTTGATCCTGATTAATAATTTTCTGTAATATTTTTTTTAACCTTTCAGCAAGAATAATGGCAAATATTTTGTAATCATTGTTTAGTAAGGAAATTGGCCTATAATTCTTACATTCTGTTAAGTCTTGGTTTTCTTTTGGTATTAACACAATATTTGCTTCTCTCCATGATAATGGTATGTCTGCACCCTGTAATATTGAATTGAATAGAATTTTTAATGGATTAATTAGATGTTCTTGAAATTTTTTATAATATTCGGCTATGAAACAGTCGTTTCCTGGTGTTTTCCCTGTTTTCAGTCTTTTGATTGCATCTTTGATTTCTTGTGTTGTAATGTTATTATTTGTAAAATCTTTGTCTTCTTCTGTTAATTTTCCTAGTTTACATTTTTCAATATATTCATCTATTTTATTTTTTGATATTTGTTGTTTTTGATATAATCTGGTATAGTAATCAAAGAAAGCCTTTTTGATATCTTCATTATATATCAATTCTTTATTCTTATCTCTAATTTTTGAAATATTTTTTTTTTCCTTTTCTTTCCTTAATTTGTATGCCAGCCATTTTCCTGGTTTATTTGCCTGTTCAAAATTTCTTTGTTTAATAAATTTTAATTTTCTATTCAATTCTTCTGTTAGTTCTATTTTGATTTGAAGTTGCAATAGTTTTATTTGGTTTCTTAATTCCTCTTTTTCTTTTTTCCTTCTATTGTTCTTTTGCAATTCTAATTCTTTCTCTTTTATCTGTTCCATTATTGTTTCTATTTTTTTTGATAATTATTAAGTGATATCAGTTGTCCTCTCATATATGCTTTGCTTGTATCCCAAACTGTTTCTATTTTAACTCCCTTGTCAATATTCCAAGTAAAAAATTCTTGTAATTTTTTTTCTAATTCTTCTATATATTTTTTATCTTTAAGAATATTTTCATTCATTCTCCATCTATATATTTTGGTATTGATGTTTAGGGTCATTTGAATTGGGCTGTGATCTGAGAGTGTTTTTGGTAGAATTGACATGTCTTTTATTTTATTTTCTAAGCTTTTAGATATCCAGATCATGTCTATTCTAGAAAATGAATTAAATCTATTCGAATAAAATGTATAGTCTCTTTTTATTTCCTTTATTGTGCCTCCAAGCATCTACTAACATTAAATTTTTAGCCATATTAAAAAATTCTTTTGGTAGTTTTCCTTGGTTTTTGCTAATCTGGTTATCTGATTTGCTATCTATTTTAGGTTCCACAACCCCATTCAAATCTCCCATTAACACCCAATTTTTATTCGCATGTTCAGAGAGGACATCTGATAATTCTTTATAAAAAAAATTTTGATTGTTGTTTGGGGCATAAACCCCCACTATCCAAATTTTCATATTTTGGCTTTCAATTTCCACTATTAAAAATCTTCCCTCTTCATCTTTTAATATTATTTTAGGTTTAAGTGAAGGTTTTACATAGATTACTATACCATTTTTTTTCTTTTCATTAGCTGTTGAAAATGTTAGCCCTAGTTTTTTATTGTCCAAATATTTTGTATCCTTTTTTTTTATGTGGGTTTCTTGAAGACAAATGATATCTAATTCTAATTTTTTTAAAATTTGAAATGTTCTATGTCTTTTCACTGGTGAGTTAAATCCATTGATATCCCATGTTAAATTTTTAAGTTTACTCATCTTTCTTACTTCCCAGTTCTTTCTCTAATCTCTTGTGAAATTCCTTTGCTTTGTATATAGAATTTAGTCTATATCTTTGTCCCTTATACATTAAGTTAACTCCTTCAAAATTCTCCCATCTAAAATTTATTTCGTGTTTCTTTAATGTTTCTGTCAGAAATTTATATTCTTTTCTTTTTCTTAGTATTCCTCCAGGTATTTCTTTAAAGATAGTGATAGCATTACCTTCAATCTCAATTTTTTTGTTAAATGCTGTTTGAATAACCATATCTCTATATATTTTTTAGAAAATTCTATCAATATATCTCTAGGTTTCTTGTTAATCTTTGCATATTTAGAGTTAACTCTCTATATATATTCAATTTCATCATCTATTTTCTCCTCCTCCCATTCTATCAAATCAGCAATCATTTGAATAAGCAGTCCTTTAATATTTTCTTCTTTGTCTTCCTCCACCCCTCTTATTCTTATGTAACGTTCTTTTTCTTTCAATTCCAGTAGTGCTAGGTGTTCTTCCTCTTCTTCTCTTTTTTCTTCACATTTATCCATTTGTTTTTTAATTTGTTGTATTTCAATATTTTTTTTTCTATAATATCCATTTTTTGGTCTATCCTTTTTTCCAAATCTTCAAATCTTTCTTCTAACACTTTTTTCACAGTCTGTGTTATTGTTTCTTTGGTTTTTATTGTAAAATCTTCAAATAAGGCTTTCAACCCTTCACCATCAGATCCTCTTCTTGGTTGTCGTTTTGTGGCCATATTTTTTCCAACACCTTTCTATTTGTTATTTCCTCCTTTTATAACAAGATCTATATTCTAACTAATTGATATATATTCTAATTAATTAATATATCACAATATCTTATGTCCTTATCCTTAGGTATATTTCCACTATTGTTTTATCTTATTTTATATTATACACAAACATACAAACAATATAATGCAATACTATACTTATAGGTTTCTTTATATATTCAATATTACTTTTTCAAAATGTCTTTAAGATGGCCACTCTTAATAATTAATTAATTGAGTTTCAGTTTTTTTTTTTTTTTTGAGAAGTACTTCTTCCTTTCAGTCTCTCTCGCTTATTTTTTTGTTAAGAAATTTAAGCTTCTTTTAACTTTAATCCTCCCTTATAAAGTTGTGGCAGAAAAATCAACCTTCGTCAGACCGTTTGTCTGACTTAGCCCATTGGAATTGCTTTTGTCCCTCTTACCACTCAGCATTACGAGCCTCCATTTCCCTCCGACATTGACAATAACGAAACAGCAAACAAACGGACGGAGTGAACTTGTCCAGCTCGAATCCCTTTGTGGTGGCTGAGGTTCTTTTCCAGAGAGGTTTTCCTCCACCTCTCTGGCCGATCTCGTCCCTTCTCCTTCCGACGAAATCGCTTTTTCCAAATGGCTGCAGAAAGACTTTTTCGCGGAGCTCTTCTTCACCGCGTCTAGTCCCTTTCTCTGTTCACCCGGAAGTCCAAAATATTATTATTATAAGGCCCAGATCACACACCCCTTGGATGTGAGCTCCGCCCGCGTGCCTCGCTCAGACATGCCGCCAGCAGCAGCAGCAGCAGCAGCAGCAGCAGCTCCCAAGGCATGCCGGTCCCTCCTCCGTCAGCTCCTGCGTGGTTGTGTTGTGTTTACTTTTTTCCTACTTTTTTCCAACTTCCCTCGTTTGGGGAGGGAAAGGGGGTCTGACATTCTAGCTGCCTGGGAATAGCACAAATCCTGTTGGGAGGCTGCAATCCTGGTGACTCATTCTGGTTTATTTTTGCCCCTTTTAAGGACTTCAAAGAGGAGGAAGAGACAGAAAATGCCAGGGATGCACCAGCAAGTAGCAATGCCGTACGTATCTCAGCTGGAATGAAGTAGGGGCCGATAGGAAGAGCTGGGGAACCTAGATTTAATTTCCTAAACAGTAGGAACTTTGACTTTGACTTGCGCGGCAGCCGAGTGCAAACTCGCGCGCACTGAGAAGGGAGGGGGCGGATCGCCCTGGACGGCTCGCAGCAGCCTTGCCCATTGTTCGTCCCTCGGCCAATGGCCGCGCCCGGCTTCTCCAGGACCACCCAATCGGGGCCGGCGAGGGGAGTTCGCGCGCCGCCCACTAATCTATATGAATCTATATCAACTGCCTTTCAAAGCCGTCTTTGCATTGTTCCTGCCGTTGGTGTCGGGCTGGGCTATTGTTGCGGGGCTTAGCTCCACCACCAGCCATGGCAGACTCTACCAAGGTAAGCCTGGGCGGGACGCCCCCGCTGCCTTCCCTGCCTCCGGTCGCCTCCCCGGCCCTTCTTTTCCCGGGGGTCCTCGGACCCGGCAATGCCGCCCCCCGCGCCCCGTGGAAGTCCGCGTCTCCAGGCTGCATGTGGGGACCCAGCCCGGCCTCTTTGTAACACGCCCTGGGCATCGGCAGATATCAGGAGACAACTTGGCAGGCCTGGGTCATTTTGTGACCTGCCCTGAGAGGTTCAGTTCTTCGGGTGGCCATCACGATACAGCCGGAACTCCATACGTGGTTCCTTCTTGTGGCTGATAATGGATTTCGACTTTGCCTGCGGCTGGGACCCCGGCTTCCTCCTCCTTGCCATCACCATCCTGTTCTTCTTGGTCTTCTGTTCCCGGAAGCTGTTCGATGGCCATTTTCTTCCTGACTGGAAGCGCATCCAACTTGGGAGGAGAAGCCAAGCCAGGTCCCGAAGGCGTTCTGGAGCCCAGCAGGTGGGTGGATCTCTGGCTGGCTAGCTGGCTGGTGGCTCTGGTTCTCCCCACGGATTCAACCAGGGCTGTGCGCAGGGTGTGATAAAAGAAATCACAACACGTGGCTGCCATCTTTACATTTTTGACCATACCCTGCGGACACCCTAGATCAGTGGTTCTTATACCGTTTCACCCATTATCCCTTCTCCCGGTCTTGAAGGATGCCATTAGCCCCACCAGAAACCTGGCATCTCTGATTTTACACAAGGGTCTCAGCAGCGGCAGTCCCAGACTGGATCCTCAAACCTTTTTATGCCCGATTACTCCCTTGGGTGATTCCCCCCAGCTCTGCTCCTGAATGGTCCAGGTCCAGAGTCAAAGTCAGGAGGTGTCAAGTTGGGAGTCAAGGCACACGGAGTCTGGGTAAGATTTCTTAGATTTCTGGAAAGCATGTGGCCAACTCCCTTTGTGCTGCCCATGTGAGAAGTCCAGAGAGTGCGATATGAGTCCTGCAGGGGCGATCTGGAGAAAAAGGACTTTGATAAGAGCAGATGCAGGATCTCTCTGGAATCCACATCTGCAATCAGGAGGCCGAGGAGCCCATTCCCATGAAGTAACTGTCCTGCATCTACCCTTCCCAACAGGGTCCCCCAAACCTGCAAGACCAGGAAGAGGACATGATGGGAATCATAGAAGGTACCCTGGTGCCAGGACTAAACCACTGAACCGCAGAGCAACCAGCCAGGTTTATGCACTTAATGCCCCAAAGATGTTCACCAAGGTGAAGGTCGAGATCTTTTCCTGCAATGAGCAAGATTTAATTTCCTAAACAGTAGGAACTTTGACTTTGACTTGCGCGGCAGCCAGGTGCAAACACGCGCGCGCTGAGAAGGGAGGGGGCGGATCGCCCTGGACGGCTAGGCCAATGTCTGCGCCCTGCTTCTCCAGGACCACCCAATCGGGGCTGGCGAGGGGAGTTCGTGCGCCGCCCACTAATCTATATGAATCTATATCAACTGCCTTTCAAAGCCGTCTTTGCATTGTTCCTGCCGTTGGTGTCGGGCTGGGCTATTGTTGCGGGGCTTAGCTCCACCGCCAGCCATGGCAGACGCAGATTCCACCAAGGTAAGCCTGGGCGGGATGCCCCCGCTGCCTTCCCTGCCTCCGGTCGCCTCCCCGGCCCTTCTTTTCCCGGGGGTCCTCGGACCCGGCAATGCCGCCCCCCACGCCCCATGGAAATCCGCGTCTGAGTTTCCAGGCTGCATGTGGGGACCCAGCCCGGCCTCTTTGTAACACGCCCTGGGCATCGGCAGATATCAGGAGACAATGTGGCAGGCCTGGGTCATTTTGTGACCTGCCCTGAGAGGTTCAGCTCTTCGGGTGGCCATCACGATACAGCCGGAACTCCATACGTGGAGTTCCTTCTTGTGGCTGATAATGGATTTCGACTTTGCCTGCGGCTGGGACCCCGGCTTCCTCCTCCTTGCCATCACCATCCTGTTCTTCTTGGTCTTCTGTACCAGGAAGCTGTTCGATGGCCATGTTCTTCCTGACTGGAAGCTGACTGGCGGATATGGATTTCGACTTTGCCTGCGGCTGGGACCCCGGCTTCCTCCTCCTTGCCATCACCATCCTGTTCTTCTTGGTCTTTTGTACCAGGAAGCTGTTCGATGGCCATGTTCTTCCTGACTGGAAGCGCATCCAACTTGGAAGGAGAAGCCAAGCCAGGTCCCGAAGGCGGTCTGCAGCCCAGCAGGTGGGTGGATCTCTGGCTGGCTAGCGGCTCTGCTTCTCCCCAGGGATTCAACCAGGGCTGTCCGCAGGGTGTGATAAAAGAAATCACAACACGTGGCTGCCATCTTTACATTTTTGACCATACCCTGCGGACACCCTAGATCAGTGGTTCTTATACTGTTTCACCCATTATCCCTTCTCCCGGTCTTGAAGAATGCCATTAGCCCCACCAGAAACCTGGCATCTCTGATTTTACACAGGGGTCTCAGCAGCGGCAGTCCAAACTGGATCCTCGAACCTTTTTATGCCCCATTCCTCCCTTGGGTGATTCCCCCCAGCTCTGCTCCTGAAGGGGGACAGAGAGAACCCGAGAGGTTGGGTGATTCCTGCACAGTCTGGCTGAGCACAGAGGCTGATTGGCATGTGTGAAAAGGGTTGGGGAGCAAAGACAAGCCGTCTCGGGCTCCGAGGGTCACCTTCCTGAAGACTTCTCAGGGAGAAGGAGACTTCACAAATTCAATCTCGTGGTCTCCCCATAAAAGATCACTTCTGTTTATAAGCAAAGTGCTAAGAATGTTTCAACTGCCTCCTGAAGTCTTTGCTTGAAACCAAGGATGCGCAATTCTTCTGAGCAAATGGCTACGCTTGGCCACGTTTTATACCAGGGACTGTGCTCCAAAAGGTTGGCACGGATAAGACAAAGATACAGACAGGGTCAGGACTACACCCTACCTGTGATCAGTCTTAATTCGGTGCTACATTAAGAGGGTTCGGTTTCAGTTCATTCTAACAACACTCTTAACGTAGCTACCAAATTAACCTATTTTCAGCCTTGGCCCAATACATTGAGCCCTAAAGTACAGAAAGGGATTGGTTCTGCACAATAGGCTAAGCCACAAAATATCTAATCCAAAGTAATCCGAAGGGGGGGGGGGATATCTCTCTTAAAATGAAAATAAAAAACTGAGAGGGGTGAAAAAGGTCAAGCACCTGGGGAGGCCCCTCCCCCTTTTCAAATGCATTGTGACAACCAAAGCAGAACATACCTGATGCCCCAAACACAGCACACACAAAATGTGGACCAACTGCAGAGCTTCCCTGGGCTCCAGCCTCACATCACCCCAAGTCTTGCGGGAAAAGCTCGGCCTTTATGCCTGTGGAAGCCAGGAGGGTCGGGCCTTGCAGGGTCTCAGGGGGAGGGTATTCCAAAGGGCAGGGGGCGCTACCGAGAAGGGGCGCTGCCTAGGTCCCCCTAGGCCACATTTGAGGGAGGGGACCTGGAGGGGGCCCGCCCTGTCGGACCTCGTGGATGGGCAGTTACCCTCAGGGAGAGCCGAGCGTTCCTTCCAAAACAGCAGGCTCAGAGTGGTCAAGCGAAGTCCAAGGGTCCAAAGGTTGTAGAAGGGTACTCAGCCGGTCCAGGTCCAGAGTCAAAGTCAGGAGGTTTCAGGTTGGGAGTCAAGGCACACGGAGTCTGGGCAAACCCTCAGACGTCTGCAAAGCACGTGGCCCACTCCCTTTGTGCTGCCCACGTGAGAAGACCAGAGAGTGCGATATGAGTCCTGCAGGGGCGATCTGGAGAAAAAGGACTTTGATAAGAGCAGATGCAGGATCTCTCTGGAATCCACCTCTGCAATCAGGAGGCTGAGGAGCCCATTCCCATGAAGTAACTGTCCTGCATCTTCCCTTCCCAACAGGGTCCCCCAAACCTGCAAGACCAGGAAGAGGACATCATGGGAAACATAGAAGGTAATGGGAAGGCATCCCTCTCCCCCTCCCCCAGGCCCCAGCCAGCCACAGAAAGGGCTCCTTCTCTCTCCCATTTACTTACTCCTTATCATAACTCCGGTGTGTGTGTGTGTGTGTGTGTCTCATGGCTTGCTTCATACAGCACACCCTGGTGCCAGGACTAAACCACTGAACCGCAGAGCAACCAGCCAGGTTCATGCACTTAATGCCCCAAAGACGTTCACCAAGACCCGAATGTTGCCTCCGGGGATTGGGAGCTTGCTAACGTTGTCCTTCCTTACAGACCTCAGCACCATCCTCTTCGATGAGGCAGAAGAGGACCTGTCCCAAGGAGGTTCCTATCAACTGCCATCCCCGGCACCAGTCCTTCCTTGGATGGGACACTCCAGGGTTTGGGACATTCCAGAGCCCCCCGATCATGCCACGGTGCCACGGAGTGCGAGTGCACCCACCCCTTCCATCAGCTACCTTCCAGTCTCTCTGTCCAGGAAATGGACCCCATACATCAAGAATCATCTATACATGATTCCCAAGAGGCTGGAGAAGGAGAAGAAGAGGTCCCACTTGTCAGAGCAGTGGAGGACTGAGAAGGGGGCCTGGCATCCTGGCCGTCACGAGGAGTATATTTATCACTCTGGATGCTGGACTGTGCCAAGCAGAAGCTTTTGTTCTTCCATGGCTAGCTCCCGTTCGGTCAGTTCCCTGAGCACGGTGGACTACTTGTCCAGCCGGCTCAGACCAACTGACCAGGAGCTCTGGGCATCCCAGATGCTGAACAGGACTCTCCAGCACCTGTGGGACGTGCCCATGCTAGTCCAGCGATCCTTGCGGCGGTTCCATCCAGCTCACCCACCGCCCTCAGCCGTACAGATTGCCACAGCCCTCTATCTGGCGAGGATAAAACTTCTATTCGTCAGCCAGCTGATACTCGTGATAGATACGCGGAGGCAGCTGGTGGAGCACATCAGAATGATGGTCATGCGGGTCGATGGGGTCCTCCCAGGCGGGCAGTGCAGTCTCGATGGGTGTTCGTGCCGGTCTCTCTACAGCGAGAGTGTATCCTACCGTACCTCAGACTGAGGGAGCCCAGAGGAGGAACTCTTCTTTTTGCCCCAGAACATCAAATACACTAAGACAGAAAGACCCAGAATCATGGACCTCATCGACCTCGGCCTCACTAACTCACTAACTTCAGTTTGATGGACAAATAGACCAACAAATCAAAGGAACACCCATGGGATCACCACTTTCAGGACTCATGGCAGAGATTGTAATGCAGTGTCTAGGAATGATAGCACTCGCACGTATACAACCCAAAGTATGGGTCCGGTATATAGATGACGCCTTTGTCATAATAAAAAAGGAACAACTGGAAAAAACACATGAAACCATCAGAAACATCTCAGAAACGACCAATAGACTGTTGCAACCTCATGGTACAACCATCGTAGCACAGGAAAGAAACTCGGCATGCAAACCGGGTTCCAGCTGTGGTTGCAGAGCCAGGAGCGGAAGACAACCTGGGATGGCCTTGCAAAGAGGCCCGAGAGCCACTGAGCCACGCTCCCGGCCAAGAGCGGACGTGCCGCAGAGACACCTTGAGCAGCTCACCATCACTCAGGAAAGAGGTGAAACTGAGCAGCCAAACCTTGAACAGCCAAACATCGAGCAGGCAAGAGCGGAAGTCAAGCAACCAAAGACGGAAGAGCCAAGAGCAGGAATCGGGCAACAGACAAGGGAAGTCGAAAATCCAAAAATGGCTTCTTGGCAGTAGAAAAAGGATATTGGGAACGTAAGGCCCGGCCTTCAAGTACCTCAGCACCATCCTCTTCGATGAGGCAGAAGAGGACCTGTCCCAAGGAGGTTCCCGTCCACTGCTATCCCCGGCACCAGTTCTTCCTTGGATGGGACACTCCAGGCTTTGGGACATTCCTGAGCCCCCCGATCATGCCACGGTGCCGCGGAGTGCGAGTGCACCCTGCCCTTCCATCAACTATCTCCCAGTCTCTCTGTCCAGGAAATGGATCCCGTATATTAAGAATCATCACCAAAAGTGCACCATACCTACAGTGAAGCATGGTGGTGGCAGCATTATGCTTTGGGGCTGCTTTTCTTCAGCTGGAACTGGGGCTTTAGTCAAGGTGGAGGGAATTACGAACAGTTCCAAATATCAGTCAATTTGAAGGCACAAAACCTTCAGGCCTCTGCTAAAATGCTGAAGATGAAGAGGAATTTCACCATTCAACACGACAACGACCAAAAGAATACCTCCAAATCAACAAAAGAATGGCTTCACCAGAAGAAGATCAAAGTTTTGGAATGGCCCAGCCAGAGCCCGGACCTGAATCCAATTGAAAACCTGTGGGGTGACCTGAAGAGGGCTGTGCACAGGAGATGCCCTCGCCATCTGACAGATTTGGAGCGCTTCTGCAAGGAAGAGTGGGCAAAGATTCCCAAGGCAAGATGTGCCGTGCTGATAGACTGAAATGCTGTCATAAAATCAAAAGTGCTTCAATGAAGTATTAGTTTAAGGGTGTGCACACTTATGCAACCACGTTATTTTAGTTTTTTATTTTTATTTCCCCCCCCTAAAAGATTTCAGTTTGTTTTTCAATTGAATTGTACAGCTTGTATGTTATATTAAAGGTGGGAGAATTCCAGAGTGATTTATCTTGGTCTGGTTTTTTTACATCTCAAAAACCTGGCATTTTAACGGGTGTGTAGACTTTTTATATCCACTGTAGAGTAAACCACATTTACATACCATTCTGAAGAGACAATAAAAACCTAGGAAAGAAGAAAAGACTAGAGCACATCCCCTCCAGCAGCCAACACTCAGGGAAGCAGGGGTCAACACCGGACAAGCAGTTAGGCAGAAGACCAGGCTCTGATCACCGAGCCACCAAGGAGGAAACCCCGCTCCCCGAATACTGGCAGGGCAAGCTTCTGCACACGTACAGACAGCACACCCCACGCTCCCTCGCACTGGTGATGTTACCTCGTTGGGTCATGCAACGTCTGCAAGCAAACCACCAAGCTCAGGGAGCACCAAGAACACACGGTTCAACCCAGAGCCACAGAGATTCTCTTCTCTTAGAAAGAGTTGCCAGAAGGAAAGAAGGGCAACTGCTGGATCCTTACCCACAATTCTCCTCATCTTCACAGATCTCCTTTTCATAACCGACTTTTGCCTATAACTATTATTCTTACTCAGCTTTCAGAAATCAACATACAACTGATCTTGGAAGTGACCAAGCTTTCATTGTGCTTACAATTTTGCCAATGGTTGGCTTCAAAATATGAATAAGCTTGATTAAATTTTTAGCTCCATCTTGATCCACAAATTTTTGACCAATACCAGGCTAGACTGATTCAGTAGCTAGGTTCATAGAACACGCCAAATTCTAAATTTGGGTTAACTAAACGCAGCTACTGCGTTCCCTTGACACGGTATGTCCAAATCGGTAGACCTTGATCCTTGGGGACCACTGACCCTACTTTGGCTGATCTCCAGAAAGCTTAGTGCTGCTGGTGTGGTTTGATTAGGGCCCTCTGTTCCCAAGGAAGCAGGTTGGCCACCTCTGTTCCACCTTTGTAACTGCTAGCTTATTCCGGGTTAGCTACCCTGCCAGAATCTGGCCCCACATGATCTGAATAGGATCTCATTGGCTCAGTGTCACGGTCTCCTATAGCTGTTATCTTATTGGCTGCCGGTTCTTCAGGCAGTTGGGTTGGGCATGCACTGGATGGAAGTATGTGGCATGATTGCCCCCAGTCCACTCCTCAACCTCTCAGGCCCAAGCGGGCAGTCACTGAATTCTCAGAAGTGAGTCCCTCTTTTCTTCCCCAATTTCCAGCTCTCATTCAAAGGTTGCTAAATGCCTTCGTTTCAGGGCCCCCTCAGCTGCTTCCTAGCCAGAAAGCTGGGATTTGGGTGAACGTCTTTGTGGCATCGATAGTGGCCTGGCCTGGCCTGGCTGCTGTTCTGCAGCCGTGAGCCAGCCATTCAAGTGAGGAAAAAGAGGAAAAGTAGCTCAGTTTTGATGTCTGTTTGACAGATATCCTGCTTGGCACTCAGACAAAGCAGCCATCAGCAGACACATAGAGGTAAACAACATTTACATACCATTCAAAAGAGACAATAGAAAAGCCAAAAGACCAGAACACCTCCTTGCCAGCAATCACCACCCAGATATGCAGTGATTAACACCAGGATTAACACCAGAGGAACAATCATACAGCACAATATACCCTAATCAAGGAACTATTAACTCAGTCAATCAACCAAGCAGCAAACAACAGCCCAATCAAGGAACTCCCAAGGAGAGAACAACACCTTCACCAACACAAGCAGGACAAGCCATGGTATATAAACAGAGAGCAAGTCCCACTCCCTTTTTGTACTGAAGATGTTGCCTAGTCTGGCAACGAAACGTCTGCAAGAAAACAACAAGGCTCAGAGAGCCCCAAGGACTCCACAGATATCCTTCTTCCCTTCCCTTCCCTTCCCTTCCTCCCTCTTTCTTCCTTTATTTGTGGAATTAATAGGTTACAGAATCTATCCGGGTGGTTTAGGGATAAAATAATAAGACAAAAATGTAGATCACATAAAAATCGTGATTCTGACAAAACCCTACCATCTAGGAAGTCAGAATACAGCACAAGGGGTCCTTCTCACACTCAAACCCAAAGCCGTAAGTGCTTGTTTGACACAATCACTTGTGCTGATTTGAAGGCTACCATTGGGCAAAGATTTTAGATCTACCGAAAGAGGAATTCCTGATTGGGGTGTAGGTACAAATCCCAGCATTCTTGCTAGGGAATTCTGAAAGTTGAAGTTCACACATCTTAAAGTTGCTGAGGTTGTCAAACACTGCATTAAAGGGACTTCTGTTGGAAGAAATTGCAGACTGAAGACAGCTCTGCGAAGAGCTGGTGAGTAGATGGGCTTTGAGTAGATGAGTTTTGAGCACTAGGAGATGAGGGAATAGCCCTCTTGCTCAAACTGTGGTTGCTGCCTTTAAAATGACAGTAAGTTTGCATACTTCCTTTTCTAATAACATTTGGAAATTGCTTATTAACTACTTTTCAGCTATTAGAAACCTTTGGATTGAGAAGTCTGAAAACACCCAGTGAGTCTACCTTCAATCCTTAATGAAAGAAAAAATTAACTGCAAGCTTAAGGACTTCAAAAAATGGAAAGAAACAGCAAAAAGCTAATTAAGACTTTGATTTCAGAAAATTATAAACAAATTAAGGGTCCAGATAAATATGAAATAAGATTTTGAAATTAATTATAAAGAAACCTTCCTGTGGGAAAGTTGACTTGTTTTGAATTTTAAAATAATTGTAAAAGAAACATTTAATGGCATTTCTCGACCTATGAGCTAATTATACCACGTAATTCTGCTGTGCATTCCAACTACCTTTCGAGTAGAAGGCCACCCCAAGGTATTTAAATGTGCTAACCTGCTCTAATTTATGCCCTTCTATTCTTCAGGTATGTTGAATAACTCTCTTAGCGAAGACCAGAAATTTTTATTTATTTGAGAACCTAACTGCAGTACCTTAGTGTTGCTACAATTTCCCTTTTCAACCCAACAGGGGTTTATGAAATTATAGTGGCACCACCAGCGTAAAGAAGTGTTGGAATTTTGCACTGTGCTAGATCAGGTGCATGAATATCCATACTACATAAAAGGTCCACCAATGAATTAATATAAATATTAAAAAGGGAGGGGGCAAGAATACATCCTTGTTGCACTCCTTTCTGCAGCAAGAGAGGGTCCCGCAAGGATTACACCTAACTCTTGAAGTGGAATTGGAATATAGTTTCTGTATGAGATGGAGGAGGCGCCTGCTGATAGCTGTATTTTTTAATTTTTCCCAAAAAACATTTCTGGATATTGAGTCAAAGGCTTGTTTGAAATCAAGGAAAACTACAAAGAGGGATGATTTACCAGTATATGTTCTACTGTTGATCTCCCTTCTCTGAAACCTGCCTGTTCATCTTGAATTTCTCCCTTTGTCTCAATCCAGTCTTAAGAGTTTAGCATAAAGCTTGCTAACAACACTCAAAAGACAGACAGGCCTGTAGTTACATGGCTGATTCTTGGTGCCCTTTTTATAATTTGGGACTATTATTGCCATCCCCCAGTCTCTTGATCTATAAATGTAAACAGAGATGCTAACAGAGGTACCCACCAACCAGGATTCCTTTTAATCGTTTCGGGCATAACCCAATCAGCACCTGGAGCCTTACTGACCTTAAGAGATTCAATCAGACGAGTTGCCTCTTGCACCGAAACTGGTGGCCAGTTACGAGCTTGCTCCAGATCAATCGGACTCTCATCCATATCACAGATTGGGTCTACATAGAACCCTCTGAAACATTCCTCCCAAGCTTGAGTTGGTATTTGATCAAGTGAAGGGGCCAGCGATTTTCCCAATCCTCTGGTGATAAGCCAGAAAAGGGATGTCTCTCTCATCTGGGCTGATTGGATAAGTTTGTGCCAGGACTCCTTCAGTGCCAATTTTTTATTTTCTTTTAAAAGGGACTTATATTGGACCTTTAGGTTCTTTAAGACAGGGGTCCCCAACCTGTGGGCCGCAAACCCCGCCCCCTTCTGCGTGATTGGCTCCCACCTGCAAACCCCGCCCCGGTGCTCGTGATTGGCTCCCGTCCACAAACCCCGCCCCTTCCACGCGATTGGCTCCCACCTGCAAACCCTTCCCCCTGGTGCTTGTGATTGGCTCCTGCCTGCAAACCCCACCCCCGGTCCGTGGAAATCCCAGAAACCCCGCCCCCCCGGTCCGCGGAAAAATTGTCTTTTGAAACCAGTCCCTGGTGCCAAAAAGGTTGGGGACCCCTGCTTTAAGAGATATAACTCCGAAGGGTTTTTTAAAAACTTTTTCTATATGCCCTTTTCATTTGCGCACACTCCTGATCAAACCAGTTTTTAATTTTTTATGCCCCAATTTCTAGTGGGTTGGTGTTCCTTTGGTGAAGACTGATTTGAAATTAGCAATTAACATTTCATACCATTCTAAATATGGTTTTTGGGATTTATTGTCTATGGTATGCGCAAATTTCTATAGTTTCTGGGGCTACCTTCCAATCAGCAACTTCTATTGCGCTATTGTCATTCCATTTAATTCGCACCTCGGTATTGTTATTTTCAAGCATTGGAGGAGAAATTGTTTCAGCTCTTACATGTTTCCAAAGAGGTGTCATAATTAATATTAAGGGGTGATGATCACTTTCTAAGCGTGAGTCTCCCTCCAGCCACGGTAGGGCTTTTAAAAGATCACACAATACAATCCAGTAATCAGCTATGGATCTCCTTCCTGCCCCCCAGTAAGTATATTCTGCCGGGTGGTCCCCTTCCACAGAACCATTAAGCATATACAGCTCCAGGGGAGCAGTCATCTGTCTAGCACATAAACCTGCCCAGTTAGATTTTAAATCCTTAAATTGGGGAGATGGGCGGTAATATAAATTTAATAAAATAAAAAATAAAAATAAATATACGAGGGTTCCTCTAAGATATTCTCCCCGTAAAAGATCTTGAATTGACAAAATAACATGTGATCGTTTGGTCCCTTCCTAGCATTTAGTCCCCACTGATCATGATGGATTCTGCGGGGTATTTATCTAAACAAGTAAGGATAAAATTTTCTATACACCCTCAAATGGTATTGATCTGAGCATTCATTTTAAAAGGGGGAATATAAACATTAAAAACCAAAATTTCAACTTGATCGGATGAAAGCATAGAGGCCGCTGCCCATGGCTTCAAAGAAGGCAGTGAAACATGCTTAAATTGCAAAGCTGTGCTAACTAAAGTCACAATACCTCCCTCCTGCCTTACTCAGGATTGAATCCGCCCAGTAGCCATCTAGCGCCACCTCTGATGCAGCCCAGGTTTCCTGGAGGAAAAGAGTATCAGATCGTGATAATCGAAAAAGGCTGGGTCTTTTGAGGGTACTGACCGGCCTGCAATGTTCTAAGTCAAAAAGGAGATTACAGCATCACTCAAGAACAGTCAGGTGGCTTGATTTTGGCCAGCCTGTGACATAACAGTGTTGTGTTGGGCTGAGGAGCCAGGGGCGGGCAACCGGGCCTCAACCAAGGGTTGGCTTCTCTCAGGCAAATTCTGTATCTGCTCCTGGAAGTCTTGCCTGAGAAAACAAAGTTAGCCCGTCCAAGGGAGCTTGCCTGACGGCTTCATCCACTAACCCTGGGCGCAGGGCTGATGATCCTTGCTGCACGCTGCTCTGCCGGCTGGATCGGCAAGAGGTCCCCCTCCTGCTCAGGGATTACAGGACCACCTGACTATCTCGGTGTGGTACAAAACTCCTCCTCACTGGAAGGACGGCCCGAGTCAGCCCCCCAGGTTCCCCTGCTGGCTCATCAGGATCTGGGGAGCCGTTCTTTGGAGGACGATATCCAGCCATTCCATTCTCCTCCGAGGGGAGACACTTGAGGTCAACGGTTGGAGAGACGAGGTCCATGAGTGGCTCGGCTGTGGCCATTGTAACCAGTCGAGTTTTCCTCAGATTTTCTAACTTATGTAGTACGTTCGCTTGTTCATCCCTTGGTGAAGAGCCAAAGGCACTAGTGAGGCCAGCTTCAGCTGGGGCCGAAGAGTCTTCCTCTAGGGAGGCTCGCACAGCCTCGCTTTCTCAAACCCAGGGCGGTGCAGCAGCAGCCTTGGAGGCCTTGGGGACCGACTTAAGGTGGTTGTTTGATGTAGGTGACACCGAATCAAATAAAGGTTTGGTCTTTTCATTGCAGAAGACTCTGATAGGAAAGATTTGAAACGAAGCTAAACATGGTCTCGTCTTAAGTAACATCAGTGGGAGGGTAGGTTGTCTGAAGGACAAAAGGATCCACTTACAGCTTGAGACACTTGGGAGCCATTCAACAGCACATAAATCTATCTGGCCGTGTTGGCAATGAAGACGTTGTCCTAGAGAAGCTACTGTTATCGCTCTCCTAAAATTCTGTCGTGTCTGCAATAAGCAATTTGAATTAGAAAAAAATACTTCTTTGGCATCCAGAGGAGTTTTAGTATGTGAGAGGCCCTCCCTGCACCTTTGCCTTACCGAGAGTTACAGAGTTATGAGCCCAAACATTTGGGGGCTGCGGCATTTTGTCAAACTGTTTTACTTTTTCTTTGTTTGCTTGCTCTTCAGCAGCACGCATGCCCGGGATAAGAGGGTTAGACGGGGCAGTTGGATAAGCCTTAGTTTGAGTAAAAGTCCGGTTTCGTGCTTTCGGACATGAGCCTCTACATCACCCTTCAGCACTTCCAGTCTGTGTTTTATGGCTGACGGCTGCTCAGATACCGAGATGACCGTTTGTGCTGTGAGCAGGCATGGTTCTCTTCGATTGGTACAGGCATGGTTTTGCCATAAACTCCGTTGCGTTTTCCCGTAGGAGCCTCTCCCTGTTCCAATTACGCTTTTTACCTTTCAGCTTATTTTAAATTCCCCCAGGGCTGGTAGACAGGCTAATTAGTTGCAATGGCGACACCCGATGAGAGTCCGTGAGGGAATCCCGACTCCCATTTAGTTCTTCCCTGACCGATAATGAGAACTCGGACAGCTGTTGTTTTTCCAGTTCTGTCTGAAGGTCCCATTCTAGTGCATCAAATTTGTTGGAAATAGGAGGAAAGTTTGTTTTACCTACAGATCCTTTTCGTGCAAAGTCTTCTTCTATCTTTGGTCATTCAGCTGACTTCAGTAAAGGGAGAGGGCCCGGGCTGGTGGCATGCCGTTTCTTTCTTTTCCCCATGTCGTTCAGATTCACACAAAGTGCTGTATCTGTGCCTTTGCCTTCACATTCATCTCACCCCAAACAGTGTAAGTTGGGTTAAAAAAATCTGATAAAAATGGCTTAAAATCTATAAATATAATTAAACAGGCAGGAGCTGCAAAAACACGTCTTACCGGGCTGGTGGCTCGGGCTCCGTCCCCACCACAGTAATCCTGGTCCTGCACATCTCGAGCCACAGGGCAGGAAAACCAGGTGCCAAAGGAGGACTGGAAGCCGGCAGGTGGGTGCCCCTCCGTTCTTTGCAGAGAACGTCGTGGGGGCCCGAAGTCAACTGCCAGAGCGGGGCTTGGCTGCTCCCAAACGATCTCCACGAGGGGCATATCCCGGCAAAAAGCAACCACTGAGCAGAAACCAACACTCGGGAGATGATTCACAGCTACCCACTGAAGCTCCTCCGGCTCACCTCTGTCGTTTAGCCTTGGACAGGTGTGCCGGCTTCGAACACAGCAATCCTTTTTCTTTCAGTTGATCGCCCACACTTCAAGCCGACAGCGGAGGGAAATGCGCATCGTGCTATTCGCTTTGGGGACAAGCGAGTTGTACAAAGTGCAGAAAAAGCGTAGAAAACAGTCAGCAAAAGGAACCAAAGCAATCAATCAATGGGAAGCAAGCCTTCACCTTACACCTTCATATGGTTGACTTGGGCATAAAAATCCCTGCGAACCAGCCACTGGGGTTTCTCAGCTGGGTTCTGAAGCTTCACGTGTTGGGAGAACCCAGCTGAGGTGAATCCGGGGCGGTTGAGTCAGGGTCAAGACAAGGCAACGTGGGCCGAGTTCCCAGGCTGCATGTGGAGACCCAGCCCAGCCTCTTTACGACACGCCGTGGGAATCAGCAGACATCGGGGGATTGGGGCGGCAACCAAGAAATCTGATCCATGCAGATTTCAAATCCTTGGGGGGAAAGTATCACAAAGCTCCCTCTCCTTGCAAGACACCGGTCAACAGCCGTCCCCCTGAGTCCTGGGCTACAAACACACCGAGCATGGAGCCAAGCATCAAGAGAAGAAAAGAAACTCTGCGCGTGGCTCCGGTCCCACCTTCTGGCTCCATTCCTGCTGAAGATGCTCAGTCCTACTTAGGCTCAACTCTTGGTGTGGCAATCAAGAAATGCCCCAGGTGCAAACGTGGAGTTCGCCTTTGCGTGCAGTTTGGACCCCCGTGTCCTCCTTTGCACCATGCTCATCCTGGCCCTGTTGATCTGCTTCCCCAGGAAGGTCCTGTTTGGCAGTTTCCTCCTGCGATGAAGGGCAGCCAGCGGGGCAGGAGAAGCCAAGCGAGGTCCCGAAGGAGCCCAGCAGGCGGGTCCATCTGGGACTGAGGGAGGCTGTGGCTGCCAGGCCTGTGATACTTGGTGAACTGCCCTGAGAGGTTCACCTCTTGGTGTGGCAATTACAGAGCACACTAGTATAACAAACTAGATCCTCATTAGGTCTAGTTTATGGCACAGGTCATCATCTGACAAATTTTAGGTGCTGCTGCGCAGAACCTGACAACAGTATATGTGGTAGCAGGGGTGGTATCTGAAAGCAGCAGGGAGGCGTGGAATTGCCCTGTGCGCCCTGGGTATTGATGCAGTAATGGTGAGATGAGGCCAGTACGAATGTCTCTGTAATACAGGCACTGGAGAAGCACATGCGCTGTCGTTTCTGTGTGTCCGGAGTCACAGGGGCGTTGTCTCTCCGGGTAAGGAATCTTCCTGTATCGGCCTTCAAGGACAGCTGGGGGGAGGGCATGACATCGTGCCAGAGTAAAGGCCCTCCGGTGTTTAGGTACTTCGAGTCTAGTTAAGTATGCCATAGGGGAGGCAGAGTACCGGTTGGATTCACCGGAAATAAAGGTTGGGGTCCGGCTAGGTCCAATTGGCGCTCTGTGCCTGCTACACGCTGTTTAACGAGTGCTTCGGCCTGATCAGATCCCACGCTGAGTAGAAGACCTGGAGAGAAGCCCAGGGACGAGACTTCAGTGGCCACTGCCTGCGTCCATGTGGACTGAGAGTCATCCCTCATAGTTAACGGGGCAAGCTGTGGCAGTCTGAGCCAAGAGTTGACTCTAGCCACCCACACTCTAGCCTCCCTTTTCATGAGGCCTGTCTCTGGTCTCAGGGTGGCTTGGAGTGGTGCTGTTGTGGCCTCAAGGGCGCAGTTACTACGGGTTGGATGCTGATGGAGCTCTTGGGTAAGGGTCTTCCAGTTCTCCAAGAGTGCGTCAGGAGACGCAGCTGATGCCGGGCCAGACTGAAGGCACGGTAGGCAATCTGAGGCCAGTAGCTCTGCTATCATTTGATTTAGATGCGGGGGGGGGGGGTGTCTGCTTGGCTCTGACACGATGAAAGTGGTTGATATAGTGAAGGGGGCTAGGGAAAGGAGCCTTCATTTTCCTCTCATATCTTGTGCATCAGTCACACAATAAAACATATGAAAGAAAGCTAGAAGATTGCTAACTCATTATTAAGTTACTACGGGTCACCTCTGGTATAAGATCAATCACAGGGGCATTGTCTCTCCGCGTAAGGAATCTTCTGTTATCGGCCTCCAAGGACAGCTGAGGGGAGGGCATGACATCGTGCCAGAGTAAAGGCCCTCCGGTGTTTAGGTACTTCGAGTCTAGTTAAGTATGCCATAGGGGAGGCAGAGTACCGGTTGGATTCACCGGAAATAAAGGTTGGGGTCCGGCTAGGTCCAATTGGCGCTCTGTGCCTGCTACACGCTGTTTAACGAGTGCTTCGGCCTGATCAGATCCCACGCTGAGTAGAAGACCTGGAGAGAAGCCCAGGGACGAGACTTCAGTGGCCACTGCCTGCGTCCATGTGGACTGAGCGTCATCCCTCATAGTTAACGGGGCAAGCTGTGGCAGTCTGAGCCAAGAGTTGAGTCTAGCCACCCACACTCTAACCTCCCTTTTCATGAGGCCTGTCTCTGGTCTCAGGGTGGCTTGGAGTGGTGCTGTTGTGGCCTCAAGGGCGCAGTGTTACTACGGGTTGGATGCTGATGGAGCTCTTGGGTAAGGGTCTTCCAGTTCTCCAAGAGTGCGTCAGGAGATGCAGCTGATGCCGGGCCAGACTGAAGGCACGGTAGGCAATCTGAGGCCAGTAGCTCTGTTATCCACCCATCCACATTCCAGGTTAGAAGGGTGACCTTATGCTGGTCACTTGGATGTCAAGTGGATGCACTGCGAACCAGTTGTTGGTTGAGATGGTTGTAATTGTGTCTCCCTCGGGGGGGGGAAGTGGGGTGCCATCAAGTTCCTGCTCTCTCTTCTCTGCCATCGTGATGTTTGTCCGCCAAGCCCCTCTTCTCATGAGGGTGCAGGGGAGCTGGTAGCTCTGGCAAGGAGACCGAAGAATCAGTGCAGCATGGGCAGCGAAGTGGGGGTCGCTGGCAAGCAGGGATCCCAACGCTTTATCAGGGGAGCCTCCGTTGGCTCTTCCAATGAGAGAAGGGGTGAGGGGGGCTGTTCCTCCTGTGAGCCAGGTTCCCGCAGGGCCAGGAGAGGCTCCTCAGATTTGGAAGCAAATGAGGTGCACCTCCAGACTGGGTTTCTGTTGTCTTTGGGTGAGGTTTGTTTTGTCTGCAAGGCGGTTTCAGCTCCTTGAGATTGCAGGGGTTCCTTGAAGATGGCTGGTGTGGAGCTCTCAGAGGAGCCTCTGTCAGCGTCACTTCCACTGTTGTTGGTGAGGAAGCCAGGGTAGCGTGCTGACAGCTTTCGGCGTGTCCGAGTCAAAGGAGGGAAAGTGGTGTGTGATGGATTAGAAGATGGGAAGTTCAATGGGCAGATGTATTAACTTGGTGCTGGACTTCCATATCACTACCAGCACAGGGAGGGTATCACAGAACTGTCGTTTTGATGTCTGCCGGTTTTTTTCTCAGATTAAGGAGTTCTGTGATTATAGATTTACCTTCCTCCCTTGGAGTATGCTTAGGCTCTTCGCTCTTGGCATGGCTGGCAGATTTACTACCTTTGGAGCATAGGTTTTTACGGCTCTTACTGCAGGGTCATGACCGTTTGTCACTTTCCCAGTGATGAGGTCACGGACTAACTCGTCCTTAAAGGCTCTGACAGTTTGGGAGCGATGAGTCTGCCATAGGACTTGGACTGGGTACGTAGTGAAAACCTTTCAAATCAATTGTTCTCTTTTGACAGTTTAGGATCTGAGATAAGGAGCTCACAGTAATCTTGCGGCTGTTCCATCTATTTGTTGTTCAGTCGGTTAGTCGTGTCCGACTCTTCGTGACCTCATGGACCATAGCATGCCAGGCCTTCCTGTCCTCCACTGTCTCCCAGAGTTTATTCAAATTCATGTTCGTTACATCGGTGATGCTATCTAACCATCTCATCCTCTGCTGTCCCCTTCTCCTTTTGCCTTCAGTCTTTCCCAGCATCAGGGTCTTTTCCAGTGAGTCCTCTCTTCGCATTAGGTGGCCAAAGTATTTGAGCTTCAGCGTCAGTATCTGTCCTTCCAATGAGCAGTCAGGGTTGATTTCCTGTAGGATTGACTGATTTGACCTCCTTGCAGTCCAAGGGACTCTCAAGAGTCTTCTCCAGCACCACAGCTCGAAAGCATCAATTCTTCGGTGCTCAGCCTTCCTTATGCTCCAACTTTCACAGCCATACATTACTACTGGGAAAACCATAGCTTTAATTATACGGACCTTTGTCGGCAAGGTGATCTCTCCGCTTTTTAATATGCTGTCTAGGTTTGCCATAGCTTTCCTCCCAAGGAGCAAGCGTCTTTTAATTTCATGGCTGCAATCACCGTCTGCGGTGATCTTGGAGCCCAAGAAAATAAAATCTGTCACTGCTTCCATTTCTTCCCCTTCTATTTGCCAGGAAGTGATGGGAACAGATGCCATGATCTGAGTTTTTTTAATGTTGAGTTTCAAGCCAGCTTTGCACTCTCCTCTTTCACCCTCATCAAGAGGCTCTTTAGTTCCTCTTCACTTTCTGCCATTAGGGTGGTATCGTCTGCATATCTGAGGTTGTTGATATTTCTCCTGGCAATCTTAACTCCGTCTTGTGATTCATCCAGCCCGGCATTTCTCATGATGTACTCTGCATATAAGTTAAATAAGCAGGGTGATAATATACAGCCTTGTCGTACTCCTTTCCCAATTTTGAACCAATTGGTTGTTCCATGTCCGGTTCTAACTGTTGCTTCTTGACCCACATACAGGTTTCTCAGGAGACAGGTAAGGTGGTCTGGCACTCCCATCTCTTTAAGAATTTGCCACAGTTTGTTGTGATCCACACAATTAAAGGCTTTAGCATAGTCAATGAAGCAGAAGTAGATGTTTTTCTGGAACTCTCTTGCTTTTTCCATGATCCAGCAAATGTTGGCAATCTGATCTCTAGTTCCTCTGCCTCTTCGAAACCCAGCTTGCACTTCTGGTAGTTCTCGGTTCACATACTGCTGAAGCCTAGCTTGTAGGATTTTGAGCATAACCTTGCTAGCATGTGAAATGAGCGCAATTGTACGGTAGTTTGAACATTCTTTGGCATTGCCCTTCTTTGGAATTGGAAGGTAAACTGACCTTTTCCAATCCTGTGGCCACTGTTGAGTTTTCCAAATTTGTTGGCATATGGAGTGCAGCACTTTAACAGCATCATCTTTTAGGATTTTAAATAGCTCAGCTGGGATACTGTCTTCTCCGCTAGCTTTGATGTTTGTAATGCTTCCAAAGGCCCACTTGACTTCACTCTCTAGGATGTCCGGCTCAAGGTCAGTGACCACACCATCGTATTTATCAGGGACATTAAGATCTTTCTTGTATAGTTCTTCTGTGTATTCTTGCCACCTCTTCTTAATCTCTTCTGCTTCTGTTAGGTCCCTGCCTTTTTTGTCCCTTATCATGCCCATCTTTGCACAAAACGTTCCCTTGATATCTCCAATTTTCTTGAAGAGATCTCTAGTCTTCCCCATTCTATTATTTTCCTCGATTTCTTTGCATTGTTCATTTAAGAAGGCCTTCTTATTTCTCCTTGCTATTTTCTGGAAATCTGCATTTAGTCGGTTATATCTTTCCTTTTCTCCATTGCCTTTTGCTTTCCTTCTTTCCTCAGCTATTTGTAAAGCCTCATCAGACAGCCACTTTGCTTTCTTGCCTCTCTTTTTCTTTGGGATGGTTTTAGTTGCTGCCTCCAGTACAATGTTACGAACCTCCATCCATAGTTCTTCAGGCACTCTGTCTACCAGATCTAATCCTTTAAATCTATTCCTCACCTCCACTGTATATTCATAAGGGATATGATTTAGGTCATACCTTAATGGTCTAGTGGTTTCCCCTACGGTCTTCAATTTAAGCCTAAATTTTGCGATAAGAAGCTCATGATCTGAGCCACAGTCAGCTCCAGGTCTTGTTTTTGCTGATTGTATAGAGCTTCTCCATCTTTGGCTGCAAAGTATATATTTTGTATTCATTTTGTATTCCAAGGCCGAACTTGCCTGTTATTCCGGTTATTTCTTGACTTCCTACTTTAGCATTCTAGTCGCCTATGATGAAAAGGACATCTTTTTTTGGTGTTAGTTCTAGAAGGTGTTGTAGGTCTTCATAGAACCGGTCGACTTCAGCTTCTTCAGCATCAGTGGTTGGGGCATAGACTTGGATTACTGTGATGTTGAATGGTTTGCCTTGGATTCGAACTGAGATCATTCTGTCATCTTTGAGGTTGTACCCCAGTACTGCCTTTCCCACTCTTTTATTGACTATGAGGGCTACTCCATTTCTTCTAAGGGATTCTTGCCCACAGTAGTATATATAATGGTCACCTGAATTAAATTTGCCCATTCCTGTCCATTTTAGTTCAATGATTCCCAAGATGTCAATGTTCAGTCTTGTCATCTCATGTTTGACCACATCCAGCTTACCTTGACTCATAGATCTTACATTCCAGGTTCCTATGCAATATTGCTCTTTACAGCATCGGACTTTCCTTCCACTTCCAGACACATCCACAACTGAGCGTCCTTTCGGCTTTGGCCCAGCCGCTTCACTCTTTCTGGAGCTACTCGGAATTGCCCTCCGCTCTTCCCCAGTAGCATATTGGACACCTTCCGACCTGAGGGGCTCATCTTCCGGCGTCATATCTTTTAGCCTTTTGATACTGCCCATGGGTTCCATCTATGGACGTTGCTTTTTCTGCAGCACATGGTGGTACTTGGCTGTACCAACTGCTTCCGGATTCCCTGTTGACATAGGACAGGCTTCCAGAACGCCAGCGTGGCCGGCTTCTGCTGCCATTTTAACCCCGATTGCCATGGGGGATTTGCAGGTCAAGGGCTTGTTGGCAGCTGTCCACCTTGGCTGCAACGTCATTTGCGGTTGCAGTATAAAGATCGGAGTTTCTGCAGGCAGAAGGCAGACCTCACGGAAAGGTCGAGTAATGTAGCTGTGGGGGGTGCAGGAGATTTGCCCGGGGAGGTTCTCTCCGCTCCCTCCCTGCTCCGGGGAGTGACTTGGGTTGAAGCTTTGGAGGATCAGGAAGGAGGCCTGTCTTACTGGCTTCCGTGTTGTCATATTCTTTGGGGGTGAAGGGGATCCTGAAGCTGTAGATCTGTTACTCAAGTTTTTTGTTGTCTCTGTGGTGGGGAGATAGGAGTCAATGCTCATCTGTTTCTCTGCTTTATTGGATTTATGGTCCCCAGTATCATTAATGGTTCTTGCCTCTGGGTGGCATTTTTGGGGCATAGGACTGAGCCAGAAGGGGTGAGGCCAGTCACAAGCCGGGAGCTCATTTAACGAGCTGCTTGTTTGTTGCCATCTTGGCTCCTCCCCATGGCAATCAAGAAATGCCCCAGGTGCAAACGTGGCGTTTGCGTGCAGTTTGGACCCCCGTGTCCTCCTTTGCACCATGCTCATCCTGGCCCTGTTGATCTGCTTCCCCAGGAAGGTCCTGTGTGGCAGTTTCCTCCTGCGATGAAGGGCAGCCAGCGGGGCAGGAGAAGCCAAGCGAGGTCCCGAAGGCGCTCTGGAGCCCAGCAGGCGGGTCCCTCTGGGACTGAGGGAGGCTGTGGCTGCCAGGCCTGTGATACTTGGTGAACTGCCCTGAGGGGTTCACCTCTTGGTGTGGCAATTACAGAGGGCTTTTATCTCCCTTCAGTGGCTGGGGGGAGAGTTTTATTTTAGAAAAGGGAAATTTACAATTAAAAAACAAAGGAATTGTCAATTATAAGTGGGTGATGAACAGAGGAGGGAAGCTACGAGTGCTGTCTGCGCTTGGGAAAAGCAGCGCTGAAAACACTTACGTGGCTGCAGCCAGGCAGAAGTGCTTCCCACACCCACGTCCCCAGTGCGAGGGGACGGGGTCATGGTTCTCTCTCTCCCCCCTCCTAATTTGCTGAGAGAAATGGACTGGCCAGCACAGACTGGCTCTGTGGGTTGGGCATGCGCTACGAGGAAGTCTGTGGCGTGATGGCCCCCAGGTTGTCTACTCAATCTCTCAGGCCCAAGTGGGCAGTCACTGAACGAGGTTGGTGGTTTGTTTGGCGGAAGCCTTCTGATTCTGGGCTTCCTCCTCAGTCTGAGGTCCAGCAGGATAGACTCTTCCTTGGACCTTCTTGGAAGCGGGGGAGAGACTGGCACAAACACCAGGAGAGACTGCACTGCCCGCCTGGGAAGACCCCACCGCCTCTGCGCGACCATCCTTCTGATGTGCTCCGCCAGCTGCCTCTGGGTATCTAGCACGATGAGGGACAACTGGCTGATGAATGGAAGTTTTGTCTTTGCCAGATGGAGGGCTGGGACAACACTTAGGGCTGAGGGTGGTGTGGGAGCTGGAAGGAACTGCCGCAGGGATCGCTGGACCAGCTGGGAAAGCCCCACAGGTGCTGAAGAGTCTTCCTGAGGATGTGGAATCGCCAGCGGTCCTGGAAAGATGGTTTGAGTTGCCCAGACAAGGAGTCCATCCTGATGAGGGAAGTGACTTCAGGCGAGCTAGACGTAGAGGAACCAAAGCTTCCTTTTGGCACAGCCCAGCGTCCAGAGCAATAAATGCATTTTGACTGCGAGGATGCCCGGGATGCTTTGCAGTCCTCTGCTGCTCTGACAAGTGGGACGTCGTCTTCTGCTTGGTCTTCTTCTCTTTCTCCAGCCTCTTGGGAATGATATATGGGTGATTCCTCAGATATGGGGTCCATTTCCTGGACAGAGTGACTTGAAGGTGGCTGATGGTAGGGCTGGGTGCACTTGCACTCCGTGGCTCCGTGGCATGATGGGGGGACTCAGGAATGTCTGAAAAAGGAAGGACTGCTGCCGGGGTAGCGTGGAACGAAATACCCAGCCCTCTGGGATAGGCCAGCTTCTTGGCCTGCAGAGCTGCTCTTTCACACAGCGCACAATGTTCGCTGTCGCACCGCAATTGACGGATGGCGTCACGCTGACCTCTCTGGGAAAGGTCCTCTTCTGTTTGATCAAAGAGGATGGTGCTGAGATCTGTAAGGAAGGACAACGTTAGCAAGCTCCTGATCCCCTGGAGGCAACCTTTGGGTATGCCAGAAATCAGAGAACTCCCCTTATTAGCAAGAAACGACGTGCCTGTTCCCTTCTGGCTGTGCAAAGTCTAGAAAAGGGCATTTTCCAGGATATGGAGAGGGGAAGATGCATCGTTGGGCATCTGGGGAAGTGGCTTTGGGGAGAGACAGTGAAGATCCTTTGCTTCATCCTTGTCTGGTCTCATTCTCACTATCTTTTATTTTATAATCATCATCATCATCATCATCTAGCAGGCAAAGCAGGTAACAACAAAACGTGGCAATGGCTAAGAGCAGGAAAGTTTTTTATAATTTTATCTCAAGCAATATCAGGTAACTACATTGACTTAAATCCAAAATACATATAAAGAAAAAAAGAGATGTAGAAAACACAAAAAAAGATCTACTACAACGTGAATAAAAAGATGGATACTATACATGTGGAAATATTAAGGTAAACCATGAAATCCAACCAATTATATTCTTCAAATAATCTATCGCCAATAAAAAATTGATCAATATTTGATGGATTATTTGAAGAATATAATTGTTGAAAAAAGGTTTAAATTGTTCACTTATACCTTTGGTTTTAGCCACAATTTGATCATTGCTGTTTTTAATTGCACTAATACATTTTTTTCCTTAGCTGTTTTCAATTTGTTTGCCAGTAATCTGGAATTCTTATTATTGTCTTCATAATACCTTTGCTTAGCAAAAATAATCTGAGAGGAGGTTTTATCTGTCTCCAAATCATCTAACTCTCTCCTTTTATTTACTAGCTCCTTGTAAATACTGTCTAATCCAGTTCTATTATAGTTTGCTAATAAATTGTTAATTTCTAAACAAAGCTTACTTGCCTTTCGTGCTGATATTTTAAAATCATACTCATCTGGTTTATACACTCTCCTCACTCTCTTCATCCCACCTAGTTCTTACTGATGTTTCATTTGTATTATTTTCTTGAAAAAAAATTCTCAAAGTTTGAGTTAATCATTGCTTTGCTGCTACATAAAACGCCAACTATAAGTAAATGGAATAGCCTCTTCTAATTTAAGTGTAATAATCACTGGAGTGTGATCTGATATAATAATTGGTGAAATTTTAACTTGTTGCAGGAAATTTGAAAAAGTTTTAGATATCCACATGCAGTCTATCCTGGTATGAGATTTATGTCTACTTGAATAAAATACATGTGCTTTTATTGCAGGGTTCATAACCCTATTATAAAATTATCTCTGTTACTTTTTTTTTTACTGTTCATAACCTTTTGTAGGAAATCGATTTGATCCTGATTAGGAGCATACATAGATGCTAGTGTTAACGTTTTATTGTCGAATTCCCCTTCTATAAATATATATCTACCTTCCCTATCTTTCAAAACCTTTTGAACCTTGAAATTTATGCCAGCTTTAAAAAGAATGGCGACTCCCCTTGATTTGTTAGACCCTTGTGCATAATTTTTTTATCAAAGTACCTATCTTTCAACCTATTGGTTATATATGGTTCTTGAAACATAACTACATGAGGTTTAAATCATTTAACAGAGCCTTTCTCAACTTTTTGACCCTGGAGGAACCCTTGAAATATTCTTCAGGCCTCAGGGAACCCCGCAGATTCAGGCTCAAATGTAGGACAGAAGTTACACAATTATTATATTCATTTCATGGGTAGACCTGTATAGATGCACTAACAGTGTTCTTTAACTAAAAATAAAGAATGAAACTTACCTCTTTAATGTGAAGTTGCCTGAATTTGAAATAATTTTTAAAATAAATCATGATCTTCCAGGGAACCCCTAATGACCTCTCGCGAAACCCTGGTTGAGAAGCCCTGGTTTACCATAATTAACAACCCTTTTCCTCTTAATAGGATCTCCCAGACCTCTAACATTTAGAGAAATGAGTTTACATTGTTCTCCCATCATCTGCATTTTAGAGCGTCTCTATCTAATTTCTCTACACAATGAAAATAATTGCACACCCAGGAAATGTTTGAAAGCTTCTTGCTCACAAGGCCTATCAATATGTTGCCCGATATTATAAAAAGCATATAAAACATTAGTGTTCTGCCTACTACATAGACACCCTCCCATTCTCCCTCCCCCCTTGGGTAATCGCCCTCCTCCCTTGCCCCCCCCATGAACGGGTCCCACCATAGCCAACTCCCCCCCCTCCAGGCCCACTTAGACCAACAGCAAAAACGTCTTCGCAGAGGATCCTTTAAGGATCTTCTACCCAGTCTAAGGTTGTGTGTAGGGTGACCTACTGAGATTCCTTCTCCCCCTCACCAGCCAATAAACTCCCAGATATAAACTGCATCGCGGTTTCCATGGTGGTCAGGCTATCTCCAGAAGTAACGTTTTTTACGTTTGACCTTTAGGGTTTAAGGCTCCCCGTAACTGTCATTAACTTAATTTTTATGTGTAAAATGGAGGTGGCCCAACTGGCGCCATCTTTAAATTCTCTAACGCTTCACGGCGGTGGGCATGCCGTTTTCTTGGCAACGGTATAAAAATGGTTGGTCTGCCTCACCTTCTTCCGGGATGTTTTCTCAGTTTCCCAGCCTGCCCTGCGGGCGTGGGATGACCTAGTGGTCTCCCATCCCAGAACGAACTCGGGCCGGCCCCGCTTCATTCTTCAAGGCCAGACAGGCCTTGCCCAAACCCCTTACCCAGGCCAGACCGAGCCCCCCCCCCCCCGCACTACATACCCATCTCGGTCGGGATTTGATGGCTTCTTCAGTTAGTCGATCGTTCCGTGTCCTCTTTGAATCCAGACGTCAGTTAAACAAGCTGGGCGAAGCCACTCGTGAATTCTAGGGGGATTCCACCCACACCGTGAACCGCACACGCCCTCACACACTCACACACGCGAGCCAGGCTCTCCCTCCCCATGCTCGTGTAAATGCAACAGTCGGGACTCTCCCTGGCCGGGCCTGATCGGGGCGTCTATGTAATTTATGCCAGCTTTAAAAAGAATGGTGACTCCCCTCGATTTGTTAGACCCTTGTGCATAAATTTTTTTATCAAAGTACCTATCTTTCAACCTATTTGTTATATATGGTTCTTGAAACTTAACTACATAAGGTTTAAATGATTTAACACAGCCTTTCTCATCTTTTTGACCCTGGAGGAACCCTGGAAATATTCTTCAGGCCTCGGGGAACCCCTGCCCATTCAAGCTCAAAGATAGGCCTGAAGTGACAAAATTATTATATTTCTTTCGTGGGTAAGGTAAAGGTAAATGCATCCACAGTGTTCTTAAACCAAAAATAAAGAATGAAACATACCTCTTTAATGTGAAGCTGCCCAAATTTGAAATAATTTTTTAAATAAATCGTGATCTCCCAGGCCTAGTGACCTCTCGCGGGACCCGAGGGGGCCACGGAACCCTGGTGGAGAAACCCTGATCTAGGCCAATGTGCTGTTTTCTTGGAGGTTGCCCAGCATCTGAGGGTCTTTCTGGTCATCCACAACTTCAGGAATTTCTGCCTACTCTGGGCCAACGTTTCTCACTGCAAGGACCCCGACTGCATGTGGCAGAAACTATAGCAGTCAGCGCTCCCAACCCCTGGTGCATTCCATAATCCCCAGCCACCTCAGCCATGCTGGTTCAGAATTCTGGGACTCGACTCCCAGCCTCTCTGGAGGGAAGCAGGCGGTACGTACAAGTAAAGACTCGAGGGGGCTCAGCCTGAGGTAACTGGGTGGCCAGGCCTTGCTGGGAAGAGCTTGCCACTGTCCTTTTCCAAGACGTGGTTCAGCTGCTCAATCCTGGGGTCTCCTAGTGGTCTCCCATCCAACTATGACTCAGACCCAACCCTGCTTAGCTTGACAAAGTCAGCCATGGTTAGCTAGGCTTCATGAAAGCCGGCTGGGTGACCTCGGGCCAGTCCCTGTCTCTCAGCCCTAGGAAGGAGCCAATGGCAAACCAGGAGTCTGTGAGTTCTAGTCCCGCCTCAGGCATGAAAGCCAGCTGGGTGGCCTTGGACCAGTCCCTGTCTGTCAGCCCTAGGAAGGAGCCAATGGCAAACCAGGAGACTGAGAGTTCTAGTCCCGCCTTAGGCACGAAAGCCAGCTGGGTGACCTTGGGCCAGTCCCTCTCTCTCAGCCCTAGGAAGGAGCCAATGGAGGAACCCCTGAAATGTTTTTCAGGCCCCGGGGAACCCCTGCCATTCAGGCTGAAATATAGGCCGGAAGTTACAAAATTATTATATTTGTCTCATGGATAGGTCTGTATATATGCATTAACGGTGTTCTTAAACTAAAAATAAAGAACGAAGCTTACCTCTTTAATGTGAAGTTGCCCGAATTTGAAATAATTTTTTAAACAAATTGTAATCTCCCAGGGAACCCCTAGGGACCTCTCACGGAACCCTGGGTGAGAAGCCCTGCTCCTGGGCTTCACAAGTTGATGTTGCCACGTAAATAAGTCTTTGAGGCTCCGGCCTTCCAACAGGTAAAAGTCCTAAAGTTTGCAGAGTGGCACACAGCCTTTGCCTCCCTCCAAAAGTTCTGGCATCCCTTGGGATGAGCTGCTGCCTCGTCGTAGTTGCCCCTTTTCCTGCTGTGGCCGAGCTCCAGGCCAAGCTCCTGTTACCTGGAATTTTAGGCCTCATTATTAGCATTTTTCAGCCATAAATAAAAACTGATCATTATTTATTTATTTATTTATTTGTTCGATTTCTCACCGCCCAACTCCCTCAAGGGACTCTGGGCGGTTTACAAATCTACAACATATCAAACATTAAAACACAATTTAAAAATACAATAAATATAATACAATTAAAATGGTGATGACTTCTTTCAGCATTGGAAGGGCAATTCCAGGGCTATCCTACAATATTAGCCATCCCCAGGAGTTTATGTTCTTCTTTCCGCCCCAGGCCTGTTGGCAAAGCCAGGTCTTGAGTTGTTTCCTGAAGTGGAAGTAATATTTTTCATATTAGACAGTGGCTGCAACATGCATATGATCAATGATCCATCTTTCTTCATCAAATTGAACCCAACTTCAAAGGAAGAAATCAGCTCAGCAGATGGAAAAGCAATCCCTGTGGAAGGAGAGGGCCGTGCTCTCCTAAGGTGCGGAATTGGCACCACCCAGAAGGATTGAGTTGCTACTAACATTTTATATGTTCCAGCTGTGAGCTTGAATTTGATAAGTACATCTGCACTGATGAAGAAAGGCCATATCATTTGTTTTAAAGGTAACAAAGGTTTAAAGGTAACCCGCTAGAATTCCGTCTAGCAGGGTCCAGGAGGCGTGCCTTCTCTGTGATAGCACCCGCCCTGTGGAATAACTTTCCCCCTGAGGTGAGACGGGCACCCTCGGTCCTGGCCTTCAGGAAGTCTTCAAAGACCTGGTTCTGCCGCCTTGCCTGGGACAAAGGAAATGATAGTTCCTACTGGGGGTGGTTAGCTTAGTAATATCCTCCTTTTAAGAACACACCATCTTTTGGATTTTTAAATTTTATTTTTATATTAGATTTTAGATGTATAGGTTTTTAACTTTTTATAGTGTGATTGTAACCCGCCCAGAGTCTACCATGGTGGAGAAGGGCGGGGATAAATCCAAATAAATAAATAAATAAATAAATAAATAAATAAATAAATAAATAAATAAATAAATAAATACAATTGTGAAATAATGGATCAAAGAGGTGTCTTTCTAACAGGATACCTAGATCAAGGTTTAATTTTTCTCAATTGTGAGAGGCCAGACATGGCATGCGTGGCCAGTCACCGAGAAAAGGAGGACGACAGTGCCATCCTCTGGCACAGACGACTGGGACAAAGAAATTCAAATGTAATTCTTCCAACGAAGAAAAATGGATTGGAAAGCAATTTGGAAGCCAAGGACTGTGGTAGGGCTGCTGTAAGGTACAGAACCTACACACAGGGAAATTCCACAAGGCCTGCAATTCCAAAACGAAGCACCAGGCGCTCTAAACAGCCCCTGGAGCCAATTCACACCGAGCTGTGTGGGCCGATCCAAGCATCTGTTGGGGGTAGCAGACATCTAGCAATGACAGCTACTTACACACACGTTCCAACAGAGAAAAGAATCAAAATAGATTCCCAAGCAAAGGGAGGAATCTTGATGGGGTGCCCACCGGAAAACCAGGGAGATAAAGTTTCAGATCCCAAGACTGGCTCAGTTCAAATTTGCAGAGTGGGACATTTTTATGAAACAGAGCCAAATTAAACTCCTCTAACCAATAGCTCTACAGAAGGGGGAGGTGATGATGACTTGTTCAAAGTGCCTCACCCAGTATTTCCAGATGCAGTGAGCAGGCAAGCCCAGAGAGAGGACATTGAGCCGGAGGCTCTGCCTGAGTCAGACGATGAGGAACCAGGAGGGACAGAAGGGGCAGAGATGCAGCAGCATCCAGACCTGAGTCCTGTTCCGGACCTGAGGCGCTCATCGCGACCCAACAAGGGAGTTCCAGCCAAGCGACTGTCCTACCTTGCAGGAGTGGCGTTGCCGAAAGAGCCTGCATCATGGAAGGAAGTGCAACAGCTGCCACCAGCTGAAGCAGGTAAATGGAAAGCAGCAGCACTAGAAGAGTTTGAGGCTCTGCAACACAACAACACATGGACACTCACAAAGTTACCTGTTGGCAAAAAGGCCATTAGTTGCAAATGGGTCTTTAACACCAAACAGAATGAGAAGCGAGAAGTCCAAAGATACAAAGCTAGACTGGTAGCCAAGGGCTATTCACAAAGTATGGGGAAGATTATGACGAGACTTTTGCACCAGTTGTGACCCACACAACAATTCGACTTCTTTTAAGTCTAGCTGCAAGCAGAAACATGCAAGTGGAACATATGGACATTAAAACAGTGTTCTTGCATGGTGAAATTCAGGAAGAGTTGTACATGCAACAACCTGAAGGCTTCACTGATCCAAAGAACCGGCATTTAGCATGCAGGCTTCAGAAGGGGATCTATAGGCTTAAACAAGCAGTAAGGGCCTGGAATGTGAAACTAAACCAGATGCTAATAGAGCAAGGTTTCACTCAGGGCAAAGCTGATCCCTGCCTCTACACACGACACAGGAATGGCAGAGACGTGTTCATTCTGACATTTGTGGATGATTTGATTCTCTGTTATGAGGATCAGAGGGACATTGATGAAATTGTGTCCAATTTGAACACAGAAGTAGAGGTAAAATGTCTTGGAAAGGCAAGCTACTACTTGGGGATACAAATTGACAGGGAAGAGGATGGAAGTTTTCTCCTCAGTCAGAGGCAAAAGATTTTAGAATTATTAGAGAGCCTGGGACTGGAAAATGCAAACACAGTTCCAACTCCAATGGAAACAGACTTTCACAAAGTCAAGGACACTAGTGAACTGTTGCCTCAGAACAATGGCTACAGAGAGGCCATTGGAAAGCTGTTACATCTGTTGTTCGAATGCCTGACCATTGACTTCCAAAGCAGCTACTTTACTCCCAACTTAAGAATGGAAAACGGAATATTGGTAGACAGCAAAAGAGATTCAAAGATACTCTCAAAGCTAATTTAAAAAAAATGTAATATCAGCATTGAGAGGCTGGTCATCCAGAGAGGCCCTGCTACGTACCCCATCAATTAGAGAATGTCATCTGATGGGGTCTAGGAGGCGGGCCTTCTCTGTGACAGCGCCCACGTTATGGAACAGCTTGCCCCCAGAGTTGAGACAGATCTCCTCCCTCCCGACCTTTAGGAAAGAGCTGAAGACCTGGTTCTGCCGCCTGGCATGGGATGGAGGAAGGGATAGTTCCTCATGGAGATGGCTAATCCCTTGATTTTAATGTCCTTCTTTTAATGAATATCTTATCCATCTGGATTTATAATTATTTTTATACTGTTTGTATTTTTATTTATAGATTTTAACTATTGTTATCCTATAAACCGCCCAGAGTCCCCTATTCCGGGAGATGGGCGGGGATAAATTTAAATAATAAATAAATAAATTGAGAATTGGGAAGCCCTAACTCATGAGCGTTTCAATTGGAGGTCAGCCTTTATTAAAGGCGCTACAGACTTTGAAGAAGCACGAGTACAGGGAGAAAGGGAGAAACGAGCTAAGAGGAAGGCATGTCAAGCAAACCCTCATCATGACCGTCTTCCACCCGGAAACCTATGCCCTCATTGTGGGAGGTTGTGCGGATCCAGAATTGGCCTTTACAGCCACTTACGGATCCACTGTCAAGATTTTACCCTTGGAAGACAATCTTACTCGGCTACGAGTGATCGCCAAGAATAGAAGAATAGAAATATCTGTCAACCACAACAAGGCCAGATATTTCAACTGCAGTGGGGATCCTCTGCAGAAAGACCAGCGTACCCACCCAAAGGGACTGGACAGGTGTTAAGCAGGTGTCAAGATACCTGAAGGGGACTGCAGACCTGAAGCTTAAGCTGCCAGCAACTGATTCTCCTGAACTAGTGGGATACACTGATGCAGATTGGGCAGAGGATGTAACTCAGGGCTTTCCAAAGTTTTCCAGCGGCGACACACCAACGGTGGCGTGCAAGAAAACCCGGAAGTGCCGCCATTGCGGCAGCGCGCAAAAACCCAGAAGCGCTGATGGTCCCTGCCGCCGTGCACGCAGTGGCGCGCCATCAGCGCTTCCGGGTTTTGACGCGACACATCTTGGCCCCGCAGGCGACACACTTTTGTGTCGTGACACACTGTTTGGAAAGCTCTGATGTAACTGATCGCAAATCCACTAGTGGGAATGTGATTTTCTTTGGGGGAGGGGCTGTGAGCTGGGCTAGTCACAAGCAGGCTATTTTGGCACGCTCAACTACTGAAGCGGAGTATGTCTCAGCAGCTGAGACATGCGCAGAGGTGCAATGGCTCAAGTATTTACTTGAGGATCTGGGAGTCAGTGTTCATGCTCCAATAAGAGTCTTTGAGGACAACCAAAGTTGTATAAGACTCTCTCTGTCACAGAAGGTGGGAGGGCAGACCAAACACATGGATGTTCGCTACCACATAATTAGAGAGGCACAGGAGACAGGACTACTACATTTGGAGTATTGTCCCTCAGATAGCATGATTGCAGACATCCTTACAAAACCACTTGCAAAGGGTGTCTACCAAGGCCTACGTAGTGAGTTAAATCTTGTGTAGGCATGATGCATGACTTTGATTTGAGAAGGGGTGTTGGAATCTGGCAAATCAAGCATGCCTCATTAGCATATGGGTAATTGTTCTAGGAGGCAAACTCTGTGCTTCTAGAGGAAGCTGCTTATTGCCCCTCCCACTTCCTCCTCTCTCTCTGATTCTTCCACCATTGAGGAAGAAGCAGCATGTGGCTGCTCCTCTCCATGGAGAAGCCATGCCTAGGCCTCAATCGCCTCTTTTTCCACGCAGCCTCTGGCAGCAAACAGGGCCAAAGGTATACAGTTTAGGGAACAGAAAGAACTGAAACCGATTTTCTACTGAAATGGCTGTACCTGGACAAAATAAATGTAAGAACTCTTTTGTACTGACTTTTTGTACCTGCAATGTCTAAGTGTGTGTTTCTTTATGCTTGGGTGGGCTAAAAGTGTAAGATTAAGAACCTGAATCTCTCTAATGTGCTCACAGGCTGTGTTTTTAAACAATATTTAACAAAATAATAATAATAATAATAATAATAATAATAATAATAATAATAGCAGCTAAATAATAAATAAATATTCCTTTTTCTGCGCATGAGTTTACACAATGTTAAGCTCTGCTCCATTCACTAGTTCTAACAGGCCACTGAATGATCTTCACACATGACCGTGGAAGCGTCTTCGGACAACGCTGGCTCTTCGGCTAACAAATGGAGATGAGCACCGGCCCCTAGTGTCGGACACGACTGTGCGGGGGAACCTTTGCCTTTTTACTATTAGCTTTTTAATAAAGGTGATATTAGCATTTTAGCACGGCATCCTGCCTTCTTTTCAAGTTCAGGCAACCATGTTTTCCTTTTACCCCAAACCATTTCTTTTACCTGCAAAAACCAGCCTTTTCAGCAACTGAACAGTAGAGAGCGTATTCTGAAAGTTCTTGAATACATTTGCAAGTTTTAAAGATACAAACCCGGCTGTGAAAGTGAGTGTCGTACCCATAAATTTGCCACTTGTGGAATATTATCTGTAATCAATGTTTTCTATTGTTTAATTCTCACAGGTAATCATGTCTTTTATTGTTGGATTAGTTGCTTTCTGACGTATCACATATACCAAATGTATGTATCATTTGTTTCTATACCCTATAAAAAGTCTTGACCAATTTAACAAATGCCTTTTGCTTTGCCTGAATTACTTCGTGATTCGTATTTTCGGGTAGGCGAAGGGGCTACCTTTGCAAAGGTAAAATTGTTTTCTCTCCCAAATTCAGGAATAGGTCTTCAGCCTTTTTAAGGCAACACTGCAAGCTCTGCTCTTAAGCCGCATTGCTCTCAAGCAGCTGAGCTCCCAGGTTAAGATTCAGGCAGGAATCCCACCAGGATGGGCTCCAGTTTTGGGTGAGACCGGCAGGAGGACTCACGAATGGGGGTGTGTGTGTCTCGCCCAGAGCTCTAGTCCTCAATGCCTGCATACCGCCCTGCACCAACGGCCCTGCTGACTCAACGCCTCCCCACCCCAGCCCTGCCAAAACAGAGCTGCTTTTCCTCTTCTTCCTCACCCCAACGGCTGGCTCACGCCGGCAGAACAGCAACCAGGCCAGGCCACAGAGATGGTCCCCCAAACCTCAGCTTTCTGGCTAGGTAGCAGCCGAGGGGGCCTGGCACGAAGGGTTTTAGCGACCTTTCAATGAGAGCCAGAATGCCCCGCTCACATTGCAATCTCTTCCTCTGGGTATTGTAAGGGTTCGCTTAGCTTAACCAACGCCATTCTGCTTTTGGAAACTGCTTGCTGTTAGAAATTAGGTGAAAGGGGACTAGGGATAGATAACGCATGACAAGGATTGTTTAACATACCAGGAGACATGCAGGCTGCTGATAGAGGTCTCTAGGAGAGAGTTCACTATGCTTCTTACTTAGCTTTGCAAGCCCTATATAAGCATTGAACTTGCGATGGGTGTGTGTGGGTTTCTTCCCAGACATTCACTGCCATGATATCTGTCTGTAGAAATCCCACCCAGCTTAACTTGGCCAAATAAATGCTGTTCTTTTAAATCTCCAAGCCTCGACTCAAGACTGTTATTGACAACTTCAGGAACTTGGGTAAAACAGTGTAAGCCGGGACCTTACAGTATGAATTTCTACCTCAAGCTGCTCTTTTTGGGGAAGAAAAGAGGACTCACTTTTGAGAATTCAGGGACTGCCCGCTTGGGCCTCAGAGGTTGAGGAGAGGACGCCACAGACTTCCACGCAGCGCATGCCCAACCCAAGTGGCTGAAGAACCGGCCGCCAATAAGACACCGGCTAGAGGAGACCGTGATTCTGAGCCCGTGAGATCCTATTCAGATCATGTGGGGCCAGATTGCGGCAGGGTAGCTAACCCAGAATAAGCTGGCAGTTACAAAGGTGGGACAGAGGTGGCCAGCCTGCTTCCTTGAGGACAGAGGGCCCTCGTCAAACCACACCAGCAGCACTAAGCTTTCTGGAGATTACCTACTGAATCGGTCCAGCCTGCTATTGGTCAAAAATGTGTGGATCAAGATGGAGTTAAAGTTTAATCAGGTTTATTCATATTTTGAAGCCAACCATTGGCCAAACTGTAAGCACAACGAAAGCCTGGTCACTTCCAAGATCAGCTGTATGTTGATTCCTGAAAGCTGAATAAGAATAATAGTGACAGGCAGAAGTCAGTGATGAAAAGGAGATCTGTGGAGACGGGGAGAATTGTGGGTAAGGATCCAGCAGTTGCCCTTCTTTCCTTCTGGCAACTCTTTCTAAGAGAAGAGAATCTTTTTTGGCTCTGGGTTGAACCGTGTGTTCTTGGTGCTCCCTGAGCTTGGTGGTTTGCTTGCAGACGTTGCATGGCCCAACGAGGTAACATCACCAGGGCGAGGGAGCGTGGGGTGTGCTGTCTGTACGTCTGCAGAAGCTTGCCCTGCCAGTGTTGGTGGAGGGGGCTTTCCTCCTTGGTGGCTCGGTGATCAGAGCCTGGTCTTCTGCCTAATTGCTTGTCTGCTGTTGACCCCTGCTTCTCCTGCTTCACCACCCAACTAGGTATCATCATGATACAGGGAGCCATCACCCCACTTGGGAGCAGAAGTTCAGTTGCTAAGCAACAAAAGGTTCCCTCTTGATTCTGCTTGCCGTAGGCGGTGAAAAAAGGTAAAGGTTCCCCCCACACATTTGTGCAGTTGTGTCTGACTCTAGGGGCTGGTGCTCATCTCCGTTTGTTAGCCGAAGAGCCAGCGCTGTCCGAAGACGCTTCCGCGGTTATGTGGCCGGCAGGACGCGCGCGGAACGCTGTTACCATCCCACCGAAGTGGTACCTATTCATCTACTTGCATTTGCATGCTTTCGAATTGCTAGGTTGGCAAGAGCTGGGGCGAGTGCGGGAGCTCACTCCATCACACGGGACTAGGGATTTGAACCTCCAAACTTGTGATCTTCCGATCGACAAGCCTGGCGTCTTACCCGCTGAGCCACCACGCCCCCTTAAGCTGGGTGAGAAGGTGGAAAACGGCCATCGTGTGACTGCGGGACTTCACAAGAGTGGCAAATGCGAACCAGTTGCCAAGCACCCAGATCGTAATGACGTGAGCATGGGGCTGCTGCGGCGGTCGTAAGTGCGAGGACCAGCGATAAGTCTTTTTTTCCAGCACCGTCTTAAGTCTGAACTGTCACTAAATGAATGGCCATTAAACAAGAACACTACCTGCAAATGCGAAGATGGGTGGGCTTTTCTGTCTGTTTATATACAGAAGCTTGCCCTGCCGATTTAGGTGGGAGGGGGGTTTCCTCCTTGGTGGCTCTTGATGAGAGGATTGTGTTTGTCTGGGGTTGATCCAGAAACAGGGAGGAGACCCCACCCTCACCGGCACGGATGACGCGACCTAGTCGGCTACTGAAACGACTGCAAGCAGTCCACCAAGCTCAGCGAGCACCGCGGGCTCCACCGACTAGCAGAGCGCATCCAGGAACACCAACCAGCACTCAGAAGACGTGGGAAAAACTCCTCCATCTCACCACACGTGGACAGAGGCCACCACCTTTTCAACTGGAAAACTACTCGTGTTTTAGATAAGCCCGATCCAAAAAGAGTGGGACTTCCTGGAAGCTTGGCATTCAGACCAGTCAGCCACGGATAGACGCACAGAGATCAGCCCCATTTACGTTCCGTCCCAAAGAGACAATGGAAACCTAGGAAGGAAACCGAAAGACTTCAGCGCGTCCCCTCCGGCAGCCACACGCGGAGAAACAGGGGTCAACCCCAGACAAACAGTCGGGAAGAAAACAATCCTCTCCTCAAGAGCCACCAAGGAGGGGTTAGGAGGGGGCACTTTATCTATCATAATTCTAGTCTTAAGAAGAAATCTGAACAAAAGTTCCAAAGATATTGGATCAGATTACGCTGAAAGAAACTGAGTTACAGCAAAAACCGACAGAGAATCATATTGTGTATCAACTAAAGTTACTACCTCAGCCATATTCAATGTTGACTGTGAAAGAAAGAGAAACAAAGCTGAAACATGCTAAACAGAGACATTCTGAATTTGCTAATAAACCAGGAGGATGGCTAGCATATAAATTGAGGAAACAAAGAGAGAAGAAAACGATATTAAAGATTCAAGAAGGAAAGGTGGAATTACTGGATGAGAAGATTAAGAAAGCCTTTTATAGTTTTTTCACTAACTTGTAGAAAAAACAAGAAGTCTCACTGGAGAAGATAGATGAATATTTGAACAAACAAGACTTACCAAAACTTTCACAGGCACAGAAAGCAATGTTGAATAATCCCATAACTACTTTTGAAATAAATAGTTGAAGCTATCAGAAGAACTAAATTGGGGAAAGCACCAGGTCCCGGTGGGTTATCTGCTCTAGAGATGTACTAGAGATGTTTTCAAGATCAGATTCTTCAACCTTTGAAAAGACTGGTGAACTCTCTTTTGTTAGGTTCTGCAATGCCAGATTCACGGAAAGAAGCCAACATTGCACTTTGACCAAAGGAAGGACAAGACCCCTCTCTAATTAAGAATCATAGACCAATTTCACTGTTGAATAATGACTATGAAATATTTGCTTCAATATTGGCGGAACGAATGAAGAAAATTCTACAGGACTTTATTCATCATGACCAATGTGGGTGTTTACCCAAAAGACAGTGAAAGGACAATGTAGGAGTGTTTTGGACATTATAGAAGCAACTCGAGAAACAACATGGGACTTTGCTTTTATAGGTGATTACAGCAGCAAGAGGCACAGAGATGGAAAGATCCACAAGTACCTGCAGTGGAAGAATGGATTATTAAATAGATGGATCTGGCTCAAATGGCCAAGTTCACAGCGTTGATAAGAGAAAATACTATTTCTGGATTATTGTCTATTTGGCAACTGCTTTTAGAGTACTTGCTTCTGTCAGAAAAAAATGAAGTTTTGATTTTGGGTTTCAGTGATGAAATGGTCTGATCTGATCGAAATAATGTGATTAAGGTTTAGATAGTTGTAAGAGATGATATTTGTAAATGTACTCATATCTGTACTGGAGAAGGTTGGAAGTCACTTTCTGTTTCTACTTTCTTTCTTTCTTTTTTTCTGTTCTTTTTTCTTTAGTTCTGTTCTCTAGCTTTTCTATACTCTATATTTTATTTTATATTTATTTATTTATTACATTTATATCCCGCCCATCTCCCCCACAAGGAGGGACCCTGGGCGGTTCACAACAAATTTAAAATCAATATTTTGTATTTTAACTACTGTATACTTTGAAAAATAATAAAGTTCCGTGGGAAAAAAATAAGAACCACCAAGGAGGAAAACCCCCTCCCACCTAAATTGGCAGGACAAGCTACTGTATACAGTATAAACAGACAGAAAACCACACACAACTTCGCATTTACAGGTAGTCCTCGCTCAATGGCCATTCATTTAGTGATGGTTCGGACTTAAGACGGTGCTGGAAAAAAAGACTTGTAGCCGGTCCTTGCCCTTAGGACCGCGGCAGCAACCCCACGCTCACGTCATTACGATCTGGGCGCTCGGCAACCGGTTCGCATTTACCACCCTAGCAGCGTCCGACAGTCACACGGTCGCCGTTTTCCACCTTCCCACCCAGCCTACGGCAAGCAAAGTCAAGAGGGAACCCTGTGATTCACTTAACCACCACGTGCTTTGCTTAATGACCGCAGGGATTCGCTTAACCAACGCAGCAAAAAAGGTCGTGAAATCGGGGCGGATTCCTTAATGACCCCTTTGCTTAGCAACCCAACTTCTGCTCCCAGGTGGGGTCGTTAAGCCAGGACTACCTGTATCATGAAGATACCTAGCTGGGCATCAAAGCAAACCACCCAGCTCAGAGAGCACCAAGAACTCCACATCTCTCTTTCTCCTGGATCTTGACTTTCAGCCTCGTTAGGCCTTGATCCTTACGGTGGGCTTATCTCCTTCTGCTTGGCTCTTCTGAACTCGGCTTTTCGGTCTCCCTTGCCTGCTACTTGAAGGCCGGGCCTTACGTTCCCAATATCCTTTTTCTACTGCCAAGAAGCCATTTTTGGATTTTCGACTTCCCTTGTCTGTTGCCCGATTCCTGCTCTTGGCTCTTCCATCTTTGGTTGCTTGACTTCCGCTCTTGCCTGCTCGATGTTTGGCTGTTCAAGGTTTGGCTGCTGGTTGTCTTCTGCTCCTGGCTCTGCAACCACAGCTGGAACCCGGTTTGCCTGCCGAGTTTCTTTCCTGTGCTGCGATGGTTGTACCATGAGGTTGCAATAGTCTATTGGTCATTTCTGAGATGTTTCTGATGGTTTCATGTGTTTTTTCCAGTAGTTCCTTTTTTATTATGACAAAGGCGTCATCTATATACCGGACCCATACTTTGGGTTGTATACATGCGAGTGCTATCATTCCTAGACACTGCATTACAATCTCTGCCATGAGTCCTGAAAGTGGTGATCCCATGGGTGTTCCTTTGATTTGTTGGTCTATTTGTCCATCAAACTGAAGTTAGTGAGTTAGTGAGGCCGAGGTCGATGAGGTCCATGATTCTTGGTCTTTCTGTCTTAGGGAGCCCATCCTCCTCTGGGCTCCCTCCTCAGTCTGAGGTACGGTAGGATACACTCTCGCTGTAGAGAGACCGGCACGAACACCCATCGAGACTGCACTGCCCGCCTGGGAGGACCCCATCGACCCGCATGACCATCATTCTGATGTGCTCCACCAGCTGCCTCCGCGTATCTATCACTATGAGTATCAGCTGGCTGACAAACAGAAGTTTTATCTTCGCCAGATAGAGGGCTGTGGCAATCTGTACGGCTGAGGGCGGTGGGTGAGCTGGATGGAACCGCCGCAAGGATCGCTGGACTAGCATGGGCACGTCCCACAGGTGCTGGAGAGTCCTGTTCAGCATCTGGGATGCCCAGAGCTCCTGGTCAGTTGGTCTGAGCCGGCTGGACAAGTAGTCCACCGTGCTCAGGGAACTGACCGAACGGGAGCTAGCCATGGAAGAACAAAAGCTTCCGCTTGGCACAGTCCAGCATCCAGAATGATAAATATACTCCTCGTGACGGTGAGGATGCCAGGCCCCCTTCTCAGTCCTCCACTGCCCTGACAAGGGGGACCTCTTCTTCTCCTTCTCCAGCCTCTTCGGAATCATGTACAGATGATTCTTGATGTATGGGGTCCATTTCCTGGACAGAGAGACTGGAAGGTAGCCGATGGAAGGGCTGGGTGCACTCGCACTCCGCGGCACCGTGGCATGATCGGGGGGCTCCGGAATGTCCCAAACCCTGGAGTGTCCCATCCAAGGAAGGACTGGTGCCGGGGATGGCAGTCGACAGGAACCTCCTTGGGACAGGTCCTCTTCTGCCTCATCAAAGAGGATGGTGCTGAGGTCTGTAAGGAAGGACAACGTTAGCAAGCTCCCAATCCCCTGGAGGCAACTTTCGGGTCTTGGTGAAGCAAGCCATGAGACACCCCCCCCCCGGAGTTGTGATAAGGAGTAAATGGGAGAGAACAGGAGCCCTTTCTGTGGCTGGCTGGGGCCCGGGGGGGGGGGGGAGAGGGATGCCTTCCCATTACCTTCTATGTTTCCCATGATGTCCTCTTCCTGGTCCTGCAGGTTTGGGGAACCCTGTTGGGAAGGGAAGATGCAGGACAGTTACTTCATGGGAACGGGCTCCTCGGCCTCCTGATTGCAGATGTGGATTCCAGAGAGATCCTGTATCTGCTCTTATCAAAGTCCTTTTTCTCCAGATCGCCCCTGCAGGACTCATATCGCACTCTCTGGTCTTCTCACGTGGGCAGCACAAAGGGAGCGGGCCACGTGCTTTGCAGACGTCTGAGGGTTTGCCCAGACTCCGTGTGCCTTGACTCCCAACTTGACACCTCCTGACTTTGACTCTGGACCTGGACCGGCTGAGTACCCTTCTACAACCTTTGGACCCTTGGACTTCGCTTGACCACTCTGAGCCTGCTGTTTTGGAAGGAACGCTCGGCTCTCCCTGAGGGTAACTGCCTATCCACGAGGTCCGACAGGGCGGGCCCCCTCCAGGTCCCCTCCCTCAAATGTGGCCTAGGGGGACCTAGGCAGCGCCCCTTCTCGGTAGCGCCCCCTGCCCTTTGGAACACCCTCCCCCTGAGACCCCGCAGGGCCCGACGCTCCTGGCTTCCACGGGCATAAAGGCCGAGCTTTTCCCGCAAGACTTGGGGTGATGTGAGGCTGGAGCCCAGGGAAGCTCTGCAGTTGGTCCACATTTTGCGTGTGCTGTGTTTGGGGCGTCAGGTATGTTCTGCTTTGGTTGGTTTTTGTGCTTTTTATTGTTTTTATTCCTTTCAATCAGTCCATCTCTGGTCAGAGAAGAGGGCTGTGAGACCGGCCAAGGAAATAACTGGAGAAAAGTCCAGACAAGCCCCTCCCTCCTCAAGTGAGGAGGGGGAAGCTCATCCAGACGTGGCAGGCTCTGTTCCTACGGCTGTTATCCGAAAGGAGTCCTGGCCTCTCCGTGTCTCAGTCTGGTCTACCTGGCTGGGCTGGCAGCCAGTGGCAAAGCCTCTTGTGACATCGTGAGAAATCCTGTAACCAGGGGCAGCTGACTGCAAGCAGAGGGGGTCTTGACCGTATGAGGAAAGCCCCCCTTTCACGCGTGTCACAATGCATTTGAAAAGGGGGGGCCCTTCAGCCACCACCTTGACTTTTTTCACCCCTTGTTGAAAAATGGAAGTAGAGTGTTGAAGGTGAAAATGTTATATCAAAAGTGCCTGTGCAGTCTCCCTCTCTCACATAAATGATCTTTGCTTATAAACAGAAGTGATCTTTTATGGGGAGACCATGAGATTGAATTTGTGAAGTCTCCTTCTCCCTGAGAAGTCTTCAGGAAGGTGACCCGCGGAGCCCCAGACGGCTTGTCTTTGCTCCCCAACCCTTTTCACACATGCCAATCAGCCTCTGTGCTCACAACCAGACTGTGCAGGAACCACCCAACCTCTTGGGTTCTCTCTGTCCCCCTTCTGGAGCAGAGCTGGGGGGAATCACCCAAGGGAGGAATGGGGCATAAAAAGGTTTGAGGATCCAGTTTGGACTGCCGCTGCCGAGACCCTTGTGTAAAATCAGAGATGCCAGGTTTCTGGTGGGGCTAATGGCATCCTTCAAGACCGGGAGAAGGGATAATGGGTGAAACGGTATAAGAACCACTGATCTAGGGTGTCCGCAGGGTATGGTCAAAAATGTAAAGATGGCAGCCACGTGTTGTGATTTCTTTTATCACACCCTGCGCACAGCCCTGGTTGAATCCCTGGGGAGAACCACAGCGGCCAACCAGCTAGCCAGCCAGAGATCCACCCACCTGCTGGGCTGCAGACCACCTTCGGGACCTGGCTTGGCTTCTCCTCCCAAGTTGGATGTCCTCCCGGTCAGGAAGAACACGGCCATCTAACAGCTTCCTGGGACAGAAGACCAGGAAGAGCAGGATGATGGCAATGAAGAGGAAGCCGGGGTCCCAGCCAGAGGCAATGTAGAAATCCATATCCGCCACAAGAAGGAACTCCACGTATGGAGTTCAGGCTGTATGGTGATGGCCACTCGAAGAGCTGAACCTCTCAGGGCAGGTCACCAAATGACCCAGGCCTGCCAAGTTGTCTCCTGATATCTGCCGATGCCCGGGCCGTGTCACAAAGAGGCCGGGCTGGGTCCCCACATGCAGACAATGCCCCCAAGTGCCCCCTGGGGAAACCCAAAATGGTCAACCTGCTCAGTAAAATCTTCTCAGTCTGGTAGCATCCAGCTATAGGCAATTTTTTCTTTTAAAAAAAAGCAATGTCTGTTTTCCCCCAAACTAGAGGAAGATCCAATCTCCATTCTGGATGCAGATTAGGTTCCTTCTAGAACTGCCCAGAGTTGATGTCATTTGCCGGCAGGAGCTAGAATTCCTAATGAGGTTATTTCGGGCATAATCACGGAGAAGATGGGTAGCTCAGGTATGCAATGCTGGGAGCACCGAGATCTGACTATTTCAGGGGTCGCCGATCATGCCCTCGAACCCCATGGAGTAATCTCTCTACACGTGCAGTTGTAGGAATGACTGTGCTTGAATGTGGCCTCAAGGAGCTCTCTGCCCAGTTCAGACCCACGGTTGAAACCTACATGGCTGACAAGCTGCTTGAGGAACATTTGGAGGAAAGAAATGGCAGAGAGGGAAAAGGTGAAGCATCCTTTGCAGTCAGCTTTCCCTGATTCTCCTTTGCATCTATTCAGTCTGCCCCTTCCACGACGTTCACCCTGACAAGTGGTTTGCTGGTACTGTTGGGAGATTCGGTTTCAGTGTTCCCTTAATTGTGCTTTAGTGCAGTGTTTCCCTCTTTTTTTAAAAAAATAATTTTATTAAAGGTTATAATTACAATAATAAAAGGAAAGAAAGAAAGAAAGAAAGAAAGAAAGAAAGAAAGAAAGAAAGAAAGAAAGAAAGAAAGAAAGAAAGAAAGAAAGACAGACAGACAGACGTCATGTTGTGGAACTTGGTTTCCTTTCCTTTCTTTTTTACCCCTTCTCACAAGATTCATCTAAGCTTTAACAAACCTCTTTTGTAAATCCAATATAAAAGAATTATCCAGGTCCCTCTCCTAGTTTATTATTTGTAATTCCCTTTTGATTTTGAAAGCATCGACTGATTTCTTTTGTATGTCCCATGAAACATCATTTTTCATGTCCTTCTTGTAGCCTGTTATTTGTAGATCCACTTTCAGCACCAACTCTATGTCTGTCTTCTCAGATAAAACTTGTTCCTCTTCTGCCTTTTCTTCTCAAACATCTTTTGGACACAATCTATCCATAGAAATCTTTGCCCAATGGTAGCCTTCAACTCAGCACAATTGATTTTGTCAAACAAGCTCTTAAGACGTTGGGTTTGAGTGTGAGAAGGACCCCTTGTGTTGTATTCTGATTTCCTAGATGGTAGAGTTTCATCAGAATCATAATTTTATGTGATCTACATTGTTGTGTTATTATTTTATCCCTAAAACACCCAGATAGCTTCGGTGACCTATTAATTCCACAAATAAAGGAAGAAGGAGACAGGCAAGGAGGGGGGAGGGAGGGAGGGAGGGAGGGAGGGAGGGAGGGAGGGAGGGAAGGAAGGAAGGAAGGAAGGAAGGAAGGAAGGAAGGAAGGAAGGAAGGAAGGAAGGAAGGACGGACTACCTAACGGGCATCAGATAAAAGCAGGCATAAATCTCCAGGAAAAGCACATCAGCTCTTCTTTAGAAATCGTTCTCATACATACGTAAATCCAAAAGGAATTTCTAGGGGTATCGGTTCATTTGGGCCACTGACAAAGAACAGCAGGATAGCCATAAACATCAAAACAAGCCTACAGAGAGGAAGGAGGAGACATTGGCAAGATCTGCAAATGCTGCAGGTTCCTACATATTACAAGCTGCCACCACAAAAACTACAGGTAGTCCTTGGGTTACGACCACTCATTCAGTGACCATTGCAAGTTGCAATGGTGCCAAATGAGGGGGAGTTAGAACTGGTCTGTGAAGTTGCAGCTGTCGCAGCATCCCCGTGGTCATGTGACCGCAATTCAGGCACTTTGCAAATGGCTTTTTACCCACCCACCCAGCCACCCGTGCTCCGTAGCACCCACCTGCAGTACCCACCCACCCACGCTCTGTAGAGTCCCCTCGGAGCCCTCACTCCCTGCCCACGGTCTGTCGGGCCCCACTATGGCACCGCCCCTGCCCGTAGCTCTTCCCGCCAAGCTGCTTGCCTGGGACTCCCGCCTCTTCCCACATCGCGGTCATATGAGGTCCTTGCTTAACGACCCACATGGTCCTGGGGTTACAACAGTACCTAGGACTGCCAGGATTCTGTCGCTAAGCGATGCCAGTTGTCAGGGCCTGTCCTGAGATGCGCCGGAGGACAGGCATTTGCAGATAGGCGCGCCGATCCCCTGGTGAGCGGTGACTGTCCCACCATGCGAGTTAAGGTAAAAATTGAGACTTTGGATGGGAGGGACCAGGCTAGTTTGCTAGCTATGTTGGACTCGGGGTGTTCTAGGTGTTTGATTCACCCTGCCATAGTGACTGGACTGAGACTGAAATGATATAAACTCAAGGTACCAGTAATATTTTGTCAACTTGATGGGTCTGACATGAAAGGGGCCCCAGTAGAATATTATTGTTGTTGTTGTTCAGTCGTTTAGTCGTGTCCGACTCTTCGTGACCTCATGGACCATAGCACGCCAGGCCTTCCTGTCCTCCACTGTCTCTTGGAGTTTACTCAAATTCAAGTTCGTTACATCGGTGATGCTATCTAACCATCTCATCCTCTGCCGTCCCCTTCTCCTTTTGCCTTCAGTCTTTCCCAGCATCAGGGTCTTTTCCAGTGAGTCCTCTCTTTGCATTAGGTGGCCAAAGTATTTGAGCTTCAGCTTCAGTATCTGTCCTTCCAATGAGCAGTCAGGGTTGATTTCCTTTAGGATTGACTGATTTGACCTCCTTGCAGTCCAAGGGACTCTCAAGAGTCTTCTCCAGCACCACAGCTCGAAAGCATCAATTCTTCGGTGCTCAGCCTTCCTTATGCTCCAACTTTCACAGCCATACATTACTACTGGGAAAACCATAGCTTTAATTATACGGACCTTTGTCGGCAAGGTGATGTCTCCGCTTTTTAATATGCTGTCTAGGTTTGCCATAGCTTTCCTCCCAAGGAGCAAGTGTCTTTTAATTTCATGGCTGCAGTCACCGTCTGCGGTGATCTTGGAGCCCAAGAAAATAAAATCTGTCACTGCTTCCATTTCTTCCCCTTCTATTTGCCAGGAAGTGATGGGAACAGATGCCATGATCTGAGTTTTTTTAATGTTGAGTTTCAAGCCAGCTTTGCACTCTCCTCTTTCACCCTCATCAAGAGGCTCTTTAGTTCCTCTTCACTTTCTGTCATTAGGGTGGTATCGTCTGCATATCTGAGGTTGTTGATATTTCTCCCGGCAATCTTAACTCCGGCTTGTGATTCATCCAGCCCGGCATTTCTCATGATGTACTCTGCATATAAGTTAAATAAGCAGGGTGATAATATACAGCCTTGTTGTACTCCTTTCCCAATTTTGAACCAGTCGGTTGTTCCATGTCCGGTTCTAACTGTTGCTTCTTGACCCGCATACAGGTTTCTCAGGAGACAGGTAAGGTGCTCTGGTACTCCCATCTCTTTAAGACTTTGCCACAGTTTGTTGTGATCCACACAATCAAAGGCTTTAGCGTAGTCAATGAAGCAGAAGTAGATGTTTTTCTGGAACTCTCTTGCTTTTTCCATGATCCAGCAAATGTTGGCAATCTGATCTCTAGTTCCTCTGCCTCTTCGAAACCCAGCTTGCATTTCTGGTAGTTCTCGGTTCACATACTGCTGAAGCCTAGCTTGTAGGATTTTGAGCATAACCTTGCTGGCATGTGAAATGAGCGCAATTGTACGGTAGTTTGAACATTCTTTGGCATTGCCCTTCTTTGGAATTGGAAGGTAAACTGACCTTTTCCAATCCTGTGGCCACTGTTGAGTTTTCCAAATTTGTTGGCATATTGAGTGCAGCACTTTAACAGCATCATCTTTTAGGATTTTAAATAGCTCAGCTGGGATACTGTCTTCTCCGCTAGCTTTGTTGTTAGTAATGCTTCCTAAGGCCCACCCCCTTTTTTGTCCTTTATCATGCCCAACTTTGCACAAAACGTTCCCTTGATATCTCCAATTTTCTTGAAGAGATCTCTAGTCTTCCCCATTCTATTATTTTCCTCGATTTCTTTGCATTGTTCATTTAAGAAGGCCTTCTTATCTCTCCTTGCTATTCTCTGGAAATCTGCATTCAGTTATACCGAAGCAGTAAAAATGACTATTGGGACACATCAAGAGACTGTGAGGTTCATTATAGCACCTATAGATAATCAGCCAATAGTGTTGGGGCTGAAATGGTTAAGGGAACGCAATCCCCACATTGACTGGGTGTCTGGGGAGATGGAGTTTGCTGATGGGTCCTACGCAGGGTTAGAACGGGACGGCACATGGCTAGGAACTGAAGTGGGAGCTGCAAGCATTGAAACAGACCAGCAAGCGGCCTGGGAGGCAGATTTCCCTGAGCCGTATGAGGAAGTGCAAGTGTGTTTGGTGAAGCTGAGTCAGACCAGCTGCCTCCCCATCGTAAAACTGACTGTGCTATTGAGCTGGAACTGGGAGCAGTGCTACCAAAAACTAAACTGTACTCCATGACTCACAAAGAATTGCAAGAACTGAGAAAGTTCATTGATAAAAACCTAGAGAGGGGTTTCATTGAACCATCCACTTCACCCATGGCAGCTCCTGTATTGTTTCGAAAAAAGAAAGATGGCTCATTAAGACTGTGTACCGATTATAGAGGGTTAAATGCCTTATGTATTTCCAATCAATACCCATTGCCTTTGTTAAAAGACATGTTGGCTCAGCTGACCAAGGGGAAAATCTTTACCAAGCTTGACTTGAGGGAAGCGTATTTTAGAGTACGCATAAGAGAGGGGGATGAGTGGAAAACCGCTTTTAATTGCCAATTAGGATGTTTCCAATATCGGGTCATGCCATTTGGATTGACTGGAAGGCCTGGAGTCTTCATGAGCTTAATTAATGAGGTTTTACATGAATTTTTGTATCAAGGAGTGTTGGTCTATTTAGATGATATATTAATCTATACAGAAACCATGGAAGAGCATGTAAAATTGGTCAAAGAAGTGTTAAAACAACTGCTTGATGCTCAATTGTACGTCAAATTGCCTGAGGTGGGACTAGAACTCTTAGTCTCCAGGTTTGCCATTGCCTACTTCCTAGGGCTGAGAGAGAGGGACTGGCCCAAGGTCACCCGGCTGGCTTTGTGCCCAAGGAGGGACTAGAACTCACCGCTTCCCGGTTTTTAGCCTGATGCCTTAACCACTACTCCAAACTGGCTCATTTGCACAATAGTTACTGAATTATTCAAGCTTTTTTAGTGAGTGCTGAACTTGGCAGTGGGACTAGATCTCTGCAGTCCTATTCCATTCCATTCCATTCCATTCCATTCCATTCCATTCCATTCCATTCCATTCCATTCCATTCCATTCCATTCATTTGCAGCTGCTAAGTTTTCAATTGACCTGGTTATACATTTGGGGTGAAAACAGCCCTTTACTAATAAAGCCTTCAGTGCCTGTCATTTGAACATTTTAAAAATAGGTTAACTTTTGAAACAGCACCCAGTGTAATGATGAGTCAGAACCGGTTGCCCTGCCTGAGCCACTCAAACACAAGTTGTTGGTGTTTCAGCCTTGCTGGCTTTCTCCAAGAAGATTTGAAAACTTCCGAGGACCTGTCCCTCTCTGTGACTCAGAATTATTATAGCAAACTGCAAAGGATCCTGTGATCCTAATCACAGCCTGATCCTGATCTGATCCTGTGGGGTTACGGGAGATGCATCAGCAAGACAGCTGGTTGGGGAAGGCTGGCCAACACACTTAACCACATCTGGAAAAGACTTAAGGAGGTGTGTTCACGCAACCTGCTAGGCGTGGGTTAGCATTAATCTTGGTTTGGTGGTTGTGGTGGCTTCGTGTCTCTTGTGAATCCAGCCTGTTGAAATAATGTAAGGTTCCCCATCTAATGCAAATCCTGAAAATGGGTTAATGCAATAACTGGGTTTAGAGGGTTGTGTGAATGCAGCCACCAACTCCTGGGTTCAGTTCCAGGGTGCTGTTTTGTGCTGCTCATGTGTTTTGTCCTGCTGTTGCCACGCTCCACCTGGCGACGGCTGCGTCACAAAGGGGTGGGGATAAGAGGAATGTGTACGAAACAGCAGCTCCTTCCCTTGGCGATCAGGACACGCTTTCGCAGGAGCAATGCTTCAAGTCAGCTGGCCAGCATCCAGCCCGTTGCCAGGCGCGCCCCTTCCTCCTTGGTGCCAGACGCCTGTGCGGTGGGCTCGCCGTGTGCGAGTCAAGACCACCATCTGGTGGCCTCTCTCGGAATAGCACCGCCTCTTTCTCCTCCCTGCTATCTCTGCCCCATCTTACAAGGGCAACCCTCATTGGGGTCGGTTCACACCACTTCTTTAATGGGGGAAGACAAAGACCTGGTGGCTGCCATGTATGGCGTGAATCCAGGAAAGGGGTTAATTCAGGAACTAGGATAAGAATGGTGGGTGAATGCAGGAATATACTAACCACAGTTGAAGTAGGTTGTATGAACTGAACCATTAAGAGAGGTAGGGGAAGGTCCCTTCCTGCCCAGGATTTTTCAGATAATGGCTTGAGAGAACTATGTTAGGCCTACCATATTTGGGCTGGAGAACTCCACCTTCCCAGCTGGGGAATTCTGGGAGTTGAAGTCTGCACATGCTGGCTGAGGAATTCTGGGAGTTGAAGTTCACACATCTTGAAGGGGCCAAGTTTGAGAAACACCGATCTAGCCGCTGCATTTCCTCAGCATGTTAATCTTGGTTAGTGATGACCTCATTTATGGTTTCTGTAGTTTGTCATGCGTGTGAACCCAGCTCCCTTGGTAATTTTCTAAACGTAGAAAACGGTTGAATTGAATAAAACAGATTCAGGGTATTGCAGAAAGCAGCCCAGAAGGTATTTTATTTATTTATTTAATTAATTTTTATCCCGCCTTTATTATTTTTTATAAATAACTCAAAGCGGGGAACATACCTAATACTCCCTCCTCCTCCTATTTTCCCCACAACAAAAGCCCTGTGAGGTGAATTGGGCTGAGAGTGACTGGCCCAAGGTCACCCAGCCGGCTTTCGTGCCTAAGGCGGGACTAGAACTCTCTGTCTCCTGGTTTGCCATTGGCTCCTTCCTAGGGCTGAGAGACAGGGACTGGCCCAAGGTCACCCAGCCGGCTTTCGTGCCTGAGGCGGGACTAGAACTCACAGACTCCTGGTTTGCCATTGGCTCCTTCCTAGGGCTGAGAGACAGGGACTGGCCCGAGGTCACCCAGCCGGCTTTCATGAAGCCTAGCTAACCATGGCTGACTTTGTCAAGCTAAGCAGGGTTGGATCTGAGTCATAGTTGGATGGGAGACCACTAGGAGACCCCAGGATTGAGCAGCTGAACCACGTCTTGGAAAAGGACAGTGGCAAGCTCTTCCCAGCAAGGCCTGGCCACCCAGTTACCTCAGGCTGAGCCCCCTCGAGTCTTTACTTGTACGTACCGCCTGCTGTCCTCGAGAGGCTGGGAGTTGAGTCCCAGAATTCTGAACCAGCATGGCTGAGGTGGCTGGGGATTATGGAATGCACCAGGGGTTGGGAGCGCTGACTGCTATAGTTTCTGCCACATGCAGTCGGGGTCCTTGCAGTGAGAAACGTTGGCCCAGAGTAGGCAGAAATTCCTGAAGTTGTGGATGACCAGAAAGACCCTCAGATGCTGGGCAACCTCCAAGAAAACAGCACACTGGCCTAGATCAGGGTTTCTCCACCAGGGTTCCGTGGCCCCCTCGGGTCCCGCGAGAGGTCACTAGGCCTGGGAGATCACGATTTATTTAAAAAATTATTTCAAATTTGGGCAGCTTCACATTAAAGAGGTATGTTTAAATAGGTACCCTAACCGCCCAGAGTCCCCCGTTGGGGGAGATGGGATGGGCAGTCATATAAACTTAAATAATAAATAAATGTTTCATTCTTTATTTTTAGTTTAAGAACACTGTTAGTGAATATATACAGGCCTACCCATGAAACAACTATAATAGTTTTGTCACTTCTGGCCTATATTTGAGCCTGAATGGGCAGGGGTTCCCTGAGGCCTGAAAAATATTTCAAGGGTTCCTCCAGGGTCAAAAGGTTGAGAAAGGCTGGCCTAGATGGACAAATCTGGCCAAAAGCTTCTTCCTATAGAACTTTTGGCTGTATTTGCGCAATCTGGGCTTGCTCAATAAATTGATCCATGAGCTTATTGTACAATCTGGGTTTACACAACACGTTAAACCACCAACATTCTAGCCAAGCAAAGCATGATTTTGAATGCCCAGGCTAGGACTTTCCCTAACGTGGTTAAGGGTGTTTGTATGAATGGGTCACATTTTTCTTTTTAATTATTTTTCTCAGCACCCTAATGCTGCCAGGGCCTACCAGGCATGCTATTGTATCACTGCAGGGAATCCAGGATTTCGAAGTGTTTTTTTTCCATTTTGGGGGTGAGTGGTTTTCACAAAAATGTGAAAAGATGCATTAAGCCTAACTGAAGCTTAATCGACTATTTTATTTGATTTCCTAACACAACACGCCGCATGAACACGGGGGAAACTCTCGGGCCCGAACTCTGTCTGCGCTCCGCATGGTTGATGTTTCCTTGTTCTGGGGCTGCATATTACGCTGGTGACACTGCCTCTGGCCCAGCCTTTTCCCACCTGTGCATCTTCCCAGATTGGTATTCAACTCCCAGAATTCCCCAGCCAGCATGGCCATTGCTGAGAATTCTGGGAGGTGAAGTCCGCCTATCCGGGAGGGGGCTTAATTCGGAAGGGGTCCTTCCGAGCGTCCAAGCCCATTCTGGGGGTCTAGCCTGGCAGGAGGCTCCTGGAGCAGACAAACTTGCGTCCCCTGAATTTCCTTCCTGTGTGGTCCCCTGGTCTGGCTCCGGAACGGTGGTGGACGCAACCTATTTTCAGAAGGAAAAAACCTAAATTCAATGAAACGTCGCGCGGGCAGAAGAAGAAGAGTTCCGTGACACGTAAGGAGTAGAATCCCCTTGCGTTGGGGCTCTGATTTCGTAAGCTCCCCCTTGGTTCAGCCACGACGATGACCAGCCAAGAGCCCCCCAACCCCTTTGGCCTTCTGATTAGCTGAAGCGATGGAACGCCGGGCTTGGCAGGACACGCTGAAACAGTTTGGACAGCCCTGATGCTTGTCATGCTGTAATTAGGTTTCCCCTTGGTGCCCCATCCGCTGGGTCCTTGACCTCGCTCTGCATCTGTTGTAAAGCACCCTCCCAGCCGTCTGTATGAGGCCTTCTCGCTCCCTTCCACAGGATGGCAAGCTCGGTCTAGGGTGGGCCATCTTTTCCGCACAGATTTGCAAAGGTACTGGGGGGGGGGGCTGCTGTTCTGCCCACAGCCCTAAAAAGGTGAGCAGATGTTAGTTACACAGGTAATGGTGGGAAATACCTTGGAGACTTTGCCCTGTTGCATAAAAACTGTTCAATACAGTTAACTGGGGCCAGGGAACAGCAGAATTGCTTGAACGCCCCCTCCCCCAAAGACACTAGAGACATTTACTCAACTGCGCAGGGATTATGAGGTTTCCCCCAATTCAAAATCTTCCCTCCACATTGGACTATACCATCTATCATCCACAGCCGGCAAGACCGTACAGGTTAGGGATGGTGGGAATTGCAATCCAATCCCTCCAGCAGACTTTGTGTGGGGAAAGCCAGCCCTCAGGAGCACCTACTGGGGTGAGTGTGGGGAGACTCCCTGCTTTTGAAAAAGAAATTAGCAAAAGACTTAGAAGTTAAAGAAAGGAGAAAGAGACAAGTGTCCAAATACCTGGCGGAGGGAGGGAGGGAGGGAAGGGAAAAAGAAGGTGCAGGGAGGGAGGGAGTAAAGGAAGGGATGGATGGATGGGAGAAGGGAGGGAGGAAATGATAGAAGATGAGGAAGGAAGGAAGGAAGGAAGGAAGGAAGGAAGGAAGGAAGGAAGGAAATAGAAAGAAGGTGAGAGGGAAAGAAGGAACTAGAAAATTACTCCGGATGTCAAGCTTCCAAGCTGCCACTATTTTATTTCATTATTTATGGAATTGCTGGGTCGTCCCAATCTGTCCAAACTCCGAAAGCCCCACCGGATCTTGCGTGCGGCTCCTTCTGCGCCTCTGCAGTCAGCCGGGTACAGCCCTCCTTGCAGGCCGCCCACCCGTGGACCCTCGCGGGGAGCAGTGGGGGCCGGAGCTGTGGCAGAGGGAGAGCCGGTGGGGGCAGGAGGGGCCCCGCCGTTGCCGCCGGGGGAACGAGGCGGGGAGAAGGGGATCTGCCGGAGGCTCTCACCCGCGTCATCCCCGCGTCGGCTGCATTCCCACGGCCGAGGCCGCTCGGCCAGGCGTTTCCCGGCATGGCCTCCTCGCAGGCTCAGACCCGGGAAACGGGCTTGCTCAGCCGCGAACGCGCTCGGAACCCCCTCGAAAGCGATTTCCCGGAGATTCAGCCAGACCCGCGGCGCTCCCCACCCCTCGGATTCTGCTGGAGGATTTGGAAGGACCGCGCGCGCAGCCATTGGGGGGCGCGGCGGGGGCAGCATGATGTCACCAGGAGAGGCTCTCATTGGGCCGAGACGGGAGACCCCACCTAGCAACAGCCGCGGAGGGCCGCCTCGCCCCCTGCGGCCCGGGAGCAGCAGCAGCCCAGGTGGGCGCCGCCCTCGCGCTCCCGCTGCCTGGCAGAGCCGTTCCCCTGGGGGCGCGCAGGTGGCACCCGCGTGGCGCGGCAAAGGCGAGCGGGCGCGGTGGCAGCTGGCCTGGAAGAGCGGGCCCGGCCCAAAGTCGGCCAGGGACGATTTGAACCTGGCTCTCCTCGGTTCTACCCCAACACCTTTCCCGCTGCGCCATCCCGGCTGTCCTTGGAGTTCCACAATCCGGTTTGGGGAGCCCGGCCTTTCGCGTGTCCCGTGGGCGAGCCTAAGCTCTGACGGTTTATTTATTTGGGCGCCACCTGTATGAACGCAGGCGTTGTGGTTTATCGGATCAAGAGAAGCACGTCCTACGAAGCCAGCCAAAACGGGCCTCTGGTTCACAATCAGGACAGCGAATAGCGGGCTGCAGCGCTTCCCTGGTGTCGGGGTGAGGGGGAGCCCCTCTTTTCTTCCCCCACAGGGGCGGCTGGTGGCGGAAATCCACCTCCGAGGGAAGAGGCTGCAATTGGAGGGGGCGCTGCGGCTCTCACGGAAAGGCCCGCAAAAGCATTTGTGCCAGGCCCCCCTCAGCTGCCTCCTAGGCGGCGAGCGGGCCGCGCCTTTCCCCGGTCCACGCAGGAGGGGGGGCCTGCTCTGTCCCTCAGGAATCTCCCCCAGGAAGGCGGAAAGCCGGGCAGGCGCCTCTGGAGCCTCGCCCACGGCCATCCCGGGGGTCGCGTGGGGGACAGGCGATCCCGACAGGAGAGAGCGACCCCGGCCCTTCGGGACGAGGCTGCCGATTAGACGGCCGAGCGCGCGCGGCTCCCGGTCTCGTCCGAAAGCGAGAGGCGTCCCTGGCATTGGCCAGAGGGAGTCACCTGACCTCTGGCAGCCAATAGAAGAAAAGAAGGGGGCCTGTCAGGTTTGGGCGGGAAGAGTTTGAGCGCCTTTTCCGTGAGGCAGTTGCCTCAGGCCAGGATGGAAATGGAGCGGCTCGGGTGTGGTTAGAATTGCGTCAGCTTTTTTTGTAGGTGGAAACATATCTTCTTTGGGTACCTTTTCCGAAGGTGATTTTTGCTTAAATCCTGGAATTGACCGGGGGCCTCCTGCCCCCCCCCCCCGCCACAGCTTGGCTGAGCTGCAGACTCCCAGCGTCTTCATTAGGTTTCCCTTTCTGTATTAGCCGGACCCGGGTGGGGCGAGGGTGTCCCCCTCCATCCTCTCCTGGTTCCCCAGAGGGCTGGTGTGGAAGGGTGAAACCGGTTTATGGTGAAGAGGGGCAGCGGCAAGGAGCCCTGGTTCTCCAGTCGCGATTAACCCATAGGCACGGTGGGCACGGAACTGAAGGATCTGGTTGAACCCTGAGGGTGCCTTTTCCCTTAATAGCGGGAGCAAGGCCCCCCGGTTCAGGAATGGGCACAGCAGATGAATCTGTGCAAGGTCCCCCCTGGCCACGGCTGCCACCTGCTCCCCCAAAATGTGCATCAGCCCCGGCAAGATGGTGGTATCTGACTTGAACCGGGGGAACAAAACCCCAGAGCCGCTCTGTCTTGCTAGGTTGAGTTGAAGCCGATTCCTCCCCTTACAGCGACCTGGCACTGGACCAGCACCGGGCCAGCATCACTTGGTCAGCCAGGGGTGGAGATGTACGACTGGGAAGGAGGGAAATGCTCCTCTGGGACACAATCTCTTGCCTGGATCTTCACCATAAGTGTGGGGAGGAAGTCAAAGGAGCTGGCTTGACAGTGCCGTGAAACTACACAGCCCTTGTCTGAAGGGAGCCCGGATGGAGCAAGGCGCAAGGACTTCACTGACCTCTCTAAACCTATAGATTTCTGCAACCCACGTGGCCAACTCTCTTTGTGCACCCCATGTGGGAAGACCACAGTGTGCGATATGCGTCCTGCAGGGGGTGATCTATGTAAAATGTGTCTTTGATAAGAGCAGATGCAGGAACTATCTGGAGCCACATCTGCAAGGAGGGGGGCGAGGAGCCTGTTCCCATGAAGTAACTGTCCTGCATCCTCTCTTCCCAACAGGGTCCCCCAAACCTCCAAGACCAGGAAGAGGACAACATGGGAATAAGGTAACGGGAAGGCATCCCTCCTTCCTCCCCAATGAAGATATAGCCCAAATTCCATACGTGGAGTTCCTTCTCGTGGCTGATATGGATTTCAACTTTGCCTGCGGCTGGGACCCCGGCTTCCTCCTCCTTGCCATCACCATCCCGTTCTTGGTCTTCTGTTCCCGGAAGCTGTTAGATGGCCGTGTTCTTCCTGACCGGAAGCACATCCAACTTGGGAGGAGTAGCCAAGCCAGGTCCCGAAGGCGTTCTGGAGCCCAGCAGGTGGGTGGATCTCTGGCTGGCTAGCTGGCTGGCGGCTCTGGTTCTCCCCAGGGATTCAACCAGGGCTGTCCGCAGGGTGTGATAAAAGAAATCACAACACGTGGCTGCCATCTTTTCATTTTTGACCATACCCTGCGGACACCCTAGATCAGTGGTTCTTATACCGTTTCACCCCATTATCCCTTCTCCCGGTCTTGAAGGATGCCATTAGCCCCACCAGAAACCTGGCATCTCTGACCTTGGGGGGGGGGAGATTTAAATGTACACACTTTACCCATTTCAGTCATTCAAGTCTTTGTTCGTGCTAACTTCTGTATGCTATAATAAACTCTTCTGCTTCTAAGAACTCATGCGTCTGTGAGTTACTCTAGCGCAGGGAGATTATAGATATCGGATGGAGTGCCTTACAAGGGCCCCATTTCGCCCCTTAAGTAAAACTGCATAACAAGCCCCCTTTGCCTTGGAGAGTTTTGAGGCTTAAGGGCTGGTCAAACCCTGATGTTCATCACAGGGTCTTGACTCTGGGGTTGTGCCTGCCATGATTAATGAAATTGGGCCGCCAAGAGAGCCGGAACATACAAGTCAGCTCCTGCGTGGTTGCGTTTACTTTTTTTCTACTTTTTTCCAACTTCCCTCGTTTGGGGAGGGAAAGGGGGTCTGACGTTCTAGCTGCCTGGGAATAACACAAATCCTGTTGGGAGGCTGGAATCCTGGTGACTCATTCTGGTTTATTTTTGCCCCTTTTAAGGACTTCAAAGAGGAGGAAGAGACAGAAAATGCCAGGGATGCACCAGCAAGTAGCAATGCCGTACCTATCTCAGCTGCAATGAAGTAGGGGCCGATAGGAAGAGCTGGGGAACCTAGATTTAATTTCCTAAACAGTAGGAACTTTGACTTTGACTTGCGCGGCAGCCGGGTGCAAACTCGCGCGCGCTGAGAAGGGAGGGGGCGGATCGCCCTGGACGGCTCGCAGCAGCCTTGCCCATTGTTCGTCCCTCGGCCAGTGGCCGCACCCGGCTTCTCCAGGACCACCCAATCGGGGCCGGCGAGGGGAGTTCGCGCGCCGCCCACTAATCTATATGAATCTATATCAACTGCCTTTCAAAGCCGTCTGCATTGTTCCTGCCATTGGTGTCGGGCTGGGCTATTGTCTTAGCTCCACCGCCAGCCATGGCAGACTCTACCAAGGTAAGCCTGGGCGGGACGCCCCCGCTGCCTTCCCTGCCTCCGGTCGCCTCTCTGGCCCTTCTTTTCCCGGGGGTCCTTGGACCCGGCAATGCCGCCCCCCACGCCCCGTGGAAATCCACGTCCGAGTTTCCAGGCTGCATGTGGGGACCCAGCCCGGCCTCTTTGTGACACGCCCCGGGCATCGGCAGATATCAGGAGACAACTTGGCAGGCCTGGGTCATTTTGTGACCTGCCCTGAGAGGTTCAGCTCTTCGGGTGGCCATCACGATACAGCCGGAACTCCATACATGGAGTTCCTTCTTGTGGCTGATAATGGATTTCGACTTTGCTTGCGGCTAGGACCCCGGCTTCCTCCTCCTTGCCATCACCATCCTGTTCTTCTTGGTCTTCTGTACCAGGAAGCTGTTCGATGGCCATTTTCTTCCTGACTGGAAGCGCATCCAACTTGGGAGGAGTAGCCAAGCCAGGTCCCGAAGGGGGTCTGCAGCCCAGCAGGTGGGTGGATCTCTGGCTGGCTAGCTGGCTGGTGGCTCTGGTTCTCCCCAGGGATTCAACCAGGGCTGTCCGCAGGGTGTGATAAAAGAAATCACAACACGTGGCTGCCATCTTTACATTTTTGACCATACCCTGCGGACACCCTAGATCAGTGGTTCTTATACTGTTTCACCCCATTATCTATTCTCCCAGTCTGGAAGGATGCCATTAGTCCCACAAGAAACCTAGCATCTGTCATTTTACACAAGGGTCTCAGCAGCGGCAGTTCCAAACAGGATCTTTGACTCAAAGAGCAATCCCAAGTCAGGAGGTTTCAAGTTGGGAGTCAAGGCACACGGAGTCTGGGTAAGATTTCTTAGATTTCTGGAAAGCATGTGGCCAACTCCCTTTGTGCTGCCCACGTGCGAAGTCCAGAGAGTGCGATATGAGTCCTGCAGGGGCGATCTGGAGAAAAAGGACTTTGATAAGAGCAGATGCAGGATCTCTCTGGAATCCACCTCTGCAATCAGGAGGCCGAGGATCCCGTTCCCATGAAGTAACTGTCCTGCATCTTCTCTTCCCAACAGGGTCCCCCAAACCTGCAAGACCAGGAAGAGGACATGATGGGAATCATAGAAGGTAATGGGAAGGCATCCCTCCCACCCCCAGGCCCCAGCCAGCCACAGAAAGGGCTCCTCTCCCCATTTACTCCTTATCCCAACTCCTGGGGGGTCTCATGGCTTGCTTCATACAGCACACCCTGGTGCCAGGACTAAACCACTGAACCGTGGAGCAACCAGCCAGGTTTATGCGCTTAATGCCCCAAAGATGTTCACCAAGGTGAAGGTCGAGATCTTTTCCTGCAATGAGCAAGTGGGGTTGTGGGAGCACAATCTTATTACGACAAGGGTGTGATCCGAGCTGAAGGCTGCCTTCAGACAATACTGTATGTACAGCTTGCTTATGGAAATACTCCATTTTGGCCTTTGCAGAATATGTCACCCCTTAAACCACAGAATGGCTGAGGGCTGAGTTCCTAACAAATCTTCAACCAGAAAGCAACTAAGCAAATCTACCCCTGACTATGCTTAGCATCTTCCACAATGCAGCCGCTTGGTCTTCACTTGACCTGTTGAGGCGTGTTGCCGGAGGAGGAATTGGTGAATCCTAATTCCTGTCAGGAGCCCAGCCCTCCCTTTCCCCCTCCTGCTGGCCTGCTTTCTTGTAATCCACTCAATATCCCAATTCCCGAAGACGCTGCACCAAGGTTCAGCCCGTCCCTTACTTACTTACCTACTTGCTTGCTTGCTTGCTTACGTATTTATTTCCTTACGAAATTTGTATGCCCGACAAACCAGACGGAGACGAAGCAAAGGTCTTCACTGTCTCTCCCCAAAGTCACTTCCCCAGATTCCCAAGGATGTATCTTCCCCTCTCCATATGCTGGAAAATGCCCCTTTCTAGACTTATTTATTTATTTATTATTCAAATTTATTCCCCGCCCATCTCCCATGCAAGGGACTCTGGGCGGGTTACAATAAATAAAAATTTAAAAACTATACAAAGACATTGCAGAGCCCGAAGGGAACAAGCACAAGATTTCTTCCTACGGAAGCGAGTTCTCCCTTTTCTGGGAAGACCCGAAGGTTGCCTCCAGGGGATCAGGAGCTTGCTAACGTTGTCCTTCCTTACAGACCTCAGCACCATCCCCTTTTCCCAGAGAGGTCAACGTACCCGTCAACTGCCATCCCCGGGACCAGTCTTTCCTTGGATGGGACACTCTGGGCTTTCGGACATTCCTGAGCCCCCCCCATCCTGCCACGGAGTGCAAGTGCACCCAGCCCTACCATCGGCTATCTTCCAGTCTCTCTGTCCAGGAAATGGACCCCGTATATCAAGAATCATCTCTACATGATTCCCAAGAGGCTGGAGAAGGAGAAGAAGAGGTCCCCCTTGTCAGAGCAGTGGAGGACTGAGAAGGGGGCCTGGCATCCTCGCCGTCACGAGGAGTATATTTATTGCTCTGGATGCTGGACTGCCAAGCAGAAGCTTTTGTTCCTCAACGGCTAGCTCCCGTTCGGTCAGTTCCCTGAGCACGGTGGACTACTTGTCCAGCCGGCTCAGACCAAACCCTTTTCCATGGCAGCCAACTTTGGTGTCAGGTTTTTTAATGTTTATAGTTCTAATAGATATATGCATTATGTTGTTTTGTTACTGATGTTTTAATTGTTGTTCGGAGGAGGGCCTTCTCTGCCGAGGCCCCTCCCTCCCTCTGGAATAAGCTACCCCCCGAGGTGAGACAGGCCCCCACTCTCCCGGCCTTCCGAAAGGGAGTGAAGACTTGGCTTTGCCACCTAGCTTGGGGCGGGAGGGGGAATAGTCAACCATGGGGGTGGTGGGCACCTTGAGGGGGCCAATGATGACGCCGCTATCCACCATCTTGGACTCTATTTTATATCTTGCATTTTTATATTTTATTCTTGACTGCTTGTAAACCGCCAAGAGTCGTCGTAATACGAGATGGGCGGCGAAGAAATAGGATAAATAAGCGGGGTTCAGAATAGCGAAGGACAAGCAGCTAGGCACAATGTAAGGATCAAGCTATAGCAACCTTGAAGGTCAAGATCCAGGAGAAATAAACTTGATTAAAACTTTAACCCCATCTTGATCATCAAATTTTTGGCCAATAACAGGCTGGACTGATTCAGTAGCTAGGTTTGTACAACATGCCAAATTCTAAACTTGGGTTAACTCAGGGGTCGGCAAACTTTTTTATGCCAGGAGCCATTTTGACATTTATAACCTTTCTAACATCACTCGAGGGCCAGGGGGCGGGGTTTGTGGGCGGGAGCCAATCGCGTGGAAGGGGCGGGGGCTCCCGGAGGGAGGGGGCGCGGCCAGCGGCTCCGCGAACCCAGCCCGGCCGCCCCACTGGGAGTGGCGGAGAAAGAGCTGCCACCCTCCGGCCGGCAGGATGGGCGGGGGAGAGCGGAAGGCACCGGCGAGCCAGAGAAAAAGGTTTCCTCGCGGGCCACGCCAGGGGGTCAAGGGCCAGGCCGGCAGCTCCTAGAGCGGCTGCTGCGGGCAACTTCTCCGCTCTGCCCGGCTCAAAACCTGGGGCAACTGGACCGACAGAGCCGCCTCTCCCGGCAGGGCAGGGTTAACCGCGCGGTCGCTTCCCCGGCACGCACCCGCGCCTTCCCCCGAGCAACCCGAGCAGGAGATGCCTTGCCACCCCGCTGGAGCCCTCACGGGCTGCCCCCCCCTCCGGCTGCAGCTCTTCCACCACCTCTCCTCTCTGGCAGCCGGGGGGCAGCGGAGTCTCCGGGGGTGGCTGCCCCGTCCAACCCCCCCCGGCCGGGCCGCGTTGCCCCGCCAGCTCTCGCCCATGGCCGGGGTGTCATACTCCTCCCCCAGCAGGACCTCGGGGGCCGAGTAGGCGAGGGAGCCGCAGCTGGTGGCTGCGCGCAAACCGAAGCTGCGGGTGGGGGATGGAGGAGGGAAAAGCGATCCCCGCTCGGCGTCACCTTTTCCCGAACAGTACCTTCCTCGGGGGAGGCGCGGGTGGGCTTCGTCCCCGGTCTCCCCATTCTTCGGAGAAGCCCGAGCCGAGGGGCCCACGGTGCCCTGCCAGCATCCCATGCCAGGCGCCGGGAAGCGCCGCAGATCACCTGCTGCGTGGAGGAGGAACCGCGGCCGCCTGCCGGGGCCCGCCAAGCATCCCCGCTGCTTCTCTCCCGGCCAGCGGCGGCCTCGCTCTTGCCCTCCGAGCGCTATGGCTCCCTCAGCAACCAGGGGCGGGACGAGAGGAAGCGGAACTGGCCGCGTTCGTGGACCTGTCCAGCCCGGCCGCAAGCGGGAGCCTTGTTTCCCCGAGAGCCACACTCAAGGGGCCAAAGAGCCGCCATTTCCAACCCTTGGGTTAACTAATTGCAGTTACTGCGTTCCCTTGACACGCTATGCCCAGATTGCTAGACCTTGGTCCTTGGGGACCACTGACCCTACTTTGGCTGATCTCCAGAAAGCTTAGTGCTGCTGGTGTGGTTTGATTAGGGCCCTCTGTCCTCAAGGAAGCAGGCTGGCCACCTCTGTCCCACCTTTGTAACTGCCAGCTTATTCCGGGTTAGCTACCCTGCCGCAATCTGGCCCCACATGATCTGAGTAGGATCTCACGGGCTCAGAGTCACGGTCTCCTCTAGCCGGTGTCTTATTAGCGGTCGGTTCTTCAGCCACTTGGGTTGGGCATGCGCTGCGTGGAAGTCTGTGGCGTCCTCTCCTCAACCTCTGAGGCCCAAGCGGGCAGTCCCTGAATTCTTAGAAGGGAATCCTCTTTTCTTCCCCAGCTTCCAGCCTCATTCAAAAGACGCTAAAACCCTTCGTGCCAGGCCCCCTCAGCTGCTACCTAGCCAGAAAGCTGAGGTTTGGGGGACCATCTCTGTGGCCTGGCCTGGTTGCTGTTCTGCGGGCGTGAGCCAGCCATTGGGGTGAGGAAGAAGAGGGAAAGCAGCTCCGTTTTGGCAGGGCTGGGGTGGGGAGGCATTGAGTCAGCAGGGCCGTTGGTGCAGGGCAGTATGCAGGCATTGAGGACTAGAGCCCTGGGGGACACTCGCCTCCCCATTTGTGAGACCTGCCGGCCTCACCCAAAATTAGAGAGAGGAGAGGAGAAGACTGTAGTTGGAGTGAACGTAGGAGCTGGAGAGGAAGACTGGAGAGCAGCTGGAGAGAGAAGACAAGTGTGTAGAACAGTTGTTGGTTCCCGTTTGGGGAGAGGAGAAGAATGGTCTGGAGGGGCTTCCCTGGAAGAAGGGAAGACCCAGGAAGGACCCAACTAGCTGCAGGCAGTGGCTTTGCCCAAGTCCCCAACCTTTTTGGCACCAGGGACCGGTTTCGTGGAAGACAATTTTTCTACGGACTGGGGAGGGGGGGATGTTTTCGGGATGATTCATGCGCATTATATTTATTGTGCACTTTATTTCTATTATTATTACATTGTAATATATAATGAAATAATTATACAACTCACCATAGTGCAGAATCAGTGGGAGCCCTGAGCTTGTTTTCCTGCAACTAGACGGTCCCATCTGGGGGTGATGGGAGACAGTGACACCCGAAGTGTGTTGCTTAGGTCCAGTCTACTCCGTAATCTCGTTTTGGTTGCTGTCACTGCAGAAAACCCTGCTTCACAAAGATAGGATGTTGGAAATGGAAGCAGGCTTTTCAGTGCTTCTCTGGCAATCTCGGGATATTCCGCCTTGACTTTAATCCAGAACGTATGGAGATTTGAAGTTGTCTCAAACATACTTTTAAGGCCACCGTCATTTGCTGTCCCACCAAGTCAGATGGGGCTGGTGTGCTGTGGATCTCCTCCCCGTCCTCTGGCGGGACCCCGTGGCTCCCTTCTCTGCAGCCGCCCCAGCCCTCTGGAGTGGCCTCCCCCCTGAGATTCAGGGGTCCCTGCCCTTCAGTCTTCCGGAAGGCCACGAAGACCTGGCTCTTCGCCCAAGCATTGGGCCTGGATGGGGGTTGAGCGGCCAGTCTGGTGGGAAGGGTGCTTTTGTTTTCACCCTTGTTTTTACCAGTCGGTCGTTGTGAGCCGACTAAGATCCCTCTGAGAGAGGTGGCCATATCTTTGCATTCTTTAAATAAAATAGATAAGAGGGGAAGTCAGAGCCCTTTCACTTCTCTGACAGAAATATAGTCGGGTCTCAGCCCAAGAGTTGGTTTGCCTGACTTAAAACTGGCAGAAAGGTCGGTTAGGTTAGATGGCAGTGACGCATCGTGTACCTCCCTTAGCAGTTGGGGGGACTGGAACGTGGGGATCAAGTGCAGAGGCCATATCGGAAGCCAGGGACTAACCAGGAGGACATGCAGGGGTGTCTGCGGGGTGTGGTCAGAAAAGGCAAGATGGAGGCCACTGCAGTGCAATTGAAGCTGTGGTCGTGGCCACCATCTTGCCTTTTTTGACCACACCCCGCAGACACCCCTGAGGATACCCACATCCTTTCCTTTCTTTCCAAATTGGTGGTCCTTTTAGGGCCCGCAGCCCCTGCCCCCCCCCCCCCCCACATCCTATCCAGCTAAGATTTGAAGATCAGACCTTCTGACACCAGCCGCTTCTCCAAAAGCTGCTTCGCACATTGGTCAGGCAACGACAGCCTTAAATAATGGGGAAGAAGTGGGGCACAAAAGGGTGTGTGTGTGTGTGTGTGTGTGTGTGTGTGTGTGTGTGTGTGGCTGAGCTGCAGCTTGTGAGATCAGCCCGTTTATGCAAACACTAGTTGGATTTGTGCAACACCCTACATCCTAAACCTGGCTTAGGGAAATTTAACAATTGATTATATATGCAACCCCCACCCCCCAATAAATCATAGGTGACTTAACGCAGTAGCCCATTTCATACAATATGCCGTGAGAATGGCTGGATTTCCGTCACACGTCTAACCAGGTCAGGTAAAGGCTTAGTGGCTGCCTTTGCACAACATGCTAGACTTGGTTAACATCAATGTGGGGAGGGTGTGTGTGTGTCAGTACGTTGTTGGGCTAGTTTATGGTTCCGTTATTGTGCAAATCCAGAAAATAGATTTTATTTAGTGTGATTGATTGATTGATTGATTAAATTTGGCTCAAAGTCATCCAGCCGGCTTCCGTGCTTGCGGGAGGGTCAATTAAGGTTTAATTCAGCCTGGCTGAATTCCATAACAAGCTGAGGCACAAGTTACCTAACTCCTTTTTAATCTAGTTTAGCATGTTGTCAGAACTCAGCCACTGACAGGGTAAAAGGAGGACTCGGTGTGATTTTTGGGGAACTCGCAGACAAGAAAGGAACATAGGTCCCAAATCTGAAAGCGCCAGATATCTTCTGTGCACCCTCTCTGGTGGGGTCAACACATTAACACTGTAACCCCTGCATGCCTTCGGGGGGGGGGGGTAAAAAGAGAGAGAGAGAAATGTAATTCCTTTGTTGAGTCTTGTCTCCTGATCCAGCTTCTGCATCATTTCTCTATTTTGCCATAGTTTCCTGGGGCCACCCCAAGACTGATCTTATGGACGTGTTCCATTTTTTGGCCAAAAAGTCAGTGTTTGAATTCTTTAAGAAATTTTGGGTAGATACCATCGAGCCTAGGTGCTTCAATCGTTTTGTCCTTCGGTTTTGTCCTTAAGGTTGAGAATTTAAACTCCTGTCATCCTTGCCTCAGTCTCTGTTCCTGAAAGTTATTAAGTTCTGCTCTGTCTTCTGCAGCGAAGTCTTGCTCAACTTGCTCACCGTCCCTGCAATCTTTATTCTGCTTCAACGTTTTTTTAACTTCCTTGTCAAGCAACAGCCAGCTGTCTCTCAGCCAGTTCTTTAATTCCATTTACATTTAAAGTTGTTCATTGATCCCGTTTTGCCACCATAGACTAACATGACTGTCCTCCTACAATATCTACAACTTCTCTCAAGGTAACGAAGCTTAAGAGATTTTATATCCTTTGGGGCTAACTTGGACGGTTCAAGGAAACTATTGCTTGAACTCTAGTTTGGGATATTTAAGGAAGGGGACAAGTTAAAGGGAAGTCACGAGGATGTGGCAGAGAAGGGCAATTTTGTGCTGTGCTTAGGCACAAACAGGGACAGGGCCTTTCTGATGCTCCTAGATCTTTCACCGATGCCTAAGAATTCCCCCTAGGAATTCTTCTAGGGCAGGTGTTTTCAAACTTTTCCAGGCTGCGGTAGGGTTAAAAAATAAAAATTCCTGGAAGCCTGAATAAGAGGCAAAGCCCAAGTGCTAGAAAATCGGCTGTGTTTGAGTGAACATGGGGTTTTTTTGCCCTTAGTTTCTTATGGAACCCATCAGGTTCCCATCAAATACAATTTAAAAACTCCTATTGTAGGGCACAACCATCAGCCGGGCAATTGTGACCCTCCTGGTCCCAACCCCTCTAGGGGGTGCTAGAAGGCTGATTTGGTGAATAAGCAATCTTCCTGGTGAACTTCAGCTGTTTGAATAATAAGCTCCTTATTCTTATAAGTGAGGGCTCTTTTGAAGTGCAGTGCAGCTGCTGACATCTAGTGGCCAATCATGTATTTTTTTAAAAAATTATAAACCATTGATGGGTATAAATCAGCTCCCAGAATTCCCCTGCCAGCATGTGTGGACTTCAACTCTGAAAATTCCCCAGCCAGCCTGCTGGCTAGGGAATTCTGGGAGTTGAAGTTCATGCATCTTAAAGTTGCTGAGGTTGAGAAACACTGCACTAAAGCACAATTAAGGGAACACTGAAACCGATTCTCCCAACAGTATCAGCAAACCACTTGTCAGGGTGAACGTTGTGGAAGGGGCAGACTGAATAGACGCAATGGAGAATCAGGGAAAGCTGACTGCAAAGGATGCTTCACCTTTTCCCTCTCTGCCATTTCTTTCCTCCAAATGTTCCTCAAGCAGCTTGTCAGCCATGTAGGTTTCAACCGTGGGTCTGAACTGGGCAGAGAGCTCCTTGAGGCCACATTCAAGCACAGTCATTCATACAACTGCACGTGTGGAGAGATTACTCCATGGGGTTTGAGGGCATTGTTGGATTGTAAACATATTCTTACATTTCTGTATATATAAATACAAATATATTTCATATTCATATATTAGAAACATATGCACTTGTATTATGGCTCTGAAACCATTTTGTATTTCCTTGAAGAGTTTTGTTAACTTTCTTACCCTTCCTTTCTAGCAGGCCTTGATAGATAGCTGTGCCCATAGAAAGATAAAGTGTACTTTCCAAGGATATGTCTGTAGCTTGAATCATGTCAACTGGATTTCTATTTTCTTAATGGAAACGTTTCAGCGAAACGTTTCCATTAAGAAAATAGAAATCCAGTTGACATGATTCAAGCTACAGACAATTCCACCTGGATGACTGAGAACCTTCATAGACATATTTCCAAGGATAGCTTCTCCAGGGGAAATATATTGTTTAATAACGGTCAAGGGGCCCTAGCAAGGATGGAAGGAAGTTCCTAATATGGAGTGAAGGAAGGAAATTCCTAATATGGAATGAGGGTAAGGTGGAGTATGGGTAACTGAGTAAGGGGTGGTCTTCTAAAGGAGGAGTTGAATGGAATCTATATAATGTGCTGTAGGAAGGGGGTCCTGCGCGGCCGCCCACCTAACAGCTTGCTGTCATTGCTTTTGCTCTTGGGTGAATAAACTCCTAACTTCATGCAATTGGTCAGTTTCTTTACTCCCGGCTCAGGAACGAACTTGGTAAGATAAAATTTACTTCTAACAGCATGATCGGTGACCCCTGAAATAGTCAGATCTTGGTGTTCCCAGCATTGCATACCTGAGCTACCCATCTTCTCCGCTATTATGCCCAAAATAACCTCATTAGGAATTCTAGATCATGCCTGCAAATTACATCAATTCTGGGCAGTTCTAGAAGGAACCTAATCTGCATCCAGAATGAAGTTTGGATCTTCCTCTAGTTTGGGGGAAAACAGAATGAAAATTGGCAGACGTGCTAAAGCGTAATGAACATATGGAATCTGTTAAATTTCATAGGAGGTACGGCAGGAAATTTTGAACTGTACTCCTTTAAAATCTGATTTTAAACGTTTGTTTTGGGACACAGTGCGGTGAACTTTACAGCTATCATAGCTGTTATGTTCCTCTGTGGGGAGCACCAGGGCCAACTTTCAAATAGGCAGATTTAGAGGTTTGGGGAAGGTAAGACTACTAGATGGCACCAAAAGAGTGAAAGAAAAGTCTTCTCTTTGCTGCCATCTAAGGGTCATCTGGAATTTTGCAGCTGGTAACCCTAAGTCTGTGTGAAGACAAGGGATGGCAAGGGATGACTCACCCCACGAGCCTTTCAGAATGGTCTATTCTATCCGTCTTCTCTTATGCTCTACGAGCAAAGAGATACAGATGTTACATTATCTCACGACCCTATGCACAGGGTTCTACGTCATGTAAGAGCTACAGTATATAAAGGTGGACTATATAAACCATTCTGATAGATTCTAGGTATCCCTTCCTGCTATCACTGAGTCCCAGGACCTGGATTGCTACATATATATAGGGGTATAAAGTTATCTTGGGAAAGGTAGCTATTCCAAGATACTGTTGGAATAGTCCCACTTGAGGGAGCAAGAGTATCACCAATCCTTTTCACAAAGCTATTAGTGGCAGCCAATACAGTGGTCCTGTAGCACCTATAAAAATAATATACATGACAGCACAGGCTTTTGAAAACCTAGGGATGGGGTTCATAAAACATGCTAATGATCTCAGGTGAAGACATGATTAATAACCTAAACTGGGTTAGATTTATCCTTTGTTCCCGAGGAGCTTGTGAGGTGGTAAAAAAAGTCAAGATGGAGGGCACAACACAAATGCCAAGGGGGCATGACTTCAACTGCGCAGTCATGTCTCCCATCGTGACATTTTTGCTTCCCTCCCCACCACAGAAGCCCCAGATTTTTTTTCCCAGTTGTGGCCACCATGTTGTGTATACCCAGCCCTTTTGTTTATTTTTATTTGAGGTTCTTTTATATTGCTTCAATCCGTATGACTATAGGTTGATTTATGGTTTGATGAACAAATTAACTCAGGATCCAGGTTAAATAGGGGCGTGGTGGCTCAGTGGGTAAGATGCCAGGCTTGTCGATCGGAAGATCGCAAGTTCGGAGGTTCGAATCCCTAGCCTTGCGTGCGGAGTGACCTCCCGCACTAGCTCCAGCTCTTGCCAACCTAGCAATTCGAAAGCATGCAAATGCAAGTAGATGAATAGGTACCACTTCGGTGGGAAGGTAACAGCATTCCAGGCGCGTCATGCCGGCCACATGACCGTGGAAGTGTCTTCGGACAACGCTGGCTCTTCGGCTAACAAACGGAGATGAGAACCGGCCCCTAGAGTCAGACACAACTGCACAAATGTGCGGGGGGTACCTTTACCTTTTACCAGGTTAAATGCTATCCAGATGCACAACTATTTTCAGAATTAAAGATATAGACATACTCCCTTTAGTACAGATGATGAAGACAAGAAAAATAAAAAGCAAAATGTATATCCTGCATTTTAAGGTCCTCTCACTGTATAACTGCCCCACCCCTGAAAAAACAGGAGTATTTCTCCTATTTTTTTTCTCAGACTATCACTTGGTGCATCAGATGAGTTGCTTCTATTTCATCCCCAAACTGTCAGATTTCTGTACCTTTAATAATTGAAAGTCAGACAGAAATTCAATGGGTAGAGATCAGATTCTCTGGATCTTATATCATTGCAATTATTTTTTCTCAGTTTGAAAGAATTGTGCAGAATAGGGACAATTCTCTCTTTTTAAAAAGCAGATCTATTGACCGAGAATTCCAGTATGACTCTTTTATTCATGCCAAAGATAGACCACCTTTACTAAAACGACAACCTTGAATTTTAAGGTGATCTTCTGTCTCTCCAAATGAAGAGTCAATAGGGGGAAAAATTACAAATGGAGGAACACAGCTCTCCATTGTGGCCAACCTATGATAGCAGTTCCAGCTGGAAATGATCTTAGTGAGAGAGAGAATTTGTTTTTTCTGTTCCTAATCTTACTCAATTTTTTGAAAGCACTGACTCAAGTACGTTTGCAAGAATTCCAAGGAATACAGGCAGCCCAAGGTAATTGAGCAACAATCCAAGACCATAGGCATGCTTAATAGGCTATGAATGAGAATAAACCACTACTGTGAGGATCGTAGCCTTCAATCCTAATACCAGTAGCTTTCACCACAAGCCCTGCAGGCTAAGGGAAAAGCTGTTTATCAGAATAAGTGTGCATAAATCCAAGCTGAAGTCACGAATGAAAACTCCTGCTCAAACTCTCAATTAAATCATGTCCAGCCCCCAAGAGTCCAACCCCCCTTCCAGCATCATCAGGCATTCAGGGATTTTCCTCTCAAACGGCAGCCCAGCCGCACCCCCTTCCTGTGCCACCTGCAGACATTCCCAGATGATAACAACTGTTTTGACCTTGGCAGTTTGTTTCGCTTTCCTAACGGCTGCACCGGAATGTGTCTATTCCACCTCCCCTTCCCTTCCCGTGTCTACTCTAAACCAACATCTCTAACCACTACACGTGTCTACCCATACTTAATTGGCAGGATGTGGAATTCGAATTCAGTTGTCTGCTGCATTCGTAATCCACATCATGACAACTACACTTCAGAATGCAATTGTTGTTGCTCAGTTGTAGAAAGTGCAAGAAGCTGCTAACGGGGAAATGAGTTCGGTAACAAAGCAATCATATTCCATCATAAAGGAGGAGATTGGTAGTGCTTACTGGGTTCAACCGTTCTCAAACATCAGTTTGGTATACCTTTTTAAGGCAAAAAAGATGTTGGAAATATTGAGTAGCATGCCATATTGTTCCTGGAGAAAACCTATCTACGTGGTTGCTAAGAGTCAACACCAACTTGAAGTCATAGGATCAGTCAACGCCGTATTGTGGAATAGCACACAGGGCCAATCTAGGCTGTGGGGTTCATGATGATACAAAGTTGTGACCAACCTCTAAAACTGATTCGAGTAAATGTCAGCCCCGCTAGGTAGACCAGACCAGAAAATCAACTCCACAGGAAGACCAGAATTACACTCTTGAGATAGACTAAAATAACAGAATCTTGCAAGTCTGATCGTGCTGCACCTCCTCCCCCTTCTTATAGACTAAAATAACAGAATCTTGCAAGTCTGATCGTGCTGCACCTCCTCCCCCTTCTTATGCTCCTGTGAATCAGGGAGGTGTCTGCCTGGACTGCTTCCAAGCATCATCTTGCTTCCCGGGACTTGTTTCAACCCCTTTTGCCTGGGCAACGGTTCTTGTGTATTTCTCTCCAGGCCGTCTCCCTTACTCTCTACAGTAAATCACAATCATAGGGGAGTTGGGCAAACATTTAGTTGAGTTGGGTTTGTAAAGTCGGCCTGTTGGCTGCCTGAGTAGAACACCATCTGGGAAATAGGCAGACATTCCTTAGAAGGAGAAACATCCTCAAGTCAAGCTTGACTCAAGGTGGCTGTGTTGTTTTGCAAAAATATGGAAGTCTCTCATCCAGGTACTAACCAGGGCGGAGCTAGCCTGAATGCCTGCTTATTTCTTTACTTCTTGACTATGTATCCTATAAGGGGGTGTGGTGGCTCAGCGGGTAAGACGCCAGGCTTGTCGATCGGAAGGTCACAAGTTCGGAGGTTCAAATCCTTAGCCCAGCATGACAGAGTGATCTCCCGCACTCGCCCCAGCTCTTGCCAACCTAGCAATTCGAAAGCATGCAAATGCAAGTAGATGAATAGGTACCACTTTGGTGGGTAGGTAACAGCGTTCCACGTGCGTCATGCCGGCCACATGACCGTGGAAGCGTCTTCGGACAATGCTGGCTCTTCGGCTAACAAACGGAGATGAGCACCGGCCCCTAGAGTCGGACACGACTGCACAAATGTGCGGGGGGAACCTTTATCTTTATGTATCCTATCCTGATCTCAGGACTCTGCAGTTTACAGTAAAAAACAAAACATCCAAGGTATTTTGATTATTAAGTTTAATCATAACATCACAACATCATCAAGCAGATATAACAAAAATAAAAGCATGGTGCTGCAGCTGAGCATCACTGGAAGTCTCTTTGGAAATGCTTCATTTTTAACAACTTTCTGATGGCCATGTTCCTTCAGATGGAATGAGGCCTTCCATGGCCTCCTTGGTTCGATTTTTGTGATTCAGTGTGTTGTGCCAACCCAGATGATTTGGTTAGCTGGTGAAGCCAGAAAATGGGTTAATTTAATGAGCAGGTTCACCATGTTGTGTGAATGCAGTATTTAGAGTTTGCAGAAGACGACAAAAAGGTGTCACCCTTACAGGAGCCGGAGCAATACCCTAAGGGTGCTGATTGGTTGGCGAACAGCCAATGGCAGGTCTAATCTACCTTCCATCCTAAGGTAGAGGCAGCAGCTCCTCGTCACTGTCACCTGAGGGCAAGTCCCCAATGACTGTCACGGCTGATTGGGCCATAAGGAAAGGATGCCAAGGGATGCCCATGGTGGCGGTTGCAGTGGCCCAAGGAAGAATCCTCTTAAGTTTGGTGGAACGGAAACAAGAATCGCAGCTGAACCGATTGTGGAAGAAGCATCGGGGGAGAGTCAGATAGAACCCCGAATGGAGAGGTGGAGTGTGGCGAAATTACAGTGGAGTGTAAGAACGGGAAGATATCTGGGACGCTGGAGGACGAACGATAGACCTTGTCAGACCTCGGAAGTTCCCACTGACAATGCGGGGGCTTTGGGGGCACAGCCCCTAGTGCCGGATGGTGGGCTTGATGTTCTTTGGGCTCACAGTCCGAACCCCCTTATCCCGCTGTTTCCCTTAATTGGCGGTGTGTGCTGCCTGAATTGGAGCGGCGCGTGCAGACAAGGTGGGGGGGAACTGTTTGATGGAACAGCTGAGCAGCGCGTTCGCTCAGCAGCAGACCAGCCTGACGCCCAGCAGCCTTCGGGAGAGGAGTTGGAGTTGGAGTTGGCTTTAACTGCATGGACTGACTTGGTGTGGTGGATTCCAGCAGTGTGGCGGACTCTGTTGCGACGGGCCGGTTCTGGCAGTCCGGTGAACTCTGCGGACACTTTAGACTCGGGTTACGTGGCTGGTGTGAGCGACCAGACGAACCCAGGACTGCAACTTCGAGTCAGAGCGAGTGGCTTTGTTTTGGGCCACTTAAAGAACATAAGAGACCCAGGCATTTTTAATAGACTTTGGCGGGAAAGATCCAATGGTGAGGAGCAGTAAGGTTAAAATCTGAGATCTAGTCATCCCCTTTTAATTGGCCCAAGGCGGCAGAGCGCTGTTGGGGCCCCTCCAAGGCGTCTGAGGGACTCCCTCTTTAGTGTGAGAGACGAGGGGGGAGTCTGGGAGTGATTGTTGTTACAAAAGGGAACTCACCTCCTGTGTGAGAGACAGGGGGTGGGGAGGATCGAATGAGTCACCCCTCCTTCGACTAGTGAGAGAAGCCGAGGAGGTGGTGGGGTGTATGGTAGGGTGCTAGGTGGTCCTGACGGCGCCGAGAGCGGAAGCTGGTGCGCTGAAGGGATTACCATCACCTGATTAGATGAGTGAGAGTATATGAGGATGTATGATTGGATGGAGGGTCCCCTATTTCGAACCAGGGGCTCCGGAGGTCCAGGAGTGGGGGCACCTGGAGTGGGAGTCTCTGGGGGCTGCAGGGTGGGTCATATCGAGGTGATGATGGGTCGGGGACGTTATAGCGGGAGCTGGAGGGCAGGCCATCATTGGGGAAGGCGCCCCCGGTGTTTGTTACCGGTGGCGCGTTCCGGCCCTCCAAGCTCATACCCTGGGCAGCAGATCCGTAGGGGCCCTGGCTCTCAGCTGTTGCTACTTAATGCCAGGTCAGTTAATAATAAAGGCCCCCTCATACACAATCTGATCATTGAGGAGGGGGCAGACCTGGCATGTATTACTGAGACCTGGCTGGCACCGGAAGGGGGGCGTTGCCCTTTCGGAAATGTGCCCAGCCGGGTTTACGGTATGGCACCAGCCGAGACTCCGGGGCAGGGGAGGAGGGGTGGCTGTTGTCATCCGGGAGTCTCTGGTGGCCTTCAGGGGCCCTGCTCCTCAAGTTGCCGGTTGTGAGACCCTGTTTTTTAAGTTGGGTTCCCGAGAACAGTTGGGAGTGTTGCTATTGTACCAGCCTCCCTGCTGCGTAGCAACCTCCTTGTCCGAGCTGCTAGAGGCCATTTCGGGGTTGGCGGTGGAGTTCCCCAGACTTATGGTGCTGCGGGACTTCAACCTGCCTTCCCTGGGACGGTCCTCGGAGGCGGCTCGGGAGTTCATGGCTACCATGGCAGCCATGGGCCTGTTCCAGATTATTCGGGACCCGACTAGAGACAGTGGCCTCACTCCGGACTTAGTTTTCTTGTCAGAGCAGTGGCAATGTGACCTGAGGGGAGAGTTACATCTATCCCCATTGTCATGGTCAGATCACGTCCTGGTGACCTTGGGATTCTCTTACGCCACCCCCCTCCGCAGGGAGGCTGGACCCATTCGATCGGTCCACCCCCGGCGACTGATGGACCCTGAAGGGTTTCAGAGGGAGCTGGACCCAAGGATCTGCTGCACGGTCCAGCGGAGGCACTAGTCGCTACCTGGAATAGGGAAGTGACCGGTGCCTTGGACAGGATTGCGCCTATGCGACCTCTCTTGGCCCATCAGACCCGACACTCCCCATGGTTCACGGAGGAGTTGAGGGTCTTGAAGAGGATTAAGAGACGTCTAGATCGTCGCTGGAGGAAAACAAGGTCCGAACCCAACCGAACACAAGCTAGAGCCGCTGTTAAGGCCTACCTTGTGGCGGTAAGAGCGGCGAAACGTCAATATTTCTCCGCTCTTATTGCGTCCGCAGAATGCCGCCCAACGGCCCTCTTTAAGATCACTCGGTCCCTTTTGGGCAAGATGGGTCCTGAGACCCACCTTCAGGGCCGTGCAGAGGAATTTGCTACGCATCTGCAGGACAAAATCGCTCGGATCCATTCCAAGTTGGACTCCAGACATGAGACAGAGTCTGGCGAGATACCGGGGGAGCGTATTTACCCAGTTATCTGGGAACGGTTTGACCCTGTTGGACTTGAGGAAGTGGACAGGATCCTTCGAGCAGCAAACGCCACCACTTGTCATCTAGATCCATGCCCCTCCTGGCTGGTGAAAGCAGCTAGGGGGGTGACATGTGGTTGGGTCCAGGTGATGGTCAATGCATCCTTGGGAGGGGGTGTTTCCAACTGCCTTTAAGGGGGCATTGGTGCACCCCCTCCTCAAGAAACCATAGCTGAATCCTATGGTGCTGGATAATTGATAAAAAAAATGCAGCCGCTCGAGTGGTTATGGGTGCGAGAAGATCAGCACATGTAACACCATTGCTCCGCGAGCTGCATTGGGTACCAGTTTGCTTCCGGGTCCAATTCAAGGTGTTGGTTATCACCTTTAAAGCCCTACATGGCATGGGGCCAGGCTATCTGAGGGACCGTCTCATCCCAATTGCATCTACCCGTCCCACCTGGTCATGCAGGGAGGGCATGCTGCGGACCCCGTCAACAAAGGAATTCCATCTAGCGGGGTCCAGGAGGCGTGCCTTCTCTGCGATAGCGCCCGCCCTGTGGAACATCTTGCCCCCAGAGGTGAGGCAGGCGTCCTCCCTCTTGGCCTTTAGGAAGTCCCTAAAAACCTGGTTCTGCCGCCTGGCGTGGGACAAAGGTAGAGATAGTTCCTCCTGGGGGTGGTTAGTTTAATAATGACCTCCTTTTAAGATCCTACCATCCTCTGGATTTTTATATTCTTATTTATTGTACTGTTTATTGTATTTTAATGATTATTGATTTTTAACTTTAATTTTAACATTTGTTGTAAACTGCCCAGAGTCTACTGTGGTAGAGATGGGCGGTGATAAATTTGATTAATAAATAAATAAATAAATAAATAAATAAATAATTTCCGCCCAGTCTCCCACCTTCCCTTTTGGGGGAAGGTGGTTGAGAAAGTGGTGGCGTTGCTGATGGGGTGTGAGCTGGCTTATAGGGAAAAAATCGAGGCTTGAGAATAAACCAGACAAGAGTGCAGCTTTTAGGGCTAAAAGTGTTTACTTGTAGCATAAGGCAATAATGCATATATACATAGTTACATTATTGCAAAAAGGAAGTTGAATATACATGGTACAGCATTGCAAAAGGAAAAACAAACTCATAAGCAGAGATCCGTGTATTGATCCCAGGGCCAGAGCTCACGCCACGGCCTATACCCAAAGCCAGGCATAACTACGCACTGCCCAGTCTGCAGAAGTAGAATACACGTGAAGAACTACATGGCTAAAGACACAAAAGGTCAAGAAGCATAGAACACAATTTTGCATGGTTAGATATTCAGTTCTTCCAGCTTTCTGATTGGCTGGGGTTAGGTGTGACACACACCAGGCCTAAAGCAGTAGGCCATAGCAATTAGCGTGACCTGCTATTGGGTGGCAGTGCTGCATCTAAGCAAGCATGTGATTTCCTCCCTCCCTCTGCTCCCCCAGGAGCAGGCTTCCCACGGAAGGAATCAGGAGAACTTGTTCCCATGCGAAGTAGCCATAACAATACACATGTGACAGTTGTTATCTTGCACCTGCACTTCACGTCACCATGAGAAACTTTTGCTTTGTAGAGAAACCAATTTGATAATCTCATACGAGAAATCTGACAGTTGCAGCTCCAGAGGATCCTGGATGAAACGGATTATCTAGACCCCTTTCAGTCAGGTTTCAGGCCTGGACATGGAACAGAAACAGCATTGGTCGCACTTATGGATGATCTTTGGCGGGAGCAGGATGGTGGCAGTGCATCCATCCTAGCTCTCCTTGACCTCTCAGCGGCTTTCGATACCATTGACCATGGTATCCTTTTGGGTCAGCTCAGGGAGTTGGGGGTGGGCGGCATGGTTCTGCGCTGGTTCACCTCCTTCCTTCAGGGCCGGTCCCAGTCGGTGGTGATAGGGAGTGAGAGATCCGACCCTCGACCCCTCCTTTGTGGGGTGCCGCAGGGTTCGGTTCTCTCTCCACTCCTGTTTAACATTTACATGAAACCACTGGGTGAGATCATCCGCCACCACGGGATAAGATATCATCAATATGCTGATGATACTCAGTTATATATTTCTGTCCCGGGCGAGGTAAGTGATGCTGTGACTGCTCTTTCTCGGTGCCTGGGGGCTGAAGGGGCCTGGATGGGGTCCAACAGGTTTCAACTGAACCCTGGTAAGACGGAGTGGCTTTGGATTAACGGCTCTTCCCCATCTGGGACATTATCATCTTTGGTTCTGGATGGGGTTCCACTGCCCCAGACAGACCTGGTGCGGAATCTGGGGGTCCTTCTGGACTCACGACTCCTGCTCGAAGAGCAGGTGGCAGTCGTGGCCAGAAGGGCTTTTGCACAACTCCGTGTTGTGCGCCAGTTACGCCCGTTCCTGGATCAGGAGGCCCTTCAAACAGTCACTCATGCCCTTGTTATCTCGCATATAGACTACTGTAATGCGCTCTACATGGGGCTACCCTTGAAGAGTATCTGGAAGCTTCAGCTGGTCCAGAATGCAGCTGCACGGGCTGTTGCTGGTGCCCCTAGATCGGCACATATAACTGTGGGATAATGCTGGCTTATAGGGTTAAGGCGCAGAGTAAACAGACAGAGTGCAGCTTTTATGGCTAAAATGTTTACTTGTAATAAAGGCAATAAATCTATATACAGTTACATTATTGCAAAAAGGAAAAACAAACTTACAAGCAGAGTTTCGTGTATTGTTTCCATTGACAGACATGAAGGGGCTCATGCCATGGCCTATACACACAGCCACGCATAGCTACGCACTTCCCAGTCTTCAGAAGTAGAACACACACACGAACATGGCTAAAAGACCGGACAAAAGTCAAGAAGCATAGACCCATAGTTCACAGCTGAGATATACACTTGTTTCAGCTTTCTGATTGGTGGAACCTTAGGATCAGAGGGTCACAAAGCTTTTTCAGATTTACAAAGCCTAAAGCGTTCAGGATTGCACATAGTATAAACTGCCATGAGGTGGCAGTGTTGCATCTAACCAAGCATACTGTCTCCCCCCGGGAGTTCCCATGGGTGTTTGGACTGAGACATAACATCATGTGGTGGCAGCCACCTGCATCTTATCAGTGAAGTTGTTTTGGGAACACTACAGAAGAATCGAAAACAATTTGCAATTCACAGGAAAACCCTGACAATAACTCCGTTGTTGCGTGAGCTGCATTGGGTACCAGTTTGCTTCCGGGTCCAATTCAAGGTGTTGGTTATCACCTTTAAAGCCCTACATGGCATGGGACCAAATATATCTACCCGTCCCACCCGATCATGCAGAGAGGGCACGCTTCGGACCCCATCCATAAGAGAGTTCCATCTGGCGGGGTCCAGGAGGCGTGCCTTCTCTGCAGCAGCTCCCGCCCTGTGGAACAATTTGCCCCCGGAGGTGAGATTAGCTCCTTTGCTCCTGACCTTCCGGAAGAACCTGAAAACCTGGCTCTGCCGCCTTGCGTGGGACCAAGGAAGGGATAGTCACTCGTGGGGATGGCTAATACCCTAGAAAGCTCCTCTTTTACATTAGATTAAGTAAGATCATTTTACTACCTTTGCCTCTGGATTCCAATCTTGTTTTATAATTTTTATTTTAGATTTTATGTATACTTTTTGTTTTTGTTTTTACCATTTTATTGTAAACCGCCCAGAGTCCCTCCGGCGGAGGGAGATGGGCGGTGATATAAATTTTACAAATAAATAAATAAAGACGAAGAGAGATCTGTCCGTATTTTGAGACATGACTTCTCAACTTCCAATGGAAGGAAGGGCTAGGAAACTGAAACAAAAGGGCTGAATTTACACAACACACCAGACTAGGCCAGGGGTCGGCAAACTTTTTTATGCCAGGAGCCATTTTGACATTTATAACATCACTTGAGGGCCAGGGGGCGGGGTTTGAGGGTGGGAGCCAATCGCGTGGAAGGGGGTGGGGTTTGTGAGCGGGAGCCAATCGTGTGGAAGGGGGTGGGGTTTGTGAGCGGGATCCAATCGCGTGAAAGGGGGCGGGGTTTGTGGGCAGGATCGAATCGTGTGGAAGGGGCGGGGTTTGGAGGCAGGAGCCAATGGCGTGCACTGGGGGGCCGCCACGCCTGCCACCATGCCTGGTTTACTCAATCAGCCCGGCTGGCTGAATTTGCTCAACGCACCAGGTCTAGGGCGGCACCCCCAGAATGGGGGCTCGGACTCCGGAGGGCTCAGTAAGAGCCACGCTGCCGGGGGGCTCCCGGAGGGAGGGGGCACAGCCAGCATAAAATCCCTGGCGTTTCTCTTCCTTCCACAGGGCTAAAATGTATTCGCCCCCTCAAAAAACCCACTTGCCTTGAGCAAAGGTTTATCATCCCCCCTCCCCTTTCAACAGCAAAAAAGGGGTGTGTGCAGCAGTATTTTGGAGCAGGCACTGAGGACAAGGACAATAACAAAACCGACCCATTGTGTGGAGGGATGGGAGAGCAGGCAGGCACACCACACCACTAGACCCTTCCCACCTCAACTTCTGACTTGAACCATCCTGGGTCTTTGCTTCATCGCAACCACACGTGACCCACATAAATCATGGAACCCACAAGGAAATCAAAGGTCCCTGCCGCTGCTTTTTGCCTTGGCCTGCCTCTGTGCAGAAAGGGGGAGAAGAGACTCAAAGGAGGGGATTCTACAGCCAAGGAACACGTGGGTACACAAACACGCCCAAGAGCTCCAAGCAGCGCGGCGTGACGCACTGATAATTCAACCAACGGCGCCCAGCTGCCCCTTTGCTCAATCTCCCCCCTGCAAAAAGAAAGAAGGAAAAGGAAAAGCATCTGAGAACACTCGGCTGCCTCTCCTCCCCCACCAGCCGAGTCCTGCCATCCTGATTAAGGGGGGGGGGGACAGGAGAGAATGTGTCTCTCTGCTGTAGTCAACCAGTGCCGCGCTCATGGCCGGAAGCAGGAGAGGCGACCCGGACGCCTGCGCAGAAATGGCATCCTGCCCCGCCGTAAGGACTTCCAGTTAGTCATCACCGCCGGCTCGCTTCCGGGTTCAGCTCCAAAGATCGGGTGGGCCGCCTGTGGAGCAGGCGGGCGCCGTGTGAACCGGGCGCTGACTCGCCACCCTCAGTCTCGGGCGCTATGGCTCCCTCAGCAACCAGGGGCGGGACACACCTTCATATGGTTGACTTGGGCATAACAAACCCTGTGAACCGGCCACTGGGGGTTCTCGACTGGGTTCTCAAGCTTCACACCTCGGGCCAACCCAGCCGAGGCAAACCCAGGGTGGATTGAGTCAGGCCGCAAGGCAAGGCAACGTGGGCCCTGAGTTTCCAGGCTGCATGTGGGGACCTAGCCTGGCCTCTTTCACTAAAGCCTACAGGTAAATGTTTCCACTGAACCAAATATTGCAATTTGCCTCTGTGAATTTTTTTGCCTATAGCTGGATGCTACCAGATTGAGAAGATTTTACTGAGCAGGTTGACCATTTTGGGTTTCCCCAGGGGGCACTTGGGGGCATTGTCTGCATGTGGGGACCTAGCCCGGCCTCTTTGTGACACGCCCTGGGCATCACCCGTCAACGGATGTCTGAGTGTCTCGGAAGACACGAGTTACATGCATCGCCAACAAAGAACCTTGGGGGGGGGGGAGATTTAAATGTACACACTTTACCCATTTCAGTCATTCAAGTCTTTGTTCGTGCTAACTTCTGTATGCTATAATAAACTCTTCTGCTTCTAAGAACTCATGCGTCTGTGAGTTACTCTAGCGCAGGGAGATTATAGATATCGGATGGAGTGCCTTACAAGGGCCCCATTTCGCCCCTTAAGTAAAACTGCATAACAAGCCCCCTTTGCCTTGGAGAGTTTTGAGGCTTAAGGGCTGGTCAAACCCTGATGTTCATCACAGGGTCTTGACTCTGGGGTTGTGCCTGCCATGATTAATGAAATTGGGCCGCCAAGAGAGCCGGAACATACAAGTCAGCTCCTGCGTGGTTGTGTTGTGTTTACTTTTTTTCTACTTTTTTCCAACTTCCCTCGTTTGGGGAGGGAAAGGGGGTCTGACGTTCTAGCTGCCTGGGAATAACACAAATCCTGTTGGGAGGCTGGAATCCTGGTGACTCATTCTGGTTTATTTTTGCCCCTTTTAAGGACTTCAAGGAGGTGGATGCACCAGAAAGCAGCAATGCCGTACGTATCTCAGCTGGAATGAAGTAGGGGCCGATAGGAAGAGCTGGGGAACCTAGATTTAATTTCCTAAACAGTAGGAACTTTGACTTTGACTTGCGCGGCAGCCGGGTGCAAACTTGCGCGCGCTGAGAAGGGAGGGGACGGATCGCCCTGGACGGCTCGCAGCAGCCTTGCCCATTGTTCCGGCTTCTCCCGGACCACCCAATCGGGGCCGGCGAGGGGAGTTCGCGCGCTGCCCACTAATCTATATTAACCTATATCAACTGCCTTTCAAAGCCGTCTTTGCATTGTTCCTGCCGTTGGTGTCGGGCTGGGCTATTGTTGCGGGGCTTAGCTCCACTGCCAGCCATGGCAGACGCAGATTCCACCAAGGTAAGCCTGGGCGGGACGCCCCCGCTGCCTTTCTGGACCAACTGCAGAGCTTCCCTGGGCTCCAGCCTCACATCAACCCAAGGCTTGCGGGAAAAGCTCGGACTTTATACCTTTGGGAAGCCAGGAGCGTCAGGCCCTGCGGGGTCTCAGGGGGAGGGTGTTCCAAAGGGCAGGGGGCGCTACCAAAAAGGGGTGCTGCCTAGGTCCCCCTAGGCCACATTTGAGGGAGGGGACCTGGAGGGGGCCCGCTCCCTTTGTGCTGCCCCCGTGAGAAGACCAGAGAGTGCGATATGAGTCCTGCAGGGGCGATCTAGAGAAAAAGGACTTTGATAAGAGCAGATGCAGGATCTCTCTGGAATCCACATCTGCAATCAGGAGGCCGAGGATCCCGTTCCCATGAAGTAACTGTCCTGCATCTTCCCTTCCCAACAGGGTTCCCCAAACCTGCAGGACCAGGAAGAGGACATCATGGGAAACATAGAAGGTAATGGGAAGGCATCCCTCTCCCCCCCCCCCCCACCCCGGGCCCGAGCCAGCCACAGAAAGGGCTCCTTCTCTCCCCATTTACTCCTTATCACAACTCCTCGGAGGTCCCATAGCTTGCTTCATACAGCACACCCTGGTGCCAGGACTAAACCACTGAACCGGAGAGTAACCAGCCAGGTTCATGCGCTTAATGCCCCAAAGACGTTCACCAAGACCCGAATGTTGCCTCCAGGGGATTGGGAGCTTGCTAACATTGTCCTTCCTTACAGACCTCAGCACCATCCTCTTCGATGAGGCAGAAGAGGACCTGTCCCAAGGAGGTTCCTGTCGACTGCCATCCCCGGCACCAGTCCTTCCTTGGATGGGACACTCCAGGGTTTGGGACATTCCAGAGCCCCCCGATCATGCCACGGTGCCGCGGAGTGCGAGTGCACCCAGCCCTTCCATCAGCTACCTTCCAGTCTCTCTGTCCAGGAAATGGACCCCATACATCAAGAATCATCTATACATGATTCCCAAGAGGCTGGAGAAGGAGAAGAAGAGGTCCCCCTTGTCAGAGCAGTGGAGGACTGAGAAGGGGGCCTGGCATCCTGGCCGTCACGAGGAGTATATTTATCACTCTGGATGCTGGACTGTGCCAAGCGGAAGCTTTTGTTCTTCCATGGCTAGCTCCCGTTCGGTCAGTTCCCTGAGTACGGTGGACTACTTGTCCAGCCGGCTCAGACCAACTGACCAGGAGCTCTGGGCATCCCAGATGCTGAACAGGACTCTCCAGCACCTGTGGGACGTGCCCATGCTAGTCCAGCGATCCTTGCGGCGGTTCCATCCAGCTCACCCTCCGCCCTCAGCCGTACAGATTGCCACAGCCCTCTATCTGGCGAGGATAAAACTTCTATTCGTCAGCCAGCTGATACTCATCGTGATAGATACGCGGAGGCAGCTGGTGGAGCACATCAGAATGATGGTCATGCGGGTCGATGGGGTCCTCCCAGGCGGGCAGTGCAGTCTCGATGGGTGTTCGTGCCGGTCTCTCTACAGCGAGAGTGTATCCTACCGTACCTCAGACTGAGGGAGCCCAGAGGAGGAACTCTTCTTTCTCCCCAACAACATCCAGAACAAGCTGGAGATCCACCTGCAGAAGCTGAAGTTGTGTCAGCAGTGGGGTTTCCCAAAGGGGATCCTTGAGACCTCGAAGGTGATGCGTCCAGGGTCCTGAAGTGACATCGTTGGGGGAAAAGGGTCAGAAATGTCCCTCCCCTTGCAGGGGAACAGTCACAGTCGTCCCCCTGAGTCCTGGGCTACAAGGACACCGAGGGTGGAGCCAAGCATCGGGAGAAGAAAAGAAACTCTGCCAGTGGCTCCGGTCCCACCTTCCGCCTCCATTCCTGCTGAAGATACTCAGTCCTATGTATACCGCCACTTCCATTTAGTGGTGAGACAGAAGGGGACACCTGAGAAAGGACGAGAAATGGCTGCTCCAGGGGAGGTGTCTCTCAGGGAGCGCAAGCACTCCGTGGAGGTCAGGAGGGGCGAGATCACCCCTGTAAGCCTGTTGCCCTGGGACGAGCCAAGCTTGCCAACCACCACAAGTGCACTGATGAGACCATTTCCCTCAGAGGCTCAATTGCAGAAAAGAAACGTGGCATGCAAACCGGGTTCCAGCTGTGGTTGCAGAGCCAGGAGCGGAAAGACAACGTGGGACGGCCTTGTAGAGAGGCCCAGGATCCACTGAGCCACGCTGCCAGCCTAGAGTGGAGATCCAGTAGGGAGACGCTGAGCAGCTCGGCATCAGTCAGGACAGAGTGAACATGAAGCAGCCAAACACCGAGTAGCCAAGAGCGGAAGACAAGCAACCAAAGACGGAACAGCCAAGAGCAGGAATCAGGCAAAAGAAAAAGGAAATCGAAAATCCGAGAATGGCTCCTTGGCAGTAAGAAAAAAGTATTTGGAAAGTAAGTTATCAAATCTGTATGCCGCCCGACAAACCAGACGTGGACGAAGCAAAGGGTCTTCACTATCTCTCCCCAAAGCCACTTCCCCAGATTCCCAAGGATGTATCTTCCCCTCTCCATATGCTGGAAAATGCCCCTTTCTAGACTTTGCAGAGCCGGAAAGGAACAAGCACAAGGTTTCTTCCTACAGAAGCGAGTTCTCCCATTTCTGGAAAGACCCGAAGGTTGCCTCCAGGGGATTGGGAGTTGCTAACGTTGTCCTTCCTTACAGACCTCAGCACCATCCTCTTCGATGAGGCAGAAGAGGACCTGTCCCAAGGAGGTTCCCGTCCACTGCCATCCCCGGCACCAGTCCTTCCTTGGATGGGACACTCCAGGGTTTGGGACATTCCGGAGCCCCCCGATCATGCCACGGTGCCGCGGAGTGCGAGTGCACCCAGCCCTTCCATCAGCTACCTTCCAGTCTCTCTGTCCAGGAAATGGACCCCATACATCAAGAATCATCTGTACATGATTCCGAAGAGGCTGGAGAAGGAGAAGAAGAGGTCCCCCTTGTCAGAGCAGTGGAGGACTGAGAAGGGGGCCTGGCGTCCTGGCCGTCACGAGGAGTACATTTATCACTCTGGATGCTGGACTGTGCCAAGCGGAAGCTTTTGTTCTTCCATGGCTAGCTCCCGTTCGGTCAGTTCCCTGAGCACGGTGGACTACTTGTCCAGCCGGCTCAGACCAACTGACCAGGAGCTCTGGGCATCCCAGATGTTGAACAGGACTCTCCAGCACCTGTGGGACGTGCCCATGCTAGTCCAGCGATCCTTGCGGCGGTTCCATCCAGCCTGTCCCAGAGAGGTCAACGTACCCGTCAAGTGCCATCCCCGGCACCAGTCCTTCCTTGGATGGGACACTCCGGGCTTTCGGACATTCCTGAGCCCCCCCATCATGCCACGGAGTGCAAGTGCACCCAGCCCTACCATCGGCTATCTTCCAGTCTCACTGTCCAGGAAATGGACCCCGTATATCAAGAATCACCTCTACATGATTCCCAAGAGGCTGGAGAAAGAGAAGAAGAGGTCCCACTTGTCAGACCCTTTCCGAGAATCTGTCCTGCAAGGAAGGGAGCACCGTGGTTTGGCGGCAGGGGTGCCTTGCACCGCCTCTCCCCCCCCCCCCCTCGTTGCTCCTCTTCGCCCTTCAGGAGGATGGCCGAGCCCGGCGGAGGAAGGCGGTGAAGCCCGAGCAGAGAGGAGGGAGCCCGCAGAGGAGCCCGGCCAGATGGATCAAAGAACTCACACAGGAGAAAAACCATGCACGTGATTGCAGTGTGGAAAGACTTTCAGTCAGAGACCACATCTCACTCAATGTCAAAGAATTCACACAGGAGGAAAACAGTATAAATGCCTGGAGTGTGGAAAGAGATGTACTGATGGTTGGCATATTCTTCCTATGTCTGGGCTGTGGGGTAGGGTGGCAAGACGGAAGCCTTTTCTTATAAAGAAAAACATCCAAGCCCGGCTACATTTTGCAAAAACCTGCATCAAGTCTGACAAAAGCATGTGGGAAAATGTTTTATGGTCTGAGGGGACCAAGGCTGAACTTTTTGGCCATAATTCCAGAAAGTATGTTTGGCGCAAAAACAACACTGCACATCACCAAAAGTGCACCATACCCACAGGGAAGCATGGTGGTGGCAGCATTATGCTTTGGGACTGCTTTTCTTCAGCTGGAACTGGGGCTTTAGTCAAGGTGGAGGGAATTACGAACAGTTCCAAATATCAGTCAATTTGAAGGCACAAAACCTTCAGGCCTCTGCTAAAATGCTGAAGATGAAGAGGAATTTCACCATTCAACACGACAACGACCAAAAGAATACCTCCAAATCAACAAAAGAATGGCTTCACCAGAAGAAGATCAAAGTTTTGGAATGGCCCAGCCAGAGCCCGGACCTGAATCCAATTGAAAATCTGTGGGGTGACCTGAAGAGGGCTGTGCACAGGAGATGCCCTCGCCATCTGACAGATTTGGAGCGCTTCTGCAAGGAAGAGTGGGCAAAGATTCCCAAGGCAAGATGTGCCGTGCTGATAGACTGAAATGCTGTCATAAAATCAAAAGGTGCTTCAATGAAGTATTAGTTTAAGGGTGTGCACACTTATGCAACCACGTTATTTTAGTTTTTTATTTTTATTTCCCCCCCCTAAAAGATTTCAGTTTGTTTTTCAATTGACTTGTACAGCTTGTATGTTATATTAAAGGTGGGAGAATTCCAGAGTGATTTATCTTGGTCTGGTTTTTTTACATCTCAAAAACCTGGCATTTTAACGGGTGTGTAGACTTTTTATATCCACTGTAGAGTAAACCACATTTACATACCATTCTGAAGAGACAATAAAAACCTAGGAAAGAAGAAAAGACTAGAGCACATCCCCTCCAGCAGCCAACACTCAGGGAAGCAGGGGTCAACACCGGACAAGCAGTTAGGCAGAAGACCAGGCTCTGATCACCGAGCCACCAAGGAGGAAACCCCGCTCCCCGAATACTGGCAGGGCAAGCTTCTGCACACGTACAGACAGCACACCCCACGCTCCCTCGCACTGGTGATGTTACCTCATTGGGTCATGCAACGTCTGAAAGCAAACCACCAAGCTCAGGGAGCACCAAGAACTCACAGTTCAACCCAGAGCCAAAAAAGATTCTCTTCTCTTAGAAAGAGTTGCCAGAAGGAAAGAAGGGCAACTGCTGGATCCTTACCCACAATTCTCCTCATCTTCACAGATCTCCTTTTCATAACCGACTTTTGCCTATAACTATTATTCTTACTCAGCTTTCAGAAATCAACATACAACTGACCTTGGAAGTGACCAAGCTTTCATTGTGCTTACAATTTTGCCAATGGTTGGCTTCAAAATATGAATAAGCTTGATTAAATTTTTAGCTCCATCTTGATCCACAAATTTTTGACCAATACCAGGCTAGACTGATTCAGTAGCTAGGTTCATAGAACACGCCAAATTCTAAATTTGGGTTAACTAAACGCAGCTACTGCGTTCCCTTGACACGGTATGTCCAAATCGGTAGACCTTGATCCTTGGGGACCACTGACCCTACTTTGGCTGATCTCCAGAAAGCTTAGTGCTGCTGGTGTGGTTTGATTAGGGCCCTCTGTCCTCAAGGAAGCAGGCTGGCCACCTCTGTCCCACCTTTGTAACTGCCAGCTTATTCCGGGTTAGCTACCCTGCCGCAATCTGGCCCCACATGATCTGAATAGGATCTCATTGGCTCAGAGTCACGGTCTCCTATAGCTGTTATCTTATTGGCTGCCGGTTCTTCAGGCAGTTGGGTTGGGCATGCACTGGATGGAAGTCTGTGGCATGATTGCCCCCAGTCCACTCCTCAACCTCTCAGGCCCAAGCGGGCAGTCACTGAATTCTCAGAAGTGAGTCCCTCTTTTCTTCCCCAATTTCCAGCTCTCATTCAAAGGTTGCTAAATGCCTTCGTTTCAGGGCCCCCTCAGCTGCTTCCTAGCCAGAAAGCTGGGATTTGGGTGAACGTCTTTGTGGCATCGATAGTGGCCTGGCCTGGCCTGGCTGCTGTTCTGCAGCCGTGAGCCAGCCATTCAAGTGAGGAAAAAGAGGAAAAGTAGCTCAGTTTTGATGTCTGTTTGACAGATATCCTGCTTGGCACTCAGACAAAGCAGCCATCAGCAGACACATAGAAGTAAACAACATTTACATACCATTCAAAAGAGACAATAGAAAAGCCAAAAGACCAGAACACCTCCTTGCCAGCAATCACCACCCAGATATGCAGTGATTAACACCAGGATTAACACCAGAGGAACAATCATACAGCACAATATACCCTAATCAAGGAACTATTAACTCAGTCAATCAACCAAGCAGCAAACAACAGCCCAATCAAGGAACTCCCAAGGAGAGAACAACACCTTCACCAACACAAGCAGGACAAGCCATGGTATATAAACAGAGAGCAAGTCCCACTCCCTTTTCATACTGAAGATGTTGCCTAGTCTGGCAACGAAACGTCTGCAAGAAAACAACAAGGCTCAGAGAGCCCCAAGGACTCCACAGATATCCTTCTTCCCTTCCCTTCCCTTCCCTTCCCTTCCCTTCCCTTCCCTTCCCTTCCCTTCCCTTCCCTTCCTCCCTCTTTCTTCCTTTATTTGTGGAATTAATAGGTTACAGAATCTATCCGGGTGGTTTAGGGATAAAATAATAAGACAAAAATGTAGATCACATAAAAATCGTGATTCTGACAAAACCCTACCATCTAGGAAGTCAGAATACAGCACAAGGGGTCCTTCTCACACTCAAACCCAAAGCCGTAAGAGCTTGTTTGACACAATCACTTGTGCTGATTTGAAGGCTACCATTGGGCAAAGATTTTAGATCTACCGAAAGAGGAATTCCTGATTGGGGTGTAGGTACAAATCCCAGCATTCTTGCTAGGGAATTCTGGAAATTGAAGTTCACACATCTTAAAGTTGCTGAGGTTGTGAAACAGTGCATTAAAGGGACTTCTGTTGGAAGAAATTGCAGACTGAAGACAGCTCCGCGAAGAGCTGGTGAGTAGATGGGCTTTGAGTAGATGAGTTTTGAGCACTAGGAGATGAGGGAACAGCCCTCTTGCTCAAACTGTGGTTGCTGCCTTTAAAATGACAGTAAGTTTGCATACTTCCTTTTCTAATAACATTTGGAAATTGCTTATTAACTACTTTTCAGCTATTAGAAACCTTTGGATTGGGAAGTCTGAAAACACCCAGTGAGTCTGCCTTCAATCCTTAATGAAAGAAAAAATTAACTGCAAGCTTAAGGACTTCAAAAAATGGAAAGAAACAGCAAAAAGCTAATTAAGACTTTGATTTCAGAAAATTATAAACAAATTAAGGGTCCAGATAAATATGAAATAAGATTTTGAAATTAATTATAAAGAAACCTTCCTGTGGGAAAGTTGACTTGTTTTGAATTTTAAAATAATTGTAAAAGAAACATTTAATGGCATTTCTCGACCTATGAGCTAATTATACGACGTAATTCTGGTGTGCATTCCAACTACCTTTCGAGTAGAAGGCCACCCCAAGGTATTTAAATGTGCTAACCTGCTCTAATTTATGCCCTTCTATTCTTCAGGAATGTTGAATAACTCTCTTAGCGAAGACCAGAATTTTTTATTTATTTGAGAACCTAATGATTTTGTCTGCAGTACCTTAGTGTTGCTACAATTTCCCTTTTCAACCCAACAGGGGTTTGTGAAATTATAGTGGCACCACCAGCATAAAGAAGTGTTGGAATTTTGCACTGTGCTAGATCAGGTGCATGAATATCCATACTACATAAAAGGTCCACCAATGAATTAATATAAATATTAAAAAGGGAGGGGGCAAGAATACATCCTTGTTGCACTCCTTTCTGCAGCAAGAGAGGGTCCCGCAAGGATTACACCTAACTCTTGAAGTGGAATTGGAATATAGTTTCTGTATGAGATGGAGGAGGCGCCTGCTGATAGCTGTATTTTTCAGTTTTTCCCAAAGAACATTTCTGGATATTGAGTCAGAGGCTTGTTTGAAATCAAGGAAAACTACAAAGAGGGATGATTTACCAGTATATGTTCTACTGTTGATCTCCCTTCTCTGAAACCTGCCTGTTCATCTTGAATTTCTGCCTTTGTCTCAATCCAGTCTTAAGAGTTTAGCATAAAGCTTGCTAACAACACTCAAAAGACAGACAGGCCTGTAGTTACATGGCTGATTCTTGGTGCCCTTTTTATAATTTGGGACTATTATTGCCATCCCCCCGTCTCTTGATCTATAAATGTAAACAGAGATGCTAACAGAGGTACCCACCAACCAGGATTCCTTTTAATCGTTTCGGGCATAACCCAATCAGCACCTGGAGCCTTACTGACCTTGAGAGATTCAATCAGACGAGATGCCTCTTGCACCGAAACTGGTGGCCAGTTACGAGCTTGCTCCAGATCAATCGGACTCTCATCCATATCACAGATTGGGTCTACATAGAACCCTCTGAAACATTCCTCCCAAGCTTGAGTTGGTATTTGATCAAGTGAAGGGGCCAGCGATTTTCCCAATCCTCTGGTGATAAGCCAGAAAAGGGATGTCTCTCTCATCTGGGCTGATTGGATAAGTTTGTGCCAGGACTCCTTCAGTGCCAATTTTTTATTTTCTTTTAAAAGGGACTTATATTGGACCTTTAGGTTCTTTAAGACAGGGGTCCCCAACCTGTGGGCCGCAAACCCCGCCCCCTTCTGCGTGATTGGCTCCCACCTGCAAACCCCGCCCCGGTGCTCGTGATTGGCTCCCGTCCACAAACCCCGCCCCTTCCACGCGATTGGCTCCCACCTGCAAACCCTTCCCCCTGGTGCTTGTGATTGGCTCCTGCCTGCAAACCCCACCCCCGGTCCGTGGAAATCCCAGAAACCCCGCCCCCCCGGTCCGCGGAAAAATTGTCTTTTGAAACCAGTCCCTGGTGCCAAAAAGGTTGGGGACCCCTGCTTTAAGAGATATAACTCCGAAGGGTTTTTTAAAAACTTTTTCTATATGCCCTTTTCATTTGCGCACACTCCTGATCAAACCAGTTTTTAATTTTTTATGCCCCAATTTCTAGTGGGTTGGTGTTCCTTTGGTGAAGACTGATTTGAAATTAGCAATTAACATTTCATACCATTCTAAATATGGTTTTTGGGATTTATTGTCTATGGTATGCGCAAATTTCTATAGTTTCTGGGGCTACCTTCCAATCAGCAACTTCTATTGCGCTATTGTCATTCCATTTAATTCGCACCTCGGTATTGTTATTTTCAAGCATTGGAGGAGAAATTGTTTCAGCTCTTACATGTTTCCAAAGAGGTGTCATAATTAATATTAAGGGGTGATGATCACTTTCTAAGCGTGAGTCTCCCTCCAGCCACGGTAGGGCTTTTAAAAGATCACACAATACAATCCAGTAATCAGCTATGGATCTCCTTCCTGCCCCCCAGTAAGTATATTCTGCCGGGTGGTCCCCTTCCACAGAACCATTAAGCATATACAGCTCCAGGGGAGCAGTCATCTGTCTAGCACATAAACCTGCCCAGTTAGATTTTAAATCCTTAAATTGGGGAGATGGGCGGTAATATAAATTTAATAAAATAAAAAATAAAAATAAATATACGAGGGTTCCTCTAAGATATTCTCCCCGTAAAAGATCTTGAATTGACAAAATAACATGTGATCGTTTGGTCCCTTCCTAGCATTTAGTCCCCACTGATCATGATGGATTCTGCGGGGTATTTATCTAAACAAGTAAGGATAAAATTTTCTATACACCCTCAAATGGTATTGATCTGAGCATTCATTTTAAAAGGGGGAATATAAACATTAAAAACCAAAATTTCAACTTGATCGGATGAAAGCATAGAGGCCGCTGCCCATGGCTTCAAAGAAGGCAGTGAAACATGCTTAAATTGCAAAGCTGTGCTAACTAAAGTCACAATACCTCCCTCCTGCCTTACTCAGGATTGAATCCGCCCAGTAGCCATCTAGCGCCACCTCTGATGCAGCCCAGGTTTCCTGGAGGAAAAGAGTATCAGATCGTGATAATCGAAAAAGGCTGGGTCTTTTGAGGGTACTGACCGGCCTGCAATGTTCTAAGTCAAAAAGGAGATTACAGCATCACTCAAGAACAGTCAGGTGGCTTGATTTTGGCCAGCCTGTGACATAACAGTGTTGTGTTGGGCTGAGGAGCCAGGGGCGGGCAACCGGGCCTCAACCAAGGGTTGGCTTCTCTCAGGCAAATTCTGTATCTGCTCCTGGAAGTCTTGCCTGAGAAAACAAAGTTAGCCCGTCCAAGGGAGCTTGCCTGACGGCTTCATCCACTAACCCTGGGCGCAGGGCTGATGATCCTTGCTGCACGCTGCTCTTCCGGCTGGATCGGCAAGAGGTCCCCCTCCTGCTCAGGGATTACAGGACCACCTGACTATCTCGGTGTGGTACAAAACTCCTCCTCACTGGAAGGACGGCCCGAGTCAGCCCCCCAGGTTCCCCTGCTGGCTCATCAGGATCTGGGGAGCCGTTCTTTGGAGGACGATATCCAGCCATTCCATTCTCCTCCGAGGGGAGACACTTGAGGTCAACGGTTGGAGAGACGAGGTCCATGAGTGGCTCGGCTGTGGCCATTGTAACCAGTCGAGTTTTCCTCAGATTTTCTAACTTATGTAGTACGTTCGCTTGTTCATCCCTTGGTGAAGAGCCAAAGGCACTAGTGAGGCCAGCTTCAGCTGGGGCCGAAGAGTCTTCCTCTAGGGAGGCTCGCACAGCCTCGCTTTCTCAAACCCAGGGCGGTGCAGCAGCAGCCTTGGAGGCCTTGGGGACCGACTTAAGGTGGTTGTTTGATGTAGGTGACACCGAATCAAATAAAGGTTTGGTCTTTTCATTGCAGAAGACTCTGATAGGAAAGATTTGAAACGAAGCTAAACATGGTCTCGTCTTAAGTAACATCAGTGGGAGGGTAGGTTGTCTGAAGGACAAAAGGATCCACTTACAGCTTGAGACACTTGGGAGCCATTCAACAGCACATAAATCTATCTGGCCGTGTTGGCAATGAAGACGTTGTCCTAGAGAAGCTACTGTTATCGCTCTCCTAAAATTCTGTCGTGTCTGCAATAAGCAATTTGAATTAGAAAAAAATACTTCTTTGGCATCCAGAGGAGTTTTAGTATGTGAGAGGCCCTCCCTGCACCTTTGCCTTACCGAGAGTTACAGAGTTATGAGCCCAAACATTTGGGGGCTGCGGCATTTTGTCAAACTGTTTTACTTTTTCTTTGTTTGCTTGCTCTTCAGCAGCACGCATGCCCGGGATAAGAGGGTTAGACGGGGCAGTTGGATAAGCCTTAGTTTGAGTAAAAGTCCGGTTTCGTGCTTTCGGACATGAGCCTCTACATCACCCTTCAGCACTTCCAGTCTGTGTTTTATGGCTGACGGCTGCTCAGATACCGAGATGACCGTTTGTGCTGTGAGCAGGCATGGTTCTCTTCGATTGGTACAGGCATGGTTTTGCCATAAACTCCGTTGCGTTTTCCCGTAGGAGCCTCTCCCTGTTCCAATTACGCTTTTTACCTTTCAGCTTATTTTAAATTCCCCCAGGGCTGGTAGACAGGCTAATTAGTTGCAATGGCGACACCCGATGAGAGTCCGTGAGGGAATCCCGACTCCCATTTAGTTCTTCCCTGACCGATAATGAGAACTCGGACAGCTGTTGTTTTTCCAGTTCTGTCTGAAGGTCCCATTCTAGTGCATCAAATTTGTTGGAAATAGGAGGAAAGTTTGTTTTACCTACAGATCCTTTTCGTGCAAAGTCTTCTTCTATCTTTGGTCATTCAGCTGACTTCAGTAAAGGGAGAGGGCCCGGGCTGGTGGCATGCCGTTTCTTTCTTTTCCCCATGTCGTTCAGATTCACACAAAGTGCTGTATCTGTGCCTTTGCCTTCACATTCATCTCACCCCAAACAGTGTAAGTTGGGTTAAAAAAATCTGATAAAAATGGCTTAAAATCTATAAATATAATTAAACAGGCAGGAGCTGCAAAAACACGTCTTACCGGGCTGGTGGCTCGGGCTCCGTCCCCACCACAGTAATCCTGGTCCTGCACATCTCGAGCCACAGGGCAGGAAAACCAGGTGCCAAAGGAGGACTGGAAGCCGGCAGGTGGGTGCCCCTCCGTTCTTTGCAGAGAACGTCGTGGGGGCCCGAAGTCAACTGCCAGAGCGGGGCTTGGCTGCTCCCAAACGATCTCCACGAGGGGCATATCCCGGCAAAAAGCAACCACTGAGCAGAAACCAACACTCGGGAGATGATTCACAGCTACCCACTGAAGCTCCTCCGGCTCACCTCTGTCGTTTAGCCTTGGACAGGTGTGCCGGCTTCGAACACAGCAATCCTTTTTCTTTCAGTTGATCGCCCACACTTCAAGCCGACAGCGGAGGGAAATGCGCATCGTGCTATTCGCTTTGGGGACAAGCGAGTTGTACAAAGTGCAGAAAAAGCGTAGAAAACAGTCAGCAAAAGGAACCAAAGCAATCAATCAATGGGAAGCAAGCCTTCACCTTACGCCTTCATATGGTTGACTTGGGCATAAAAATCCCTGCGAACCAGCCACTGGGGTTTCTCAGCTGGGTTCTGAAGCTTCACGTGTTGGGAGAACCCAGCTGAGGTGAATCCGGGGCGGTTGAGTCAGGGTCAAGACAAGGCAACGTGGGCCGAGTTCCCAGGCTGCATGTGGAGACCCAGCCCAGCCTCTTTACGACACGCCGTGGGAATCAGCAGACATCGGGGGATTGGGGCGGCAACCAAGAAATCTGATCCATGCAGATTTCAAATCCTTGGGGGGAAAGTATCACAAAGCTCCCTCTCCTTGCAAGACACCGGTCAACAGCCGTCCCCCTGAGTCCTGGGCTACAAACACACCGAGCATGGAGCCAAGCATCAAGAGAAGAAAAGAAACTCTGCGCGTGGCTCCGGTCCCACCTTCTGGCTCCATTCCTGCTGAAGATGCTCAGTCCTACTTAGGCTCAACTCTTGGTGTGGCAATCAAGAAATGCCCCAGGTGCAAACGTGGAGTTCGCCTTTGCGTGCAGTTTGGACCCCCGTGTCCTCCTTTGCACCATGCTCATCCTGGCCCTGTTGATCTGCTTCCCCAGGAAGGTCCTGTTTGGCAGTTTCCTCCTGCGATGAAGGGCAGCCAGCGGGGCAGGAGAAGCCAAGCGAGGTCCCGAAGGAGCCCAGCAGGCGGGTCCATCTGGGACTGAGGGAGGCTGTGGCTGCCAGGCCTGTGATACTTGGTGAACTGCCCTGAGAGGTTCACCTCTTGGTGTGGCAATTACAGAGCACACTAGTATAACAAACTAGATCCTCATTAGGTCTAGTTTATGGCACAGGTCATCATCTGACAAATTTTAGGTGCTGCTGCGCAGAACCTGACAACAGTATATGTGGTAGCAGGGGTGGTATCTGAAAGCAGCAGGGAGGCGTGGAATTGCCCTGTGCGCCCTGGGTATTGATGCAGTAATGGTGAGATGAGGCCAGTACGAATGTCTCTGTAATACAGGCACTGGAGAAGCACATGCGCTGTCGTTTCTGTGTGTCCGGAGTCACAGGGGCGTTGTCTCTCCGGGTAAGGAATCTTCCTGTATCGGCCTTCAAGGACAGCTGGGGGGAGGGCATGACATCGTGCCAGAGTAAAGGCCCTCCGGTGTTTAGGTACTTTGAGTCTAGTTAAGTATGCCATAGGGGAGGCAGAGTACCGGTTGGATTCACCGGAAATAAAGGTTGGGGTCCGGCTAGGTCCAATTGGCGCTCTGTGCCTGCTACACGCTGTTTAACGAGTGCTTCGGCCTGATCAGATCCCACGCTGAGTAGAAGACCTGGAGAGAAGCCCAGGGACGAGACTTCAGTGGCCACTGCCTGCGTCCATGTGGACTGAGAGTCATCCCTCATAGTTAACGGGGCAAGCTGTGGCAGTCTGAGCCAAGAGTTGACTCTAGCCACCCACACTCTAGCCTCCCTTTTCATGAGGCCTGTCTCTGGTCTCAGGGTGGCTTGGAGTGGTGCTGTTGTGGCCTCAAGGGCGCAGTTACTACGGGTTGGATGCTGATGGAGCTCTTGGGTAAGGGTCTTCCAGTTCTCCAAGAGTGCGTCAGGAGACGCAGCTGATGCCGGGCCAGACTGAAGGCACGGTAGGCAATCTGAGGCCAGTAGCTCTGCTATCATTTGATTTAGATGCGGGGGGGGGGTGTCTGCTTGGCTCTGACACGATGAAAGTGGTTGATATAGTGAAGGGGGCTAGGGAAAGGAGCCTTCATTTTCCTCTCATATCTTGTGCATCAGTCACACAATAAAACATATGAAAGAAAGCTAGAAGATTGCTAACTCATTATTAAGTTACTACGGGTCACCTCTGGTATAAGATCAATCACAGGGGCATTGTCTCTCCGCGTAAGGAATCTTCTGTTATCGGCCTCCAAGGACAGCTGAGGGGAGGGCATGACATCGTGCCAGAGTAAAGGCCCTCCGGTGTTTAGGTACTTCGAGTCTAGTTAAGTATGCCATAGGGGAGGCAGAGTACCGGTTGGATTCACCGGAAATAAAGGTTGGGGTCCGGCTAGGTCCAATTGGCGCTCTGTGCCTGCTACACGCTGTTTAACGAGTGCTTCGGCCTGATCAGATCCCACGCTGAGTAGAAGACCTGGAGAGAAGCCCAGGGACGAGACTTCAGTGGCCACTGCCTGCGTCCATGTGGACTGAGCGTCATCCCTCATAGTTAACGGGGCAAGCTGTGGCAGTCTGAGCCAAGAGTTGAGTCTAGCCACCCACACTCTAACCTCCCTTTTCATGAGGCCTGTCTCTGGTCTCAGGGTGGCTTGGAGTGGTGCTGTTGTAGCCTCAAGGGCGCAGTGTTACTACGGGTTGGATGCTGATGGAGCTCTTGGGTAAGGGTCTTCCAGTTCTCCAAGAGTGCGTCAGGAGATGCAGCTGATGCCGGGCCAGACTGAAGGCACGGTAGGCAATCTGAGGCCAGTAGCTCTGTTATCCACCCATCCACATTCCAGGTTAGAAGGGTGACCTTATGCTGGTCACTTGGATGTCAAGTGGATGCACTGCGAACCAGTTGTTGGTTGAGATGGTTGTAATTGTGTCTCCCTCGGGGGGGGGAAGTGGGGTGCCATCAAGTTCCTGCTCTCTCTTCTCTGCCATCGTGATGTTTGTCCGCCAAGCCCCTCTTCTCATGAGGGTGCAGGGGAGCTGGTAGCTCTGGCAAGGAGACCGAAGAATCAGTGCAGCATGGGCAGCGAAGTGGGGGTCGCTGGCAAGCAGGGATCCCAACGCTTTATCAGGGGAGCCTCCGTTGGCTCTTCCAATGAGAGAAGGGGTGAGGGGGGCTGTTCCTCCTGTGAGCCAGGTTCCCGCAGGGCCAGGAGAGGCTCCTCAGATTTGGAAGCAAATGAGGTGCACCTCCAGACTGGGTTTCTGTTGTCTTTGGGTGAGGTTTGTTTTGTCTGCAAGGCGGTTTCAGCTCCTTGAGATTGCAGGGGTTCCTTGAAGATGGCTGGTGTGGAGCTCTCAGAGGAGCCTCTGTCAGCGTCACTTCCACTGTTGTTGGTGAGGAAGCCAGGGTAGCGTGCTGACAGCTTTCGGCGTGTCCGAGTCAAAGGAGGGAAAGTGGTGTGTGATGGATTAGAAGATGGGAAGTTCAATGGGCAGATGTATTAAGTTGGTGCTGGACTTCCATATCACTACCAGCACAGGGAGGGTATCACAGAACTGTCGTTTTGATGTCTGCCGGTTTTTTTCTCAGATTAAGGAGTTCTGTGATTATAGATTTACCTTCCTCCCTTGGAGTATGCTTAGGCTCTTCGCTCTTGGCATGGCTGGCAGATTTACTACCTTTGGAGCATAGGTTTTTACGGCTCTTACTGCAGGGTCATGACCGTTTGTCACTTTCCCAGTGATGAGGTCACGGACTAACTCGTCCTTAAAGGCTCTGACAGTTTGGGAGCGATGAGTCTGCCATAGGACTTGGACTGGGTACGTAGTGAAAACCTTTCAAATCAATTGTTCTCTTTTGACAGTTTAGGATCTGAGATAAGGAGCTCACAGTAATCTTGCGGCTGTTCCATCTATTTGTTGTTCAGTCGGTTAGTCGTGTCCGACTCTTCGTGACCTCATGGACCATAGCATGCCAGGCCTTCCTGTCCTCCACTGTCTCCCAGAGTTTATTCAAATTCATGTTCGTTACATCGGTGATGCTATCTAACCATCTCATCCTCTGCTGTCCCCTTCTCCTTTTGCCTTCAGTCTTTCCCAGCATCAGGGTCTTTTCCAGTGAGTCCTCTCTTCGCATTAGGTGGCCAAAGTATTTGAGCTTCAGCGTCAGTATCTGTCCTTCCAATGAGCAGTCAGGGTTGATTTCCTGTAGGATTGACTGATTTGACCTCCTTGCAGTCCAAGGGACTCTCAAGAGTCTTCTCCAGCACCACAGCTCGAAAGCATCAATTCTTCGGTGCTCAGCCTTCCTTATGCTCCAACTTTCACAGCCATACATTACTACTGGGAAAACCATAGCTTTAATTATACGGACCTTTGTCGGCAAGGTGATCTCTCCGCTTTTTAATATGCTGTCTAGGTTTGCCATAGCTTTCCTCCCAAGGAGCAAGCGTCTTTTAATTTCATGGCTGCAATCACCGTCTGCGGTGATCTTGGAGCCCAAGAAAATAAAATCTGTCACTGCTTCCATTTCTTCCCCTTCTATTTGCCAGGAAGTGATGGGAACAGATGCCATGATCTGAGTTTTTTTAATGTTGAGTTTCAAGCCAGCTTTGCACTCTCCTCTTTCACCCTCATCAAGAGGCTCTTTAGTTCCTCTTCACTTTCTGCCATTAGGGTGGTATCGTCTGCATATCTGAGGTTGTTGATATTTCTCCTGGCAATCTTAACTCCGTCTTGTGATTCATCCAGCCCGGCATTTCTCATGATGTACTCTGCATATAAGTTAAATAAGCAGGGTGATAATATACAGCCTTGTCGTACTCCTTTCCCAATTTTGAACCAATTGGTTGTTCCATGTCCGGTTCTAACTGTTGCTTCTTGACCCACATACAGGTTTCTCAGGAGACAGGTAAGGTGGTCTGGCACTCCCATCTCTTTAAGAATTTGCCACAGTTTGTTGTGATCCACACAATTAAAGGCTTTAGCATAGTCAATGAAGCAGAAGTAGATGTTTTTCTGGAACTCTCTTGCTTTTTCCATGATCCAGCAAATGTTGGCAATCTGATCTCTAGTTCCTCTGCCTCTTCGAAACCCAGCTTGCACTTCTGGTAGTTCTCGGTTCACATACTGCTGAAGCCTAGCTTGTAGGATTTTGAGCATAACCTTGCTAGCATGTGAAATGAGCGCAATTGTACGGTAGTTTGAACATTCTTTGGCATTGCCCTTCTTTGGAATTGGAAGGTAAACTGACCTTTTCCAATCCTGTGGCCACTGTTGAGTTTTCCAAATTTGTTGGCATATGGAGTGCAGCACTTTAACAGCATCATCTTTTAGGATTTTAAATAGCTCAGCTGGGATACTGTCTTCTCCGCTAGCTTTGATGTTTGTAATGCTTCCAAAGGCCCACTTGACTTCACTCTCTAGGATGTCCGGCTCAAGGTCAGTGACCACACCATCGTATTTATCAGGGACATTAAGATCTTTCTTGTATAGTTCTTCTGTGTATTCTTGCCACCTCTTCTTAATCTCTTCTGCTTCTGTTAGGTCCCTGCCTTTTTTGTCCCTTATCATGCCCATCTTTGCACAAAACGTTCCCTTGATATCTCCAATTTTCTTGAAGAGATCTCTAGTCTTCCCCATTCTATTATTTTCCTCGATTTCTTTGCATTGTTCATTTAAGAAGGCCTTCTTATTTCTCCTTGCTATTTTCTGGAAATCTGCATTTAGTCGGTTATATCTTTCCTTTTCTCCATTGCCTTTTGCTTTCCTTCTTTCCTCAGCTATTTGTAAAGCCTCATCAGACAGCCACTTTGCTTTCTTGCCTCTCTTTTTCTTTGGGATGGTTTTAGTTGCTGCCTCCAGTACAATGTTACGAACCTCCATCCATAGTTCTTCAGGCACTCTGTCTACCAGATCTAATCCTTTAAATCTATTCCTCACCTCCACTGTATATTCATAAGGGATATGATTTAGGTCATACCTTAATGGTCTAGTGGTTTCCCCTACGGTCTTCAATTTAAGCCTAAATTTTGCGATAAGAAGCTCATGATCTGAGCCACAGTCAGCTCCAGGTCTTGTTTTTGCTGATTGTATAGAGCTTCTCCATCTTTGGCTGCAAAGTATATATTTTGTATTCATTTTGTATTCCAAGGCCGAACTTGCCTGTTATTCCGGTTATTTCTTGACTTCCTACTTTAGCATTCTAGTCGCCTATGATGAAAAGGACATCTTTTTTTGGTGTTAGTTCTAGAAGGTGTTGTAGGTCTTCATAGAACCGGTCGACTTCAGCTTCTTCAGCATCAGTGGTTGGGGCATAGACTTGGATTACTGTGATGTTGAATGGTTTGCCTTGGATTCGAACTGAGATCATTCTGTCATCTTTGAGGTTGTACCCCAGTACTGCCTTTCCCACTCTTTTATTGACTATGAGGGCTACTCCATTTCTTCTAAGGGATTCTTGCCCACAGTAGTATATATAATGGTCACCTGAATTAAATTTGCCCATTCCTGTCCATTTTAGTTCAATGATTCCCAAGATGTCAATGTTCAGTCTTGTCATCTCATGTTTGACCACATCCAGCTTACCTTGACTCATAGATCTTACATTCCAGGTTCCTATGCAATATTGCTCTTTACAGCATCGGACTTTCCTTCCACTTCCAGACACATCCACAACTGAGCGTCCTTTCGGCTTTGGCCCAGCCGCTTCACTCTTTCTGGAGCTACTCGGAATTGCCCTCCGCTCTTCCCCAGTAGCATATTGGACACCTTCCGACCTGAGGGGCTCATCTTCCGGCGTCATATCTTTTAGCCTTTTGATACTGCCCATGGGTTCCATCTATGGACGTTGCTTTTTCTGCAGCACATGGTGGTACTTGGCTGTACCAACTGCTTCCGGATTCCCTGTTGACATAGGACAGGCTTCCAGAACGCCAGCGTGGCCGGCTTCTGCTGCCATTTTAACCCCGATTGCCATGGGGGATTTGCAGGTCAAGGGCTTGTTGGCAGCTGTCCACCTTGGCTGCAACGTCATTTGCGGTTGCAGTATAAAGATCGGAGTTTCTGCAGGCAGAAGGCAGACCTCACGGAAAGGTCGAGTAATGTAGCTGTGGGGGGTGCAGGAGATTTGCCCGGGGAGGTTCTCTCCGCTCCCTCCCTGCTCCGGGGAGTGACTTGGGTTGAAGCTTTGGAGGATCAGGAAGGAGGCCTGTCTTACTGGCTTCCGTGTTGTCATATTCTTTGGGGGTGAAGGGGATCCTGAAGCTGTAGATCTGTTACTCAAGTTTTTTGTTGTCTCTGTGGTGGGGAGATAGGAGTCAATGCTCATCTGTTTCTCTGCTTTATTGGATTTATGGTCCCCAGTATCATTAATGGTTCTTGCCTCTGGGTGGCATTTTTGGGGCATAGGACTGAGCCAGAAGGGGTGAGGCCAGTCACAAGCCGGGAGCTCATTTAACGAGCTGCTTGTTTGTTGCCATCTTGGCTCCTCCCCATGGCAATCAAGAAATGCCCCAGGTGCAAACGTGGCGTTTGCGTGCAGTTTGGACCCCCGTGTCCTCCTTTGCACCATGCTCATCCTGGCCCTGTTGATCTGCTTCCCCAGGAAGGTCCTGTGTGGCAGTTTCCTCCTGCGATGAAGGGCAGCCAGCGGGGCAGGAGAAGCCAAGCGAGGTCCCGAAGGCGCTCTGGAGCCCAGCAGGCGGGTCCCTCTGGGACTGAGGGAGGCTGTGGCTGCCAGGCCTGTGATACTTGGTGAACTGCCCTGAGGGGTTCACCTCTTGGTGTGGCAATTACAGAGGGCTTTTATCTCCCTTCAGTGGCTGGGGGGAGAGTTTTATTTTAGAAAAGGGAAATTTACAATTAAAAAACAAAGGAATTGTCAATTATAAGTGGGTGATGAACAGAGGAGGGAAGCTACGAGTGCTGTCTGCGCTTGGGAAAAGCAGCGCTGAAAACACTTACGTGGCTGCAGCCAGGCAGAAGTGCTTCCCACACCCACGTCCCCAGTGCGAGGGGACGGGGTCATGGTTCTCTCTCTCCCCCCTCCTAATTTGCTGAGAGAAATGGACTGGCCAGCACAGACTGGCTCTGTGGGTTGGGCATGCGCTACGAGGAAGTCTGTGGCGTGATGGCCCCCAGGTTGTCTACTCAATCTCTCAGGCCCAAGTGGGCAGTCACTGAACGAGGTTGGTGGTTTGTTTGGCGGAAGCCTTCTGATTCTGGGCTTCCTCCTCAGTCTGAGGTCCAGCAGGATAGACTCTTCCTTGGACCTTCTTGGAAGCGGGGGAGAGACTGGCACAAACACCAGGAGAGACTGCACTGCCCGCCTGGGAAGACCCCACCGCCTCTGCGCGACCATCCTTCTGATGTGCTCCGCCAGCTGCCTCTGGGTATCTAGCACGATGAGGGACAACTGGCTGATGAATGGAAGTTTTGTCTTTGCCAGATGGAGGGCTGGGACAACACTTAGGGCTGAGGGTGGTGTGGGAGCTGGAAGGAACTGCCGCAGGGATCGCTGGACCAGCTGGGAAAGCCCCACAGGTGCTGAAGAGTCTTCCTGAGGATGTGGAATCGCCAGCGGTCCTGGAAAGATGGTTTGAGTTGCCCAGACAAGGAGTCCATCCTGATGAGGGAAGTGACTTCAGGCGAGCTAGACGTAGAGGAACCAAAGCTTCCTTTTGGCACAGCCCAGCGTCCAGAGCAATAAATGCATTTTGACTGCGAGGATGCCCGGGATGCTTTGCAGTCCTCTGCTGCTCTGACAAGTGGGACGTCGTCTTCTGCTTGGTCTTCTTCTCTTTCTCCAGCCTCTTGGGAATGATATATGGGTGATTCCTCAGATATGGGGTCCATTTCCTGGACAGAGTGACTTGAAGGTGGCTGATGGTAGGGCTGGGTGCACTTGCACTCCGTGGCTCCGTGGCATGATGGGGGGACTCAGGAATGTCTGAAAAAGGAAGGACTGCTGCCGGGGTAGCGTGGAACGAAATACCCAGCCCTCTGGGATAGGCCAGCTTCTTGGCCTGCAGAGCTGCTCTTTCACACAGCGCACAATGTTCGCTGTCGCACCGCAATTGACGGATGGCGTCACGCTGACCTCTCTGGGAAAGGTCCTCTTCTGTTTGATCAAAGAGGATGGTGCTGAGATCTGTAAGGAAGGACAACGTTAGCAAGCTCCTGATCCCCTGGAGGCAACCTTTGGGTATGCCAGAAATCAGAGAACTCCCCTTATTAGCAAGAAACGACGTGCCTGTTCCCTTCTGGCTGTGCAAAGTCTAGAAAAGGGCATTTTCCAGGATATGGAGAGGGGAAGATGCATCGTTGGGCATCTGGGGAAGTGGCTTTGGGGAGAGACAGTGAAGATCCTTTGCTTCATCCTTGTCTGGTCTCATTCTCACTATCTTTTATTTTATAATCATCATCATCATCATCATCTAGCAGGCAAAGCAGGTAACAACAAAACGTGGCAATGGCTAAGAGCAGGAAAGTTTTTTATAATTTTATCTCAAGCAATATCAGGTAACTACATTGACTTAAATCCAAAATACATATAAAGAAAAAAAGAGATGTAGAAAACACAAAAAAAGATCTACTACAACGTGAATAAAAAGATGGATACTATACATGTGGAAATATTAAGGTAAACCATGAAATCCAACCAATTATATTCTTCAAATAATCTATCGCCAATAAAAAATTGATCAATATTTGATGGATTATTTGAAGAATATAATTGTTGAAAAAAGGTTTAAATTGTTCACTTATACCTTTGGTTTTAGCCACAATTTGATCATTGCTGTTTTTAATTGCACTAATACATTTTTTTCCTTAGCTGTTTTCAATTTGTTTGCCAGTAATCTGGAATTCTTATTATTGTCTTCATAATACCTTTGCTTAGCAAAAATAATCTGAGAGGAGGTTTTATCTGTCTCCAAATCATCTAACTCTCTCCTTTTATTTACTAGCTCCTTGTAAATACTGTCTAATCCAGTTCTATTATAGTTTGCTAATAAATTGTTAATTTCTAAACAAAGCTTACTTGCCTTTCGTGCTGATATTTTAAAATCATACTCATCTGGTTTATACACTCTCCTCACTCTCTTCATCCCACCTAGTTCTTACTGATGTTTCATTTGTATTATTTTCTTGAAAAAAAATTCTCAAAGTTTGAGTTAATCATTGCTTTGCTGCTACATAAAACGCCAACTATAAGTAAATGGAATAGCCTCTTCTAATTTAAGTGTAATAATCACTGGAGTGTGATCTGATATAATAATTGGTGAAATTTTAACTTGTTGCAGGAAATTTGAAAAAGTTTTAGATATCCACATGCAGTCTATCCTGGTATGAGATTTATGTCTACTTGAATAAAATACATGTGCTTTTATTGCAGGGTTCATAACCCTATTATAAAATTATCTCTGTTACTTTTTTTTTTACTGTTCATAACCTTTTGTAGGAAATCGATTTGATCCTGATTAGGAGCATACATAGATGCTAGTGTTAACGTTTTATTGTCGAATTCCCCTTCTATAAATATATATCTACCTTCCCTATCTTTCAAAACCTTTTGAACCTTGAAATTTATGCCAGCTTTAAAAAGAATGGCGACTCCCCTTGATTTGTTAGACCCTTGTGCATAATTTTTTTATCAAAGTACCTATCTTTCAACCTATTGGTTATATATGGTTCTTGAAACATAACTACATGAGGTTTAAATCATTTAACAGAGCCTTTCTCAACTTTTTGACCCTGGAGGAACCCTTGAAATATTCTTCAGGCCTCAGGGAACCCCGCAGATTCAGGCTCAAATGTAGGACAGAAGTTACACAATTATTATATTCATTTCATGGGTAGACCTGTATAGATGCACTAACAGTGTTCTTTAACTAAAAATAAAGAATGAAACTTACCTCTTTAATGTGAAGTTGCCTGAATTTGAAATAATTTTTAAAATAAATCATGATCTTCCAGGGAACCCCTAATGACCTCTCGCGAAACCCTGGTTGAGAAGCCCTGGTTTACCATAATTAACAACCCTTTTCCTCTTAATAGGATCTCCCAGACCTCTAACATTTAGAGAAATGAGTTTACATTGTTCTCCCATCATCTGCATTTTAGAGCGTCTCTATCTAATTTCTCTACACAATGAAAATAATTGCACACCCAGGAAATGTTTGAAAGCTTCTTGCTCACAAGGCCTATCAATATGTTGCCCGATATTATAAAAAGCATATAAAACATTAGTGTTCTGCCTACTACATAGACACCCTCCCATTCTCCCTCCCCCCTTGGGTAATCGCCCTCCTCCCTTGCCCCCCCCATGAACGGGTCCCACCATAGCCAACTCCCCCCCCTCCAGGCCCACTTAGACCAACAGCAAAAACGTCTTCGCAGAGGATCCTTTAAGGATCTTCTACCCAGTCTAAGGTTGTGTGTAGGGTGACCTACTGAGATTCCTTCTCCCCCTCACCAGCCAATAAACTCCCAGATATAAACTGCATCGCGGTTTCCATGGTGGTCAGGCTATCTCCAGAAGTAACGTTTTTTACGTTTGTCCTTTAGGGTTTAAGGCTCCCCGTAACTGTCATTAACTTAATTTTTATGTGTAAAATGGAGGTGGCCCAACTGGCGCCATCTTTAAATTCTCTAACGCTTCACGGCGGTGGGCATGCCGTTTTCTTGGCAACGGTATAAAAATGGTTGGTCTGCCTCACCTTCTTCCGGGATGTTTTCTCAGTTTCCCAGCCTGCCCTGCGGGCGTGGGATGACCTAGTGGTCTCCCATCCCAGAACGAACTCGGGCCGGCCCCGCTTCATTCTTCAAGGCCAGACAGGCCTTGCCCAAACCCCTTACCCAGGCCAGACCGAGCCCCCCCCCCCCCCCGCACTACATACCCATCTCGGTCGGGATTTGATGGCTTCTTCAGTTAGTCGATCGTTCCGTGTCCTCTTTGAATCCAGACGTCAGTTAAACAAGCTGGGCGAAGCCACTCGTGAATTCTAGGGGGATTCCACCCACACCGTGAACCGCACACGCCCTCACACACTCACACACGCGAGCCAGGCTCTCCCTCCCCATGCTCGTGTAAATGCAACAGTCGGGACTCTCCCTGGCCGGGCCTGATCGGGGCGTCTATGTAATTTATGCCAGCTTTAAAAAGAATGGTGACTCCCCTCGATTTGTTAGACCCTTGTGCATAAATTTTTTTATCAAAGTACCTATCTTTCAACCTATTTGTTATATATGGTTCTTGAAACTTAACTACATAAGGTTTAAATGATTTAACACAGCCTTTCTCATCTTTTTGACCCTGGAGGAACCCTGGAAATATTCTTCAGGCCTCGGGGAACCCCTGCCCATTCAAGCTCAAAGATAGGCCTGAAGTGACAAAATTATTATATTTCTTTCGTGGGTAAGGTAAAGGTAAATGCATCCACAGTGTTCTTAAACCAAAAATAAAGAATGAAACATACCTCTTTAATGTGAAGCTGCCCAAATTTGAAATAATTTTTTAAATAAATCGTGATCTCCCAGGCCTAGTGACCTCTCGCGGGACCCGAGGGGGCCACGGAACCCTGGTGGAGAAACCCTGATCTAGGCCAATGTGCTGTTTTCTTGGAGGTTGCCCAGCATCTGAGGGTCTTTCTGGTCATCCACAACTTCAGGAATTTCTGCCTACTCTGGGCCAACGTTTCTCACTGCAAGGACCCCGACTGCATGTGGCAGAAACTATAGCAGTCAGCGCTCCCAACCCCTGGTGCATTCCATAATCCCCAGCCACCTCAGCCATGCTGGTTCAGAATTCTGGGACTCGACTCCCAGCCTCTCTGGAGGGAAGCAGGCGGTACGTACAAGTAAAGACTCGAGGGGGCTCAGCCTGAGGTAACTGGGTGGCCAGGCCTTGCTGGGAAGAGCTTGCCACTGTCCTTTTCCAAGACGTGGTTCAGCTGCTCAATCCTGGGGTCTCCTAGTGGTCTCCCATCCAACTATGACTCAGACCCAACCCTGCTTAGCTTGACAAAGTCAGCCATGGTTAGCTAGGCTTCATGAAAGCCGGCTGGGTGACCTCGGGCCAGTCCCTGTCTCTCAGCCCTAGGAAGGAGCCAATGGCAAACCAGGAGTCTGTGAGTTCTAGTCCCGCCTCAGGCATGAAAGCCAGCTGGGTGGCCTTGGACCAGTCCCTGTCTGTCAGCCCTAGGAAGGAGCCAATGGCAAACCAGGAGACTGAGAGTTCTAGTCCCGCCTTAGGCACGAAAGCCAGCTGGGTGACCTTGGGCCAGTCCCTCTCTCTCAGCCCTAGGAAGGAGCCAATGGAGGAACCCCTGAAATGTTTTTCAGGCCCCGGGGAACCCCTGCCATTCAGGCTGAAATATAGGCCGGAAGTTACAAAATTATTATATTTGTCTCATGGATAGGTCTGTATATATGCATTAACGGTGTTCTTAAACTAAAAATAAAGAACGAAGCTTACCTCTTTAATGTGAAGTTGCCCGAATTTGAAATAATTTTTTAAACAAATTGTAATCTCCCAGGGAACCCCTAGGGACCTCTCACGGAACCCTGGGTGAGAAGCCCTGCTCCTGGGCTTCACAAGTTGATGTTGCCACGTAAATAAGTCTTTGAGGCTCCGGCCTTCCAACAGGTAAAAGTCCTAAAGTTTGCAGAGTGGCACACAGCCTTTGCCTCCCTCCAAAAGTTCTGGCATCCCTTGGGATGAGCTGCTGCCTCGTCGTAGTTGCCCCTTTTCCTGCTGTGGCCGAGCTCCAGGCCAAGCTCCTGTTACCTGGAATTTTAGGCCTCATTATTAGCATTTTTCAGCCATAAATAAAAACTGATCATTATTTATTTATTTATTTATTTGTTCGATTTCTCACCGCCCAACTCCCTCAAGGGACTCTGGGCGGTTTACAAATCTACAACATATCAAACATTAAAACACAATTTAAAAATACAATAAATATAATACAATTAAAATGGTGATGACTTCTTTCAGCATTGGAAGGGCAATTCCAGGGCTATCCTACAATATTAGCCATCCCCAGGAGTTTATGTTCTTCTTTCCGCCCCAGGCCTGTTGGCAAAGCCAGGTCTTGAGTTGTTTCCTGAAGTGGAAGTAATATTTTTCATATTAGACAGTGGCTGCAACATGCATATGATCAATGATCCATCTTTCTTCATCAAATTGAACCCAACTTCAAAGGAAGAAATCAGCTCAGCAGATGGAAAAGCAATCCCTGTGGAAGGAGAGGGCCGTGCTCTCCTAAGGTGCGGAATTGGCACCACCCAGAAGGATTGAGTTGCTACTAACATTTTATATGTTCCAGCTGTGAGCTTGAATTTGATAAGTACATCTGCACTGATGAAGAAAGGCCATATCATTTGTTTTAAAGGTAACAAAGGTTTAAAGGTAACCCGCTAGAATTCCGTCTAGCAGGGTCCAGGAGGCGTGCCTTCTCTGTGATAGCACCCGCCCTGTGGAATAACTTTCCCCCTGAGGTGAGACGGGCACCCTCGGTCCTGGCCTTCAGGAAGTCTTCAAAGACCTGGTTCTGCCGCCTTGCCTGGGACAAAGGAAATGATAGTTCCTACTGGGGGTGGTTAGCTTAGTAATATCCTCCTTTTAAGAACACACCATCTTTTGGATTTTTAAATTTTATTTTTATATTAGATTTTAGATGTATAGGTTTTTAACTTTTTATAGTGTGATTGTAACCCGCCCAGAGTCTACCATGGTGGAGAAGGGCGGGGATAAATCCAAATAAATAAATAAATAAATAAATAAATAAATAAATAAATAAATAAATACAATTGTGAAATAATGGATCAAAGAGGTGTCTTTCTAACAGGATACCTAGATCAAGGTTTAATTTTTCTCAATTGTGAGAGGCCAGACATGGCATGCGTGGCCAGTCACCGAGAAAAGGAGGACGACAGTGCCATCCTCTGGCACAGACGACTGGGACAAAGAAATTCAAATGTAATTCTTCCAACGAAGAAAAATGGATTGGAAAGCAATTTGGAAGCCAAGGACTGTGGTAGGGCTGCTGTAAGGTACAGAACCTACACACAGGGAAATTCCACAAGGCCTGCAATTCCAAAACGAAGCACCAGGCGCTCTAAACAGCCCCTGGAGCCAATTCACACCGAGCTGTGTGGGCCGATCCAAGCATCTGTTGGGGGTAGCAGACATCTAGCAATGACAGCTACTTACACACACGTTCCAACAGAGAAAAGAATCAAAATAGATTCCCAAGCAAAGGGAGGAATCTTGATGGGGTGCCCACCGGAAAACCAGGGAGATAAAGTTTCAGATCCCAAGACTGGCTCAGTTCAAATTTGCAGAGTGGGACATTTTTATGAAACAGAGCCAAATTAAACTCCTCTAACCAATAGCTCTACAGAAGGGGGAGGTGATGATGACTTGTTCAAAGTGCCTCACCCAGTATTTCCAGATGCAGTGAGCAGGCAAGCCCAGAGAGAGGACATTGAGCCGGAGGCTCTGCCTGAGTCAGACGATGAGGAACCAGGAGGGACAGAAGGGGCAGAGATGCAGCAGCATCCAGACCTGAGTCCTGTTCCGGACCTGAGGCGCTCATCGCGACCCAACAAGGGAGTTCCAGCCAAGCGACTGTCCTACCTTGCAGGAGTGGCGTTGCCGAAAGAGCCTGCATCATGGAAGGAAGTGCAACAGCTGCCACCAGCTGAAGCAGGTAAATGGAAAGCAGCAGCACTAGAAGAGTTTGAGGCTCTGCAACACAACAACACATGGACACTCACAAAGTTACCTGTTGGCAAAAAGGCCATTAGTTGCAAATGGGTCTTTAACACCAAACAGAATGAGAAGCGAGAAGTCCAAAGATACAAAGCTAGACTGGTAGCCAAGGGCTATTCACAAAGTATGGGGAAGATTATGACGAGACTTTTGCACCAGTTGTGACCCACACAACAATTCGACTTCTTTTAAGTCTAGCTGCAAGCAGAAACATGCAAGTGGAACATATGGACATTAAAACAGTGTTCTTGCATGGTGAAATTCAGGAAGAGTTGTACATGCAACAACCTGAAGGCTTCACTGATCCAAAGAACCGGCATTTAGCATGCAGGCTTCAGAAGGGGATCTATAGGCTTAAACAAGCAGTAAGGGCCTGGAATGTGAAACTAAACCAGATGCTAATAGAGCAAGGTTTCACTCAGGGCAAAGCTGATCCCTGCCTCTACACACGACACAGGAATGGCAGAGACGTGTTCATTCTGACATTTGTGGATGATTTGATTCTCTGTTATGAGGATCAGAGGGACATTGATGAAATTGTGTCCAATTTGAACACAGAAGTAGAGGTAAAATGTCTTGGAAAGGCAAGCTACTACTTGGGGATACAAATTGACAGGGAAGAGGATGGAAGTTTTCTCCTCAGTCAGAGGCAAAAGATTTTAGAATTATTAGAGAGCCTGGGACTGGAAAATGCAAACACAGTTCCAACTCCAATGGAAACAGACTTTCACAAAGTCAAGGACACTAGTGAACTGTTGCCTCAGAACAATGGCTACAGAGAGGCCATTGGAAAGCTGTTACATCTGTTGTTCGAATGCCTGACCATTGACTTCCAAAGCAGCTACTTTACTCCCAACTTAAGAATGGAAAACGGAATATTGGTAGACAGCAAAAGAGATTCAAAGATACTCTCAAAGCTAATTTAAAAAAAATGTAATATCAGCATTGAGAGGCTGGTCATCCAGAGAGGCCCTGCTACGTACCCCATCAATTAGAGAATGTCATCTGATGGGGTCTAGGAGGCGGGCCTTCTCTGTGACAGCGCCCACGTTATGGAACAGCTTGCCCCCAGAGTTGAGACAGATCTCCTCCCTCCCGACCTTTAGGAAAGAGCTGAAGACCTGGTTCTGCCGCCTGGCATGGGATGGAGGAAGGGATAGTTCCTCATGGAGATGGCTAATCCCTTGATTTTAATGTCCTTCTTTTAATGAATATCTTATCCATCTGGATTTATAATTATTTTTATACTGTTTGTATTTTTATTTATAGATTTTAACTATTGTTATCCTATAAACCGCCCAGAGTCCCCTATTCCGGGAGATGGGCGGGGATAAATTTAAATAATAAATAAATAAATTGAGAATTGGGAAGCCCTAACTCATGAGCGTTTCAATTGGAGGTCAGCCTTTATTAAAGGCGCTACAGACTTTGAAGAAGCACGAGTACAGGGAGAAAGGGAGAAACGAGCTAAGAGGAAGGCATGTCAAGCAAACCCTCATCATGACCGTCTTCCACCCGGAAACCTATGCCCTCATTGTGGGAGGTTGTGCGGATCCAGAATTGGCCTTTACAGCCACTTACGGATCCACTGTCAAGATTTTACCCTTGGAAGACAATCTTACTCGGCTACGAGTGATCGCCAAGAATAGAAGAATAGAAATATCTGTCAACCACAACAAGGCCAGATATTTCAACTGCAGTGGGGATCCTCTGCAGAAAGACCAGCGTACCCACCCAAAGGGACTGGACAGGTGTTAAGCAGGTGTCAAGATACCTGAAGGGGACTGCAGACCTGAAGCTTAAGCTGCCAGCAACTGATTCTCCTGAACTAGTGGGATACACTGATGCAGATTGGGCAGAGGATGTAACTCAGGGCTTTCCAAAGTTTTCCAGCGGCGACACACCAACGGTGGCGTGCAAGAAAACCCGGAAGTGCCGCCATTGCGGCAGCGCGCAAAAACCCAGAAGCGCTGATGGTCCCTGCCGCCGTGCACGCAGTGGCGCGCCATCAGCGCTTCCGGGTTTTGACGCGACACATCTTGGCCCCGCAGGCGACACACTTTTGTGTCGTGACACACTGTTTGGAAAGCTCTGATGTAACTGATCGCAAATCCACTAGTGGGAATGTGATTTTCTTTGGGGGAGGGGCTGTGAGCTGGGCTAGTCACAAGCAGGCTATTTTGGCACGCTCAACTACTGAAGCGGAGTATGTCTCAGCAGCTGAGACATGCGCAGAGGTGCAATGGCTCAAGTATTTACTTGAGGATCTGGGAGTCAGTGTTCATGCTCCAATAAGAGTCTTTGAGGACAACCAAAGTTGTATAAGACTCTCTCTGTCACAGAAGGTGGGAGGGCAGACCAAACACATGGATGTTCGCTACCACATAATTAGAGAGGCACAGGAGACAGGACTACTACATTTGGAGTATTGTCCCTCAGATAGCATGATTGCAGACATCCTTACAAAACCACTTGCAAAGGGTGTCTACCAAGGCCTACGTAGTGAGTTAAATCTTGTGTAGGCATGATGCATGACTTTGATTTGAGAAGGGGTGTTGGAATCTGGCAAATCAAGCATGCCTCATTAGCATATGGGTAATTGTTCTAGGAGGCAAACTCTGTGCTTCTAGAGGAAGCTGCTTATTGCCCCTCCCACTTCCTCCTCTCTCTCTGATTCTTCCACCATTGAGGAAGAAGCAGCATGTGGCTGCTCCTCTCCATGGAGAAGCCATGCCTAGGCCTCAATCGCCTCTTTTTCCACGCAGCCTCTGGCAGCAAACAGGGCCAAAGGTATACAGTTTAGGGAACAGAAAGAACTGAAACCGATTTTCTACTGAAATGGCTGTACCTGGACAAAATAAATGTAAGAACTCTTTTGTACTGACTTTTTGTACCTGCAATGTCTAAGTGTGTGTTTCTTTATGCTTGGGTGGGCTAAAAGTGTAAGATTAAGAACCTGAATCTCTCTAATGTGCTCACAGGCTGTGTTTTTAAACAATATTTAACAAAATAATAATAATAATAATAATAATAATAATAATAATAATAATAGCAGCTAAATAATAAATAAATATTCCTTTTTCTGCGCATGAGTTTACACAATGTTAAGCTCTGCTCCATTCACTAGTTCTAACAGGCCACTGAATGATCTTCACACATGACCGTGGAAGCGTCTTCGGACAACGCTGGCTCTTCGGCTAACAAATGGAGATGAGCACCGGCCCCTAGTGTCGGACACGACTGTGCGGGGGAACCTTTGCCTTTTTACTATTAGCTTTTTAATAAAGGTGATATTAGCATTTTAGCACGGCATCCTGCCTTCTTTTCAAGTTCAGGCAACCATGTTTTCCTTTTACCCCAAACCATTTCTTTTACCTGCAAAAACCAGCCTTTTCAGCAACTGAACAGTAGAGAGCGTATTCTGAAAGTTCTTGAATACATTTGCAAGTTTTAAAGATACAAACCCGGCTGTGAAAGTGAGTGTCGTACCCATAAATTTGCCACTTGTGGAATATTATCTGTAATCAATGTTTTCTATTGTTTAATTCTCACAGGTAATCATGTCTTTTATTGTTGGATTAGTTGCTTTCTGACGTATCACATATACCAAATGTATGTATCATTTGTTTCTATACCCTATAAAAAGTCTTGACCAATTTAACAAATGCCTTTTGCTTTGCCTGAATTACTTTGTGATTCGTATTTTCGGGTAGGCGAAGGGGCTACCTTTGCAAAGGTAAAATTGTTTTCTCTCCCAAATTCAGGAATAGGTCTTCAGCCTTTTTAAGGCAACACTGCAAGCTCTGCTCTTAAGCCGCATTGCTCTCAAGCAGCTGAGCTCCCAGGTTAAGATTCAGGCAGGAATCCCACCAGGATGGGCTCCAGTTTTGGGTGAGACCGGCAGGAGGACTCACGAATGGGGGTGTGTGTGTCTCGCCCAGAGCTCTAGTCCTCAATGCCTGCATACCGCCCTGCACCAACGGCCCTGCTGACTCAACGCCTCCCCACCCCAGCCCTGCCAAAACAGAGCTGCTTTTCCTCTTCTTCCTCACCCCAACGGCTGGCTCACGCCGGCAGAACAGCAACCAGGCCAGGCCACAGAGATGGTCCCCCAAACCTCAGCTTTCTGGCTAGGTAGCAGCCGAGGGGGCCTGGCACGAAGGGTTTTAGCGACCTTTCAATGAGAGCCAGAATGCCCCGCTCACATTGCAATCTCTTCCTCTGGGTATTGTAAGGGTTCGCTTAGCTTAACCAACGCCATTCTGCTTTTGGAAACTGCTTGCTGTTAGAAATTAGGTGAAAGGGGACTAGGGATAGATAACGCATGACAAGGATTGTTTAACATACCAGGAGACATGCAGGCTGCTGATAGAGGTCTCTAGGAGAGAGTTCACTATGCTTCTTACTTAGCTTTGCAAGCCCTATATAAGCATTGAACTTGCGATGGGTGTGTGTGGGTTTCTTCCCAGACATTCACTGCCATGATATCTGTCTGTAGAAATCCCACCCAGCTTAACTTGGCCAAATAAATGCTGTTCTTTTAAATCTCCAAGCCTCGACTCAAGACTGTTATTGACAACTTCAGGAACTTGGGTAAAACAGTGTAAGCCGGGACCTTACAGTATGAATTTCTACCTCAAGCTGCTCTTTTTGGGGAAGAAAAGAGGACTCACTTTTGAGAATTCAGGGACTGCCCGCTTGGGCCTCAGAGGTTGAGGAGAGGACGCCACAGACTTCCACGCAGCGCATGCCCAACCCAAGTGGCTGAAGAACCGGCCGCCAATAAGACACCGGCTAGAGGAGACCGTGATTCTGAGCCCGTGAGATCCTATTCAGATCATGTGGGGCCAGATTGCGGCAGGGTAGCTAACCCAGAATAAGCTGGCAGTTACAAAGGTGGGACAGAGGTGGCCAGCCTGCTTCCTTGAGGACAGAGGGCCCTCGTCAAACCACACCAGCAGCACTAAGCTTTCTGGAGATTACCTACTGAATCGGTCCAGCCTGCTATTGGTCAAAAATGTGTGGATCAAGATGGAGTTAAAGTTTAATCAGGTTTATTCATATTTTGAAGCCAACCATTGGCCAAACTGTAAGCACAACGAAAGCCTGGTCACTTCCAAGATCAGCTGTATGTTGATTCCTGAAAGCTGAATAAGAATAATAGTGACAGGCAGAAGTCAGTGATGAAAAGGAGATCTGTGGAGACGGGGAGAATTGTGGGTAAGGATCCAGCAGTTGCCCTTCTTTCCTTCTGGCAACTCTTTCTAAGAGAAGAGAATCTTTTTTGGCTCTGGGTTGAACCGTGTGTTCTTGGTGCTCCCTGAGCTTGGTGGTTTGCTTGCAGACGTTGCATGGCCCAACGAGGTAACATCACCAGGGCGAGGGAGCGTGGGGTGTGCTGTCTGTACGTCTGCAGAAGCTTGCCCTGCCAGTGTTGGTGGAGGGGGCTTTCCTCCTTGGTGGCTCGGTGATCAGAGCCTGGTCTTCTGCCTAATTGCTTGTCTGCTGTTGACCCCTGCTTCTCCTGCTTCACCACCCAACTAGGTATCATCATGATACAGGGAGCCATCACCCCACTTGGGAGCAGAAGTTCAGTTGCTAAGCAACAAAAGGTTCCCTCTTGATTCTGCTTGCCGTAGGCGGTGAAAAAAGGTAAAGGTTCCCCCCACACATTTGTGCAGTTGTGTCTGACTCTAGGGGCTGGTGCTCATCTCCGTTTGTTAGCCGAAGAGCCAGCGCTGTCCGAAGACGCTTCCGCGGTTATGTGGCCGGCAGGACGCGCGCGGAACGCTGTTACCATCCCACCGAAGTGGTACCTATTCATCTACTTGCATTTGCATGCTTTCGAATTGCTAGGTTGGCAAGAGCTGGGGCGAGTGCGGGAGCTCACTCCATCACACGGGACTAGGGATTTGAACCTCCAAACTTGTGATCTTCCGATCGACAAGCCTGGCGTCTTACCCGCTGAGCCACCACGCCCCCTTAAGCTGGGTGAGAAGATGGAAAACGGCCATCGTGTGACTGCGGGACTTCACAAGAGTGGCAAATGCGAACCAGTTGCCAAGCACCCAGATCGTAATGACGTGAGCATGGGGCTGCTGCGGCGGTCGTAAGTGCGAGGACCAGCGATAAGTCTTTTTTTCCAGCACCGTCTTAAGTCTGAACTGTCACTAAATGAATGGCCATTAAACAAGAACACTACCTGCAAATGCGAAGATGGGTGGGCTTTTCTGTCTGTTTATATACAGAAGCTTGCCCTGCCGATTTAGGTGGGAGGGGGGTTTCCTCCTTGGTGGCTCTTGATGAGAGGATTGTGTTTGTCTGGGGTTGATCCAGAAACAGGGAGGAGACCCCACCCTCACCGGCACGGATGACGCGACCTAGTCGGCTACTGAAACTACTGCAAGCAGTCCACCAAGCTCAGCGAGCACCGCGGGCTCCACCGACTAGCAGAGCGCATCCAGGAACACCAACCAGCACTCAGAAGACGTGGGAAAAACTCCTCCATCTCACCACACGTGGACAGAGGCCACCACCTTTTCAACTGGAAAACTACTCGTGTTTTAGATAAGCCCGATCCAAAAAGAGTGGGACTTCCTGGAAGCTTGGCATTCAGACCAGTCAGCCACGGATAGACGCACAGAGATCAGCCCCATTTACGTTCCGTCCCAAAGAGACAATGGAAACCTAGGAAGGAAACCGAAAGACTTCAGCGCGTCCCCTCCGGCAGCCACACGCGGAGAAACAGGGGTCAACCCCAGACAAACAGTCGGGAAGAAAACAATCCTCTCCTCAAGAGCCACCAAGGAGGGGTTAGGAGGGGGCACTTTATCTATCATAATTCTAGTCTTAAGAAGAAATCTGAACAAAAGTTCCAAAGATATTGGATCAGATTACGCTGAAAGAAACTGAGTTACAGCAAAAACCGACAGAGAATCATATTGTGTATCAACTAAAGTTACTACCTCAGCCATATTCAATGTTGACTGTGAAAGAAAGAGAAACAAAGCTGAAACATGCTAAACAGAGACATTCTGAATTTGCTAATAAACCAGGAGGATGGCTAGCATATAAATTGAGGAAACAAAGAGAGAAGAAAACGATATTAAAGATTCAAGAAGGAAAGGTGGAATTACTGGATGAGAAGATTAAGAAAGCCTTTTATAGTTTTTTCACTAACTTGTAGAAAAAACAAGAAGTCTCACTGGAGAAGATAGATGAATATTTGAACAAACAAGACTTACCAAAACTTTCACAGGCACAGAAAGCAATGTTGAATAATCCCATAACTACTTTTGAAATAAATAGTTGAAGCTATCAGAAGAACTAAATTGGGGAAAGCACCAGGTCCCGGTGGGTTATCTGCTCTAGAGATGTACTAGAGATGTTTTCAAGATCAGATTCTTCAACCTTTGAAAAGACTGGTGAACTCTCTTTTGTTAGGTTCTGCAATGCCAGATTCACGGAAAGAAGCCAACATTGCACTTTGACCAAAGGAAGGACAAGACCCCTCTCTAATTAAGAATCATAGACCAATTTCACTGTTGAATAATGACTATGAAATATTTGCTTCAATATTGGCGGAACGAATGAAGAAAATTCTACAGGACTTTATTCATCATGACCAATGTGGGTGTTTACCCAAAAGACAGTGAAAGGACAATGTAGGAGTGTTTTGGACATTATAGAAGCAACTCGAGAAACAACATGGGACTTTGCTTTTATAGGTGATTACAGCAGCAAGAGGCACAGAGATGGAAAGATCCACAAGTACCTGCAGTGGAAGAATGGATTATTAAATAGATGGATCTGGCTCAAATGGCCAAGTTCACAGCGTTGATAAGAGAAAATACTATTTCTGGATTATTGTCTATTTGGCAACTGCTTTTAGAGTACTTGCTTCTGTCAGAAAAAAATGAAGTTTTGATTTTGGGTTTCAGTGATGAAATGGTCTGATCTGATCGAAATAATGTGATTAAGGTTTAGATAGTTGTAAGAGATGATATTTGTAAATGTACTCATATCTGTACTGGAGAAGGTTGGAAGTCACTTTCTGTTTCTACTTTCTTTCTTTCTTTCTTTCTGTTCTTTTTTCTTTAGTTCTGTTCTCTAGCTTTTCTATACTCTATATTTTATTTTATATTTATTTATTTATTACATTTATATCCCGCCCATCTCCCCCACAAGGAGGGACCCTGGGCGGTTCACAACAAATTTAAAATCAATATTTTGTATTTTAACTACTGTATACTTTGAAAAATAATAAAGTTCCGTGGGAAAAAAATAAGAACCACCAAGGAGGAAAACCCCCTCCCACCTAAATTGGCAGGACAAGCTACTGTATACAGTATAAACAGACAGAAAACCACACACAACTTCGCATTTACAGGTAGTCCTCGCTCAATGGCCATTCATTTAGTGATGGTTCGGACTTAAGATGGTGCTGGAAAAAAAGACTTGTAGCCGGTCCTTGCCCTTAGGACCGCGGCAGCAACCCCACGCTCACGTCATTACGATCTGGGCGCTCGGCAACCGGTTCGCATTTACCACCCTAGCAGCGTCCGACAGTCACACGGTTGCCGTTTTCCACCTTCCCACCCAGCCTACGGCAAGCAAAGTCAAGAGGGAACCCTGTGATTCACTTAACCACCACGTGCTTTGCTTAATGACCGCAGGGATTCGCTTAACCAACGCAGCAAAAAAGGTCGTGAAATCGGGGCGGATTCCTTAATGACCCCTTTGCTTAGCAACCCAACTTCTGCTCCCAGGTGGGGTCGTTAAGCCAGGACTACCTGTATCATGAAGATACCTAGCTGGGCATCAAAGCAAACCACCCAGCTCAGAGAGCACCAAGAACTCCACATCTCTCTTTCTCCTGGATCTTGACTTTCAGCCTCGTTAGGCCTTGCCTGCTCGATGTTTGGCTGTTCAAGGTTTGGCTGCTCAGTTTCACCTCTTTCCTGAGTGATGGTGAGCTGCTCGAGGTGTCTCTGTGGCACGTCCGCTCTTGGCCGGGAGCGTGGCTCAATGGCTCTCGGGCCTCTCTGCAAGGCCGTCCCAGGTTGTCTTCTGCTCCTGGCTCTGCAACCACAGCTGGAACCCGGTTTGCCTGCCGAGTTTCTTTCCTGTGCTACGATGGTTGTACCATGAGGTTGCAATAGTCTATTGGTCGTTTCTGAGATGTTTCTGATGGTTTCATGTGTTTTTTCCAGTTGTTCCTTTTTTATTATGACAAAGGCATCATCTATATACCGGACCCATACTTTGGGTTGTATACGTGCGAGTGCTATCATTCCTAGACACTGCATTACAATCTCTGCCATGAGTCCTGAAAGTGGTGATCCCATGGGTGTTCCTTTGATTTGTTGGTCTATTTGTCCATCAAACTGAAGTTAGTGAGTTAGTGAGGCCGAGGTCGATGAGGTCCATGATTCTTGGTCTTTCTGTCTTAGGGAGCCCATCCTCCTCTGGGCTCCCTCCTCAGTCTGAGGTACGGTAGGATACACTCTCGCTGTAGAGAGACCGGCACGAACACCCATCGAGACTGCACTGCCCGCCTGGGAGGACCCCATCGACCCGCATGACCATCATTCTGATGTGCTCCACCAGCTGCCTCCGCGTATCTATCACTATGAGTATCAGCTGGCTGACAAACAGAAGTTTTATCTTCGCCAGATAGAGGGCTGTGGCAATCTGTACGGCTGAGGGCGGTGGGTGAGCTGGATGGAACCGCCGCAAGGATCGCTGGACTAGCATGGGCACGTCCCACAGGTGCTGGAGAGTCCTGTTCAGCATCTGGGATGCCCAGAGCTCCTGGTCAGTTGGTCTGAGCCGGCTGGACAAGTAGTCCACCGTGCTCAGGGAACTGACCGAACGGGAGCTAGCCATGGAAGAACAAAAGCTTCCGCTTGGCACAGTCCAGCATCCAGAATGATAAATATACTCCTCGTGACGGTGAGGATGCCAGGCCCCCTTCTCAGTCCTCCACTGCCCTGACAAGGGGGACCTCTTCTTCTCCTTCTCCAGCCTCTTCGGAATCATGTACAGATGATTCTTGATGTATGGGGTCCATTTCCTGGACAGAGAGACTGGAAGGTAGCCGATGGAAGGGCTGGGTGCACTCGCACTCCGCGGCACCGTGGCATGATCGGGGGGCTCCGGAATGTCCCAAACCCTGGAGTGTCCCATCCAAGGAAGGACTGGTGCCGGGGATGGCAGTCAACAGGAACCTCCTTGGGACAGGTCCTCTTCTGCCTCATCAAAGAGGATGGTGCTGAGGTCTGTAAGGAAGGACAACGTTAGCAAGCTCCCAATCCCCTGGAGGCAACTTTCGGGTCTTGGTGAAGCAAGCCATGAGACACCCCCCCCCCCGGAGTTGTGATAAGGAGTAAATGGGAGAGAACAGGAGCCCTTTCTGTGGCTGGCTGGGGCCCGGGGGGGGGGGAGAGGGATGCCTTCCCATTACCTTCTATGTTTCCCATGATGTCCTCTTCCTGGTCCTGCAGGTTTGGGGAACCCTGTTGGGAAGGGAAGATGCAGGACAGTTACTTCATGGGAACGGGCTCCTCGGCCTCCTGATTGCAGATGTGGATTCCAGAGAGATCCTGTATCTGCTCTTATCAAAGTCCTTTTTCTCCAGATCGCCCCTGCAGGACTCATATCGCACTCTCTGGTCTTCTCACGTGGGCAGCACAAAGGGAGCGGGCCACGTGATTTGCAGACGTCTGAGGGTTTGCCCAGACTCCGTGTGCCTTGACTCCCAACTTGACACCTCCTGACTTTGACTCTGGACCTGGACCGGCTGAGTACCCTTCTACAACCTTTGGACCCTTGGACTTCGCTTGACCACTCTGAGCCTGCTGTTTTGGAAGGAACGCTCGGCTCTCCCTGAGGGTAACTGCCCATCCACGAGGTCCGACAGGGCGGGCCCCCTCCAGGTCCCCTCCCTCAAATGTGGCCTAGGGGGACCTAGGCAGCGCCCCTTCTCGGTAGCGCCCCCTGCCCTTTGGAACACCCTCCCCCTGAGACCCCGCAGGGCCCGACGCTCCTGGCTTCCACGGGCATAAAGGCCGAGCTTTTCCCGCAAGACTTGGGGTGATGTGAGGCTGGAGCCCAGGGAAGCTCTGCAGTTGGTCCACATTTTGCGTGTGCTGTGTTTGGGGCGTCAGGTATGTTCTGCTTTGGTTGGTTTTTGTGCTTTTTATTGTTTTTATTCCTTTCAATCAGTCCATCTCTGGTCAGAGAAGAGGGCTGTGAGACCGGCCAAGGAAATAACTGGAGAAAAGTCCAGACAAGCCCCTCCCTCCTCAAGTGAGGAGGGGGAAGCTCATCCAGACGTGGCAGGCTCTGTTCCTACGGCTGTTATCCGAAAGGAGTCCTGGCCTCTCCGTGTCTCAGTCTGGTCTACCTGGCTGGGCTGGCAGCCAGTGGCAAAGCCTCTTGTGACATCGTGAGAAATCCTGTAACCAGGGGCAGCTGACTGCAAGCAGAGGGGGTCTTGACCGTATGAGGAAAGCCCCCCTTTCACGCGTGTCACAATGCATTTGAAAAGGGGGGGCCCTTCAGCCACCACCTTGACTTTTTTCACCCCTTGTTGAAAAATGGAAGTAGAGTGTTGAAGGTGAAAATGTTATATCAAAAGTGCCTGTGCAGTCTCCCTCTCTCACATAAATGATCTTTGCTTATAAACAGAAGTGATCTTTTATGGGGAGACCATGAGATTGAATTTGTGAAGTCTCCTTCTCCCTGAGAAGTCTTCAGGAAGGTGACCCGCGGAGCCCCAGACGGCTTGTCTTTGCTCCCCAACCCTTTTCACACATGCCAATCAGCCTCTGTGCTCACAACCAGACTGTGCAGGAACCACCCAACCTCTTGGGTTCTCTCTGTCCCCCTTCAGGAGCAGAGCTGGGGGGAATCACCCAAGGGAGGAATGGGGCATAAAAAGGTTTGAGGATCCAGTTTGGACTGCCGCTGCCGAGACCCTTGTGTAAAATCAGAGATGCCAGGTTTCTGGTGGGGCTAATGGCATCCTTCAAGACCGGGAGAAGGGATAATGGGTGAAACGGTATAAGAACCACTGATCTAGGGTGTCCGCAGGGTATGGTCAAAAATGTAAAGATGGCAGCCACGTGTTGTGATTTCTTTTATCACACCCTGCGCACAGCCCTGGTTGAATCCCTGGGGAGAACCACAGCGGCCAACCAGCTAGCCAGCCAGAGATCCACCCACCTGCTGGGCTGCAGACCACCTTCGGGACCTGGCTTGGCTTCTCCTCCCAAGTTGGATGTCCTCCCGGTCAGGAAGAACACGGCCATCTAACAGCTTCCTGGGACAGAAGACCAGGAAGAGCAGGATGATGGCAATGAAGAGGAAGCCGGGGTCCCAGCCAGAGGCAATGTAGAAATCCATATCCGCCACAAGAAGGAACTCCACGTATGGAGTTCAGGCTGTATGGTGATGGCCACTCGAAGAGCTGAACCTCTCAGGGCAGGTCACCAAATGACCCAGGCCTGCCAAGTTGTCTCCTGATATCTGCCGATGCCCGGGCCGTGTCACAAAGAGGCCGGGCTGGGTCCCCACATGCAGACAATGCCCCCAAGTGCCCCCTGGGGAAACCCAAAATGGTCAACCTGCTCAGTAAAATCTTCTCAGTCTGGTAGCATCCAGCTATAGGCAATTTTTTCTTTTAAAAAAAAGCAATGTCTGTTTTCCCCCAAACTAGAGGAAGATCCAATCTCCATTCTGGATGCAGATTAGGTTCCTTCTAGAACTGCCCAGAGTTGATGTCATTTGCCGGCAGGAGCTAGAATTCCTAATGAGGTTATTTCGGGCATAATCACGGAGAAGATGGGTAGCTCAGGTATGCAATGCTGGGAGCACCGAGATCTGACTATTTCAGGGGTCGCCGATCATGCCCTCGAACCCCATGGAGTAATCTCTCTACACGTGCAGTTGTAGGAATGACTGTGCTTGAATGTGGCCTCAAGGAGCTCTCTGCCCAGTTCAGACCCACGGTTGAAACCTACATGGCTGACAAGCTGCTTGAGGAACATTTGGAGGAAAGAAATGGCAGAGAGGGAAAAGGTGAAGCATCCTTTGCAGTCAGCTTTCCCTGATTCTCCTTTGCATCTATTCAGTCTGCCCCTTCCACGACGTTCACCCTGACAAGTGGTTTGCTGGTACTGTTGGGAGATTCGGTTTCAGTGTTCCCTTAATTGTGCTTTAGTGCAGTGTTTCCCTCTTTTTTTAAAAAAATAATTTTATTAAAGGTTATAATTACAATAATAAAAGGAAAGAAAGAAAGAAAGAAAGAAAGAAAGAAAGAAAGAAAGAAAGAAAGAAAGAAAGAAAGAAAGAAAGAAAGAAAGAAAGAAAGAAAGACAGACAGACGTCATGTTGTGGAACTTGGTTTCCTTTCCTTTCTTTTTTACCCCTTCTCACAAGATTCATCTAAGCTTTAACAAACCTCTTTTGTAAATCCAATATAAAAGAATTATCCAGGTCCCTCTCCTAGTTTATTATTTGTAATTCCCTTTTGATTTTGAAAGCATCGACTGATTTCTTTTGTATGTCCCATGAAACATCATTTTTCATGTCCTTCTTGTAGCCTGTTATTTGTAGATCCACTTTCAGCACCAACTCTATGTCTGTCTTCTCAGATAAAACTTGTTCCTCTTCTGCCATTTCTTCTCAAACATCTTTTGGACACAATCTATCCATAGAAATCTTTGCCCAATGGTAGCCTTCAACTCAGCACAACTGATTTTGTCAAACAAGCTCTTAAGACGTTGGGTTTGAGTGTGAGAAGGACCCCTTGTGTTGTATTCTGATTTCCTAGATGGTAGAGTTTCATCAGAATCATAATTTTATGTGATCTACATTGTTGTGTTATTATTTTATCCCTAAAACACCCAGATAGCTTCGGTGACCTATTAATTCCACAAATAAAGGAAGAAGGAGACGGGAGGGAGGGAGGGAGGGAGGGAGGGAGGGAGGGAGGGAGGGAGGGAAGGAAGGAAGGAAGGAAGGAAGGAAGGAAGGAAGGACTACCTAACGGGCATCAGATAAAAGCAGGCATAAATCTCCAGGAAAAGCGCATCAGCTCTTCTTTAGAAATGGTTCTCATACATACGTAAATCCAAAAGGAATTTCTAGGGGTATCGGTTCATTTGGGCCACTGACAAAGAACAGCAGGATAGCCATAAACATCAAAACAAGCCTACAGAGAGGAAGGAGGAGACATTGGCAAGATCTGCAAATGCTGCAGGTTCCTACATATTACAAGCTGCCACCACAAAAACTACAGGTAGTCCTTGGGTTACGACCACTCATTCAGTGACCATTGCAAGTTGCAATGGTGCCAAATGAGGGGGAGTTAGAACTGGTCTGTGAAGTTGCAGCTGTCGCAGCATCCCCGTGGTCATGTGACCGCAATTCAGGCACTTTGCAAATGGCTTTTTACCCACCCACCCAGCCACCCGTGCTCCGTAGCACCCACCTGCAGTACCCACCCACCCACGCTCTGTAGAGTCCCCTCGCAGCCCTCACTCCCTGCCCACGGTCTGTCGGGCCCCACTACGGCACCGCCCCTGCCCGTAGCTCTTCCCGCCAAGCTGCTTGCCTGGGACTCCCGCCTCTTCCCACATCGCGGTCATATGAGGTCCTTGCTTAACGACCCACATGGTCCTGGGGTTACAACAGTACCTAGGACTGCCAGGATTCTGTCCCTAAGCGATGCCAGTTGTCAGGGCCTGTCCTGAGATGCGCCGGAGGACAGGCATTTGCAGATAGGCGCGCTGATCCCCTGGTGAGCGGTGACTGTCCCACCATGTGAGTTAAGGTAAAAATTGAGACTTTGGATGGGAGGGACCAGGCTAGTTTGCTAGCTATGTTGGACTCGGGGTGTTCTAGGTGTTTGATTCACCCTGCCATAGTGACTGGACTGAGACTGAAATGATATAAACTCAAGGTACCAGTAATATTTTGTCAACTTGATGGGTCTGACATGAAAGGGGCCCCAGTAGAATATTATTGTTGTTGTTGTTCAGTCGTTTAGTCGTGTCCGACTCTTCGTGACCTCATGGACCATAGCACGCCAGGCCTTCCTGTCCTCCACTGTCTCTTGGAGTTTACTCAAATTCAAGTTCGTTACATCGGTGATGCTATCTAACCATCTCATCCTCTGCCGTCCCCTTCTCCTTTTGCCTTCAGTCTTTCCCAGCATCAGGGTCTTTTCCAGTGAGTCCTCTCTTTGCATTAGGTGGCCAAAGTATTTGAGCTTCAGCTTCAGTATCTGTCCTTCCAATGAGCAGTCAGGGTTGATTTCCTTTAGGATTGACTGATTTGACCTCCTTGCAGTCCAAGGGACTCTCAAGAGTCTTCTCCAGCACCACAGCTCGAAAGCATCAATTCTTCGGTGCTCAGCCTTCCTTATGCTCCAACTTTCACAGCCATACATTACTACTGGGAAAACCATAGCTTTAATTATACGGACCTTTGTCACCTCCGCCTGTGATGGTGGGGGGAGAACAACATTTTGAAGTGAAGGCTATTTTAGATTCTCGCCTTCACAGAGGCAAATTGCAATATTTGGTTCAGTGGAAACATTTACCTGTAGGCCTTAGTGAAAGAGGCTGGGCTGGGTCCCCACATGCAGCCTGGAAACTCAGGGCCCACGTTGCCTTGCCTTGCGGCCTGCCTCAACCCACCCTGGGTTCGCCTCGGCTGGGTTGGCCCGAGGTGTGAAGCTTGAGAACCCAGTCGAGAACCCCCCGTGGCCAGTTCACAGGGTTTGTTATGCCCAAGTCAACCGTATGAAGGTGTAAGGCTTGGTTACCATTAACTGCTGAGATGATGGCTGAATTCCCATGATATCTTGATGCACAAACTCCCCAACCCCACTTGAGCCTAGTCTGGTGTGTTGCGTAAATTCAGCCCTTTTGTTTGAGTTTCCTAGCCCCTCCTTCCATTGGAAGTTGAGAAGTCATGTTTCAAAATATGGACAGATCTCTCTCCGTCTTTCCTATTTCCAAGATAGTAGAAGCCGGGGTTTACATTTTCCTCTCCCATTTTCGGTTATATGTCAGCTGCCTTATTTGGAAGTCCTCTCCAACCTTACCAAGAAAACTGCAGGGATCATTTGTTTCATAGTTTTAATTTTTAGTAAATTAGCTCTGTATATTTTAACCTTGAAGACATTTTACTGTCCTATTTTATTTTATAGTGGCCCCTATCTTTGTAGGCAGATGATACCACTTTGCTGGCTGAAAGTGAGGAGGAGCTGAGGAGCCTTATGATGAAGGTGAAAGAAGAAAGTGCAAAAGCTGGGTTGCAGTTAAACCTCAAAAAAACCCAAGGTTATGGCAACCAGCTTGATTGATAACTGGCAAATAGAGGGAGAAAAAGTGGAGGCAGTGACAGACTTTGTATTTCTAGGCGCAAAGATTACTGCAGATGCTGACTGCAGCCAGGAAATCAGAAGACGTCTACTTCTTGGGAGGAGAGCAATGGCAAATCTTGATAAAATAGTTAAGAGCAGAGACATCACACTGACAACAAAGGTCCGCATAGTTAAAGCAATGGTATTCCCTGTAGTAACCTATGGCTGCGAGAGCTGGACCATAACATACGGAGATGAGCACCGGCCCCTAGAGTCGGACACGGCTGCACAAATGTGCGGGGGGAAACTTTACTTTTTATAGTTACTTGAGGGATTAGAGGAAAGGAATATTGTGAGCAATTGCTGCAGGGCAGGAAGCGAGGGACCATTCTGTGCATTGGACAGGACAGCCCAAACCGAATTCTTGTGTCGTGTTCCTGATGGATTGCTCTCCACTCCACACTCCCGCAAAATGGAGGGGAGATAGCAGTCGGCAGGGAGCTAAAGAGCTGTCCCACAGAAGAACAGGAGCAAGAGAGGACTTACTTTCTATTGCCTGGAGGGCAGGACCGGAACCGAGGGTTAAAATTACAAGAGCTTTTAGGCCAGGCAACACGAGGAACTTCCTCACTGTGCAGGAGCTGCCGGCCAGTGGAACAAGCTGCCACATGAAATGGTGAATTCTCCTTTGTTAGGAGGCTTCAAACACGCCGGATGGTGAGCTTTCAGGGACCCTGCCCTGAGTAGAAGGTTGGCCTTTTTTGCTCTTTTGTAACTTTTCTCACAAAATATATCAATATATCTCTTGGCACGTTCTTTTCTCTAGCATATTGTGAATTGACTCTGAAGATTTTATCTATTTCCAGATCAAGTTCTTGTTCTCTCATCTCTAAAAATTTAGCTAAAGCAGTAACAATCTTTTCTCTTGTATTCTCATTTGGTTGTTCTGGAATGGCTCTCAATCTCAAAATGTGTTCTTTCTCTCTCATCTCTGCTAATGCAATAGCATCTAAGTTATGTTCAATATCTTTAATAGCAGTTTCTGATTTAAGCTCTAATTTTTGCAACTGTCCTTGTGTATCTTTAAGTTCTCCTGATAAACTATTCACAATCTCCTTCACTTTCTGTACTCCTTCACTTTCCTGTACAGGAATTTAGAAAAGAATTCCTGTTTTATCTCCTGTGTTAGGTCTTTTTTCATGCCCTCCATCTTTTTATCTATCTTTTTATCTAAGGTAGCAATTGAGTCTTCCATTTTTTTGTCTAATGTTGTGATCGCATCCAGGATTTTTTTCATTTCTGATGATGAAGATTCTGTCGTTGTTGTTGTTGTGGATTCCGTAGATATTCTTCTGGTCTCTTTATCTTTTTCTCTATCTCTTTTCACCCTGGCAGCCACGGTCGCCATAATGTAGATAGTGTTCCTGTAGAAAAAAGAGAAAAAAAGGGAGACAAAGGAAAAGGAAGAGGGAAGACAAAAGAAAAAAGAAAAAAGGAATAAGGACTATTTAAAAAGGGGAAGGAATAAAAAATACAAAAAATTGAAAATAAAACAATCCTCCAGCAACCATTGTCCTAGCAACCAAATTGTAATCCAGTAAGTACAAAACTCCTTACGAAAAAAAAAAACAGTAGATAAAAAGGAAACGAAGTTTTCCTCAGCTGTAGCCAAAATAACGATAAAAACAGTGAACAGTTCCAAGGTTTCTCAAGCAAGTTAGTATCCCACAAATCCAACCATAAAAAGAGAAAGAAATATATTTAAAAAATGGAAAAGGAAAGTTTCAGTAATCCAACTAGCTTTATTTGCCAAAATGTATGAGTTAAACAGTCTATTTATAGTCATAGATGTGAAAAATTTCCAAATAGTAAATAAAGCAAAAATATTTAAAAAGTAACTTGTATAATCCAGATGGCATTTAAGCAGCTCAAAAGAGAAAGGAAACTCAATCATAGAAAGTTAAACTAATGAAAAAAGAAAAATACACTAAATCACCAGTTCATTAATCCACAGCAATTTAAAATCAAAACAAAGTAGTTCCAAGAGAGGAGTAAACCCATTTATCAACAAGTAAAAAGGAAGAAAAAAGCGTCACTCCTTTTGTTTCTGGCAAAGTCAATTTCAATTCCCACCATATATCAGTCCCTTGACAAGAAAGACATAAAGCGTCAGCATTATTAATCGTGTCCAGAGATAAATCTTAGATAGTAATAAGGTAAATGTCAATTTAAAAAAAACAAAAATATGTGTCTAAAAGTTTGGGTTAGGTGCTGCTTATCTTGAAGAATTCATGGCTTCCCGCAGAGCTTTGTTGTTCATTCCGGTCGCCTTTTCACTGCACCAATCTCCCTTCCCCCATGGTGGAAATACAGGGGTCGGAAGAGAGCAGTGATTTCAGCGACCCTTCTGTGATTAATCTTCTGTTCTCCTTCTCTTCAAAGGAGCAATTCAGCGGTTTCTTCCCTCCGAAACCGCCGCAAACGGGACAAGACGCGGAGTCGAGGCAGGAGCCTCGGCTCAGTGCACCGTCTTCGCCAACACCCGGAAGCGAAGGTTGGCCTTTTTTGTTGTTGTTGTTGTTCAGTCATTCAGTCGTGTCCGACTCTTCGTGACCCCATGGACCATAGCACGCCAGGCCTTCCTGTCCTCCACTGTCTCCCGGAGTTTACTCAAATTCATGTTCATTACATCGGTGATGCTATCTCACCATCTCATCCTCTGCTGTCCCCTTCTCCTTTTGCCTTCAGTCTTTCCCAGCATCAGGGTCTTTTCTAGTGAGTCCTCTCTTCGCATGAGGTGGCCAAAGTATTTGAGCTTCAGCTTCAGCATCTGTCCTTCCAATGAGCAGTCAGGGTTGATTTCCTTTAGGATTGACTGATTTGACCTCCTTGCAGTCCAAGGGACTCTCAAGAGTCTTCTCCAGTAAAGTAGGTTGGCCTAGATGACCTCTAAGGTAACATCCACCTCTGATGCTATGAGGTTTAAAAATAGCCTCTATATACTCTATATCAGTGTTTCTCAACCTTGGCAACTTTAAGATGTGTGGACTTCAACTCCCAGAATTCCCCAGCCAGCCTGGGGAATTCTGGGAGTTGAAGCTGGTTGGGGAATTCTGGGAGTTGAAGTCTACACATCTTAAAGTTGCCAAGGTTGAGAAACACTGCTCTATATATGATATAAACTCTTTCTAATCTTGTTTGCTGCCAGCTATGGGGTTATGCATCTGATTGTACATCATTGATGGGCTAGTGCCCCGCTGTGGCTATCCTGTTCCCCTGTGGGCTCTTCTGACTTGGATCACAAGTGATAATGATCTAAGTGATAGTGAACCTGAAGAGTGATAGTGATGAATGTGGAAGCCACCAGGTGTGCGCAGACTTCCCCCTGTTCTCAGACCTTGGACGCTGGATCCAATTTACCCAGGGTTTGGGGTTTATTTTTCACTTTTGCATCAGACTTGACTCCTGGTATCTACACAGACAAGTCCTGCAGTTTTCTTGGCAAGATTTTGGAAGTGGTTTGCCATTGCCTCCTTCCTGTGGCTGAGAGAGAGCGAGTGGCCCAAGATCACCCAGATGGCTTTGTGCCTAAGGCAGTTTTAGAACCTGGATCTCCCTATTCCTAGTCCAGCACCTTAACCACTGCACCAATCAGTCTCTCATAATTTAAAGCAGTGCTTCCCAAACCTGGGTAAATTACCCAAAATTGTGTAAAAGTGGTTTTCCTTTGGGTAACGACACACGAACCCATTACCCAATCACAACAGGGACATTTAAATTGACTTAAATATTGCCACATGTACTAAAATATATTTGAAAATCTCCCAAAGTATTCCTATTAAGATGAAAATCGATGAAATTACGAACAGTAATTTGTTGAAATGACATACAGTTCAATGATATTATGTTTATAATAAATGTAGTCCTTGAGTTACGACCATTCGTTCAGCGACCATTTGAAATTACAATGGTGCTGAAGGAAGGGATTTATGACCGGTCCTCGAAGTTCTGGCCATTGCAGCACCCCTGCAGTCATGTGAACAAAATTCAGGCACTTGGCAACCAGCTTGCACTTACAACCGGTTGCAGAATCCTGCAGTCTCATGATCACCATTTGAAACTTTCCCTGCTGGCTTCCCTCAAGCTGATAAGCGGTTTTGGGTAATGCAGGAAAAGTTTGGGAAGCACTGATTTAAACTTATGCAGCTCTTAGGCTGCTGACCATCCTGGATTGTTACTGCCAGAAGCAGAAGACCAATGGATTGGGAACTTTCTGGGGAACGTTAGGAAAAGTTGTGCAACCAATTTTCAAAGAATGCTTCCACCTGCTGTCCCCCCCCCCCCCCCCCCCCCCGTCGTCCTTCTCTGACTTTCGGAGGGCCCGTCTAACGCTGACTTCAAGGGCCGTGACTTGTGCAGCAGCAGCCCAGCCCTGCGAAGGAGAGGTGATTCCCTTCTTTTCTCTTTTCAATCGAGAACTGTTATCTCTAGTCTTCACTTCCCAAGCAAAGTGGTACCTGTGCAAATGGTGGCTCCTTTTAGCGTGCGTGCGTGCGTGCGTGTGTGTGTGTGTGTGAGAGAGAGAGAGAGAGAGAGAGAGAGACTCTGCTACATCTGGTACCTTCCTCTCCCTCCCTGCTGTGGCGGGAAGCCTCCAAATTTCTGGATTTCTTTGTGGTGACCGCTTCTTCTCCTTCTGCCTCCTTCTCCAGCTTCATCTTTCCCTCACCGAACTGAACGTGCTACGTTCCTCACAGTTTATCAACGGCTGCTTCTTTGATGGCCTCGAATGCCATGAACCTCAAATATCCTTTGAATTACAGTCCCTGTAAATTGTCGACTGCTTTTATTGGACTGCCCTGCATACCTACCCTTACTGTGATTTAATAACTTGCTTTAATTGTTTATTAATCATAGCTTCATTTCTGGCTGTCTGCAATGCATAAGCCTCTTTAATAACCTATCATGTTGTCCCAACAGAACTGGTGCTCTGGGAGACCCCAGTCGGCAATAATATCCATGGGTCCATCTGGTGGTGACAAAGCCATATGGAAGATCGTGACTTAGAATATAAGAGGAGTAAATGGTAAGAATGTGGAATAAATGAAGGAAAGAAAAACAGATCGGCCGTGTGTCCGTGAGAAAGGGAGAGGATGCTGTAGATCTGAGTGAAGGTGATCTGATCTTATGGAGTGGATTTGGTGGCTCTGTGATGTAGGGAAGGGAAGGTGTAGGTTACTGATGAATGAAAAGGCTAAAGAGTGTGTCAGAAAGCATGAATTGCTGTCTTCTAGATTGCTGTGAGGGCCTAGGAAAGAAGGAATTCATAGGTTAGTGATAGTTACATGTTACGCTCCAGAGAATGGTGATAATGGAAGAACTAGTGATGAATTCTGGGGGGAAATGAATAAGTTACAGGGGAAAAATATATATATTCTGTTGGGTGACATGAGCAGACAGGTGGGACCAAGAGGAGTATAGAAAAAGCAAGGATGAGTGAGAATGGGAACTGTCTGGTGTGCATCTGCTTAGAAAAATGTCAGTTTTGAATACATGATTTAAGGATAAATCTCAGTCAATTGCCACATGCTATAATCCGGTTGGTGTTTATGCACATTATAGCCTGATTTACAGAAATAGAGGATGTGTGTTGCTCAGAGAAACAACTGGAGCAGCCTATAAGCCCAGTAAAACAAACAAATTATAAAAAGAAATAAGCCTACTCATACACAGAAAAAGTAAAGGAATGAATCAAAATCCGAAAGTGTGGTTGATTGGACTGTATATGATGAAAGACTGAAAGAATTAGTGTAAAATCTGGAGTCCAGAAGCAGACTAACAAATTTATTCAAAGGCAGATGCTTTTGTGATTTGTGGCTAACACAGACAGCCCTGGCTCTCCTCCTCCAATCATTATATTTATTTGATATTTATTTTAATTACTTATATTTATGATGATGGTATTATATGTTATTTTAATTGTTTGTTTTTTGTAAACCGCCCAGAATCCCCTTTGGGGGAGATGGGGCGGTGATATAAATTGAATTATAAATAAATAAAATAAATTACAGAAGAGTGTGCAATTACAGGTAGACCTCGTTTTGCGACTGCCTTGTTTAGCAACCATTCGCAGTTATGACGACGATGAAAAAATAACTTTACAACCGATCCTCGCATTTATGACCTTTGCATGTCTGTAAAGCAAAGGAAAGCTGAAGTAAGATCATAAGCACAGTTGCAGTTTCTCTTAGTGACCGCTTTGCTTAACGACCGAGTTGCTGGTCCCAACTGTGGTTGCTAAATGAGGACTACCTATACGTCAACAGGAAGTACAGTATTTGAATGATGTTCACACGGCCACATGAACATGTTGCATTGGGAAACTCAGATCAAAAGAGAAATGCAGTCTTTCAGATGGGCACACCAAGACTTGGACATATTCGAAAAAGGGAACTTGAACTTGGCTTTCATTGCTAATCAGTCAAACGTCAGGTTAGTTAAAGAGCCGTCATCCTGTGAAGATGAGCCATTAATCTTAGGTAGCTGCAGGGAGATTCCCACCAGGGGAGGCCCTCTTGCGAAAGTATCAAGATAACCCCTGGCCCCAGGCAGTAGCCCCCATTATTAAGCTGAGGGACCGTCTGATCCCCATGTTATCGACCCGCCCCACCCGGTCATCCAGAGAGGGCCTGTTACGGACCCCATCAATAAGGGAATGTCATCTGGTGGGGTCCAACGGCGGCACTTCCGGGTTTTCCCGCGGCGACACACCAACGGCGGTTGGTGTGTCGCCGCAGGAAAACTTTGGAAAGCCCTGCCCTAGGGAGCCTGAGTGTAAAAAGTCTTTTGCCTGTTTTCCAGCTAAGAAAATCCTAGATCTCAAGATGCTGGCTTGGATCTAGTTTACCTTTGCTCCTTTTGTGGACAAGTGGTTGACTGATAGATCGATAGATTGCTTATGTGCCATCAAGTCAGTGTTGACTCTTAGTGACCGCAGGGACAGATTTTCTCCATGACGATCTGTCCCCAACCTGGCCTTTCAGGTCTTCCAAAGTGCCCCATCGCCACTGCAACCGAGTCCAACCGCCTTGCCCGGACACCCATCTAAAACCATCACTGAGCTGTGATCGCCCATTACGTTTGTTTTCTGACTGCTTCTGGGGCCTATTTGAGGCTCAAAGTCATTCTTGTAAATAGAGATGATATTGGAGTCTGTTCATGTTTTTGTGGCACGCCAGCTTCCCTGAAAAAAAAGTGACATCTTTCTTTTAATGCATGAATCATGCCCCAAGCTGCTTCTACTTTTTAAAGCATTTCCCCCCCTATGGGAAATTAAATACCAAGGAGAGATCTGTAGCATTGCCCATTTTGGAATAAAACCCTCATTGGTATGCATACATTTGCGAGAACATGTTTCACTAATTTCTTATTAGTTTTAAAGGCAATATCAACATTCCACTTACTCCTTGATCCTGAGCAATATTACGAAAGCGATGCCTCTGAATAAAATTTGTTAGTTGGAAAAGCTGCTATCAGATTCCTAATTTTTTGCTGCCTTATCCACAGTGGTTGGATTCAGACAACTCCCTTAACGAAGGCATGTATATCTCCCCAACTCCCCACTTAGCCTGGCTCCTCCTGCCTATTTTCCACAGCATTTTCCCCGTGTTATCAATGTTGGGCTTGCAAAATTACCTGTCTGATACCCAATGATAGCAAACGTTTTACTGCTTTGCAAGCTTCCACCCAGGGAGAATGAGATTGCAAGGAGAGATGAGCACCCATGAGGAATTCTATCATGCAGACAGCTTCAGCACAGAGGATGGGGGCAAAGCAGAGGAGAGGATGTGCATTTGGGGCTCTCCTTGGATGGTAGAAGAAGGGGGGAAAGGTGACTTCAAGATTGGTGCTGTTCAGACGTCTTCACCTTAGACCAGGGGTGAAAAGAAAGCATCTGGGACGTGATACTTCTACGATTGGTTGTGCGTGGGAAGGGCCCTGTGTATATCTGAAACACGCCTTTCTATCGGTTTCTTTTCATGTGTCTATTAATGCCCTGATGTATGTTTATCCAGCAGAGACATCACCTTGCCGACAAAGGTCCGTATAGTTAATGCTATGGTTTTTCCAGTAGTAATGTATGGCTGGGAGAGTTGGACCATAAGGAAGGCTGAGCGCCGAAGAATTGATGCTTTCGAACTGTGGTGCTGGAGAAGACTCTTGAGAGTCCCTTGGACTGCAAGGAGGTCAAACCAGTCAATCCTAAAGGAAATCAACCCTGACTGCTCATTGGAAGGACAGATGCTGAAGCTGAAGCTCAAATACTTTGGCCACCTAATGAGAAGAGAGGACTCACTGGAAAAGACCCTGATGCTGGGAAAGACTGAGGGCAAAAGGAGAAGGGGACGGCAGAGGATGAGATGGTTAGATAGCATCACCAATGTAACAAACATGAATTTGAGTAAACTCCGGGAGACAGTGGAGGACATGAAGGCCTGGCGTGCTATGGTCCATGAGGTCACGAAGAGTCGGACACGACTAAACGACTGAACAACAACAACAATGTTTATCCTGCCTCCCTACCACATCCAGTCAATCAAGTCAAGATTAATGTCTTGTTTTATTCATTCTTTTTACGGAGTCATGTACAGGATGAGAAATACTGACAAAGTTGTCTAGTTTTGCTTTGACGTGAATTATGGGGCTGACCTTGGTTCCTTCTCTGGACAATCCAACGGTACAGATTAGTTTGTGATGTACGACCGCAGCAGCTCTGTGTTGTCACCATAAACCCCGGCAAGACATATATAATCAGTGCAGAAAGATTTGTGCTGGAGCAGATAATGAGGTGTTTCTACTCCAGCGTCCTGGGAATGGTCATTCCAGGAGCATCATTCATTAGTGCCTGGGTTCCCACCACTGCCAAACCTGGTTCCCATCTGCTGGGTTCACACCACACGTGGGTGGGACCATAAATCTAACCACATGATCCGGTTTCACACCACAGTCCCAGGTCTGAGTCCATCCGTTGTCATGGAAGTTCCGTAGCACATCAGTCTTTCTCGCTCAGCCCAAACTTCCTCGCAGGGGAAAAATGTTGTCGTGGGGAAAAATACAGCCTTGAGCTCCCAAATGAAAGGATGGGAATCTGATGAATATATAAATCATATAAACCAGAGTCATACATTCTGGGTATGTGTGTCTCCTGATACCTGAAATTTTAATCTGAGATGTCAGGTAGATGTATTTCTGCTTGCCCATTCACAGGGAATGGTCAAATAAAAAGAGGCAGAGCTTCAATTGCATTGTTGCAGCCACGATCTTGACTTTTTTTTTATCACACCCTGCAGATATCCCACATTTTTTAAGAGAACCAAATTAATCCTCATTTCCAAGATGGTATGCAGACTGAAGGATTATGCAGCTCAGCGGATGTTTGCGGTGCAACTTTGGTTCCAAAGTGGCGTAGGAAATGCATCGGTTTGAGAAAAGTTTGAGAAAAGACTGTGGAACCTGATAGAGAAAACCTGCATTTCTTAGGAAGGATGTGAGAACATCCAAAGAGCTGCATCATCCAGTGTGGTGTAAGGGCTTCTCTAAACTCTGTTGTTGCTCAGAAGCAGGGATTTAAAAAAAGCGAGGATTCGCAAGCAAACAAGGGCATAGTGCGATTTTGTATGCAAATCAGCCTGAATGTTCAAGCAACTTCTTTTTTAAAAAAAATTTCAAGCAACTTCTGAAATTCAGGTAGAATCTGGGATGACGCTGGCTTTTTAATGGAACACAGACGGCCGACAGGAATCTCTGGCGTGGGCTGGTCCATGAAGTCCCGAAAAGACTGAATGAATAAACAACAACAAAAGATAATGCTGATGCAGGCCAAAGGCAAGCTAAATAATTTCTACTTCCAAATAAAAGCCGGTCTCTCTCTTACACTCAGTAACGTCTGAAACACTCTTTGCAGGAATGAAAATGGCGAAAATATTAATTATGGCCACTCTGCTGGGCTGTTTTAATAACCCATTAAAACTGGGTTTTTCGGAAAGGGTCCTCACCTTTCGTTTCCACATAAAGAGGCCTCGGGGAGCATCAATCAACTGGCTATGCATCAAGTTCAGTTTTCAATAGATTTCAGCGATAAAAATGACATACAGCACTAAACTCAGCCTCTGCTCAGGCTAAAAACTGCCTTTGGAGAATTGCTTTAAACAAAACCTTCTGCCTGCTTGGCGGTTTATCTTTCACCTGAATTGAAAAAGGGCTCCCTCAGTCAAAATGTTAAGCTGGTGTGTCATAAGCCCATGTGCAACATAGACACACGTACGGATGGGGCGGGGCTGGCATCGCGATGCTCTGTTCCCCATCTTGTCGATTTCACGGCAATATATACACCTCACAGTGGATGCTGCTGGCAGTAAGTGAAATGCAGAAATGAGATTTGCATTCTAGATGTACAAGGACACAATTGGGGAGGGGAGGCTTTTCGCTCTTCCTTTAATGCAGGGCTGGGCAACGTCAGGCCCACGGGCCGTATAAGACCCGCAGGGCTCCCACCCGCAAACCCCGCCCCTTCCACGTGATTAGCTCCCGCCCGCAAACCCAGCCCCCCAGTGCTTGTGATTGGCTCCCACCCGCAAACTCCAGCCCCCGGTCCGCGGAAATCCCAGAAACTCCACCCCACCCCCCAGTCCCCGGTTATAAATATCCAAATGGCCCTTGGCAGAAAAAAGGTTCCCCACCCCTGCTTTAACGTCTCTGAGAATCCCAGGAAATAGCTGAGTTCCAAAAACGCTCTCAGCCTGAGATTTGCAGGTTTGGATGTAAGCAACATGAAGACCCAGTTGCACAAGTCAGGTGCAAATAGCCTTTCAAAATTCCCCACCAATCTTTTGGGTGGAATTAGTCCAAGGCAGTGTTTCTCATTTTAAGATGTGTGGACTTCAACTCCTAGAATTCCTCAGCCAGCCATGCTGGGTTGGGAATTCTGGGAGTTGAAGTTCACACATCTTAAAGCTGGCTGGGGGATTCTGGGAGCTGAAGTCCACACATCTTAATGTTGCTGAGGTTGGAGTAGAGGGAAACTCTGATGGGGTTTGAGATTCTGTTTGTTTGTTTGTTTGTTTGTTTATATTTCGAATTTCGTCACTGCCCATCTCACTCAAAGAGCTACTCTAGGCAGTTTACAATAAAACTAAAAATAAATATAGATTAAAATACAATAAAAGCAGTGTTTCTCAAATGTAAAATGCAAAATCCAACATGGAGATATTAAAAGTTCTTAATTTAAATTCATGAATTCATGGGGGCCTCTAAATATTTATTTATTTATTTATTATTTATGAATCATGTTTATGTGGCCACCCATCTCACAGAACGTGACTCTGTTATTCTACCCAAAATCATAAAGAGTGTTCCTGGAATGTTTCTTGGTTTTGCCTGTGTTACAGGACGTTTATTTGTTGTTTATTCGTTCAGTCGCTTCCGACTCTTCGTGACTTCATGGACCACGAAGTGTCCACGTTGCCACCCCCAGCTCCCCCATGGTCGAGTCCGTCACCTCCAGAATATCATCCATCCATCTTGCCCTTGGTCGGCCTTTCTTCCTTCTGCCTTCTACTTTCCCTAGCATCAGCTTCTTCTCCAGGGTATGGTAGGGTAGGATGGATGGATGGATTTTAGGTGCCAAATGCAGCTAAAAAATCAGGTTCGGCTTATCCACAGATGGGCTTATCTGCGGGTATATACAGTAATCTATCTATATACTATAAAACTCTCCTGTTTGTCTGTGTGTAACCTTTAACTGGAAGAAACGGTGCGTCGTAGGGCAACAATTTTTGAACCAATGTACCTCAAATGGGCTAACTTGCAGAATGCGTCCATAAATGTATGTACATGTATGTAAGCCGCCTAGAGTCCTCCGTTAGGGAGGGGATAGGCGGGGTATAAATATGATAAATAAATAAATAAATAAAATCCAGGACCCATGACTCCCGTGGAATTGAAATTTGGCAAATTTTATAAAACATTTTAGGATATAAAAATTATCATAAAACATTTTATGGCATAATACAAAACGTCACAAAACATTTCCTGTGGTCAGCTTCTGATGTTTGACTGGGCTATACAGTTCAATATGAATGATGTGGGCTATTATCCATCTCTGAATATCTCCCTGAATTTTTAAGAACTTTTCCAGTGAAGGCAGGACATTAGAAGCTCTGCCATTGTTGAAGGCATTGAGGAATCTGGTAAGGAAATATTTCTGAAACGATGACCCAACGGGTCACAGGTTTTTAAAAGTACCCATATCTCCTGTATATACTCACGGATAAGCCCATCCGTGGATAAGCCAACTCTCAAATTTTTAATCAATCAATCAATCAATCAATCAATCAATGTTTATTGATTAGTCCTTAGGCCATATCAGAATACAAGATTAAACAGTAAATGTTAATAAAACTCTATATAAAATTAATATAAAAAGACATGGTATTTTGGTTAAAAATTCAAGGGGTCGGCTAATCCACAGATGGGCTTATACGCAAGTATATACGGTAATTTTCTCCTGTTTCCTTGGGGTTGAATTGGAGCATGTGAAGGGGGGCTGCAAGTGCTAAACCTCCATACACAGCCCTTGGCTTCACTTGCAGCTAAATAGCTGGGTTCCCACGACCCTTTTATACAGGTCAGGTAAAAGACCTGGAATCTGCATTCACACAATATGTGAAGTTGGTGTTAACCTTGTGTGGTGAGTTTGTGCCTTATCATACTGGGTAAATACAGCCCACTTGCTAATTGTATGGTTTGCTATAGCATGATAACCCAGAAAATGGATCAATTCAGTAACCGGGTTAAGTGTATTGTGTGAAACCAGCCAAGAAATGCTTGAAATATAATTCTATGGGAAACAGTAAAAACATATTTGAAATAGAAAAGGATAAGACAAGTGGAAGACCGTCACTTAGAACTCTTAAGAATATTGCTCACATCAATTTTACTTTCCTTATTCTTCAGAACTAATGGACCCCTGTGGACAACTAAATTATGAATATTACAGAGTCTGTTAATTGCTAATTAAAAAATAAAAAACGGATTCAAGTTAGATTTTGAAAGCAAGATTCAGGGATGTATATAACGTGTTATTGCCTAGAGTAGGGTAGCCTGAGTGTAATGGAAAAGAGATCATAACCTATTAGTGGATATCTGGATAAAAATCTGGTGAAATCTAAGAAACATCAGGATCAGGGTGGAAGAAAAGCAAAGAGATAAACCTGAATGGGTCCATTATGAGAAAAGATAGGCATATCTGCAGTGGCTCCCGCCCTGTGGAAACTCTGCCCCCGGAGGTGAGACAGGCCCCATCGCTCCTGGCCTTCCAGAAGAACCTGAAGACTTGGCTGGGCCGTCTCGCTTGGGATGGGAAGGGGAGTAATTATTCTTGGGGGTGGCTGGCACCTTAGAGCTCTCCTCACAGAATTAGATCTTTACGGCCACTTGGTTTTTATACTTATTTTATATTTATATCTGGTAAATTGTATTTGTATATTTTAGATGTTTTTACTTATTTTATTTATTTATTTATCATATTTATACCCTGCCTATCCCCTCCCTATCAGAGGACTCTAGGCGGCTTACAGTATTACAAATTCATATCTAATTATACAACAATTCATATATTATTATCGTGCGCGCTCAGGAAGGGGGTTGGGGAACCGACTCTTCTTCCGTAGGTATTGGACTACATGTCCCAGCATACCTCGCTTCCGAGTCGGCTGCTGATGTCCTGGATGTTCTCCAATCGGGTTCCGTCGTCCTCTGTCATCCTCCGTCGCCATTTTCGGGATTTCCGGGATCTTCTTTCCATTCCAAGGGCGACCCCCGAATTACAGGACGCCGGCAAATTGACCCACTTTAACGTGGTACCCATTTATCTACTCGCTTTCGCTTTCGAATTGCTGGGTTGACAGAAGCTGGGGCAAGTGGCGAGAGCTCACCTCGTCACGCGGGGATTTGAACTGCCGACCATTAGATTGGCAGATTTTACAGCTCAGCGGTTTAACCCGCTGAGCTAACCGCGCCCCTTTTTATTTATTTTATATGTATCTTTTTAATATGGTTCTTACTGTAAACCACCCAGAGTTCCCCTTTTCTGGGGGAGATGGGCGGTGGCAAAATTTGAACTATAAATAAATAAATAAATAAATATCACCAAATAACAAGATAACATTGGAAAATGTCATATTTCATAGAGTGCTTGGAGCTACTATAAACACCATTCCCTGTAGCATTAAATCAATGTTTTCCACAACCTTTTGCTTCAGAGTTCATTGTTGCCCATAAGATCCCTAGCATGCATATCATGACAGCACACAAGAGGTTTTAAACTGTTTATCGACTTAATCCGCATTCTGGGTTCATACTGGACAAATGCAGTTGTTAAAGTCTGCAACGGGCTTGGTTAAGGGCAGGGGCAGCCATAGAAGGGTGTGTTTGTGTGTCAAAATGTCAGCATCTTGTGGTGCAGAAAGAGCTCCATGTTTTCCAACCTGGACCATTTCCAGCTGTAGGGACTTCAACTCCCACAGTTCTCAGCAACAGCCATGGAATTCTGGGAATTAAAATGGCTCGGATTGGGAAGTGCTGAAGAAGGGGAACTCTCAGGCAGGAACTGTATGTGCCCTCTGCTGCTGGTTATGTTTTCCAAAGGGGGGGGGGGGGAACCGACCTCCGCAAAATCCTCCTGGAGCCCAGGAGACCAGGACATACGAAAAATAACAACAACATGGACTAACCCCTATGAAGACCTGGACAGCGTCCCATTTAATATAAGGTGGCAGAGGGTGTATAGGGGTCCCTTAGTATGAATGTGGACCCCCCACTGGGTGAGAGACGAGGTGGGGGGAACCAAGACTGTATGGTTTGGTAAGAGTACCCCCCTGAGTGAGAGTGAGGTGGGGTAGGAATGATTGCTGGTGAGTGTTGGTACCTCTCCCTGACCAGTGAGAGAAGTCGAGGGAGAGGTACAGAGCGTGACTGGGGGTGGTGCGGGATCCTTACAGTGCCGAGAGCGTGAGCTGGTGCACTGGGGGGTCTTGTCACTACCCGATTTGCTGTGAGATTGGATGATGGGTGAATGGGATAAGGGACCCTTGATTAAGCCCAAGAATTCCGGAGGCCTGGGAGTGGAGGCTACTAGGCCAGAGTCGGGAATCTCGGGGGGCTGGGGGGCGGGCCATTTGATTCAGGTGGTGACGGGCAGGGGACGGTATGACGGGAACCGGAGGGCGAGCCATTACCGGGGAAGGCGCCCCCGGTGTTTGTTACCGGTGGCGCGTTCCGGCCCCCCGTGTTCATACCCAGGCCCTGGTAAGCAGATCCTCGTGGGCTCCGGTCTCCGACTGTTGCTGCTGAACGCCAGGTCAGTGAATAACAAGGCCCCCCTTATAAGTGATTTAATCACAGAGGATGGGGCTGACCTGGTGTGTATTACCGAGACCTAGCTGGGCCCAGAGGGGGGAGTAGCCCTCTCGGAAATGTGCCCAGCTGGGTTTCGGGTGTGGCATCAGCCGAGACACCGGGGTAGGGGAGGAGGGGTGGCAGTTGTCATCCGAGAGTCCCTTGTGGCCTTCAGGGGCGCTGCTCCACAAGTGGCCGGGTGTGAGACCCTGTTTTTCAAGTTGGGTTCACGAGAACAGTTGGGAGTGTTGCTGCTGTACCAGCCTCCCTGCTGTGTAGCGACCTCCCTGCCTGAGCTGCTCGAGGCTGTCTCGGGGTTGGCAGTGGAGTTCCCCAGACTCATGGTTCTGGGGGACTTCAACCTGCCGTCCCTGGGGCGGTCCTCGGAGGCGGCCCGGGAGTTCATGGCTACCATGGCAGCTATGGGCCTGTCTCAGATTATTCGTGACCCGACTCGTGACAGTGGTCTCACCCCGGACTTAGTTTTCTTGTCCGAGCAGTGGCAATGTGATCTGAGGGGAGAGTTACATCTTTCCCCATTGTCATGGTCAGACCACGCCCTGGTGACCCTGAGACTCTCTTCTGCTGCCCCACTCCGCAGGGAGGTGGGACCTACTCGATTGGTCCGCCCTCGGCGACTGATGGACCCAGTGAGGTTTCAGAAGGAGCTGGGGGTTATTCCCGAGGACTTGCTTCACGGTCCAGTGGAGGTCCTGGCCGCGGCCTGGAATAGGGAAGCGGCCAGGGCTCTGGATAAGATCGCGCCTGTGCGACCTCTCCGGCCCTGTTCGGCCCGCCACTCACCGTGGTTTACGGATGAGTTGAGGACCTTGAAGAGGGTTAAGAGACGTCTAGAGCGCCACTGGAGAAAGACGAAGACTGAATCTGACCGAACACAATCTAGAGCCGCAGTTAAGGCCTACCTTGTGGCGGTAAGAGCGGCGAAACGTGAATATTTCTCCGCTCTTATTGCGTCCGCAGAATGCCGCCCGACGGCCCTGTTTAAGATTACAAAATCACTTTTGGGTCAGGAGCAAGGGGAGACCCATTTACAGGGCCGATCGGAAGAGTTTTCTGAGCATCTGCAGGACAAAATCGCTCAGATTCATTCCAAGTTGGACTCCAAGCGTGAGACAAGATCTGGGGAGATGCCAGAGGCCCGTACTTGCCATGTTATCTGGGAGCAGTTTGATCCTGTTGGGCCTGATGAAGTAGACAGGATCCTCCGGACTGTAAATGCCACCACATGCCAACTTGACCCATGTCCCTCCTGGATGGTAAAATCAGCTAGTGAGGTGACATGTGGCTGGGTCCAGGCGATTATAAATTCGTCCTTGAGTGAGGGGGTGTTCCCGGCTGCCTTTAAGGAGGCGCTGGTGCACCCCCTCCTCAAGAAACCATCCCTGGACCCTACCATCCTGGGCAATTTTCGCCCAGTCTCCCACCTTCCCTTTTTGGGAAAGGTGGTTGAGAAGGTGGTGGCGTTGCAACTCCAGAGGATTCTGGAGGAAATGGATTATCTGGACCCCTTCCAGTCAGGTTTCAGGCCGGGACATGGGACAGAGACCGCATTGGTCGCGCTTATGGATGATCTCTGGCGAGAGCGGGATGGAGGGAGTGCGTCCATCCTTGCTCTCTTAGATCTCTCAGCGGCTTTCGATACCGTCGACCACGGTATACTTTTGGGACGGCTCGAGGAGTTGGGGGCGGGCAGCGTGGTTCTGTGCTGGTTCACCTCCTTCCTCCAGGGCCGTTCCCAGTCGGTGTTGATAGGAGAGGATAGAGCTGACCCGAGACCCCTGACTTGTGGGGTGCCTCAGGGGTCGGTTCTCTCTCCTCTCCTATTCAACATCTACATCAAGCCGCTGGGCGAGATCATCCGTCACCATGGGATGAGGTATCACCAATATGCTGATGATACCCAGGTATACATCTCCATCCCGGGTGAAGTAAGTGATGCGGTCAATGCCTTATCCCAGTGCTTGGAGGCTGTGGGGGTCTGGATGGGGAACAACAGGCTTCAACTGAACCCTGGTAAGACGGAGTGGCTGTGGATTGACGGCCCCCCTGGATCCGGGAAGTTGTCATCTTTGGTTCTGGGTGGAGTTGCACTACCCCACTCGGATCCAGTGCGGAATCTGGGGGTCCTCCTGGACTCGCGACTCCTGCTCGAAGAGCAGGTGGCAGTCGTGGCCAGGAGGGCCTTTGCTCAGCTTCGAGTTGTGCACCAGTTACGCCCTTTCCTGGATCGGGAGGCCCTCCGAACAGTCACTCACGCCCTTGTCATCTCCCGTATAGACTATTGTAATGCGCTCTACATGGGGCTACCCTTGAAGAGTATCCGGAAGCTTCAGCTGGTGCAGAATGCGGCGGCGCGAGCAGTTATGGGGGCCAAGAGATCGGCCCATGTAACACCTCTGTTTCGCGAGCTGCATTGGGTTCCAGTCTGCTTCCGGGTCCAATTCAAGGTGTTGGTGATCACCTTTAAAGCCCTACATGGCATAGGACCAGGGTACCTGAGGGACCGTCTCGTCCCAATAACGTCAGCCCGCCCCACCCGTGCATGCAGAGAGGGCATGCTTCGGACCCCCTCAACAAGAGAATTCCATCTAGCGGGGTCCAGGAGGCGTGCCTTCTCTGCGATAGCGCCCGCCCTATGGAATATCTTGCCCCCGGAGGTGAGACTGGCCCCCTCCCTCCTGACCTTTCGGAAGGCCCTTAAGACCTGGCTCTGCCACCTGACCTGGGACAATAGAGGCGGTAGTGCCTCCTGGGGTTGGCTAGCCCCGTAGCAACACTATGCTACGTTCCCTACGTCCCCCATCTTGTATTTTATTTATTTATACTGTATTTTTTAAAAATTATTGTATTGTTTTTAACTTTGATTGTTGTAACCCGCCCAGAGTCCCTTGTATGGGAGATGGGCGGGGAATAAATTGAATAAATAAATAAATAAATAAATAAAATCACATGCATGATCTGTCCACACTTATGTCACCACTATGACACTCATTCCAGTGAAAAGCGGCCTTACCCTCCTTCCTCAACCTGGTGCCCACCTGTTGCATTAGAAGTCAGGTTTTCTGATTTCCAGCTAGCGTGGCAAAAAGCTGGACATTGGGGCTAGGAACGAGGGCACCTGAAGTCCAGAACATCTGGAAGAAACCAGAAGGCGGACTTACTGGCTCTGTTCACACAGCACACTTAACCTGGCCAGTTAAAACCTGATTGGATGCCTTCACACAACATGTGCTACACAGGTCATTTTAATTCCTGTTTATGGATTTCGTTTGCAAACACAACTCATTTGAATAGTTTACGGTTCAATATGTTGTGCCAAACCAGAAAGTGGATTAATTTAGTGATCAGATTATGCATAGGGAGCGAACCCAGCTGTTATTTTACCAATAAAAACACTTGAATGTGGAGGATTTCTTGCAGACTGGCAAGCATCAACTTCAGCTTAGCTTGCAGACATCTATCTTAGAAAAACAGGGTTTCTCTGTTTCTTGTAATATATATTATGTATTGTATTGTATTGTATTGTATTGTATTGTATTGTATTGTATTGTATTGTATTGTATTGTATTGTATTGTATTGTATTGTATTGTATTGTATTGTATTATATTATATTATATTATATTATATTATATTATATTATATTATATTATATTATATTATATTATATTATATTATATTATTGTGAGGAGGAGTTGAGGAGCCTTATGACGAAGGTGAAAGAAGAAAGTGCAAAAGCTGGGTTGCAGTTAAACCTCAAAAAAACCAAGATTATGGCAACGAGCTTGATTGATGACTGGCAAATAGAGGGAGAAAAAGTGGAGGCAGTGACAGACTTTGTATTTCTAGGCGCAAAGATTACTGCAGACGCTGTCTGCAGCCAGGAAATCAGAAGACGTTTATTTCTTGGGAGGAGAGCAATGGCAAATCTTGATAAAATAGTTAAGAGCAGAGACATCACACTGACAACAAAGGTCCGCATAGTTAAAGCAATGGTATTCCCTGTAGTAACCTATGGCTGCGAGAGCTGGACCATAAGGAAGGCTGAGCGAAGGAAGATAGATGCTTTTGAACTGTGGTGTTGGAGGAATATTCTGAGAGTGCCTTGGACTGCAAGAAGATCAAACCAGTCCATACTCCAGGAAATAAAGCCAGACTGCTCACTTGAGGGAATGATATTAAAGGCAAAACTGAAGTACTTTGGCCACATAATGAGAAGACAGGATACCGTGGAGGAGAAGCTGATGCTAGGGAAAGTGGAAGGCAAAAGGAAGAGGGGCCGACCAAGGGCAAGATGGATGGATGGTATTCTGGAGGTGACGGACTCAACCATTGGGGAGCTGGGGATGGTGACGGCTGACAGAAAGCTCTGGCGTGGACTGGTCCATGAAGTCACGAAGAGTCGGAAACGACTGAACGAATAAACAACAAAATTATATTATTATAATCTTTATAATATTTTATATAGCCACCCATCTCACTGCACCGTGTGGTTGTAATAGTCTGTTGGTTGTTTCTGAGATGTTTCTGATGTATGGCAGTGTTATCCTTTTCATAGCTCGTGTTGGTTGTGCTGTAGTGGGTCTCAGCTACAGGCACTTTTTGATAAAGTTGTGTGGGTATCCATTTTGTTGGAAGATGTTGTATAGGCAGTCAGTTTCCGTTTTCTGGTGTTCTGGGTTGCTGCAGTGTGTTTCTCTCATCTAATGCACTCTGTTGCAGTGCGTTTGTACTCGTTTGTACTAGTCTCGAGTCTGTCCAGGTGTGGTGAGATGAAGGAGTTTTTGTTGTGTCTTCTGACTGCTAGTTGGTGTCCATGGATGTGCTCTGTCAGTCTTCTGTCTGTCTGTCCTACACAGTGGCTGTTCCAGTACTTGCCTTGTATGCTGTCGATGACTCCTGTTTTTTCTTCTGGCTAGAACACCAGCTAACAGTCAGAAGAAGTCTGTTTCCTTTTTCAGTTCCTTTTTTATGACGAAGGTGTCGTCTACATACTGGATCCACACTTTGGGTTGCATGCATGGGAGTACTATCGTTTCTAGATGCTGCATTATGGTCTCTGCTATGAGTCCTGAGAGTGGTGATCCCACGGGTGTTCCTCTGATTTGCTGGTATGTTTGTCCAACTAGAGAAGACACATGAAGCAATCAACATCTTCCAAGGAATAAAATTTACAATGGAAGAAGAAAACAACAACACACTACCCTTCCTGGATATCCTCATCAGCAGAGGAAACAATGGCAAATTAGAAACGCAAGTCCACCGAAAAACATCCTACACTAACCAAGTGCTCCATTACCAAAGCAACAACCCAACCTCCCACAAGAGGAGCTGGGTAAGAACATTATTTGGACAAGTACAAACGCACTGCAGCAACCTAGAACACCAGAAAAAGGAAACAGACTGCCTGTACAACCTCTTCCAACAAAATGGATACCCACACAACTTTATCAAAGAATGCCTGTCCACTCAACGTACTGCAGCGCAACCAACACAAGCTAGGAAAAGGATAACACTGCCATATATCAGATACATCTCGGAAACGACCAACAGACTATTACAGCCACATGGCATCACTGTAGCACACAAGCCAACTAAAGCCCTCCAAAACATCTTAAGAAAAACAAAAGACCCAGTAAGCCCAAGAAGAAAAAACAGGAGTCATCGACAGCATACAGTGCAAGGGCTGTCACAGCCACTACGTAGGACAGACAGGCAGAAGACTGGGAGAGCACATCCATGGACACCAACTAGCAGCCAGAAGACATGATGAAAACTCCATAATCTCTCCAGACATGGACAGACTCAACCAGAGTTTCGACTGGGAAACGGTGCGCATCCAGGACTGAGCTAAAGCCAAAAAAGCTCGGGGATTCCGGGAAGCTTGGCATTCAGACGGAATCAGCCATCAAAAGACACACGGAGGTGAACCACATTTACAAACCATTCAAAAGAGACAATAATAAAGCTAAGAAGGAAACAAAAAGGCCAGAAGACATCCTCTCTAGCAGCTTACACCCAGGGAAGCAGGGATTAAAACCAGGCAAACCATCAAGCGGAAAACAAAACCCTAATCAGGGAACTACCAAGGGGAAAACCCCACCCCCACCCACCCTGGCAGGGCAAGCGACTGTACAGAAACAGGGAGCAAACCCCACCCTCACCAGCACGGATGATGCTACCCTGTCAGCTAATGAAACGTCTGCAAGCCAACAACCAAGCTCAGAGAGCACCGAGGGCTCCACAGTCTAGATGTTGCAGGCACATAGAGTAAGCTGAGCTATTTTTAACCCTGCTGTTCATTTTTGCGAGGCTCTCCTCTTTCTTCTGAATTTTATCTTCTCAAGGCCCGACATCCTATTTCCCCCGTTTTCCCCCCCCTTCCCTTCCTCCCAAACAAACCTGTCAGGATCGCTTTTAGATTTCAACTTGACTTAGGGCTATGAGTTCTGGGTTGCAAAAAACTAGTTAACCACTTTTTTTAAAAAAATCCATTCAATTGTGTCCAATTCTCAGAGCCTGCCTGGACAAATCCCTGCAGTTTTCTTGGCAAGGTTTTTCAGAAGCGGTTTTCCATTGCCTCCTTCCTGGGGCTAAGAGAAAGGGACTGGCCCAGGGTCACCCAGCTGGTTTCATGCCCAAGGCGGGACTAGAACTCACAGTCTCCTGGTTTGCCATTGCCTCCTTCCTAGGGGTGAGAGAAAGGGACTGGCCCAGGGTCACCCGGCTGGTTTCGTGCCCAAGGCGGGACTAGAACTCACAGTCTCCTGGTTTGCCATTGCCTCCTTCCTAGGGGTGAGAGAAAGGGACTGGCCCAGGGTCACCCGGCTGGTTTCGTGCCCAAGGCGGGACTAGAACTCACAGTCTCCTGGTTTGCCATTGCCTCCTTCCTAGGGGTGAGAGAAAGGGACTGGCCCAGGGTCACCCGGCAGGTTTCGTGCCCAAGGCGGGACTAGAACTCACAGTCTCCTGGTTTGCCATTGCCTCCTTCCTAGGGGTGAGAGAAAGGGACTGGCCCAGGGTCACCCGGCAGGTTTCGTGCCCAAGGCGGGACTAGAACTCACAGTCTCCTGGTTTCTAGTCTGTTGTCTTAACCACTACACCAAACTGGCTCTCATAGTTAACCACTATATCAGTGTTTCTCAACCTTGACAACTTTAAGAGGTGTGGACTTCAACTCCCAGAATTCTGGGAGTTGAAGTCTACACCTCTTAAAGTTGCCAAGGTTGAGAAACACTGCAGAAAATGATAGGAAAGAGACACAGAAAAAAACATCTCTTGGCTGCCATCTAGCATCTGTCCAGATCTGGTAACGCCATTTAACTAAGACTTGTCTATGGGGGAAGTATCACTCTAGGACAGTATTTCTCAACCTCAGCAACTTCCAGATTCCGCTTTTGACCCGTGGGAATTCTGGGAGTAGAAGTCCATACATCTTGGCTGGGGAATTCTGGGAGTAGAAGTCCATACATCTTGGCTGGGGAATTCTGGGAGTTGAAGTCCACAGATCTTAAAGTTGCTGAGGTTGAGAAACACTGCTCTAGTGACACAGTCGTAAAAGGTAGTCTCTTTCGAGTCCAGCTCAGGGTTTCTCAGGTGACCTCAGATCCGGCCATATTGGCAACAGTACAGAAATGCTTTGGCATTGCCTTCTTCCTGGATATTTCAACTTCCCAGTCTAGCCTACTGCCCTGGGATCTCCTGGTGGTCTCCCATCCAAGGGCTAAGCTGACCCAATGCTGTTTAGCTTCCAAGTTCCAAGCAAGGTCCACCAAATGCTGCCAGTATAACAGATTAGTATATGGAAACCAGCCTTCTCCCCAATCTCCAGAGTCTTCGGCCCCGAGTAACCTCTTGGAATCGATTCCATGATTTATCTCTCCTTGGGGGGTCTGTCATGAATTGCCGTGTAATTAACCTCGCTTTGGGCATTCGATGCCTTCTTGCAACCTGAACTTTAACAAGCTAATTAAGGCAGCGTTTATCTGTGCAGAGCCTTGAACTTGCTGCTTTGCTCCGTTTCTGCCACGCAGGGCCAAATCAGTCGCTTTCTTGCCACCCTGGGATTCGTTCTGGCAACTTAGTGGTTCCGCCAGCAAGCCCAGAAAGCTTCCCTTTCCACAACGAGGATGCTGAAGGCGATCCAGCTTCCCAGATCTCCTGCAGGCAGGTGGCCTTCTTCCAACACCGCGCCTGGAGTAGGAACATATGCCACTTCCAGGCGTGTGGTCAGGGACTTGCATGGTTGCATGCCAGACTAACCACTCAGCGAGAGTTACAAATGGAGGAGGAAATTCATTTAGGCGACCTTTCAATGCAAACGTACCTAGTTCTGCAGTTTTGAACAAATAAACAAACTAACATGGACAGGGATGTCTGCAGGGCAGATTTAAGAACTTAAGATGGCAGCCAAGGGTTCTTAGCTGAGCCCCCTTATGTGACACATAGATATAAATAAAGACAGGACTTCAATTGCAAGGCTGTGGCTGCCATTTTGACTTTTTTGACCCTCCTCCCCCTGTGGACATCCCTGGAAACAGAGTTATCAGCTGAAACTGGTAGTTGTCTGGATTTTGTTCCCTGCAGTTTGAGGATAGGATGATCTTGTTAACAATAAGGATGATAGTAGTACAGTACAGTAATAATGCTTTTGAACTGTCGTGCTGGAGGAGAATTCTGAGA